>OX639993.1:129861549-131061549 GCA_951828415.1 Anomoia purmunda | reverse complement strand
GACCACGGAAGTCGTTCTCGAGGGTTGCCGTCTTTAAAGATGATTTTGCATGATTTTTGCTAAATTAGTCGTACTAAAGAAAATTACACATCTAGTTTTAGGGGAACGACATCGGGAAAGCGTAGCTGGTAAACTGCTTTAACTTCCTTGAGATGATAGTAAAATGACTGCAGGCACTCAATCAGGTATCTGGTGTTATTCGGCTGCCGATGAGGCACCCAGCCGCTACATACACGAATCCATGCGCTAACGCGAATCTCTCACGAAGCTAAGATTTAAACTTTAAGCTCACAAAGTTTCATGTCTATATATATATATGCATATGGTATGTGTAAGTATGTATGTAGCCATACCTGGTGAACTCAGCAGATAAATAGTGATATTGTCCATTTTATTCGAAGCCCATAGAAATTTCATAATTCACTTTTGGGTGTGTCACTTCAACCCACCCATGCCGGTGAACATCGGTGAGATGACTACGGTTGATGGTCTCGCGTAACGGGCACAACAACAATGACAACAGTAAGCTGCGCACAGCGCCACCTCCAAATTCTCAGCACTTTCCCGCCTCCAATCAACCGATTGCACGCTGTTTGGCCATTAAAGCTTCATATTTGTCTACTGAATAATTCAAATTACTAATATTGATTCCGGCAAAATAAAAATGTAACCAAAGTACTAGTACACTGCCGCATACAGTTGGCAATCGAATATTTGTAACGAGTTTTCATGGTGGACATTCGCGCGACAGAAGCGAAATGCAGCAGAATAGTGCCAGCGTATGTTGACAAAAATGCAGATATAAGTAAATGCCTCGAAATGTTGTCTGAAATTGCTTCACTGCGATGCGAGCTTAATGGAGTGGGCAGTTGTTGCTATTGCTGCTGTTGCTGTTGATGGTGTGATTGTTGTTTGTTATGTTACTGTTGTTCTTGTTGTTGCATGCATATTGATGGAGTAGTTGCTGGTAGTGCGTTATTTCAGTAATCAACGATTGTTGACCACACGACTTATTCGTATTGCGTTATAAAACGCTTGATTGCATTCGGTGGCCCACGCCGTTGATGACTACGTCGCAGCTGAGCGTTGATGTCAACTGCTATAAGGAGGAAATGTGTATGTAAAATGATTGGCAGAAATGTTGACAAATAGGCAGGCATCTAGATTAATTAAACGATTGGAGTGCTAACAGTGTGAATGGTATCCTGCTTATCGGGCTTACTGTATCGGCTGTTATGCTAAGAACTAGTACACGGTTTTAGCTCTTATTAGTAATAACTATTTTAATTTTTAAAAATTTAAAGCCTTTTTGAAGCGGGGCCAAATCGAGTCTCCAGTTTTCATAGCCAATAACAATAACAATCACTTTACGTTTTCTACTTGTCATGTATCGTGTTCCTCGGTTAACTTTAGTAGCCACTTTCTTCAAAAAAAAAAAAACTGAACTCCCGAAAGACTTTAGATTTAAGGGTATGAACAATTTGAAAAACATGAGAAAAATTTATCTGTTGGGGTCACTATTGACGGTAATGTGGGCTTCATTTTCCGTTTCAATAAAGTATGGTTCAATAATGGCACACAAAATAGTGTTTGCAATTGAACGTGGAGAGTCTCCTAAGAATTGTTTGCCATCCAAATACGACAATGTAGCTTTTACGCGTCCGCTAAGTCAAAACTGTGCCTCATCGCCGAAGATGATTTGACGATAAAATTGCTGTTCAACATAATCCGCTTATAACGGGAAATTCGATAAAGAATGTCCGCGATATGTAAAAGTTGTTTCGTTGTAGGTATTTGTTTGTATAAATTCCTTCTCCAGTCTGCCTAAAAGCAACAAAGTGAGGTATAACCTTAAATATCTACTACATATGAGAGGAAATTTGTCAAGTGGTCGCTAGATTTTTCACAATGTCAAGATGGTCATTATTATTTATTGTAATGGATAGTCTTAAACATCCCCATAAGGATTTACGAAGTCGTTTTTTCAAAAATGTGTTTATTTTTTTTTTTGATACCAAAAAAAAAAACGGTAAATTTTTCTTTCTACATTAATTAAGCAAAAACTACTTTCACTGTGTGTATACTTACTTACATACATTAGTTGGCGCCATAACTACTTAAGCCATTTGGGCCGAACTTCTCCTACAATCTGCGGTGTGCGTCTTGATGTTGTGACATAAATTGAGGGATCTACAGTTTTACGCTGACTTTGAACAGCGAAATGTTTTTTGTGAGAAGTTTTTTTCATGGCAGAAATACAGGCGGAGGTTAGCCATGGCCTGCCGAGGGGAGCTCCGCTATTAGAAAAAATGTTCTCTATAATTTTTGATGTTACTTACCCTGGCCAGAATTTGAACCTGGGGCCCACCGAATGAAGCGCGCACGCGCAACATACTAGGCTACTGCGGCTTTACCTGTTTAATGCCATCAGAACACTTAGTATTATATATAAAAATGAATGTGAGTCCTTTATAGTCATCCAAATTACTCAACCGATCTCTATGAAATTTTTACGTAAGTACATGTGGTCTCCGGATCCAACATAGGATATAAATGAATTTGTAAAAGATTGCAACTATTCCGCACAGATGTATAATATTTGGGTATATACAAACATACATATGTACATATATCTTCACGGTGGGCAGAAAGCGAAGAAAGGTTGCATAAAAATGTCGACAAAAACTAAAAGCAGGGCTGTATTTTATGTTATCTTAACTGATCATATCAGAAATATGTAAAGTGTGGAGCAGCAGCTAGGATTTGAATTCAAACGGATTTTTAACTGTAAGACATTAAAAAATATTACGCTGTTTTCAGTTTTTGACACGACACGAAATTTTTATGCAACCTACTTATCTTCGCTTCTTGCCCACCGTGTCTGATAGATAAAACTGTGTATCATTTTGGAAAAAATGGGCGTTATCACTTCCCTTACAGTAAAAAGTCTAATCCTTATTACTCTACGCCCATTTGATGCAGATGTACAATATTTGGTATAGAGATCATATATATTAGATGTAGTCATGCCCCAATTTAAGACGAAAATACTATTCACCGTCTCTTCCCAGTTATTTGACGTAGACATGTGATATTTGGTATATATGTACATACTGAATTTAAATCAAAAATATATCTTTATCGGCGAAACAATGGTTCACTAATACAACATCATTTTGAAATCTTATAAGACGTTAATTGATTTATTAAATACTAAAAACAAAGGAAGTTGGTATGATTTTAACGTGCCACACTAATTTTCCAAAATTTTGATTTTTTACATGTTTTCCTCCCGAATTAAGTTCTTTATAGCAAAATTAAAAAATGATTCGTGACATGATTAGTAAAATATTGTATATTATGATTTTTTTTTTCATTGCTGTTATATGAGAGATGAGCGTGGCTTTGGTGGCATAGTTCTTGAGAAATACGTAGCTATTTGTTCGAAAGTGGTGTTAATAAAATTTTTGTATACCATGTATTTGCTTATGCAACATCATTCATATTAAAATTGACAAATTCTGGTTAATAGTTTATGGATTTTTGAAAACTACCATTATAGGAGAGGTTGGCGTAGTTTTGGTTCGATTTATAAATTGTTTTCTTTAATTTGCATATTGATTTCGAATGTGCACCAAATTTGGAACTTTGGTTGCATAGTTTCAGAGCTAATTGTCGTTAATGCTGAGTTAAATATCGCGTTTTCTTTGATTTTTGCACATTATTTTATATGCGAGGTGAGCGTGGTGACCGTGGTGTTAGCCTAATTTTAATTTTCCGAATTTGTGCTTACTGATTTGAAATGAAGGTGCGAAGAAATTTTTTTTTACATTTCCAAAAAAAAAACTTACGCTCTTATTCCATATTTTCCAAACCTTATTCTAGGTATTAAATTTAAGCAAATTATCTGCACTAGTTACCGAGATATCACATTAGTTTGAGTTTGATAATGAGGGTGTGGTTATTATCCGTCAATTTATTTCGTATATTTGCAATACCAACCTACCGTGGATCGAGGGCGATTTGTATACCAAGTTTCGTTAAAATAGCTCAATATTTACTCGAGATATCCACCCCACGTACAGACGAAAGGGCAGACAGACATAGCTGAATTGATTTCGATATTAATTCTAAGAATTTTATTTTATCTGTATGTTTGTGTCTGTGACGGTTGCTTTATGCTGTTTCAAACAACCGTTAGTGGAAGAAAGTTATATTAGCCTGGGCACCAGTGCGCTTTTTTGAAATTGTATATAATTCATCCTGCGAATATGACGAAAGGTATGCGTACTATATTTTTTTATAAATTAATAGTTATGTTCGTATTTTTTACACTCCAATTTACCTTAAAGTTATTATACCATTTATTAAGATGAAATGATATTACAACTTTCGGTCGATGTTTGTAATTATAAGAAGAAGAAGTGTACCAAAATGACCAGAACCACGAACTAATTTGATTTAGCCATGCCCGTCTGTCTGTCTGTCTGTTTGAACGCATACCAGATGCAGATCTATTTCTCGAATATATTAATGATTTATCGGAACCGACTAGATCTACATTATTATTACATAGTTGCTATACAACTGATTGTTCAGATATGAGTTTTTGCGTTATAACTCTGGCACTAAAGCAGGTAAGAACATGGAATTTGGCGCAACTTTTACTTGTTATAAATACAAAGTATTATTAAGATCGGGTCACTTTAACTTATAGCTCACATACGAATGATTGTTCAGATATGAGGTTTTACTTTAAAGCTCCTATATAGGCATGTAAAACCTTGATGGAGTGTAAGCTATTTACTTATCAATTATACAAGGTTTACTGAGAAAAGTATTCCGTGGAATGCGATTAAGCTAACTTGGGCTACATTTATTGCTGTCAAATTTCCTTATAACAAAACAAAAAACTGTGATTAATTAGTTATTAGAGCTCTTGCTTAAACTCGACTAGTCGATAAGCAACTTTTTGATGGTTGAAAGTCGAATAGCATCTATTCAATTAACCATTCCCACTCGACTAACCGAAATTATTCGAATACTTAGTGACAGTTACTCACTATAAATTCCTAATAATTTTATTAAAGTTGAATTTTTTCAATAAGCACAAACTTCCAAACATTTATGAAACAAAAAATGAATTAGTTGAAAAATATAAAACGAGTGGCTAGCCGACTAGTTGTTTATAGTCAGTTAGTCAAACAAGTCGAAAATATACGGTTAGTCAAATAGGTGAGATCGACTATTTTTTAAAACAACTTTTGCTAACCGATTAACCGATAAGTCGACTAGTCGATTGAAAAGAGCTCTATTAGTTATTAATGAATTTTTCTGTAGATATTACAATGCCGATAACATATATGAAATCTGATACAATGACCATGAAGGTGTATTTTTTAGTTCTATGGCCTATAACTTAATTCGTGCGGGGGTTTTCCAAAATTTGAACGTTTATTTAAGAAAAACATGTACAATAGTATTATTCAAAGTATTCCCCATATGAAGCTATGGCTTTTCCCCAGCTTTCTGGCAATTTGTGGATCCCATTCCAAAAGAACTGCGCTGGCTTGGCTGCCAAGAATGAATCAAGCCAATTTTTGATATCCTGCTCTGATGTGAACCGTATTCCAGTGAGGCCGTTCTGCATCGATCGGAACAAATGGTAGTCAGAAGGGGCAAAGTGTGGGCTATAAGGGGGTGGGTAAAACTTCCTATCCACTGTTTTCCAAATAGTTCTTAACCGGAATAGCAACGTGGGGCCGAGCGTTATCATGGTGGAAAATTATTGCCTCGTGTCTGGTTGCATATTCCGGGCGTTTTTCGGCTACTGCTCCCTTCAAACGGATTAATTGTGTTCGGTAGCGTTCTCCATTGATGGTTTCTGATCCCACCAAATACAGAGCATTATCTTCGCGCAAGGGATATTCGGCTTATCCATAGATTTGGCTGGTTGGTCGAATTTCACATATGATTTTTTCCGCTTGGGGTTGTCGTAATGGATCCTTTTTTCGTCACCAATTACAATCCGATGCAAAAATGACTTTCTTTTGTGGCGTTCCAGCAGCATTTCGGACAAGCAAAACTGCCTTTCGACATCTCTCGGCTTGAGTTCATGTGGAACCCAATTTCCTTGCTTTTGAATAAATCCAGCTGCCTTTAAGCGCTTTGAAATGGCTGCTAGAGTGACACCCAAAGATTCTGCGAGCTCTTCCTGCGTTTGGCAACAATCTTCATCGAGTCATGCTTCCAGTTCTTCATCTTCAAACGTTTTTGGCTGCCCAGGACGTTCATCGTGTTCCAAGCCAAAATCACCACTTTTAAATCGTGCAAACCACTTTTGGCACTTTCGCTCAGCTAGAGCTTGTTCACCATAAACTTCCACCAAAATACGATGACTTTCGGCAGTAGTTTTCTTCAATTTAAAGTAATGAAGAAGAACTCCCTGCAGAAACACTTTTTCAGGCACAAAGTTCGACATATTTGAGTGAAAAAACATTATTGTTGTTTTCGCTTCAAATGAATGACATATACTGAAAAGACGCACAATGACAGTAGCATTCCAACGTATGTTCGGAATATATTGGAACGATGGAATACATAAGAGTTGCGCCATCTCTTAGCACGAATTAAGTTATAGACCTAATAGTTTTTGAATTTTTTAGTAATATTTTTTATTTAATTATACTTTATTTTATACGCGAAGTTGAATATTTTTTAATATATTTTTCAAAGAGGAACAATAAGCCGTGAATATTTAGAAATATATTTCTATAATTTAATTAATACTTTTCTTAGTCAGATGATCAAGCAGAGGGGGACGAAAAATTAGTGTGTAAGTTGAAATGTGGAGTTTTATTGTTTTATTTTATTAATGAAAGCGCGAAAGACGCCGAAACTGCTTTTCAGCTAGTACCCACCGACAAGCTCCCTAAAGTTTTCATATTTCTATAATTGTTTATGTCGTTCGTTTCGAGCCTCTGAACACGAGGCGATGTAACTATTTAGGAAAGCTAAATGGCCAAATGAATGATTTTGCAATTATGTTTGACTACATTTGACAAGCGCACAAATACTTATATATACATATATACATATATACATACATACATATATATATATTCAAATTTTAGTAGCTTAAGGCCGATTGATTTAAGGTGGCGTAGAAAATTTGAAATACGACTTTGAAAAGCATCTAAACAATTTCAGAATATTAGTAGTGATATTTCATTATCTGCATTCCACAAGCCAGCGGCTATATTTACATACATACATACATATCTGTTTTTGTATTTATAAATTTCAATGCGTTCTACTGGTACTTAAATGTACAGAGCTATAATCTTTGTGTCTTTGTTCATCTCATCACGTACAATACTCGCATCGTTCAATGTTCAGAACTGAGTTTATCACCACCAGCTAAGTAAACGCGCCATTTTGTCCATGGATTCATATCAGAATTTAATAAAATTTCATTTCTTTATGTCGACAGGCAGGGAAGAAAAAAAATTTCCGAGTTTCTGACAAATACATATATACATACATACATACATAAATAGCTACTGACTGATTCCACTTGTTATCACAATCAGAGACATGCAATTCGTGGCAGACATTCTACGCAGCATGATGGCACACAGTGGCCCCGACAATCGTTGTGTTGTTGTTTGCTCATCCCGCGTTATATTGTGGCTAGTTAAATGCGAGATATTTACAAAAGTCCATAACTACATATTCGTATACTTGAAGCGATAGCCGCGTACCAATCTTATCACGTGAACTATGGAATTTGCTGACTTTATTTGCTCCTCCCGCGAAAGACGGACTGTTGATGACTGAATGTGGTGGCATCGACGCATTTCTTATCGGACGAATACACATACACACATACATACATACATGTGCACATTTATAGAAATAGGTTCGAAATGTAGAGGTCGGTCGGTGTTTCATTCCGATTGCAGTGATTCCCGCTGACCCAACTCTACATGTTTTCCAGTGCGTTTGAATGAGTGGCGTGGTTTTTTTTTGTTTTTTATAAGTTTTTTGTTATCTCGCTGCCTGAGTCAATTGATGTTGCTGATCTTCGTTTATTTGCATTTCTGCTTACAGATAAGATTAGATAAATTAAATCAAAAGACGTGTCTTCCTGTACAGTCAGTACAATGTCCCCTCAGTTATTTATTTACGAGTGTATACACAATTTTTGTTTTTTTTTATTCTACTTACTTACAAAAATTTATAGGAGTAAGTAAATGATGATACGACTTTGTAGCTACCCGGTGGCATGCACCTTTGGCCTCGGACATTTCTCCGCCGCAATTCCATCCAGCTGGCATCGTTCGGTTGATCGTTCTTTTGGTCTTTTCGCGCGGTTCGCTACTCTGTGTCGTGTGTGTTGATTTTTTTTTTTTTTTTGTTTTGTTTTTTTTTTTTTTGTCAAAGGCACCTCATTCTCGCGTGCTTATCAGTTTTCCTTAGAGATAAGCACCGCTCATTTAAAGAACGCATTCAGTGCCATGTTGTATTTAATTTTATGACTCCTGCAAAGTTGCACTGCTGTAATGTCATTCAATTCCAGGAAAATAAATCATAAACTTATTCATGATTGCCCGTAAATGTGCTTACTTTTTTGTGCTCGTATATGTTATACAGATTTAGTCATAAATCCATAAGCCTCATTTTCTTACATATCATAATTAAGACTAAATAAGACTTTTAAAGATTTGCGACCGTTGAGTGCAGCGCAACGTTGATAAGACCATTTGGATTTTTCTTTTTGAATCTTATCGTACAGATATGAATTTATACATTGTGTTTTTGATGGAAGAGATTCATTCGATTTATGGTTTTCTTATTGCGTCCACTTTATACCCGAGCGCACCCAAGTGAGATTTTAGGATTTCTCAACCATCTTAAAACCGTAGAACTTTATTCGAATTAATTTACTTTTTCTTTTATTAAATTTCTTGTTCAATAATTTTTTACCTATAACTTATGAACGCTGAGCTCATATTGTGTAGAGGATTTATTTTAATGTTTGAATTCCTTGCAAATTTTATATAAATGGCGTGTTAGTTATGAAGCTTTCAATATTCCATTTAGTTATTACAGACATATAGGGCATTGCGTGCCAAATCGGACTTCAATTGACTTTTGCAACTTCGATTTGTTTCATAACCTTATGTGTCTTCGAACTAATTGAGAGAGGTGCCTCAGAAGTTTTTTTTTTAATTCTTTAGGTTTATCCATTTTCGAGAAATCGATTTTAGAAAGATCACGTTCTTTTTTTTTAATGTTCATCATTTTGCGAAATATTTACCGACTTTGTAAACCTGTATACCAGTAAAATTAAAGAAAATTTATAACAAGAGATTGATTTCCAAACAACACGGACGATCAACATGTTGAAATTTATTTTGCCAAAAAAATGTCATTCGTTGCCCAACTTAAGAGTCTAGTACAATAATAAGATAGAAATTGAGTTAATTTTTTACCGTCTTTAAAATTCAGCATTTTTAATGTTTTAATCATTTTATAAATAGTTATTTAATTCGCCGCACACATTGATATTTGTTTTGGAAGTTAGAATGATTGTCAACATAATTTTTTTACAAATTGATATGGATTTTTCATATACCAAATGCAGCAAAGTTTCAAAGCCCAATCGAAATGGACGAATTGTGTGTCCTCACTTCTATCTTCCCATTCTACAGAGCATTAAGAATTATAATTTATTTTTATATAAACCATTGTTTTTATCCAAAAAAACTGTAAAAGCTCATCAATATTTTATTAAGACGCTATGTTTGAAATTAATTAAATTTTTTCAGTAAATGTATTTCGTATTTCTTAAGTCCAATTCTTCAGCAAGCAAATAATGCTTTCCCGATGAACAGAGAAAGTCATCTTTGTCGAATACTTTTCATTACCCTATGATTCTTCAATTGTGAAGGACAATATCACAAATTATATCCTCCAACATTTCGCATAGTATATTTGATCATTTTACAGATATTTCTTTTGAAATAAAATACACTGTCAACTTGTGACTAAAAACAATGCTCATAATCTTGTCTTGCATTTTCAAATATTTTTCAACCTATCCCTGCAGTAAAAGATTATCAATTGCGAAAACCTTTTCTAATTATTTTGTAGTGATTTAAAATAAAACCCCATTTTTATCAAACACCCACAAACCCATTTTTCGTTTATTGACAAGTTATGCCAACATTTATTCGGATAGTCAGGCCGCTATTAAGGCCTTAGGATCGCTAATGGTAAAATCAAAACTGGACAGGGAATGCCTGACTTCCCTCGCAGCCGCCTCGGAGTATCTCGACGTTAGACTAATTTGGGTACCGGGCCATAGCTACATTGCAGGGAACTGCATGGCTGATGAGCTCGCTCGGCAAGGTACCCAGGAAGTCATTTCTCCTTGCAGGGAGGGGGGGGGGGGGGGGGGCTCCTTTGACTGCCTACGGGCTTCTCCTGGACAGATGGGCTCTATGTCGTCTCAGCGAGCACTGGAAAATTGCCACGACATGCAGAATTGCAAGGTCCCTCTGGCCGAGAGTGGATCGTGGGCGCTCAAGGGAGCTGAGGTCGCTTACTAAGCGGCAACTCTCGACCATCGTTGGTGTTTTGACTGGGTATTGTCCGTTGGGTATTCACGCGGTTAGGCTGAAAATAGTCTCTGACCCTTTCTGCCGCAGCTGTATGGAGGAGGATGAGGTGGATTCATCTTGCCGTTTTCTGCTCAGCTGCCCTGCATTTGCGAGACTGAGGTTCAAGTACCTAGGCTCGTACTTCTTTAGCACTCCAGAAGACCTTTCTGGAGTGGAGATTGGTAATTTGCGTGACTTCATTCGGGGCACGCAACGTTACTCAGGTTAATCTTTCCTGACTTTCCGAATCACGTTACCGTTCATAAATCCGGTGGTATCACAATGGACTCCTACTATGTCTAAGTGAGTTCCCTTTGGGGAACTACCACAGTAACCTAACCTAACCTATGCCAAAGCTATCAAATGTTAGACGTTCGTTCATCAAATCACAAAAAGAAAACATTTCAGCGTGCCGAAATCGTGTATTGTTTCTAGGTAATATTTTATTTTGCTAATAATAATAAATATAAAAATTTAAGAGAAATGAATGTTCATGAAATGTTTGAATTGTTTCGATCTTTACTTTAAAATAGGCAATACATAAGTAGATAGATGTGGTATTACATAGGTAACTAGCTTCTTTTCGCATAAAAATATTAAATAAATAATGAGTTTACCTTTAGTAAAAAGGCAGCTACCAAAGGCTAATTTGTGCCAAATGAAAGTTAGATAGCAGTTAGCTGTCAACTAATGTAGAGGTAACCATGGCTGACTCTTTTTCGGCCATCACCATACAAAAATAGTTAGCTTTTCTCAATGAAAAAGGTAACTAATAGTCAGCCCTAACGTTTTCGTAAACAGATTAAAGCTAGGTTTAAGCTACCTTTACTTCTTACAAAAAGGTAAAAATATGAAATTTTAAAAATTCGAAAAAATATCTATATCCCATTACTGGACTCAAAAGTTGAATGATAATAGGATACATCATAGCTGCATGTTTGATCGAACTGCTTCTACAATTCGTGGTATGCGTCTTGTTGTTGTAACACAAATTGAGAGACCCCCAATTTTAAGCTGACTCCGAACGGGAAATACATTTTTTTGAGAAGTTTTTTCATGGCAGAAATGCACTCGGAGGTTTGTCATTGCCTGACGTGGGACGACCGCTATAAATTTCACCCATAAATTTGAATATTACTTGCCCGGTCAGAATTTGAACCCGGGACCCACAGAGTGCAGCAGACACACGCTATACACTCGACTAACTACGGCGGCCGCCATGAGTGAATGACAGCTTTTCAGAAAAAATGTACAAGAGAATTTATCAGTACATAATTTTTGAAATGAACATCTTGTATTTTGTACTTCACATTTTTTTTAAATTGGCCAAAGCCACATGGTGCCCGCCGAATGGGATTTTTATATTTGTATTTGCAAAAATGTATTCAAATGTGTAAATGTATGACATTTAAAAATGGGTATTGATTATTTGTAGCACATTTTCAATATTCTTTCGTGATATATCTTTTGGATTCGCGAAGCAGAATGGATATAAGACCGCTTGAAATAAGGTCGCAATCAAAAAATATAATAAGACCACGCTCTAAATTCATTTTTGACACCAGTGGATTCCCCTCTTTTGTCAAAATTCCTATTACAGCTCGATACTCAATGCCATGCATTTCGTAACTCTTAGGCCTTGCTAAGTAATTTATGCAGTTTATATTTAAACAATGATTTCAATCCCGTTGGTTTAGAGTTGGGAATATGTTATTGATAACTGTTAGGGATATAATTTTGTAAGTCACCAAACATTTCTGAAAAAAGTGAGAAAAAGCAAGCGTAGTAATATCTTCAATTAACTACCTTCAGACATAGTTAACATTAAGGAGGATTTGAGCCTTCGCAAACTGGAATTTGGGCACAGAATTAAGGCTGTGTTTCTAATCAAGAATACATGGACGAGAGGTTATACCGATAGCGGTATACAAATATTCACCGTTGGATGGATGGATTCTGGAGTTAGAGCCGGTATCCTTGAATCAATCAAATCAATCCGTGGAACAATCAAGCCAATCAAACCCCTCTCTTACTGCAGTGTGATCCAGGTGGAAGTTTTCGCGATTTTGCATATAACCATTTTCACAATTGAAGCGGCAGCGAACGAAATAGTCACAAAAGCAGCTGTCCGCAACGAATATCAAACAGATAAGCTAAAACAAAAAAAACTCCATAAATAACTCTATTGAAATAACAAAGCAATGCAGTCACCCTGATTTGATTTCGTCGTAGCCACTGGCCTCGGCGATAGCAATAAATCTATATACCCCTTTATTAATAATAACTCATCAGATTATTATAATTGATTCCTCTTCTTTTGCATCGACTTCTTCTTCTGTTTCAAAATAATTAGAGAGCTCATTTGCCACTTGAAATAACGTGAAATAACTTAATACCTCAATCTCACTCAGAGTGATACAAAATTATTATTGAAAATATGCACAAAACCCTATTGTACTTCTTCCCCTTGTTATATAAAAATTACATACTAATTAGACTAAAAGTAAATATATACTTTATTTTTAAAATCTCATTGCTAAAATTTTCCACAATCTACCTAAAAACGCCCTGTCAGCAATTTTTAAGAGGGCCCCAGTTTTATGTTTCGCAGAAACCTAGTTTATTTAAACGCTACTCAATATCCATTCTCGCTTGATTCGCATCTACATTCTTCAATTAACTACCACTTCGAAGCATACAAAAGACATGATGAGACAAATCCTACAAAGTATTTAAGTTCCATCATAGGTTTTCATTCAATGCAGAAAGATTGCATTAAGTAAAGTTGCATGTTGCCAGTCTCGCCATTTGCTCAGCACATATTTCCATATTTTTCTTTTTTTTTAATTGACACTAAGTGGTTACTTAAGCGATTTTGGCCGAACTTCTCTTACAATTTGTGATGTGCGTCTTAATGTTGTAACACAAATTGAGGAACCTACAGTTTTACGCCGACTCCGAACGGCAAATGATGTTTGCGAGAAGTTTTTTTCATGGCAGAAATACACTCGGAGGTTTGCCATTGCTTGCCCCGGCCAGGATTTGAACCCGAGACCCACCGAATGAAGCGCGCACACGCTACACACTCGGCTACGGCGGCCATATTTCCATTGCATAATCTAATTTCAGTAATCTCGCTACTTTTGTTTCAATGTCTAGGAATCCTTAGGTCCTCAGGCATGAGAAAACCGAAAATATTTTTAATGTCTCAAAATTCTCCCGCACGTTCTTGCACTTTATTTTATCCGAAACTTCGTAGTAACTGGTTTGATGTCTTTTGTGCGCGAATTGACAGCTTTTTCATTGAACCTTTTGCATTCTTTGTTTTTTGACGATAAAAAAATCATCAACATCCCAGCCCATTTCTTTCCATTTATGTTTCGCCTCGAGAACAAAATTATCATAAGTGTTTTCGTTTCCAAAGTCTTTCAATTTCTTCAAAGCAGCTGAAATGCAACTCTGCGCCATTATCATATCCAGTTCTTTGTTGTTTTTGCAATTGAACTTGCACAACATTCCTAACGCTCAGTAGGAATCCCACCACAATAAGTTGAGAAAAACAGCCAACTCATCGAGGATTGTAACGAACGGGCATTCATAATATCTTCCCCAGATGCTGTTTGTCTTCGGAGACGTCATTGAAGTTAGCATAATCCGAAGACATTACTATCATGCTCTCTAAATAAATTTATAACCGTTGCAGATATTTGTCATTTTCACTAAAGACAAATGAATAATAACTCTTTGATAGCTGTGTATTTCATTTATGGTCTCATTATTGCTATTAGAATAGCTCAAGAGCAGCGAGAAAGAATTCTTTTTACCAAGATAACATGATACCTATCCAAATTTGTTTGATTTTGTATGAATGTTGAATTCGATGTTCTGTCAGAATACTTGTTGAGTTTGGGTACAAAAGAACTGGACAAGGCGCAGGGTGGGGTAGGATCTGAAATCCGACTGCCTATTGATAGTATTGTTAACCAGGAGCAGAAAATTCTTATCGGCATGGCATTTTAGATCTTGTAGTCTTTAGTAGAAAGAAGTACTTTGCACAAAGTACAAAAACATTTGTGCAAAGTTATCGCTACCTCAAATTATATTGTGTCTTATATGCTGCGCGAATTAGTGAAATAAATAACAAACCATCCATTTACGACTGTGCACATTAATAAGCGAATTTTCAATTCATAAGGTGCAAAAACTTGACCTTCTCTCATCATTGGAATTAATCATCTCGACCTGCTCGAACTGGAGTTTCATACTCAGCGATTAATCGCTTTGTAAACCCTATGAAAATACTCCACTCAAATTGTTGATGTGTATTTTGTATGAACGTCCGTTTGTGTTTGGTTTATTCTAGTATGCTGATATTTTTGTTATCCAATGTTTTTATTTTCATTTTTCTTTGTATTTTGGTTGACTGTTAACAACTCACCTTACTGAGCTGAAAATGCTTACGTAAATAGTAAATAAAAATGCAAAAACAACATGAAATATATGTACGAGTAAGTATGTGTGTGTGTGTGTTTGTGTGTGTGTATATATGTATGTAAGTAAGAATGTCAATAAAAACATCAACGTCAACGACAACGAGAATCATACACTGCGAGTAACACAAACAACATACACAAACATGAAAATGTGAAGCTAATACATACATACATTCATATTTACTACATACACACATACATATGTACATACATACATATCAGCCAATTTTAGCCGAATCCAATCTCAAAATATTAGCAACGCGCAAATATACCAAACATTTCCCGGGTATTAAGTCATGAATTATCCATTTACGCTCTTTGTTTGTTTGCTTGTTTGTAGCTAGCAAACATACAGCAGAACAACAACAACAACAACAACAACTACTACTATCACTACCATACCAGCAGTAACACAAAAATCAGAGTAAGCGCACCACTTACTACCTAACGTCGAGCACCAAGCAATCGCAACACCAATAACACCAAAGGGGCTAGCTACAACAAAAAAAACAAAAATAAATAAAAAATAAAAGTGGCAACAACAGCAATACCGAAACGGCAACAGAAAAAGTACGTAGTATATATTTAGTACGGAATATAAACCGAGCGTAAGGAAAGGAAACGGAGCACAAATGTTGCAACTTATGTGAACTTCAACGGATCAGCCGGCACACATTCACAGATATTTATGTAAATACATACCAAAAAATAAACATACATACCATAAGCAAAAGGTTACCGGTTAGATGCCCAAAAACACTTGCACTCTTGATCAGCCTGCATCTCGGCCGAACTTTGAGCAACTGGCATCGAACCGGTCTGTAGCGGCATAGATCAGCGTTTTGTTTGTGGTTTTGACCGTGGTGTTATGGTAATGATGGCGTTGATGGATTCTTAGAATTGAACCAATCTTTTATTTAAGTATGTGAACATGAATCGCACATTATGGCGAGAATTCCAAATGGAGGAAGTTGACCCTGAGTTAGATCTACAGCGATTGGCTATGCTATTTTGCGGCTATATGCGATTTTTTACTGCACCCATATTGTTTTCACTAAAGACGTGTGAAAGTTACACATTCGATTGTCAACTGAAACAAATTTAAAATAATCGCACACGAGATTATTGCAGGTAAACAAAAATTGTGTGCCGACTTGTGAAGTATTTATTTGAAATATACATTTAAGATATCATCATGGAGGTGTTGAGTAGATTCATCATAGAAGTGTAAAAAGAGGAAAATATTAAAACATAAATTTAAGAATACAAAAATTATAGCTATGTGCGGTTTTCTTGTAACCGAGTGACAAAGAATGGGTAGACAATTCGTATGGTACAGAATTTTTTGATTAAAAATTCGAATTCGATAACATACAATTCTGCTTGTTAAAATACTGTATTGGAAAATAATGCAATTCATAATTGCATTACAGCGAAATTATATTTCGTGAAAATTTTGCTTTGTAAAAATCCTGTGTACAGTTTAGTTATTTGTACAAAGATTTCGGGTTTCGGGTAAATGCGTGACCCTATCTAAAAAGTATTTTCATTCACGTATTGTCAATGGATCCAGCAATTATTTAAAAAAAAACCGTGAAATTTCTAACAATTAATTAACTAAGAAATTCGGTTTTAAATTGCAGTCTTATTCTTATAAATTTTTTTTATTTTGTATACACTTAATATTTTGCTCAATTAGTAGTTAGTGATTTTATTACTTTACTCTAAACTAAATAATAACAATTTATTAAATAAAATTACTCTAAAAATCACTCTTACACTTTCAATAAAACATGCAAATTAATTTACGAGTTCAGCTTTCAAACTCTGAAATTGAAATGGATAATAGACAAAAGAAAAATCGCAAAAACCCAGTTGAAATATATGTTCTTTTTTTTAAACGCCCGTTTTTTTTTTAGAGCATTAATATCCATTTGTGCAAGAAAATTTAAATTCCTTAGAAAGCAGTAACAGGGGCGGCTCCTCTCTTCTACCGTAAGCCAGAAACGAGAATCTTCCCGACTAAGCGTTATGATCCTGATTGTGGTCGTGAGCCGGAGGCCGAATGCCGCATTCTCATTTAAGTTTACAATTTCTCTGAAAAAACTGTAAGTTTACCCCATATTCAAATGGCCCCCAAGGATTTGTGGATTGGTTTTTCGAAAGCTAGCGACTTTGCTCTCCTCCGCCTAATACCCAAAACTTTTGTACAAATAACTAAACATTTCCCCAAATTCTGTATTCTGTATTTTGAAATCCATATGTATAACGATAAAAACTACGACGTTCAATTTCTGCTCGCACTTTCGCGACTATTTCGATACTCAAGAAATCGAGTTCGCGACACAATCTCGGGTATCGCCGTTCTCGCGAGAAATGTCGAGTATTTATCGATACAAGTACTGCATTTGAAATCAAATCAACATTTCATTATGTAAAATAAAAATAAGAAGAATTCATGAACGATCAAAAACTAAATGATCATAGTATAGGTTTTGGTTGAGAAAAATGATCGAGAATGTATTCATTAGGATTTATGTATTGTCTGAACGGTACAATTAAATTGAACGTACAGAAGCTTCTTGCGAGCCTTAAAAGATTGTCGATGCATGAGAAGATCGCGAGAAAGCGATCCTCGAAAGCAATATTTTTAAGAGCAGTATAGAGAAACCCAAAACTCTAAAATTTATTAGTTAAGCTGCAATGAGTTACTGCGTGAATTGAACATTGAAGAGTTCACGTTTCTTACGAGCTTTTCGATACAGGAGAAGCTCGCGAAAGGTTGCTGCTCAAACAAATTAGGGAAATCGAATGCTCTAATAAAAGATATCTACTCCGTATTGTTAAAAAAGAAATTTGTTGTTTTCATCCCCAAAAAATGCTGCGTATATCAAGGCGATATATTTGTTCCTTCTTTCCATTTTTATTCTAGGATAAAGAATTCTCCTGCCAAGACCGCTAACAAAATTTTACGATTTTCCGAATTTGTTTTATGAAGGCATATATTTATTAACCTATTTCTATTTTTTTGAAAACAACGTATACCTATACATAAAGGCTTTAGTAGGCCATAAGAATTCGAGGTAACTTTTTCAAGTCATAGAGTTCGCCGTAGCCGAAAGTGGGCGCCGTGCAGTCGGAATGCACTGGGCTTAAGTGCCGACTAGGGCACGCAGCGATCGCACAGCGGCAGGTAATGAGAAACCTCCCTCCGAGTGTACTTATATTTCTTCTCACCAAAATACAGGCACCTCAATTTCCCCACTGCAAATTTTATGTAGGAGAGGTTCGGGCAAGCATCGTAAGTACCAAATTATTATTATTATTATTAGGTAGGGCATAATTGTTTATATATTAAGTTACATTTATAATAAAGCATAAGTCGTATCAAGTACATTGGCAGTTTCATTAAAAGAATCACGAAGATGGCCCAGGGAATGGAATAAATTTGAACCAAATTATTAATCAGAATGGATTTCCATGGGGCTTTAACTGGCAGCATAACGTAGCTTTTAATAGCAGGACACTAATCATTATGAGTTATTTTTAAGATTTTAAAATTTTAAAAGATTTTGCTCAATATTAATCAAAAAATTCTGAGTTTTAGTTTTATGTTGAAACAAAATAATCATATGTCGTACTGCTACTTTTTAATCAAAAGTAAAACTCGAAACTCTACATACAGCAATTTTTAAACGAGTATTTCTTTGTAGATTAATAAGAAAAATGTACAATGTCTCCAAGCGAAACTCGTACAGTGATTTCTTTAATATTTACAATGTATTTTATGAAATTTTTTATAAGCTTTAAGCGGCTAAAAATTATCGTTGATTTTTAGTTTTTTTTTTTGCCGGTGGTGTTGCACATTTTCTTTCATATAACGCAAGAAAAAATCAAAAAAATAAGGAATAAAATGCAAAAAAAAAATTTATAGGTAATTTTCAGCTTCATGCAACTTGCACTTTACTATACTGAAATTTACAAAACTGCGCATACAAAAAGTTTATACAATGTCTGATTGAAACATTTTATTTTTTGATGACATTTGTTTTTGTATAAAAGTCAAAAAATTACTTTTTTTTATGACCAGAAAAAATTAAACTAAGTAAAAAAAAGCAATACCAAAAATTATCATTATTTTAGAAAACGACTTTGTGATAAAAAATATAACTCGACATATAAATATTTTTACTAAGCGATTAACGAAAATTTAAAAGTAATTAGTAACAATAATTTTTTAGAGATATCGCTCAAAATTGTTTTAATCGTAACAGGTTCATACAGAGTATTAAAAGATGTTGAAATAATTATACTCAAAACTGTTCTCCGATAATTGGAACCTTTAGATTTTTTTTAATTGGAATTTAAAAGTATTTAATTTTTTTTCGGGTTCTGGTAAAAATATAAAATAAACAAAAAAACTTAAACATAAAAAAATAAACATGGAAATAAACAGTTTTTTGATCAGACAGATTAGTCTTTTCAGAAACATTTACATATTTATTATGCACAAAAAGCAAAGCAAAAGCAAAAAAAAACTATTCAAAGTGCCCTATTTCCATTTTTATTAGATAAGTAAATTACTCAAATGTGCAAATAATTTGTTTAGAACAATTTTTATAGCTAGCGTTAATTCACTATCGGCGGCTGTTTCAGCCTGAGTCAGCACTTCACTTTCAATACGGGTCTTTGTAAATCAACCGCTTTTGATTTGTACACCTAATATTTGTTGCTATTTGAATTTCTTCCACTTTCCTTCTCGCCGCACGCACGAAAATAAATTCAGATATAAGCCTCATAGTCTGCACATTACATCGTGGATGAATCTTAACACAGTGCATGTCCATGGAAAGGCAGGTGTCACTTAATATATTACCTTTGATATCATATGTATAAATAAGTATTTTTTGTTCCAAACGAAGATGCGTCAGCTTCTGAAAACAGAAGAAAATATACAACTTAAAACTCATTTTTTTTATATAAAAAGGATTTAAGTTCGTCTTAACGATTTAGAAAGCCTTCATCCGTACGTGAACCCATAAAACTTTTTACTACCAATTGAAAATCCTACGGTCCTTAAACTTTTCATTTGTACTATAAAGTCATGAGGATAACTGGAAACGTTATAAGTTTTTTTATGGCCTAGACAAGTTCGAAATGATCATGGATTTCAGTATTTAGAAAGGCGCGTGGATGAAGTAAAGGCCACTATTACATCCATCAAAATATGCCGGTGGGCACATACAAAATTTTATTGCAGTTATTATTTGAGAAATGCATACATATGTAATAAAAATTAGTTTATCATTCCAATTTAATGCATTCTCCTTTTCATTTGATGTTTTCTGATTTGTAATTGACTATTCTAATTTTCAATTGATGCTTTCTTATTACCAAATTACTATTCTCATTTTCAATTGATGTTTTCTGATTTGTAATTGACTAATCTAATTTTAAATTAACGCTTTCTCACTAACAACTAGCTATTCTCATTTTCAATTGACACTTTCTCATTTTCAATTGACACCTTCTCATTTGAAATTGACTATTCTGATTTTGAATTGACGCTTTCTTATTTATAACTGGCAGACTGTTTTCATCTTTAATTGATAATTTCGCATTGACAATTGAAAAAGTTGCAGAAGTTGAGATTTGAATGTTAAAACAATTTCGAGATTTTCATCAACGTTTTTGAATATATAAAATCCAGTTCGCAGCGTGGCATTCTCTTTTTTAATCACAGTTTTAGAATATTTTTGCATAGGATGGCCTTCAGATGGTAATAACTGTGTTTAATGAATCAACAGAACTCGTCCTTGTGGCAGCAAGTTTGACGCTCCACAAAGAAAGCCTTTCCCCCCTATATCACGGTCAGAATTTTCTTTCACTTCTACTTGCTCTGTAGCTGCAAGTGGTTGATGCACTTCTTCAGCTACACTTGAATTAAAAGTTAGATGTTTCGAATACATTTTCACATTAGATTTAGTTTCACTTTTAAACCACTCAATATTCACATTATTAATTTACGCCTCTTTTGATTTAATATTATTTATAATATTTTTCACTATTTGCAACTTTCGCCCGATAACACGCCCAGCTAATGTCAATAACCAGGTTATATTGATGTCATTACAATAGTCACCACCACCTTTGGTTACAAACTCAAAAACATCGATATTCTGAGTTCTTGATGCCGTGACAAAAGTTACAAAAACGTTTACCTATCTGTAAAGGCGTAACTAGCTAGTTGCATCTGTTTGCATTAATCATTTGAAGTGTAAAAATTAAAGCCAAATTAATAAAATTATTAAAAAATTCCCCATGAATGTGCTAACTTTTAGTGGACTATGAAACTGCATACTTAAATGCTTAAAAAAAAATTATTTTCAAAAAGTTTGTATTTCTGAAAAAATTTTTTTCAATTATTATAAATTTTGGTTTTTGCTAGTAGAATGCAAATTATAAGAAATTAAATAAAAAAATAATAATAACTATTAATAAAAATAAAATGATTTTTACGCCTTTTTCATGGCTTCACCAAGAGCCAACAATCATTCTCCAAATTAAGCTGGCGCGTTATTATTTCGCCGTTGCTGCGCAAGCCAAGATTCGTCGTACCCTTTTCCCTTTATTATACGTCATAACATCACATGAACCATTTCCCATGAAGCTCCTATTTTTCTATTTGTTCTGGATGGCGTTGCGTCAGTGGGTGAAATGGCAGCATAACTATGTCCGCTTTTTTGACCTGCATTTTTTACTTGTAAAAATTTAATATTTCCATGATCAGCTGTCAACAGTTGGCGGCCAATAATTTTAAAATCACCACAAGGGTAACTTTTCCTTGATACAAAGAACGCCGGTTACAGTTATTGTTTAAAAAAAATACAGACGCTTATAGGTGGATGAAGTTGAAGAAAAAAAATAAAATGCGTGAAGTTTACATTACTCCTTCACTTACCTTAAAATGCAGGTTTACGTATAACTGTTTTCATTATTTATATCATGTTACCCATTTTCCCACTGAGTAAGTGCGTAAATCAGTATACTTAGAAAACACATAAGGAAAATTTTCTCTGAAATGCTTCAAAAACTTAGTTGTCTTAAATAAAATAAACGATTTGACCCAGTTTGAGGAAAACACATTTCCTTGATTTGCAACACTTTTTTCTTTATTTTTAGGTGACATTAATTTGTAACTTTTGTTTTACTTTTTTACTTCATTTTTATTTTATTTGTTTCTTCCGATTTTTTTAAATTTTTATTGTTGGGTATGCCCATACGTACATCTGTTTCAATAAAAATACTTTGACATAACTAAGATCTACTAAGATTTACAATGTGCATTTAAACAGAGAGATCTCTTATATATTTTATGCTAAAAAGTTTCAATTCAAAATCTCGGTTTTTCTATTTGTATGCCAAATGAGCGCGCCGCAACGCTTGTCTTGGTTTTAAAAATACAAAATTGTTTTTATATTCATTTTTATTAATAATAAATAAATGTACTTCGTCAAATCAGTTACATAATCTGTTCACCATGAATTAAAAGAAAATTTCCCATACTGAGGTAAATTTCTCTATTATATGGGAAAAACACTAACTCTAAAATAAGGAAATTTGATTTCTTGTTTTAAGAAAATACCTTTTTCTGAGTGTATGTATGTATGTACGTATGTATTTTCGCTGCGCTGCTTGTCTTACAGGTGTAGTTGGTATGTATGTTTGAATGTATCACCGTATTTTCCTATCTAAGACACTTTTGCACACTTTCGATTTCAACCTTCGCACCGTCAACACCTACATAGCTCTGATCCTCCGTTACTACTTTCGCATGGTAATTGTTTGGTCAACACAGCGACAACGGTGGCGTCAACATCAGGCACCATCAGCTGCAACAGCACCATCATCACCAGCACCAGCAACTCGTACGACGACAACACGCCAGATGCAAATCTTCCTGGTATGCTAATTCCTTCAATGATTTTTAAGCGCACAGTCCATGGTAAAAGCACACAAACTTACCTGCTTTCGACGCTCCAGCCAATTTGCTCCAGCATGCCAAGGCGGCTGGCAGTCGGTAAGTACGAGTATCGTCAATGGCAAATAACAACGCCAAATGCAGGTGTAGTGGGCGGGCGGCGAGCATTCATATCTTTCTATGTATGTATGTATGTATATATGTATGTACTTGAAAATGTGTATATTTGTAGTTAGTACCTAAATATATTGGATTGTAACAACTTCATCATTCATTCATTTCATCGTTTTTGGTATCGCTGAAATCGCATTCGAAACGACAGGCAGCACGCGTCACCTTAGTCATCGAAGTCGTTCTACATGTTTATCTAAATGTTTCGTTTGCCAAACGCAAATACAAATCAACCACTTCCCGACGTGGCTCCCAATTTCCCCTCATTGATTACTCAATCACAACTACACACACACACACAAACACACACACATACAAACACCTAGCGCTTTTGCATTGACTATCAACCACTGGAGAAACGCAAGTCACTGCGTTTTGATAAAAGTCAATCCTAATATGTACTTGGCACACTGTACACTGTTGGTGGGCTGCCTCCGTTGAGAATCTCTGCTGACGCTGCAAACATAGAAAGCAAAACAAAAAAAAAACAACAACATGTAAATATGTACATTTGTATTTATATGTATATATTTATATAGTATATGGACAAGTAGAAAAGTATATGAGTACATTGAGTGGCATGAAAAGTCACACTAACAATATTTAACTGAAAAATATTTATTATTTACCAATTTGTTTGCACGACTAATAACAATAATCACAATCAAAAGAACAAAATAAAAAAGTACACACGTATTTATCCATACACTCTCACTTTCATCAACCAACCAACACAGTACTCGCAAAACAAGCGCAACATGCGAGAAGAACTCCTATCAAACACTTGTATGCATACAAGTTTACACAGAAATACCTACATACACATGTATGTGTGTGTGTATGTGAGTGTGTTTATGTGTATGCAAATAAATGAGTAAATGACGGAAAAGCTTACGAAAGGAAAGTGTGGCGAAAAACTGCATGGGTGTATATGTAGTAGAAATTTGCAGTAAGGGTTGAGAAGCAAATAAATATTTGCACGATTGTTCAGGGTGGTGATTATTCCTACATTAGGAGCTATGGATCGCAGGAGCTCTTTGGCCGATTTCTTTTTAGAGGTGAAAAAGATGGAAAAAGGCGAAGTATGACTTTTTTCTTCAACTACTTTGGTGCTGCGTGCGCTA
Source organism: Anomoia purmunda (assembly GCA_951828415.1). Lineage (NCBI taxonomy): Eukaryota > Metazoa > Arthropoda > Insecta > Diptera > Tephritidae > Anomoia > Anomoia purmunda. Next base: position 131,037,113 of record OX639993.1, on the reverse strand, counting down.
GACGATTAAGCCCATTCGGGCATTACATAAATATTTCTACAATCATTATACAATTTAAAGTTCCATCTACTAAGCCACCGAAGTAACATCAAAATAATAATTGAAAACCTGCTTTTTGATAGCACTCAAAAAAAAAGTTATGTAATTAACCCTTTTCCCTTGTTAAAAAAAACCGTATTTCCTTAACCCTGCTGTTAGGTTAAAAAAACTTACGAATCTTAGGTTAGAGGACCATTTGGTTCATACTACAGTTTTCATACAAAATAAAAATTTAATCTTAGTCTTTATATTTAGTTTGGTTCAATACTTGCTAAATATTATTATTTTATTATTTACTCAACTCTGGTAAAACCCAGCACCAGTGGCCTGCTCTAAAAATGCTTCTAGTTCAGGAGCTCGAAAGCGAGGAATTTGTAGTTGCTGCAAGTCTAAGTCTGATGTAAAATGCTCCATTTGCAGTGCGTTTATTTGCAAAACCAACCGAAAAACATTTTTTTGCTCATCATGTAGTGCCAAAAAATATCGAACAAACTAATAAATACTTATTTTTGGAAAATTAATGTAAAGAAAATCAAAGAAAATATACTATGGACCAAATGGTCCCTTAACCTAAGATTCGTAATTTTCAATTTATCTTAGTCCAGTTTTAAGTCAGAGAATTAAATTTTCGCACATAATATTGTTTTATAAAAAGACCACCTGAGCTGAAAAATTTAGACAGTATATATCACCGTTCCAAAGTTACAAAGAAAACAAAAAAAAAATTGGGCCAAATGGTCTTAACCTAACAGCAGGGTTAATAGGGTTAAAAATTAGTTTTTTAAATAATAGCCATCTATTTTTTTTTTAAATAATAGCCATTTTTTTAATTGTGCTTTATTTCTTTATATTATGTGTAGTACATATAAACATGACAGGAGTGTGTGTGGTATTAACCTGAGTGTCCCGGAGGTGAGTGACAGCAAAACTAGAATGCTTTATGATAATTTTAAAAAAAAAATATGCGGACCAAAAGAATCACAAATGGGAATAAAATGGCACTTAAAGTTATTTCCTTGTTAAAAAAAACGAATGTCATTTCCTTGATAGGGTTAAAAATAATTTTTTTAAATAAAAGACGTCTAATTTGTTTTTAACTAACTCTCAATTTTTTTTTTTTTTTTTTGAAATCATGTTTTATTTAGATTTACTACATATAAACATCCCAGGAGTGTGCGCGCCATCAACCTGAGTGTCTGGAAATGAATCACATCAAAACTATTGTTAAAAGGCTGCTTTCTGATAACACTCTAAAAAATTGAGGATTGAAAACCAGCTATAAAAAGAAAGAAAAATGGGAGAGAATTTAACCCTATTTCGTTGTTAAAACAAAAATGAGCCTTATTTCCTCTACAGGGTTAAAAATGCCGTTTGTAAATAATAGCCACTAATAGCATATTTGACATCTAGCAATAATCAAAAAGTAGGGTCAAGCATAACTCTACCAAGAAAGTAGGGTTAAGAAATATAAAAATATAAACAAATTTTACTTAACCGGGAGAAAATTTCGTGATTTTTGAAAAAATAAGGAAAAACATTCTTAAATTCTTTTGTTTTTTCAGTGCAGTAGCCATGAAAAAAAATCTCATTCCTTATTTTGTGGTACTCCTAATCCAACAATAATATCAAAAATATATTTTAAGTCCCTTTAAAATTGTATGATGTTACTAGAAATACGCGACAAACATTGACCTGCCTATATTTATTTATTAACTGCCCATTGCATATATGTGTATCAAAAAATGCTTTCCGGTTTCTGCCACATATAATATGTGGCAACCGTCCCCAAAAAAATTGGCGAATTGTTTGACGCTCATATTTTATATCGTATATCCTTGTGCATTATTTAATTAAATTTTTACTTAAAAAAAATGTGGCAACCCTCTTTAAAATATACCTTTAAATTTTTTCCTAACAAAGCGAATGGTTTGACACCTGGATTTGACTACTTCATACAACTTGTCTATGATTTCATTAAATTAGACTCTTCAAGCAGGTGAGCACCCTATATATACCATAAGCCATCTCTTTACCGAATCAAACAGTTTGGCATCCATATTTTCATACTTTATATAACTTGTGCTTCATTTAATTAAATTCGAGTTTTTAAACAGCTGACAATATTCTTCAAAATATCGGCATGCACTTGTTTCATAATAAACAATACAGAGGAATTTTAAGCATTTTTTGTAAAGCATAAAATAATGAAACAAAATATTCCTGTTAATTTGTCGTTTAGCCGCTTGACCAACTTACTTAACGAAATTCTCCACCGAGAATCGATTCGGTTTCAGTGAAAATTTCAATTGAAAACATGACATATGGCGATTTTTTATTACCAAGCTTTATCATGGGTAAGTTCTTGGAAGATGACCCTTCGAATATGACTCTAAAAGAAGACTAGAGAAGTGGCAAAACAAGCTGAAAAAAAAGCATGCGATATAAAAAAAATTAAATCGTTTGCCGAATTTGTCTACTTGCCGACTCACAGCGCAACAAGTTGATCAAAACATTTTCAGTTTTCTGCAACCTGACGATCAACTTGACAAAATTTGTTGAACATGTTTACTCTGATCAACTAGATCAATAAAAGTATACCGACAGTTTAGAAAAAATAGACAAAACTAGCGAAAATATTCGTTTTTTTCGGATAAGAAAAGCATTAGTAAAAATTCTTTCAAAACAAAACTCTTATATGTAGACCTATCACATTTGACTCAGTCTTTATATAAAAGACTTTTTGTTTAAATCATTGCATAATCTATATTTTGTGATTTTTATTTTTTCACATATTAATTTTTCCGTCTATTTATAATTACCATTGTTGTTTTTTTTCAATAATTTACCAATATATCAATTATTGCTGATTTAAATATATTAATATATATTATATTTATCAATATTTTGAGATTTCTATTTTTTCGATCATGAAACATTAGCCGTATTATTGGGCTTGTTGCTATTATTGTCAAAAATAAAAATTGCAAAATATCGATCAAATATGATCGGAAAAGTTTAAATCCAGGAATAACGACTATTTTTGAACGCAAAAATAAAAATTACAAAATATTGATCAAATGTGATATAAAAAGTAAAAACTCACCAAGTATTCGCATGTGCACAGTTTATATGAATCCACAACACTGTGCGTCGCATGCTGTGTAGAAATAATATGGAGATGTGAAGGAGCAAGTCAAACATATTTTTCAGATTTTTATACTGGAAAAATTCTTCGCGAGATTTAAACGCTGAGCTGGAGTCCGGGTCATATTTAGATTACGCAAATATCACTTTTGCTCATTGATGACTTTAACAAAGCAAATGAAGACCAAAATAAGCTATTCGTTATTTCACCCCTTAGAAAATAATAAAAGCTCACCTTCTTCCGCCTAATCGGCCTCAACTTGTCAGAACTCGACTAGACAGATACTTCCTATTTGTATCTAAATATATTTATTAAATCAATTAAATGACGGAAATATTCAAATGTAAATATGTACTTTTGTGAGCCTTTCAATGTACACACATACATACATACATCGTTACATGCACACATTCATGCCCAGTAGCAAATGGTAATAGCTAGTAAATGAGTTGGTAGTGGTTTTCGATGTTCGAGCTATTTCCATACAAAATACGTTAATTTAGATAATGAAAAGTTAAAACAAAAAATTAAAACTAAAACGGTAAGTTTCGCCATAAATATTAAAAAAAAGTAGTTTCGAATCTAACCTGCCGTAGGTGCTCCATGGAGTAATATCTTAGAGTAGTTATGTGTTACTCTGATCGAATGCAGAGCTATGGTATATGAACCTGTCCTTGGACATCGCAATGTTAATTGGACCACTTGTACTTCATATATTTGAGTTACTTTTGGAGTACTCTTTGTCTCTCATGAAGTACTCGCGATTTTTGCAGTGTCTATCTAAATTTATTTACATGAATTAAATCGAAGTATATTTTTGCAGGATAAAATGCAAATGTACTTATTTGTGTAGCATTGTTTTTATGCTTTATTTGCACTTTTCTGTTACTCCTCAATTGACTTCATTCATCCCCCCACCGCTGGCATATCACTACGCTGTGCAGATGTAGATGTGTGCGTGTGCTGCTGTTTACTTGCAGTTTAGTTTGCTTATAAATTTATGCCATCTTAATGCCAATGAAATTCTACCGCGGTGTGTGTGGAGGACAACAAATACTTATAAGAGTATCCACTCGATAAATGAATGAATTCGTCGATAGTGATCAGTACACATATATCTAGTGCTTTCCATTGCCAAATGATTTTTTTTTGCATTTAGCGCGCCTACTATTTTTGTTGCTTTATAATTTTTATTTGTTATTATTTTCACTGCAAAAGGGATGGCTAAATGGCTCTACTCTCATATCCCAGTTACTGCCTTGTGGACCCTTTGCATCGTTTACGCCAACTCATCCGCCATCTGGCAACGCTTCAGTACCACTCATTCACCTCACCATTCACTCTCGAGCCTTCTCTATTGCTTTTGCTCCAGTTTCCTTGGCAAGGCTTCCTGTGCGCTGTATTTTGGTTAAAGTTCTCGCGCATAGCAGTACGGTGTGGTGGGGATAAGATTGCTTGGTATAAACGTACAGACGACGCGAATGCTCTGCTAGCTAGATAAGTGCTCGAATAAACATAAATAATAAATGGCATTTACTAAATAAAAATATTTGCGTTCGCATAATATTTGAGCAGTAAATGCTGATGCTTTTACTTCTCTGCTGTCGCAGCTATTGGCTGTGCCTTTGATTGTGATTGTCTGTTGTAGTCATTGCCGTGTGCCTGCCGTTGGTGGTTTTGGCTTTTGTTGCCAATAAAGCATTTACTGTAGTGGGGAAACAGTTTCATCGAAGTTGGCACTGTTTTGACTGTGAAATTCTGTTCTGGTTGATTGTTGTGTCGCTTTACCTCCTACTCGTATCACGGCGATTTGTTATTCTTTTGAATTTTTTGCTCTGGATGTTTACCTTCAGTTGGTTGTATTACTTTTATTAAGAGTTGTATATTTTTTGTTCTTGTTATTTTCGCATGATTTTATTGAGCGGGCTAATTGGTTACTTTTACTTTCTATAAACCCTGTCGATTCGAATGGAAGATGGGACGGCTGTATTAAGAACTGCAGTTATGGGGAATGTGGCGCTCCAATGATACGCACATGATTCAAATTTATATGTACAGCATGAGATTCAGTTAATTACTGTAAAGACAGTTGGCTTCGAAATATACACTTTGAATGAAGTGAAAGAGTTGTTTTTCCATAATTTTCTTCTTTTTCTTTTTTGGTCGATTTAAATAGAGCAGGCTTTAGTTCCTTATGTATATCTGGGAGTGGGTTTATAGTTCCAGACCTTCCCAAAATGTCAAAGTTATTCAAACAATTTGAACGAGTTTTAGTAATATTCCAATGTATGCGCCACGCTGTCTATGAATACTTTGTAACCTCATTTAGTCCAAGTCTGTTTTAATTCAGAAACTGGCCTCCACATCCGAAAAGTCCGCAAAATTATTTACACTTCCTTAAAAACGTTGCTGGGGATTTTGGACGCATTTATTCTTAATCAAAATTGCAACCAAACAAACGGCAAGGGTAAAGACACTTGAGGCCCTACTCCTCCCGTATTACACATACCACCTAGGGTCGGCTAAGCATCAACATGGCTTCCAGAAAGTGCATAGCACAACAACAGCACTTAATGCCACAAACACACAGGTGAACCGTGGTCTTAACCAAAACCGCTCCAGCGAGAGAACCGTCCTAGTAGCGTTGGACCTGTCTAAATATTTTGACACAGTCAGCCACTCCACGCTACTAGCTGACGTGGAAGCATCGACTCTCCCGCAGGGACTGAAGCGGTGGACCACCGCGAATTACCTGTGTGGTCGTCAACCATCGGTATGGTTCAGAGACAAAACATCTAAACTAAGGAGGATTAAACAAGGGGTACCGTAGGGTGACGTCCTTTCTCCACTCTTGTTTAATCATTATATCTCCAAGCTCCTTCAACCACCAGAGGGAGTCACAATTGTCTCCTATGCCGATGATTGACGACCTGTGTTCGATGGTGAACGGATATCTCTCCGACCTGCCCACTTCTTTACTAGCAGAAACCTGGCGCTGTCCCCTTCTAAGTCCTCGGCGACCCTCTTTACCACCTGGACGAAGGAGGTCAGGCTGGATCTCAACATCCATATTGATGACAACCCCATTCCGACGGTTAATCATCTGAAGATTCTGGGAGTGACATTCGACAGCTCTCCTTCTCCGCGCACACTACCGCAATCGCCAATAAAGTACAGGGCCGCAACAATGTCCTCAAGTCGCTCGCCAGCAGCTCTTGGGGCAAAGATACAAGACGATTGGCCGGCCGGTAGTAAAATATGCTGCGCCAGTGTGGTCGCCAGGAACCAGCAGGACGCAGTGGAAGAAGCTATAGACCTGCAGAACGCCGCACTCCGCACGGTGACAGGATGCCTGTCAATTTAACTGGTAAGGTAACGAAAATTCTACTATACTACTACTATACTGGTGTCAAACGGAAAACATTTAAGGAAGCTCTTTTAGGCAAAGATATGTACATATATTCGTAGAGTAGAAAATTTAAATTCACCTAAAATAATAAAATAAATTCAATATTACAGTACTGGTATGAACTAACAGCGGTTTGGGATAACTTAGTCTTGAAAAAAAGTGGAGGTCGCTAACTGATTGAAAATTAAATACAAACGCTTTTTGAAATCTGTTAATACAAAAAATATTTGCTAAAGTAAATCCCAGTAATATTATAAATGTGACAGTTTGTGTGTGAGTTAAAGTTTGTATATGTTCGATGTATTTGTATAAAATTGAACGCATACATATGTAGCTTATAAGCTGGGTTAATATATTGGACATATTTTTTAAATAGTTAATAGTTTATAGTCAATTAAATAAGCAAGATAAATCACTTACGGATGACGACTTGACAGATTAAGATACAATTTTTCACATACATATAAAGAATGTTATATTTGTTACAATAAAACCAATGTGTTTCATTTAAACAAATTAATGAAGCTCAATATAGTAACATGGATATTAAACGAAAGGAACTTAATAAAGCTTCAATTTTTTAAAAGAAGGTTGGCATCTGTTTAAGATCAATTTAGTCTAATTAATTGATATTTTTCAACTTGAGTGTCAAACTAAAAAAATATGTAGGTAAAAGTTAGTACTAAATAAATACTTGAAGATTCGGTTGAGATTCAATTTAGGAGGAAATCAGAAAAGAAGCGAAATGGCATCAGAAGTGAGGGTGGGCAGAGCCGCAAACGCCTACAAATTGAAAACAGGCAGAAACTGATACCCATCATTCGAGCGGTTTTATTCTATGGTAGACAAGGACTTGCACTGCGAGGACGTCGAAATGATGGGCATTTAACCATGGAAGCGATGGTAATTTCAGAACTCATCTTGGTCAATGTCAACGAGGCAAATTGCTTTTCATTTACTGCAGCTGAATTCACTGATGTAAGTAGAATCGAAGAATTTGCGATTGTGGTTCAGTAAGTCCACGAAATTGAAGAGAAACACATAATTCGCGAAGACTTCCTAAATCTTATCGCAGTAGAAGATGTGGATAGCGAAGATCTTGCAAAAGCGCTGCTCACTACCTTGAATAAATATTAAATAAAACCGTTGATGCCTTTCGGGGAGTATGGCCGAACGACGTTCCTGAATTCAATGAAAAGCCAAAATCGGGCATGTAGGTACAGAAGAGTAACAACGATTGGCATCCACCTAGGTCTCATATCCAAATTGCTTCTGGTTTTAGGATTTGTTCAAATTATCCATCAATAGAGGGGCCAACAACTAAAACTCTTGCTTAAAACCGCCTATTCGACTAGTCGACACCCTCTGTTCAATTTATTCTATAGTCCCATGCTGCACCCCGAAATCCAAATGGATGCGAGACTATAATGCTTCTCGCTAATTGTTGGCTCATATGGCCGATTATTTTGACAAGAAAAATCACAAAATCCTCGAAATGCACTTCTTGCAAAATGACCATTTTCATAAAATTTCTGGATCACTTTTACGCGTTTGCAACTGAGCACCGCTGCATGATTTAGTTTGCCAAAGGCTGTAGTGCAAATTGTTTGAAACAAAGAAAAAAACCTTTTCACAATCAACTCATGTCAAGGATCTGCATCATGCGCTTGAATCACCCGCAACTACTTAGGTTATCCCCACTTGGTATTTCAATTTATTTTTCAAGTCAGGACTAAAAATTTCTACGATTTTTCGGTAGAATTTTACTGATTAAAGTAAACCTTTTTGGGTAATGCCAAACTTGAGAGATGCTCAATATTTGGTGGTTCGTCAGCAATAGTAACGGTTACTATGGAACTTAAATTTGGAAAATCGAATCCTTTCGTGTGATTAAATGCAAAAGCTATAAAAATATATTTTAAAAGAGCCAAAATATAATAAAATGTAGCTGTGATATATATGAAACAGAACTCTTAAATAATGAATATTGATTGTAATGCTTGCCGACAAAATTAATTTTATTTAGTGATTAATTACCGTTGCTTCTACTTTTTCATAAACAATGAAAGACTGCTATTAAATGTAATAAAAAAGAGTCATATTTTTAACCATTGAAAGTAAAAACTGAAAAATAATCATATAAAATAAAAAAAGGAGATATCGATTATTTTTTAAATTATTATTTTTTGATTGCTTTTGATTTTTTTAATTATGTATTTTTTTTTTTTTTTTTAAACGAACATAATTAGCCATTTATTTTAAGAAAATACTTATGTAACTAATGTATATAATAAAATGCATAATAAAAACGAAAATATAAGTAAAATGAAAGTTGGCATTCGCTTTTAATAATACTAATTTTTCGAAATAAAAGTCGGCTTGGACGTATTTTTAGCTTCCGCCAAACGACAGGACCTGCCATTGAATCACTCAAATACCTCTACAGTGGACTTTGAATCTGATTTTTTATATAATATTTGTTTGGAGAAACTTGTTTCAATCGATAAACATCTTCACCATTAGAAAATTAAATTCACTTTGACAAAAATTTACTTATACTTAAAGAAAGTCTTCCATTTTGGGTGTGTATAAATATTGTTGCAGCTGTCCGTCTAATAATTATATAATCAGCCAGTTTGATGTAGATTTTTTGCAGAACCTTGACCGAACTCAATTTGACATCTGGAGTCAGCACAGCTGTAGTGACAGCAACGTTTGCTTTTGGAGTTAAGCCAAAATATGTACTGAACGTTTGCTCTAACTGCATCTCTAGCAAAACTTAAATATGTAGTTTTAATTTTTTGCTAACTAACTATTGTAAGCTTATTGTTTACTGCCATAAGGACGTGAAGAATATATACATATATTAGTACAAAACCGTGAACCACGTTCTCTTCACATTGTAAAAAACCCCAAGTCTTCTACCTCTGAAAATAAATGCATCATGGAATAAATAAAAGCTCTACAAGCACAATTTGAGTGAACACAGAGCTAAAAAGTTTACCTATAGTTAAAGAGATCGATGTTTGAAACAGCCTGGGCAGAAAGCAGTGCGAGAGGGGACAAGATTGAGGATTGAGAGCAAATATTCTTAATTTTATTCTGAGTTTCTTCTCAAACTTATTGAAAAGCAAATAGCTGAAAACAAGGAGTTAACTTCTGGTTTATTAATTTTTATAGAATATTAAAAAAAAAAATGCAATTGTAAGAAGAAGTCTCTTTATTTTTATGTTAAAAATAACTAATTAAGGTGGCAATAGTGTCAAATTGATAAGATCACCGGTTATTAAAATTATTCATCTTAATTTCACAGATTCCTAGATTTTATTAAAAAAGTTTTAGTCTTAATTCCACGGGTCATCTTGTTAATTATATTGAGAGGGTTTCATTTAAGTTGTATATTCTATCTACTAGATTTTATTGAGAAAGTTTTAATTTTAATTTCACGAGTCATCTTTTTAATTACATTGAAAAGGTACAGATTCTCAGCTTGATTTTATTTAAAAGATATGTCCAGTCTAAATAAGAAGGGCTGCTTATTGGAAAAAATCTTAGATAAATTTTCTAAATTTTATTCTGATTTATAGCCTGGTAGTTTCGCTCTGTGAAGATTTGAGATCGAACTAGGGAAAAAAGCAACATGGATTGCGTCTTCACTGGAAATAATTTTACAGGCGAGCAAACTGCACTGGTACACTGACGGCTTTAAAACTCCAGAGGTTATAGGAGCTGATATCTTTGGTTCCAGAACACATATGTTCATGGCAATGGGAAGGACAAGAAGCATTTTCCTGGCGGAGGGACACGTCAATCTCCTGTCTGCAAAGGTTAACTAAAAGAGAAGCTATCAAAATGAGCGTAGTCATTTTAAGTGACAACTAAGCCGCACTTAAGGTCATATGAGGTTAAAGCCTCGTTTGTGCTAGAGTATATAGAGAGACTCAAATCTCTAGCAACGCGGAACCGTATTCAGCTGCTCAGGAAATCACTAGGCTGATAGATTGGCCAGGGATGCAGCTAGCAGCATGCCCATAGGTCCTTAGCCGCACAACACTCTATTAAGAAAATAATTAAATATAGTTAAAGTAATCATAGATAATCAAAACATAGTTAGATTATTATTTATTGATTTTTTTTTTGTAAATTCCAAATAATCATGGAAAAGGACCGGTTCACTAAAGGAATCCCTAGCTCCCCTGATTTGCGTATGTGGAATATTTACAATTTAGTAATTTTTACGATTGGCATTTCAATATACTATGTACCTACCATATGCCCATATACTGTTATATGATTTAATATTACCTTATACCCATACCCCATCGGCAAGCACACAAATGGAGTTTGATTTAATCCTTCAATTGATCGATTATGAAGTGGAGCTTAGCAGCTTCTGAATGAAACAGCAACAAACAACGATATTTTTAATTTTGGTATCGAAAAATGTGTTAAGAGCAAATCCAAGTAGTATCACTAAATCCTACTCCACGGGGGTACACTAATAAAGATGGATATCGTAATATCGACATAAGTACATAAGTATCTGCAAACTTCGAGTAGCGCTACACTGGGTGGGACTAAATGCGTGAACGAAGGCAAAGATAAAAAATTAACGGTGCACTAAAACCAAATGGAAAAATGCCGGAAAACACATTTTTAAGGTAAACACTGGGGCGCATTCATAACCCGGCAGCGGCACCACATCATCCATCATCCATCCTTTGCCATAGATGTCAATCAAGCGACGCGGAACTCGGCAGTTGAGGACGGCCGCAGCAGCGGTTTCAAGTGCCTGAAGCTTGAAGGCGCAGCAGCGACGGGGCGCGTTCAAGTTTCGAATGCTGACAGATGTTGTATTGTATTATTTTGCTTTGTGGCACATGCAAATGCCAATAACAACAAAAAACAATGAAAGTTGGAATAACTACTACGTAACGCGCTGTTACAACAATGTTAGCGACTTAACGCAATCATAAACGAGAGGTATGTACGTACGTATATATGTGACGGTGGTTGCGGCAATGACGGTAGTGTGCAATGAAGGTAAGCGCGCGGCAGGTGTGGTGCGCATTCGAAGTACTTGAGTGCAGTGGCATTGTTACATAGATCTAGCAGCAGTAGAAATACTTCGTTGTAACTCTCATACGCAAATAAAAAATTATACATATGTATGTACATACGATAGGTGTGCAGTAGGGTGATCAAAATGAAAATGAAAACTTCTTTGCTGACTTTGCTTTAGTTGTAAGTAGTTGTAGTAATAGTGGTTAGTAGTAGTAAAGTTGAAATAGTAATAGTAATTAGGAGTAGCATTGGTAAAAATAGTAGTAGAAAAAATAGTACAACAGTAGTAGAATAAGTAAAAATAGTAGTTGAAATTAGTAGCGTGTAAAACTGTAGGTCCCTCAATTTATGTTACAACATCAAATTGTAGAAGAAGTTCGGCTAAAATCGCTTAAGCGGTTATAGCGCCAATTAAGTAAGTAAGTAAGTAATAAGTAGTAGTAGTCGGAGTGTTGATTACAGCTATTAGTTGTTGTGGTAGTAGTAGTAGTTAGTAGTAATAGTAGAAGTTTTATCTGTAGTAGTAATTTTAGTAACTAGTAGTTGTTGTAGGAGTAGTAGTAGCAGTATTAGTAGCCAAACTACTGAAAGGCCCTGAATTGGTACGGAAATATCTAGTCTAGTATACTACCTAAACTGCGATATATTAAAATAAAATGTGTCCTATAATTTGAAATCAACTATCTACTGTCAAATATTTAAGAAAGTTCACCCCGCTTTTGTCTAATTAGAGGATCCCACACACTGTCGCGAATTATTCGTCAACATAGCCAGTTGCAATTGATAGCCTATTGAGTTTACCTATGTTTTGGAATTGAACTTTGGATTTTTGCAAATGTGTTCCTCATCTGAAGAAGGTCAAGCAGTGTTGACCTCAAATCGTTAACTGTTAACTTCAAATCGTAATATTTTTTTAAAACGCCATTTTCATTTCATTCTTTAATTTTTCCCCAATAGCAAGCATCCCATCTTTCATCTTTTTTCTGGCATTTCCATAGCCCATAGCATATGATTTAACATGGGAAACTTTGCGCAAACTAATAAAATTAAATTCTTTACTGTAGGTAATAATTTGAAAACAAATATCAATATTTTGAGCGTTGTTGTTTTCTTTTTAATATATAAAGCAATATATAAGTATGTGCAGGTACGTGACTTTGTTGAAAAAGTTAAAACGACTTACTTGATTCTTATTTTAACAAAAATGATTATATTTTAAAGCCTAACTCCCCATAAATTGTACTTAATTAAAAAAGACGTTAATTGTTTTTTTAACAAGAAATACAGTTGTTGCTTTTAGTTTTGCCACGAGCGTTTTTCGTAACAACCTAGATTTCTTTATCCAATGTATATAAGTCAAAGTATTACGAAATGCGCAAATTTTGATGAAATAATGTCCACAATAAAAAACAATATTTCATTTAAACCCCATTTATTTGTTAGTTATTTTATAATATGATGCAATTTTTTCGAGTTAGTTGATATAACATAATGAATTTCGAATTCTCGGGATCGAAAAACTTACTATACCCAGTGCTAACTCACTTCCACTTGGTTAAGTTTTTACGAAACTGCAAGTTTTTTGTAGGATTTCGCTCAAAATTTGGAAATTGGTTATTAGCACTTCGATTAAGAAAATAATAATAGCACAATGCAGTAAGATGCTACGTATTTGATGAAACCAAGACTTAATGAAAGCTCCCAAAAAAACCCCCCCAGAGAAATTGTTTGCCTATAAATCTGCCTTTTTTGTTATACGTATTTAAAGTTTCCAATTTTAGCATAACAAGAAAAATTAAGTAAAATTAGATTAAGTAATGTTTTTTTCTGGAATTCTTTTGGAAAGTTATTGTGTTCGTTTTTGGGGCCCAGGGTTCCAGTTTTGATAATTATTTTCAACAAAATTTTACGAACGGTTACGCACTTTTTGCTTTATTAAGGGGGATTTATTGAAAAAATTACATTTTTAGGAATCCAATTGGATGCTCATGTCATTACCAAAGTTATGCAACACCATATTACAAACCGTGTTTGATTATTTTTGTTATAAAAAACCATCATAAGAAAAAATATGTTCGTCAAAATATTTGTGAAAAAATTTTGAAAAAAATATGTTTATAGAGAAAATCAATTTTTTAATTAAAAAACTTTATTTTTATTTGAAATTTTTATTTATATTAAAACAAAAAAAAAAACAATTATCTATATATAGAAAAATATAGCCGATATCCTTGTTGCAACTTGGGTCAAAAATCGCGGAACGGATATCAATATTTGGCCAGTATAATCTTTAGATGCGAGGCAAAGACATGGGCTATATTTCAATCCCTTAGGTGGCGCATGAGTTGACATATGCAGAAAATCTGCCTTTATCATTAAATTTTAATGAAATTAGAAACGTAAAATGTAAGTGCAACGAGAAAAATGTTCCAGAGGCGAGTTATTCAGAAAATCTCTATTTATGATCCGATTTTTATGAAACTAGAAACATAAGGTGGAAGTGCAAAGAGAAATGCTTTTACGGAAAGTGAATCCGCAAGATGGCGCTACAATCAAATTATTCAAAGTATCCGAATTTATGATGCGATAATGATGATATTAAAAACAGTGTGTTGCGGGTGCCATTATAAATATTTGTATACTGCATTTACAAACTAATGTTGAAAATATGTATAAAAAACCCCCTAGATGGCTCTGTAGTCGAGATTTGCAGAAAACCCATATTTATGGTTCGACTAAGTTCAATAAAATTAGCCACAAATTAGTAACAGCTATTTTTGGGAAATATCCCATTAAACATTATGCCAAATGTCATTTTTACTATGACTAGGGTATTTGTCATTAGTGAAAAAAGGAAAAGTCTAATCCAAAATCAGTCAAAATTAATTAATTAAAATATAAAGTTTTGCATATTTTTCGGTTCATAATTTTTTTTCGAAAATTCCACCTAATACTGTAAGAAAATAAATTAAAAAAACATACATATTTGTAAAAAATTTCAAAACTTCTCGATCACCCTAGAGGACCATACATACATACCTGCATATGGTGCGGGTGTAATAAACAGACACGCTGCCGGATTTTGCTGATTGGGTGCGTACTGGTTAAAAACTTCTGGCTTAAAAGTCGAAAAACCAAATGTGAACAGGAGGTCAATGACGCACAGTGACAAGTAGTGACGTGTAATGGTAAATGGCAAATGGAATGCACCAAACTCGCAGACTGGGATATCTTGGCAAGTACTTGTACGTCGAGCGCAACACGGCTGGACGGTGGATGTAGATGTGGGTGCACTGTTGGCAAGTTGACTTGTTAAGTGGGCATTTGGCGATTGCGTGTACACGTCAATTGAGCAGTTTCGCTTTTTTAAATGCAAAGTGCACAGATGTATGTACTTACATACTTAGATACAACGAACGACTATATGAATATAGCGTTGCAAGTAATATTTGCGCGAATCAGTTGGTAGGTAATGTGGAATTCATTTAACCCCACGTTGGCTCACACCCACATTTTACAAACAACTTCTTTTTTTTTTTTGACCAATTGAATTATTTACATTCCTGTTAAATGATTGTTTAACATTTTATGCGCACATTATCGAAAAACATGTGTACGCCTTTAGCCACCGCTTTCTGTGGCTCTGCACATTTTCCCCCTCGGCAACATTCCATTCAAATTCCAAAAATAACTGACAACTAAATTAAACCATTTGTCATGGCTTATTTTCACATATGCTTTCATTTGGCACGCCCATTGCTCACTATCATCACCCGCTACCCTCCACCCCCCGCCGCCGCTACCTTCACCGCCTTGCCATGTATTCATTAGCTATAAACGCCTGCGCATTTTTGCTTGTGGGTTGCAATTGGTGTCAAGGATATTTGACTGATGTCTTTGCGCTGAGCATGAGCCAAAATTTGTTCGGCAACCTTTTGCGTTGCCTCGCGCTTGGTGTTGTTGATACAGCAAGCACAACAACAATCATAATAGCGACAATAATCCAACGAAAACAAAACCACCCATCAACACGAATAACATACCATCCGCCGCCACCCCACTCACCAGACGGTTATAGCGAAACCCAAACACACACACAAACACACACACACGCAATTGGCTTCGGTTAGAATCTTGATCCTTTTTGGTCCTTATGCTCTACTTTGCTTTTAAATGCTTTGTTATTTTTGTTTTATGTTTTTTTTTGGATACTGTTGCTGCTGCATGCAACTTTAATTGTGCACCAAATTCAATTCATTTCAATTATGTTTCTCTCGTACACCCTCCCGCTTTGCTTTCCTCCCGCACTACGTTCCGTCGATTTCTGTTGACGGTGTAAATTGTTGGGTGGATTTATTGTTTATATTCTATTGTGTTTTTATTCAGCTAAAGTGCTAATGCATTGTTGTTGTTTTTAGATTATCGCGCCAAGTGGTGCAGGAGATTGCTTACAGGCACAGTGGGTTGAAAATGCAAAAATTCGCTGCGAACAATGATTTTAATTACTGGAAATAGAACAGAATATATTTCAATAAGAGAACCCGCATTTCGGTTTCCGTCCCATATAACAGGTGACAACCCTGTCAAAAATATAAATATCCACATCATTCTCGCCGATACGAACAGTTTGACATTCTTATTTTAATATTTTATATCCTTGTAGTTTAATATATGTATCTTTAAAAAAAAGTGGCAGTCCTCTGCAAAATATACCCGTAAACTCCCTCCTAGCGAAACGAACTGTTTGACACCCATGTTTTACTCTTTCATATAACTAGTATATAATTTAATTAAATTCGCCTTTTCAAGCAGGTGGCAACCCTGTGTGTACTTAAAGCCATATCTCACCAAATAGAAAGTCTTGCACAAACATTTTCATATTTCATATAACTTCTGAATAATTTAAATAAATTCGACTTTTTAAAAAGGTCCAAAATATATGTATAAGAACCTCCTCCTCGAAGTGGCGTACTGTTTGATACTTACATTTTTATATTTCATTATATTTAAATTTGATTTTTCAAACAGGTGACATCCCTCATAAAAGTTAGCTATGAACCTTCTTTCCGAGACGTACCGCTTGAATCCCATATTGTAATATTTCATTTAAGTTGTGCATATTTAAATTAAATTTGACCTTTTAAATAGGTGACAACACTCTCCCAAGCATAAAATACACCTTAGGTACGACCTATTCTCATACCTACCAAATATACATACAAAATTTCATAAAAATCGGTGGAACCGTATCGGAGAAGTGCGACCACAAACACCATGACACGAGACTTTTATATATAAGATGGAAGTTATGTGAGAGAAACAGAAACCCTTAATCCATTAATAATAACACCGCCCAACAGTAGTTACTCAACACGAACAGTCCGATACGTTCTAATGTACATGAGTATAAGAACGGGCTAAACATGGCAGTTAGAGGGTCAAAAAAGAAGTTAGAGGGTTAAAATATTTTGCAAAAAAACTCTAGTATTTAACTATTATAGAACTCTGTAGGCAGACATTTTATTTGAATTCATTTTATACATATTTTCGATATGTTGATTGCATTTGCGGCGAAAAAGGTAGTAAAATATTGTGACATGGATTTTAAATAAAACACAGCAGTATAGTTATCAAACGTACAAGAATGCCACTTATTAAACAAGTTAAAATAAAGATCATTTTTTTAAGTAAAATATACCACATTTATATCAAACGAAAGGATGTTATTCATTCAATTTTTAAAAGTTTTGCAAAATATATTATGACGCGTTTAAAAAGTTAAAACGGAAAAAAAATTGTCAGCCTAGAAAGCTAGGCGATAGAAGTGAAACTTCATGGATCTCGATGGGCACTTGAAATGAAAATACTCACCCTAGCCAGCAAGTTTTATGAGATAGAAATATTTCCCCGATAACAGAAGCCACTATTCATTATTATGGAATTTTTAAGGGTGTTAGGTTAATGAAAAAAGATAGTTGACATTTTCGCCTCCATTTATAAAAAAGCTATTCATTCACTTCCATACTTTCACGTTCAAGAAAAGATACAATTGGTTTGTGGTATGAAAGATATGAAATGAAAACTCGTGATTGTAAATTATTTAAATATCTTGGGAAAATTGCATCTATTGTCGTGCCCGATCTGGTTGTTGAATCTTTGGGATTATTATTCATTTTTAAATTAAATTTACTTTCTAAAAATTTTACAAGTGGTTGAGCTTCTTCCCAGGTAAAATTGACATTAAAATCACCGCTTAAAATCATTGGCATAGTGGGTAAATCTTCTTCTAATTCTGCTGCACTAGAGGGAGTATATGCCAATAATGCTCTATGTATGAATTTTATTATATCGTTAATTCGCTGGTTCGGAGTGAGGTAGAGAACAATCATTGCCACACTCTGTCCGCCCCTCCACGCATGCTACCCCTCCCTCGTTTTTCCTACTCCCATGTCTCCCATGTCTCCCTCCGTCCGACTGCCCCACCACGTGCGCCATCCCCTCTCTTTTCCTGTCGCTTTTTCGTTTCATTCGATATTAGAATTACAGCCCAACTAGCGCAAAGAAGTTTCACTTCAAAAACAAATGTTTAAAACTACTTCAATGTGGGTATCAAAAAAGTGGTTCAATAGTTTACTCACGATATTTACATACATAGGTACATCGTAAATAAAAGTTAATACTGAGATTTATATTACATTTTTTGCGACTATATTATTATTACTTATAGAATACATAGAACTTTGAATTAGTTGCCAAACTCTCCTAGGGGCTTGATCATCGTTTTTGCTGCTCACTGCCAACAGCACCTTGGCTATATAATATAGTCGAAAAAAATGTAATATAAATCTTAGTATTAATTTTTATTTTATTTGCTCGCAATATAAAAGTTATATGACGAATTTTACTTTTATTTCAATAAATAACAGCTACGTGATCAGTATAATTTTTCTCTAATAAAATAACGCTGATATGGTGAGTTTTAATTGTCACTCATATAATCATAAAGCGCCGCGTTTTCATATCAAGCGTAATAATAAACTAGATGGCTTTTGTCAATGGAAATGTGTTATTTAATTCTCTAATTTACACGATCTCTGTTACTACTTCAAAATATTACTCACCTCAAATACTATATTGGCGCTTGACGTGCAATACCGAGTATTCATATAACAAAAGACTGGGGCCGCAAATAACGATTATTTTGCAAATTTCAACTCAAAAAATCATGCCAAAGGGGAAATGCTACGTCTATTAGAATTAAAGCAGCATACTCCTCTTAACAACGACTACATTTAGCGACATTGATTTTTTTGTTTGTTTTTTAGTTTAGTTTAAAAAAAATCAAATTTAAGCGTTATATCGTGAGTTTTATTTATTAGTTATGAAATAATCGTTAATTCATTTTTTGTTCGGAAAATAATCGTTTTTTCTTGAGTGTAATTTTATTTTGTGAGCAATAAATAAAACTCAAGCTAAAATGATTATTTTCTGAGTAAAAAATTTAACTCAATTAATTATTTTCTGAGCAGAAAATAAAACTCAAGAAAATAATTAACAAGCAATTTAGTAATTAAAGTCATAATTGTTACGGTCCCTGCCAAAAGGTCCAATAGTTAGATTTAAAAACCCTTGCTGAGTTTATAGTGAAACTTCGGAAACTGGGACCAACAAACTCCAAAATAACAGTTAATTCCAATGCCGCGTACGAAATCGAAACCGCTGTTAGTTACACTGAGTTGTGGAGAGGTAAGGCTTCAATCCTAAGTGGGTACAGGTTCAGGTAAGTAAAAGCGCTGAAATTTCACTTATACTTATTTTCGTCCAAATTACTTCGCATAAATCAAGTAAGTTCACACGTGTCATGCTTAATTTATCTTGATAGCTCTGCTTAGTTCCTTAGTCAAAGGTAAAGATGTAAAAGATTATGTACATTTTTAATATGTTTTAATTGTTTTGTGATGATATCTTTTTTTAAATTTACGATCACGAAAGAAAGCTTCTAAAGGCAGTAAAAATCAAGGAACAGTTGAGTCAAATGCTAATATACAGTTTGGATACGGGAGAAGACATTTTTCGCTTATTATCGATCAAATTTAGAGTGGATACTGACTTGTTTTTGATAAAGTTCTTAGATAAAATATCTCATTTCATCTTAATTTATTGACAGATTTTATAAGGCGAAATTTTATATTTTCATCGTCATTTACTTATAAATTAAGATTGATCCACATAAATAGATAGATAAAATGGCCGGGCTTTAAGACTCGCTACGAAAAATTTGATATTGAGTTTTCATTAGAAAAGATGCTGGGAAGTAAAAAAAAATTGAAATATTGGTGTTACAAAAATAATCGATCAATAGTGTAGAAGATAAAATTGACCACAAATTTGCGAACTTTAATTTATCCCCTCTTTTAACGCGTTTTCGTTTCCTCAAGTGTCTGCTATGTCAAATTTAGTGGGCAGTCAATCGTTTGAGGTATTTGATTTTAATGCCCTCGTCGGAAATTAAATTTATACATATATTTTGTTGCTTTGTTGTGTTTAATAATGTATGCAACACAAGAAAACTTGCCAGATTTGTTTATTTTTAAACAGCTGATTTTGGCATTTTCTTTTGTCGTCTTCTCCAGTGCTCCCAAGTATTCTCTACCGTTTAATAAAAATTTAACCGGTTGTTAAGAAAATAAAATCGAATTTAACATGTGTACAAATTTAACTTCCAGTTTCATGATTCTCACACTAATACCCAGTCGAGGAAACGGCCTAACGGTCTATTAGAAAAATAAGTTCTAAAATCGTCCGCAAGAGGAGTTCTTTAAATTCAATAAAAACATATTGAATTTACAAATGCAAAAACTTATCCTGTCGCCTACTCCATAACTTCTACATAGCAGTAGTGGCAATAGGTTTGAAGTAACTAAGGTTTAAAATTGTATTAAAAATATGAGTATTAAAAATTTTAAATGCTTACCATTTTAATAATATAAAATATATTTGAATAACAATACAATAGTTTAAGAATTTTCTCCGATTAACTTATGAGAAATACACAAAACTCGTTTTAATTACTTTTAATATTTTTAACTTAATTTACTTTAATAGCATTTAGGTAATATTTAAAAGTAAGTTAAATTAATTTTAGTTTAGAGTATATTTTTCACTTTAATTTTCGCAAATAAATTCACTTATCTGAATATTATTGTGTTGCCAATATCGCGTGTATCAAACAAATAGTAGCAAAAAAGACTGCAATTTTAAAAGGTTTTTTTATTCAGTTTGACGCACTCGGCTACGTCGACCACCTCATATACTGCATTACGTATTTTAAACCTTTCTTCCGTAATGACTTTTTAGATACAAATTTAAAGCATAAAAATTTTGGCTTTGCGTGATATTTGTAATTTAGCCCGCAAAAAGGATTTTGATTAAATTTTAAGTTTACCTTGTGTTTTTTTTTAAATGAAAGTGTGGCGTTTGTTTCTAAGCGAATATTAGTAATAAAAGAAATATGAAAAACAGCTGGCGCTCAACGCACACGAAAAGAAAAGAGTTGGGCAACTTTTTGCTTCGGTTTGTCGCCAGCGTTGGTTATCTTGGAAACTTCGTATACTTGTAGGTATGTATTCAACTTAGTTGCCAAAGCAGAACTGTCACGTATGCGAAGCAAGCTATCTATGTAGCATAGCCTTAACAATTAAAGACCGTTCCTGATGCAAAGATCATATCGGCCTGCGTAAGAGCTGAAAATAATTGAGGCAATTCAAAGCGCATTATATAATATACACAACTATTCTAAATTTGCTCGTACAAACACCGAATTTTTCCCACTGTTCATGCAAGTAAAAATTTTCCAACCCTTAGTCATCTTTTCGCTTGTCATTCTCGCTTAGTTGGTACAAATTTTGTTCGCAATCCCTTCGTGGTCCTGCACGTATTGGATCTTGTGGCAAAAACGTTTATAAAGCATACGTCAAGTCGAATGCAGTCGAACGCGAGCATGAATCCGATAAAAATGCGTTTGAATAATGCAAAATCACAATGGACCAGCAAACTCGAGCTGGCTGTTATTCAGTTAGGGTGTTGAACTGGTTTGTCATATATGTACATACTTATATATTAATACATTTACATACATGTAACTATGCCTATTGTGAGGGTAATAAAATAATTGCGACAATAAGCATTTCATTATTAGTAGTTGGACAGAAATAAAGAGTTTCCGATTAGAATTCGTCTGAGCAGGGGTGTCGTTTGTACACCCTCTTCGCCGCTACACCTTTAACACCCTCCGCGCTATGCATAGATACAGATACAGTGAAACCTATCCTAACGGCGAACATTTTTTCCGATACCAAGTTTTACGTATACAATTTTAACAAAAACATCTATTGAGCGGACGCGAACCTTCTATCAACGAACATTACGAAAACATGGAAACTATTTATGATAGTAGTACTAACACTGAGAGTATTGTCGAGGAAACTAATTTCCTCAAACGAAACGGCTTTGAATGCAGTTGGAAATTTAAAGCGATTTTTTAGCAATGTCTTTATTGAGCTGTTAAAAACATTTTAAAGCCATCTGCAAAACAGCTTCCTTTCGAATACACCAAAAAACTTACTTCTATCGACAATTTTCCCGTTTTTGTATATAGCAATCAATATTACCGTTTTACTATTTTGATCTCGCTCGTTGTCTTGTGAGAAAACTGCCTTTGCATAAAGAAATAATGGGAAGTTTTTTGGACAGTGGGGCTGACGCCGTGCTTGCTAAAACAACCGACATCGATTTCACCTTCTTTCTGGTGTACCTTGGATCCAACTCTTTGTTAGAAGAACGTCGTGCATAAGTTCTGCCATCAGATCCACACAAATTGAACTTCGATTCGTCACCCCAAATCAAGTAACTCCAAATGGATGTTAAAGATCCAATATGGCTCCTGGCGAACTCGTATCACTTTTTGTTTGGTAGGTGCGCGACATATTTGGTTTCCTCGGAGGTTGTTCTCTAAAAGACGTTGTCTAACGGTCCAACTTGCCAGATTTACACCTTTGTTGGATTGCGGTTCTTATTTGTATTGAAGTCGCGAAAGGAACATTAAATGCTTGCCGTACAATTTAATTTTTTATTCTTTCAGGCGATAGAACGTTTTATGTTCGCAAAATGTTTATATTTTTGGAAATGTTTGATCTCATTCCGTTTTTTTTTTGTTCGTGAACATCCTATGGATCGGACAATTTTTCTAATATTCTTCTCTTTTTGAATCATCTTCAATATTGCGACCCATTGCGCCTTATTTTTTTAATTGGCCAACAAAATAAACTTACTTAAAACTTTTAAAAACAGCAAAACGGTGTTTTATGTTTGGCACGAAGTAAATTGAATAACAAGGAGTGCTAATTAAAATGTCAAGACAAGAGATAGCAGTCTCTTAAGAAAATTTATTAAAAAAGCATTAACTTCAATTATAGAAGCTTTGAGTGGTTTAAACCCCTGAAATAGGCAGCTTTTATAATAAGTTACAAAAATAAATGTTCCTATACGCTAAAATACGCAAAATTGTAGTACAGTAAAATTAAATGCGGAACATTTTTTATTCAAATACCAAAAAAAGGGATTACTCAATTAGTTACAAAATTAAAAAGTTATAAAATAAGCTAGCCTCCCTTTGTGTGGCCATCTAACTCTCTTGGGCGAACAAAACTTGACTGAGGGTGCGTGTCCGCCCAAGGGAGGTTTTACTGTATGGCTACATATATGTACAAATGTTCCGCCGTTCACTACGGCTAGATTTTAGACATTTTTATTTGCCGTTAATAGTTTGCTATGAGCTGTCAGGGCTCAGATTTTTATGACGCCACACACAAACGTCAGATACCAACAACACCAAACGATCTAATAAGCGGTGCAATGTGGTCACTGCAGTGGGTGTGATGCGGGTCGATGTGTACGCACATTCAGATACACGCATACATTTAACAGATCTTGATTTGATTAAATCCCCGTGTTTGCCTTAATGCAATCAGCAATCAAAGAATGAGCAATTTGCACCGTTGTACGTGTGTATGTATATGTATGGCTGTGTGTGTACGCTTGTTGTGTTGTCCAAGTCGTGGTGTATTCTTGCTGTTCTTGCTATTGTTTTGCTTCGATTGTATTGTGATTGCTGTTGTGTTTTGTGTTTTGTGTTTTGTGTTGGCGGATTATGAAAATGTGCATTTGAACGGAAAATTCCCATGGATTGTGATTTTTTATGGCTGCTCTTCGCGACTTGGCTGGCTATCGGCTGCAAAGTGATGCCCTTTTTGCTTTGCCGCAAGTGCCACTCTTACAACAACTAAGTACATATGCACATACATACATACATACATACATACATACCAGGCTTAAGGCGAAGGGATCGCCTGTCATTTCTTCAGCAAGTGAAATGTGAATTGTGACATTTGGTTGAAGGTTTTTTCCGCTCCTTTATTAGCTTTAAGCTGATTAATATTCATTAAATAAACGTTCAAATGCTGAATGTGGATTAGCTGCCGGAAAACATGTTAATATATTTGTTGATTGCCTATTGCTTCTTTAATTTTGATTTTTTTGTTTCCTTTATGCATTTCCTACCGCACTTGCAGTTCTATATTTACTCGATTTTTTTTTCTTTTTTTCTGTTCCTCACCTCAAACAACTTTCAACTTTCTGCTCTGCACGTTTTAATTACTTTTCGCTAATTGCAGTTCTTTCGCCGATTTCTTTACTGTTGAACGATTCAGAACTGGCATCATCGCTAAGAAAGTGTTGGTTGAAAGGATGCACACGATTGGAATAATTATAATTAAATATGCAAACACTGTATAAATTGTTCTAGCCGCATGCTTTCAATCTTTCGTTCAATGGTTTTCTCCTACTTAGTCGGGAACTTCAACATTTGCCTTTTTTCTTAACTTTTTAGTTTGGTAATATGCATTGAACTAATTACGGTAGCGGTGAAAGTATAAAGCACAGAATTGGTAATTGAGATCGCATCATTAGTTTAACATTAACTCAAGAATTTCTCACTTCAAAGAAAGTGATTTACATTTTAGTAAAGAATTTTTTATTTACTTATGCTTTGGAGAGGAAAAGTAAATTGAGTAAGAAAGTTTGGACGGAACCTTCAAGTAAAGGAATTTAAATAAATAAGTGTACGAGTATTCGAGCTATGTGTATATATGTAGTTAGTTGAAACACATAATTGAAAATGTTCAACGCATATTTATTAAGATTAAAATTTTTCGGTACTTACTTATATGAGTTATTGGATGAGTGGAATCTTGATAATTAGCAATCCAAAGAGCGTCAGAATTTTGCAAATTAAATTTACATCTAGAAGTTTAACGAATTATCATTTGTAAAGTTTTGGGTCATATATTTATTATTTTCGAAAAATTCTCGCAAGACGGTGTTGATGACGCTAATCAAATTGGCGCAAACCAAAGTGCGCATTTCAGGCTACATTCTCAATGAGTTTTGAAATTCTTCTGTCGTGCAAAAAGTTATATTTATTTGAAAATGAGCGAAATATATGAATAAATATGCTATGTGAAGTTTTTGTTACTAGTGTAAATAGAGGAAAACCCCTGTAACACGCAAAACGTGTGTGAAGATGAAAATGTAAATACAAACTGTCATAATAATCACTCTTTGCCTGCTCCATCTAAGGTACTTAAGACTTCATTGTTTTTATCTATCTATCTCATTGTTTTTATCTATCTATCTTCAATTTCAGCTCTTCGATAAAATTTACATCTTTTTGCTTCGCGTATCAAAAATAACACGCGGGAAGGTAAGTACTTAATCAGCGGCACAGCGACAATAAGTAAGTAAGCGCCTTCTCTCGAGTTAATTTTTGAATATTCTATTCATTAACAAATCTCCGTTTTGTAATAAAAAATATGTTTACACATATGTTGACTTTATACCCACCTACCAAGTCTACTGTTCTACCGAAAATGTTTTCCTTCCACACCCAGCCTACATACCGAATATGAAGTAAATCAATCCATAACCCCGATTTTTCGTACCATAGCGCCATCTAGCGGGCGATTGTTTGCCGAACGTTTTTATTTGCAAAACCACTTTATATACTTATACTGAGATGAATTAAATCTGTTTATAAATACGAAATTTCGGAATATCTTGCCTTCAGCGCCACATCCCTAGTATATTTTCTGTAAACACCCTTTCCCTTTGCATAGCCAACCGGCATATTATATATGAACCAAATCTACCAATAAGTACGACTTTTAGTAATATCTAACTCCAGCGCCACCTGCCGGGTATATTTTTTGTAAAGTCTTTTCTCTTTGCATATCCAACTTTCATACTGAATAAGAACCAAATTGACCCATAAATAAGATTTTTTTAAATATCTCGACTACAGTTCCACCTACCGGCAATTTTCTTTTCATACAAACACTACTCGACGCACAGGAAATATAATAATAAAAAATTACCCAAATCGGTACCGCTGTTGTCACGTGATGAGATGACCAACGAACGTCATTTCATTTGTATATACTAATGTATATAAGATTATTAAAAGCATCGAATTTATTTACATTGAAAAACCTACATCACCTATGCCACCAGCCGCGAATCAAAGTAGTGTCCTTAGAATTATAAACCGTAGTATCCATACGCTGCCTTGAACCCGTATGCTACTTTGAATATTTTTAACCAAAATTGGTAGGTTTATTTTCAGTTAACTTGGTAGGCAAAAGGGTTTATGGTAGCATTCATGTTTGATAGTCACACTGCTTTAATTTAAATATAAAACCACAGCGAGGTGCATGACAGCAAAACTCTTATTAACTAATTGGAACGGGACAGGATAAGTTTGAAGACAATGAAAGGGTCCAACGACGTCTGCATGTTCTAGATCCTTTCTCTAGGCGAACATGAGAGGAGCTTTAGTTTCTAACCCACAGTCGTCTGAAAGCATTTTAAATGTCAAGTCATAGACTCATTCGACTTGTAGGGCGATTATAATTCCCATCCAAAATCTCAAAACCTCGAACCGAAAGCTCAGCTTTTGAATTAGCTCAAGGTTGGGGGATTTTTCCAAATTTTTTTAAACATAATGCTTTCCAATAAATCTATACTGTGGCTGGTAGCCTAAGATTTTGATTGACCTTGTTTTTAAAATGCAGCACAAAACATCTATTTAGGTCGCAGAGCGAGTGTTTCTTATTTAAAATAGTAACATAAACGGCAGTGAGACAAATTCACCGTAATTTCGTAACATGGCAAATTCGAAGTTGGTTGAAGTGTCTATTTTGACTTATGTATCTTGAACATGAAGTCGAAAATTTCACATAGTTTCAACTACAAAATTTTCAAGCAAAGTACTTGATTGCCCTTTTTGCAGATAGGCAAAATATCAAAAAAAAAAAAGGATTATTCGTAAGACATACTACATATGTCTTCTTACTGGTTTCCATTATACGTCCATCATACGAGCGTGCTATTCATAATATTTTCATAGAATATAAAATACCTCACCTGCGGCTAGTTTACCAGTTTACCAAGTAGCCAATTGCCAATTCGTTAGCTGCATTGAAATTCACTTTTATCTTTGCGAAAACTCTAAAAATTCCCTTACCTTCACTCGCTTCGCTGCTAGTTCTGTTAATGTTATTTTTGTTGCATGGGTCGCACCAAAATGTTTACCTTCGAAATCCGACAAAACAATACGTCAATTAGGAGTAAAAGTGGAAAATCCACAAAAGAAAAAGAAAACAGGATAATCCAATATTTCCGAATACAAGTCAAAAAGATTTAAGCAAGCGGAATTCCCGCAAACACCAAACAATTGCCACAGATTCTTTCAATAGTCATACACTTAAGAATTGAAATAATTCATTCATGGCTCTCGTGGCAAGACGACCGACCGAATGAAACATACTATCTACAGAAAATGTATGAAATTTGGCAAAGGTAAAATCCGTGAAGTGCAATAAGCAAAAAGTACTTAAACAACCGTAGTTGTTATTAGAACAATTGTAGTTGCCATTTGCAGTTTACTGTCAGTGTGTTGTGGATCAATTGAGCAAATCAATTGATTGGATTAAAAGTTGTACATAGAAATGATGAAATAGAAAATATGCGGTTTCAATTGGAGTGAGGATTTTGTTTTTGACTGATTCGGTTGATCGTTATATTTTGGCATGCTCACTTTTTTCGCCAGATGTGTAAGTAGGTATTTTATTAAAATAATAAATACAGCCTAGTAAACGTTCTGGTTCCGGCAATTTAAATTTTGCTAAATATCACAAGTAATTTTTTGCAAGCAGTAGTTGGTAGAAAACTCATGAAAATGTTTATTATATATTAACAGTTACCCACAATTTTCTTTGAATTTTAAGTATGACACTTTGTATATTTTAAAATATATTTCTGCTTAAAATTGTGAGTAAAAGAAGTTGAAATCAGAGACATATTTAACTGTTATACGTTTTATGACAGCCTCTGTAACAGTTCGGTTAGGTTAGTTGAGAAATATTTTTTACTTCGCCGATAAGAGTTTTCATTTAATTTATTCATTTAGCCTATAACATAGTTTTGTACAGATTTCTTTCTAAGTATGGTAACTATTTAATAGTTTACAGTCGGGGCACACTATCGTAATTTATGGCTTATTCTTAATTTATGAGCAAATTACGATGAAACTGATTAATTTCGCTTTGTAAAATCACTCAATATATTAAGATGAAATGAGATGTTTTGGAAGGAATCAAGAAAAAATCAGTGTCCGCTTTAAATTTGATCGATAAAAATCGGAAAACGTGTTCTCCGATAACCAAACTGGGCGATACACTTTGAAATATTAGCATTTCACTTAACTGTTCTTTTGTCCTTGATCTATACTGCCTCAAGAAGCTTTCTTCTGTGATCGTCAACTTAAGCAAAGATATTGTCACAATAAAATATAATATACTAAAAGGGTACACAATCTCTCACATTTTGATCTCACATTTTGATCGGAGAACTAAGCAATCCTTGTGGTGGCAGAGCTGTCACGATAAATTGAGAGTGACAAGTGTGGACTCACTTGGTTTATGCGAAGTAATATGATCGAAAATATCTAATTTATATTCGAATGTGTCCGGTCTTTTAGATTACAAAAACTTAGAATATTGTGTTTAAAGTATTACTAGGAAATGCATTTTTTTTAAGATGAAAAATCAAGTTGAATAGAATTTGAGATTAAATTAGATTCAATTAAGGCCCGAAAGAAGGGAGCAATACGCGAATATAATGTTTTACAATTATCTCCATAGAAAAGTAAAAAAAACTACAAAGATTACGTACATATGTCAGTCTGTCCGTCCGTGCATCGGATAACTCGTGTAAGTATTCAGCTATATCAGCGAAACTTAAAATACACATTGCCCTCGATCCAATTAAGTTGGTAATGCAAATGGGCGCAATCAGATAATAAACACATCCACTTAACGGTATTTTGTGAAAACAATGTTTTGTCGAAACAATGCGATATCTCGGTCACCAGTAAAGATATTTTGCTCAAATTTGGTACATAGTATTGCGTTAAGAAAAATAATACGCATGTACATTTTTTTCGAAAATTAGCGGGAATACGCCAACTTTATAAAAAAATGTTATATCTCCGAAACTATTTGACCATACTCTACCGACTTTATATATATATATATCGTATTTTAAACCGGTATGTAAAATTTTTGAAATCGGACAAAACCCATGCCCAACATGCTCAGCATTAACAAATACGCCGAATCAAAAAAATTTGGAAATAAACGTGACACCGCCCACTTCAGAGCAAATAAGTATATCGACCACATCACATTTGATGTGAGTAAGCAAAGTTCCAAAAATTGTGCAAATCGGACCAAAAGTAAACATAGAAACAATTCTGTACTTGATTTTGAAAATATCAAAACCAACTGTGATGATTGTCGGCCAAAGCCTGAGGGTTATGACAACATTAGTTTTTCGTAGAACTAGCCGCGTCATAATCTTTCGTTTTTCAGTCTGTATTTATATTACAAACTTAATTATAAGGATAATTATCCATCTGGGTCAATATAACTTGGTAGATTTATTTGAAACTACGCGGGAGTAATACAGATGTCCAAAAGATGATTTCCGGCTATATCCTTCGGCCCTCACTAATGTATGTACCTACGGTTGTCCGAGCTTTTATATGAGACTACTTTGTATCTTTTTGACCTATATACATACATATTTATTATATGCACATTAGACCGTATTACGAGTTAAAAAAATTGAAAATGTGTCCCTCGGCTTTGAACCTTGTTAGGTTTGCATAACTGGAAGTATTTTTCTTCGGCACCCTGTAAAATCATCTAAATTGGTTTTTTTTTCCTTTAAATTTTTATTTGATCTTCGATTTTTAGGCATGATAATTACGTATGTAGTTGTAAAAGTATTATTACTACAAATGTGTAGTGCTCGTATAATACCGTAAAATTTTGGTGGGGTTTTACGCTTCCAAAGATATATCACTAAATAATACTGTAAATTCGATTTTAATGAGAACAGAGAGATTGACTGAGGTCTCAGTGATTTTTGTTTTCATTATTTGTTCAGTCGTTTTCGAGATTTGGTTTTTTGAAAAGTAACGTTCCTATTTTTAAAAGCCCATAACTATGCAAAAAATGTACTAGTTTTGAGCAATTTTAGCAAATCTTGATTTTCTTAACCCTTTTGGAATATAACATTGAAATAAATATTTCTATAAAATTTAAATCTATAAACTTCAAAATTTCAGCGATACTTTTGAGCCCAACGGCATAACAATGGGATCTAGTATTTTGAGATTGAAAAATTTCATTCTTTAGTTATACTTTCTTATTAAGGTTAAAAAATATTTGAAAATGCAGGACTCTTCTTTAAAAAAAACTTCTGTAATATTATCAAATATGTATTTATAAAAATATATAAAGTTAGAATAGAGAATATTTATACCAGTCAAATTTTGGGAGACATAATTTGAGCTGTAATTATTTACAATAGAGTATAGAAAAGTCTTCAACAAGCTTCTGTTAATAAAGATGACTTTCTCTGCCTGTTCATCGTTTGGAAAGAATAAATCTAAAGATATATTGAATGTGTTGCTGAAATTACTCAATCACTAACATAGGACCAAATAAAAATAATTAAATATTGTTGTGAAGTAAATTTTTTTTGTGGTAGAAAACGTTAGGTTTTGTAAAAATAAGTCATCAATCTTATTACTTTTATAATCGAAAGATACGACTGATGAAGCAACCTTGCGCAGAATTAGTACACCTCAATTGACCTTAGCCTTTGCTTAATGCTGCAATCCCATTATTGAATCAATCTCCAATTAAAAAAAAAAATAGTTCAAGAGGACGCGTTCAATACCTCTCCAAGGATATTAAAAGACACTAACCATGAAAGGAATTCATAGAAAGTTTTGGAAATGATTGCAAAATTAAAAACATGGAAATTTAAAAATTCGAAAAAATTTATCCCATTATCGAACATAACTCAAGAATTGCGGAACGGACGATAGTTAGAAACGCAATTTCATTAAAATTTTGAAACTTTATTTTATCAGTTATATATTTTTCTCAATGTTTTGAAAAACTTAAATTGTAAACACAAATGGAATGGTCAAAATCGGTACATTTTTCGAAAAATTTCAGGCATTGAAGATAAGGAATTTATTTTCTATATGTCTAAAACTGCTTAACAAAATATTTTAAAAATCAGGGAGGTATCTTTCAATCTATAATGCAAAGCGAATTTATAGAAGGTGATGGCATAAGAGCAGCTGCTTTGATTTTTTTTTTATTCACCTACATGTATTTTGTTTTTGCTTTTGCGTATAAGCTTTCAAAAGCCGTAAAAGCAAAAACAAAATGTATTTAAATTTTGACAACTCTTACGCAGAAACAAAACCAAAATACATAGGAATTTTGTAGTTGTATTTATAACACCACCCTGTATGGATTCGCCTTGCTATAATGGAAAAAAAATGGAAAAAAATCGGAGACGCAAAACCCAAATGGTGTCCGCTTTGGCGCGGTATGCTCCGTATGCGTGAAATAATTAAATATAATTTTTAAAGTTTCCTAACCGGCATTTGATTTACAATGAAATGATAAGGTATTCAAACATGAAAAAAAATCCTACATACACAAGATGAGCTCAAAGTTTAAAAGTAACAGAAAAAAAAGAATTTTAATTTAATAATAATTTATTCCAAGAAACTTTTACAGTTTTAAGATTTCGAGTATATGTAAATATAATATAAGTAAATATTTTTTTGGATAAAATCCAACGTATAATTTTTATGAAGCCTATTTTTGTAATAATGTCTATTGAATACAGGGTGTTGTTTTTAGAAAAATCTTGCACAAAAACTGAGTTTGATATGAGAGGTTAATAGTTTCTGTAGCCGAAATGTGCCTTTGGTTAATACTTTTACAAAAAAACATTGGTAAATATTCAAATCCGCGTGCCATATTTTCACCTTTTTTATGATACGGTCTAATGTACATACATTCATCTGAATAAATAGCATTTCTTTCTTTTAAATAACTCATTGTAATCGCTCATCAAATTTACAAAAACATAAAAACAGCCATATATACATGCATACATATGTAGTATTTGCGAACCTATACAAAACTTGCATTTAGTAAACAATTGTACGTGTGTATATTTGTTGTTATTTTTGTAGTCTTTTGTTTTTATTCGTTAAAGTATATTCGATGTGAGTAGTAATTAAGCGTGAGAAAGCGTGAATAAAACGTAGTCGCACAGTCATTCGTTTATTTACATTTTGATATTTTTAATTGAAACGTGCGAATGGAATGTTGATGACAAGTGGCTGTTGGAAATTGGCGGTAAATGAATATCTCTACACATCTAAACACATACTAAATATATACATATATGAGTAGATGCACTAAAAGCATATTCGCTTTCACAAATACATATAAAATATATGTACATACATATATACTCGTACTGATGATATTAAGACTAACAAAGTTTGTCCTTGTATTTTGTTTCAGTAGTGGCCAATACCATTAAAGAGGGCATACAAGAGCCGCAGCTCCTTCAGATGAGAGCATGTTGCAAAGTGCTGAGGTATAGCAACTAATGTGAATTTATGAACCATAAGCAAATTAGGTCTGCTCGTTGAATGCACTGAGTCCCCTAGTGTAGTAAAAAGTGTAAACTCTTCAGAACTATGGTTTTTTGTTTTTGAGTCTGCACTAAGGGGTATGCTAGATAGAAAGCTTGCTTTGGCTTTACGAGACAGTTTCGCTTTGACAACTTAAATGAATGCATACTCGTACAATCATACGAAACTTCGCACATAACCAACATCGACACTAATGCGAAGCTGACAGTTCGCCAAGTCTCATTTTTTCGCACGCTTTAAACAGTCCACTTATTTTCATATTTCTTTTATTACCCACATTCGCTTAGAAACAGATGATACACTTCAATTTTCATCGAAATAATAATGTAAATTTAAAGACCAACCAAAATAAATGTTCAGCATTATGGTTTTTAACTGTGGCGTCCCTTTTGCGTTTTTCGTTTTACGAACAAAGTTGCGAATGTCACGCAAAGCCAAAACTTTTTATATGGCATTGGTTTAAATCACACTTTTCGCACTAAACCAATCTATGTTGTTGTTGTTGTAACTGCATAAAACATTCCCGATAAAATTTTGGGGAATGCTGCTGAAGTGACAGTCCTTGGCCGGATATAGATCCGGGTCGTTCCGGTATCGTAGAACCGACTGTCGTGGGAACGCTAAACCAATCTATCTTTTTAGCTGGTGTAAGTACAAAAACACACCTGTTGTTTCAGGTGGATTGGGGGAAATACTCGCAAACAAACAAACAAAACAAATTAATAAAAAAATGGAATTCTCTTCACCGAATGAAAAATTTTAATAGTTTTTTGAGTGATATCGTTGAATTGCATCGTTTTCGTTCCTTGAGGTTTTTGCACTAAACTGCGTTGGACTCTATCAGATGTTGCTCTGCCCTGCACTGTCCTACACTTTTAGTGCACTCATCGAACATATGTACCTATTGTAAATACCATGGCTCATATGCAAAATGATACAGTGATCTGATTTACAACATTTAACAATATTTGATATGTTAAACTTGTTTCGTAGTTTTTTTGATTATACATTTTTTTTTGTCCATTTTATAACATAGTACAAAAAAATTTGTATGTATATCAATATATAAAACTTTGTACCAAATTTGCAAACATTTAAAAATTTTCGATAATGCTTTATTATATCTTTCAATTTTAGTAAAATAATTGACAAGTATAAAGTGACTGAAAATTCGAGTTATTAAAAATACGCCTGCTTTCAGAGAAAACAGAGCTAGACTTGGGACACGGTAGCCGAGCAGAGCACCACGACCATCAACACCGACGGGTGCAAAATGGGCTTTGATTATTTGATAGAGGAAAAAGTCCAAATATTGACTCATTTTCCATATTAAACTGTTTTATTACACAGTGTTCCCGTTCCGTTTATTAAGTGGTTTTGAAGATTCCGTTTAAGTTTTCGAAAGTCAGATTTCTGAAGTACTCTTTTTAGAATGAAATAAATGTGTTGACAACTGTTTTTTTTATTTAAAAAACTCCTCGGTAAACAATTGTAAATTATGGTGAACAAATTTTGAAATTTGTCTGTAAATGAACACTGTATAATTTAGGCTATCAGCTACTGAGCGAGAGTGAATGCATGTACGGCTGTGTGTTTCTATCAACTCACATTTACTATTTGTATTTATTTCTGCATTACCAACTATTTGCTTAGGAAAACTTTCATGGTTATTGGTAAGAGTTCGTTCATTTGTTTGTTATTGTCAATTTATTTGTGTAACTTTCGTCCATTTGTCTATCGCTG
This sequence comes from Anomoia purmunda, assembly GCA_951828415.1. Taxonomy (NCBI): domain Eukaryota; kingdom Metazoa; phylum Arthropoda; class Insecta; order Diptera; family Tephritidae; genus Anomoia; species Anomoia purmunda. Next base: position 131,002,496 of record OX639993.1, on the reverse strand, counting down.
CAGCAGTACGTGATGTTAAGTGTCCTTGGACGACGTCACCAACGTGTCGAACACTTCGACCCATGGCAAACAATGAAAGAAAACATTCGTTGGCAACACGTAGAAGAACAACTATTTTTGGGACTGATATCACTCGCAAAAGGTTAGAGTGTCGACCAGGCTTCGAGCCTCTGAAATTGGAGTGAGGAGTAAATGAGCAGAAAGTTCTGAATTCAAGAAAAATTTCATATATGAAGACAAACAAAATTACCGACAAAATTATATAACATAACAAAAACGAGTTATACTACATACAGTCTTAATGAAAAGCAGCTAGCTCATATTATTTTATTTGCCATTTTATGTATTTTCTAATTATAATTTATATTTAAATATGGCTAATAAAAATATATGAGAATTTTTTTAGTTTTTGCTCTGCACACTATTGCGCATTATTATTTTTGATGAACGGCAGACTTCAGAGCGTTTGAAATATGTGGGTAAAGTAGAATAAAACTGAGTCCAAAAACTTCAAAGGAGTCAAGCTGACTAGTAGAGTGGAGTTTAAAATTAAGAAATTTGTGAGTTGTTCTGTGAATCTACAGTCCTTTCATAGTTTGTGTGACCTCCAAATCTGCTGGTCTGCTAATTACCCGCAATTAACTAATTCGGCTAACAGTTCGTTACCTGGATTATTGGACAAATTTTGAAGAGGTGCGATCAGACTCCAAGGTATTTAATGCAGCTTGACTTTTAGTGCAGGCTTTGGGAACTACTTCACCTTTCGCTAATTATCCACTCCGCTACCTTAAGTATAGCAAATATCTCCGATTGTTAAACCGTTGGACATTGAACCAAAAGCAAACAGGCATCTGAAATCATCGTCTAGGTACCAACCATCTTGCCATCTTGAAGCCGTCAGCATGCAAAGTTTTCACCGAGCCTCTTAAGAGATTGCATAGATCTCTACATTATTCTCTTGTAGGAAAGCTTTGTCATTTGTGATTAGAAAGGATATTGTTCTGACAATTTCTCAAGGAACTTTCTGTGTCCGAAGTCCTCATCGTCGTGCCCCAAACCCAAGGGAAGCACCAAGAAAGGCAGTTCAGAGCCGCTCCGATGACGTGCTCATGGCGCCTGTAATGCCTATTCACTCACACCTCTGCAGACTGTTTAAAGCCGACTCTATGGATTAAACCATTGTTCTAGGCCAGCAAACTACAGCAGAATATGTAATAATTAGTCGGATTAGGGCTATGTATACTCAAAGCACCTTATCTGGTATCAGATCCCAAGTCTCACTAAAGGTTCTAAAACAATTCCCAAAAACTATCAATGCCCAATATACCTTCTGTCGACATGAGCTTCCAAGTTATTTTTATATCAAGGGTTACACCCATATTTTATTATCCTCATAAATAATACCAGGGTTGTCTTGCTTTGATTTATCCTTTGGAGTGCAACGTGCATAAATCTTATAAAGGGGTCTCTGTACGTTTCACAGACCACCCAGAGAGATCTTCCTGACGCTAAGGCACAACCATCGTCCGCGTAAGTTTGGATGTGAACGAAGTCTGACCCCTCCGTTAAAAGGGAGTCCACCTCCAACCACCACAAGAGAGGAAAGAGTACACCGCCCTGTGAGCATCCTCTCCCAGGCTCTGCCACAATGCAAATACCATCTTCCTCACCCACAGTTAGCAGTCTTCTAAATAGCATGGACTGGATCCACCTTATAATTATTTTTTCCAACTCATGCCTTCTACCCGCTGAGCTCTTAACTAGACTCGAAATGGCATTCTCGAATATCGAACACGTGGTCAAAAATTTTTGACGGCAGAAGAAGCAGTTGATGCGATAATGTATAAAGCACATATTTCGAAGGTACTGCTTTCGGAATGGCATTGATGCTATAATAAATGGTTTGAGCGAATACTGTGACAAAGAGTGAAAGAATTTTCAATGACAAATGAAACAGTGATCTGGATTTCGAGCAAAATTTAAATAAGTACATGTACTTTTTATGCGGTACATGTATTTTTTTTTTTCTCACTTCAATTTTTTTATTTTTCTAAGTACCGTATTTTTGGGATCGATTTTGAAATTTTCTTCCAATGTTAAAAAAACAAATCTAGCAACACTTGTAGCATTTCACATAGCGTTTTACATTCGTATGGTGATGTACCCACGTACCCGTCGCTGCTGCGATTCTAGCCTAACTTTATGTGTGACTTAGCCAAACATTTGCGTTCACGCGACAAGTGTGTCTGATGCTTGGATACCACCGCCTACCGTCACCCATGTGACGACCACAGCTTACAAACGCGACTTTCGAGCACCAAGAAGCCGAGAAGTCTGAGTGGCAGGACAGAATCAGAATTTAGGGCATTGGGCTAAAATGCGATTACTGTGTCAATTGCCATTTTATTTACCAGGCTGATGGACTGGACGCATGCAGCGGTTGCCATTAGAAGTACACCTCATTCTCTCGACTCTTATGTTGTTCTGAATTATTGTGAATACGCATCGTATTTACTACGCTGAGCGCTTTTACAACGGCCAGCCACTTTAGCTAACTCTTGAGTAGTGCATGCAAAATCCAACTGGTCCAACTTCAATACATCGGAGTTGAATGTGAGAAAATTCGAAGACAAATGCAAAATACAAATGAAATGAAATGTGGGGTCGTTGTGGCTCCCTGCCGAAGACTAGTTGTTGGAAAGTGCACGCCACTCGCTGAGTTGTGAATTGTGCTGTGCAAATACCATTTCCGAAATTGAAAGACAAACTTTCGAGATTTGCTGAGCAGACTCTATTTGCCTGTTTAAATGTTGTTGAGTTCGATGTGTACTGGCCATGTGAAATGTTACCCATACGTGTCCATGAGTGTAAGTACATGAGTATGTGTGTGTGTGTGTGACTTGCAAAGTAAGCTGTAAAATTTGTTTAATTCGCTGATTTGTTGATTTGCTTCGCTTAATCGTACAAGTACACATCAACCCGACGATGATAGCAACATCAGTACTAATGGGCCCAAATTATCATTAAACTTTGTTGCACACTTATACGCCTCAATCCTGCTTCAGCTTACCGTGGATGACATTTGAATGTCTAAAGTAACTAAAGGTTATGTTATATGATGGAAGACCTGCCTCGGAAGACCTTTGCCACTATAACTAGTATACTATAGGCGGATTTATAAGGAGTCATAATGTCTCATAAATCATAATTTCATACAATTTTATTTTTCAAAAGTTAACATTGAAACAACTTATTAACTCTAAGCAATTTTGTATTTTTTAACTTTTATGACTTTATGACTTATGACACATTATGACATCTTGCGAATCACTAATACGTATTTCATTTTTGAAGTAAAACTTCTTTGGCGGCATAAAGTGATTTTTTATCATCATTTCTGCACTAATTCAGGCCCATTTGAGGACAAGTTCTGTACCGATTCAGCACTATTTTTGGACTAAATATTTCGGAACCATCTTAGGGCTTTTCAGTTTTTTGGGTCGGGTTCACCGCTACAACAACTACTACAACTACAACTTCTACTGCTGCTACTACTACGATTTTAACTAATTTATACTACTATTTTTACAGATGCTTCTACTTACTACTCTTACTACTTTTACTAATTTCTACTACTGTTTTTACAATGTTTTTACTAATGCTACTATTTATTACTACAACTATTTTTGCTAATTTCTACTACTATATTATACTAATAGCTACCTCTATGTTTTGACTAATGCTACTACTAAATACATACTACTGGTATTATTACTTATGGTACTACTAATTACTATTACTATTTTTACTAATGCTACTACTTAATACTAATACTATTTCGAGTAATTTCTACTACTATTTTACTACTAGTTTTACTAATTCTAATGCTATTTTTATTAAATTCTACTACTATTTTTACTGATTCTACTACTAACTATTATCCCTATTTTTACTAATTTCTACTACTATTATGACTATTGCTACTACTGATTAATATTACTGTTTTAAGTACTACTAAGTACCACTTACTACTAATACTAGTTACTGCCTACCACTATAACTACTACTCCTACTGCCACAATTATTACTACTACTATTATTTACTACTAACGACTACAATCAATACTACTCTGATATTTAAGTTTCCATCTATTTTCAGAAACGGCACAGAAGGAACACAAGGATCGATATGGTACTCAATGAAATTCTCGCCCTAAAAGAATCGGCTATCAATAAATATCCAATTTCAAAGACTCGTTATCCAAAATATCTGTACTAAATTGAAATATAGTTCAGAAAAAATTATTTATAAAATGTAATATGTTTGTTAGATAGAAAGTGTTTGCACATATACCAATTATGTAGGGCGTTAGCTTGACATGCCAAATCCGAAGTATCCAGCCCATGCACGTGGAACTTGAACAAGTTTGACACTGAGGACATGCCCTTGATGTCGGTCTTGTATTCCTTGAAAGTTTTATCGTCTAAAAAATATCGTTATCAAATGGCAGAAGTATCGCTTAGTATCGAAATCCATGTCCCTACCGTGACATGTAAAATAAAGCAGTTTATCCGGACAGTTCGAAAAACTCCGATGGAGTTCTCAGCCCTACCACAAAGACTCCCAGCTCACATCCGTACCGATTTCAAACTCAAATATATTGCGCATAATATTTCTTTTTTTTTCTAATTTCGACACGACCCCGAAAATAACCACAACCGAAAGTTTACGCAATTGATACACATATATATGTAGATATATACAAATGTACAGTGATATTTCTTATAACCGAACACTCACCGTCGCAGTATTTTTGTCCGGTTATAGGAGCTGCCGCTTATGGGTATACAGTTGGCTAAACTCGCATATTTTTACGAGTTAGTGTTGTTGCTTTACACGCAAATTCGTTATTCTACATAGTGTTCGTTTGCAATTCGTTTAAAAGAAAACGTGCCTATTGAACATTGAAATGAAAAAATTGAGCTCAGCTTTACCCGCATTAAACTTTATTACCCCTTATTTGACACATATTTCGTTTTTATCAAAACTACACCAAACCTTGCATGGAATTTTGTCAGTTTATGAGACAATTTTTTATCCAAATGTATTGTACGCGGCTGGTTATTCGAGTGTCCGGTTATTAGGATGATGTTGGTGTAGAAAAATTAATGAAAAGTCCGTGTCCACAAAATTTGGACTGTCCGTAATGAGGAACTTCACTGTATATTGTTACAGAAACCACGGCAAATACATAACAATCAACCGAGTTGTTCTTGTTGCTAATCGCAATAGATTTACACATTAGTAGTGAATTTAAATCATTCAAATGCCACTCGTGCGATTCATTCTAAAATAATTATCCCTAACTGGTATGTAAATATGAAAATATGTATGTACATATGTATGTATGAGTACGAGTGTGTACATACATATACATATGTATTATATATGAGCCTCGTTTATTGTGTATATAATCGTATTTAAATTTCGAATTCATTTTCATTAAAACTTTACACTAATCTCTCCTCCTTTTCAAACTAGTTTGTTGATTATTTAAATGGCCGCTCCTCCGTTGGTTGGCCGGTTGGTTTTGATGGGTTGTTTGACCGGTTGGTTGGTTGAATGCTTGGTTGCTTTGGTCGGTTAGTTGATCTGTTGATGTATTAATTTCGGTCTATTGTGCAAATATGTTTAACTATTTCGCCATCAAATTGAATTAAATGGATATCTTTAAAGCATCACCGAGGGGCGACAAACGTTAAAAATACAAAAATCACTTTACATACGATATTTTCATTAGTTTGCCTGAACTGCGCGGTTAATTGGTTTTTGATGTTTTTTTTCGCTACACTCATGTTGCCCAAACTACATTTTGTCGCCATTTTATTTGATTTCGTTTGTGTTGCGGCAACACTTAGGTGAGAGAAAGTCGTTGGTTATGTTCATTTAAATAATATGTATTAGTAAATATATAATTTGTCGGCAGTGTTATTTTTCGCACCTTCTGTTAGCTTAATGTTGAGTTTTTCTAATAAATACTTAGTTAATCAGTATATTGCAGGCAAACGCAGAGTTGTGATGCTGATGATGGGAAAAAAGTAAATTTTGTATAAGACATAACTATTATAAGAGAAACGTGTAAAAGTTAATACAAAGTTATTAATTACGCGAAACGTAAGCTATAACCATTATTCAAAGACTTATATTAAAAAGGTCTTTTCATAAAAGTGACCAGCGTCATACATATTTTTAAGTTTTCAAAGGGCTTTATTTTGAGACATATTACATAAGTCTTGCCATAATAATTATTAGTGAGAAAAAATATTTCAAGTCTTTACTATGCTCTTTTGGAACCATTTCGGGATTAGTTTGGGACTGATTCGAGACTTCCTCAAAAGATTTTCGGGACCCGTTCGGCATCACTTCCTTAGTAGTTCGGTACTATTTTGGGTCCCGAAACAGTTCCGTCTTTCAAGACTTAGCAAAAGTTGTCTTACTCATAATTATTATGCAAAGTCTCAAAATAAAAGGCTTTGAAAGACGTCAAAAAAAATATATCGCTGTTAATTAAGATAGAAAGAATTTTATAACATAAATCTCAAAATATTATGAAAAGTCTTTTATAATATAAGTCTCAAAATAATTAATACCGATAACTGTAAAAATTTGTCTCATTCTTAATTACTATGAAAAGCCTTTTATAATTTTTACCAAACTTAGGATGACATTTTCAAAACTAAACGGTATAATAACAAATATTTTGGATCCCTGATTTATGATTTTAATCATACCATTGCATATACCTAGTACACTTATTGGAATACCAATTGCACAACCGCAACTCCATTTTAGGAAGTATAAGCCTTAAAAGAAAGATAATGCCAACAGGTGGGATTTTTCACCGAAAATTTACAAAACTGGTTATTTTACTCTTTTGAAAACAATAAAAACTATTTCGATTATTACAATTTGTTTAGGATAATTCTATATTTTTATTTTAAGTTCATTGAACTCATTTTTGATAAAACGAACACTAATTTTAAATTATGGAGAGGTTACTTACATATATTTTTCAATCATTTTATGACACTTTAAAAGGTAAGAAATTTTTTTCGGACGTAGCGGGTTTAAAAAATTTAAATACCTTAATAGACAACTTAATGTCTTAGCTTCCATAATATTTCACTTTTAACTGACGCGCTTTTTACCTACCCAGTTGCATAGTTTTTTTGTTTTTTTTTTTGCTTTAGCCATCAAGAAGTGCATAACATAACAAAGTAGCATTGTATAATTTTTTTTAATTTTTTTCCATTTTGATAATTTAACTGCATTTATTGACTTGTTAAATGATGCATGCGCTGTTGCACTTGAAAAGAATGAACAACAAAAAATAAACACTGGCTTACTTTGAAAAAGAAAATTTTATTCAAAGAAAATAATGTTAAGATATTTGTATGCAAGTTTTTTCCCCCATTTAATATCACTAGTTAAACCCCATGAGAATCCATTCAGTGGACTCAAACAATAACGAACACATAGACAAAAATTTTAAATATTTACTTATAAATATATTCCAAGACATTTCCGGCATAACCTTCGGTCATTATTTCAAAGAACCTAGCTGCAAAAGAACACAACACTAGCTCGGAAAATATGCGAGTTGAGCCAGCTCGGTTAAATGATATCCGACCTAAGATGTCGTACCTTTGTGCGCCGTGGCCGAGTGTGTGGCGTGCGCGTGCTTAACTCGGAGAGCCCCAGGTTCGAGTCTCGGCCAAACATATGATAGAAAAACGATTTTCGAATAGCGGCAGACAAACAAACCTCCGAGTATATTTCTGCCATGAAAAAAACTTTTCATAAAAATCATCTAGCGTTCGGAGTCGATGTAAATCTGACCTAGGAGAAATTCGGGAAAGCATCGAGGATAATTATGTAATCACAGATTATTATTTTACAATTTCCTATGTACAGTATTGTGCTTAGAAAATTTAGCTCTGGGGGCAGTAATACACGGAACAAATTTTCAGATATCGCGTGGCATGCCCTGCTATGGTTTTTGTGATTACTGGTATACTGAATATCCAATCATAAATGGTTTCAATTGATTCGCAGTTACCAGCAATCATTGGCCTGGTATTAGAACGATTCTTCGGCACGTCATTGTGACAAAAATTGTGTGTTTGTAAAAAGCAATAAAATATAAAGAAATTAACATTTTTTGACAAGGTATACTATATATCTAGACCGACAGAGGGGTGTAGTGCATGTGTAAAATCGATCGGTGAGTCCATCCGAAAATCCGATTCTGTTTTAGCCACTTGTTAAACACATACTTTACTTAACCCTATTCGTCCCACGTTATTTCACGCAAAAAAAAAATAATTTAACGAATACGTTTAATATCTTTAATTAAGAAGATCATATTTGGAAAAGATAAAAGAATAACTTTCAATAGTGGCTCAAAGTCAAAGAGTGGCTGTTCACTCTGTCTGATTAGCTTTCTGTTTTATTATTTTGGCAATTCCCATATCATATTGAAGCAGTAAGCCGTGTTCCATGACATTTGTTTTTAAATAAAATATGAAAGTGGCCATAGCGGTCTACCCTCAGCTTTTCAGTGATCAATACAAAAATTAGTAATTTTTTTCTGATACGAATAACTTTTATATTAATTTTTAGATTTTTTTTTGTTCATTTATATCTCTATAGTTGACCACGCCACACACAAAGAGCGTAGATTTCAAAGAAGTTGCATCACTCCCAGCGTTCCATCTGGTGCATTGAAATTGGACGAAAATTTTCGCCACAGAAAACGGAACGCCATGCAACTTTTTTGTAATCTAGTTACGTTCTTTGCCACAGAATCATAGATAACTAGATACGGAACTCTTTGCTTCGTGAGAGTGCGGTCAAAATTCAAATGGAAAAAATCAAATTTGGGAATTTTAAAAGTATTTGTAGAAAATTTTACAGCTTCCACGCTACCATTGCAATTTAATAAAGAAGTATGATGTAAAAAATAAAACTGAGTATTAGGAATGAAAAGGTTTTTTTTCTTAAACCGGAAAATATAAAATGAACATGATAACACAAAAATATCAAAGAAGTTTCTCAGTTTTCAAGAACTTATAATGCCGATATAAAAGCTTATGTATTTATATATATAATATGAATATTATGTATAAAGATAGAAGCATTTTAAATCAATATATACCAAGTTTTCAATACAAATTTTTCATCGGCATCATTACCGTTTTTTTTTTGTTTTAAATATTGTATAACCAAATATTATCAAGGACTAAATACTTTACTAAATTACGTTCAAATGCATATCCTTTCCAATATTAAAATATCACGTATTTTTGCCAATTATCTCGTGTATTTGCCTATCGTATTTTCCCTATCAGCTGATAATAGCGGGACTGAAATGGCAATGTTGCCATCATCAAACACGATTTCAGTCCCCCTATTTTGTGAGCAATTGAGAGTTTCGTATCTAGTTATCCATGACAGAGTTGCAAGATAAAGAACATGTGATCCAAACCAGTAATGCGATTCACTAACCCTAGGCAACCCGACAATCGCAATTTTTGACGACAATATTTGTCGTTTGCACTAACGTTTATGCGACCTAACAGGTGTTTGGTTAAACTAAATGCAAAAATGTGCGGAAAACACAAAACGGAATGGACACAAAAATATATTTGAGTGCATTTTTATTATATTTGATTAAGGTGAAATAAGATACTAGTTTATCTCTAACTACAAATATTACTAATAGTTTTTATATGTATATTAAAATGTTCCATTGTAGCAGAATTTTGGACTCTCCTCTGAGTGATTTGGTAGAATAGCCATCAACTCGACTCCATGGAGTATCCGGAATTACCTGCAAATGTGCCATGGTTTTCGTTTCGCTCCATTATGGTTCGTGTTGCACTCCAGGGTATTTAGGATTTAAATATAATTATTTTTTTTCAAATGAAAGGGATTGCCCATATTCCGGAGCAAACTTCGATCCACTGTTATAGCGCTTACTTCTTCGACACCTCATGATAAATCATATGTCAAATATTCAAACGACATTATTTAATGTTCCCTTTTTAATTTCAAGAAAACAAATTAACGAATTTTAAATTTATCTTTTATGTAAGTTGAGATCATGAATTTTTCCTTTCTCGATTGAGTTAACAACATAACATCAAATTTGTTGTCCTTTAGTTTTCGATAATCGTCTAGCTAACGACAAAAGTTGACTCGGGGAAAGTGAAAATCGTTAAAAAAAATGACTGTTGAATAGCATCTCGTTAAAATTTTCGTTAAGATGAGTTAACCATGCGATTAGAGTCAAAATAAGTTAGTGAATTGCACTACAGCAGCCATAACGGAATGACGCAGAAGAATGTTTATACAAAGATAATACAATAATCGAATTGGAGTAGATAAGTGTATCATATTATAGGTTATCCATCAAAATCAGCCCTCGCTCACTTTCGATGAAGGTAGGTTAATATATAATTTTTTACCAAAATACAATTTTAATAGATATGCACTCGCTTATATTTACATACATATGTATGTATCTGAGTGTATACAATGTATGTACATATCGACGAGCAATATTTTTTTCTCAAATAAAGTCTAATTTGGATATTAATTCTGGGGCCACATTGCACATATGAAATTACATCCAACCAAATGTTGAGCAACGATAAAGGCGTGTTTGTTTGTCCGCATCTATGGGCATTAGTCGAAGTATGTATGTATCTATGCTTTTGTGTACGCGAGTTTCGGTGTTCACCAATCGATAAGGCGACACAAGGCATCATCAGGCACATCAGTCATTGTCACACCCTTTCAATTTGCTAAACTCCCCTGCATGCATTGAACCGCCGCCTGAACCATCGACGCACACCATTACAGAGCACTCTCGAAGCTTAGCCAGGCAAGCAGGCAAGTTGGCGATGCATACCAGCAATGTGCCACAAGGGCACAGCAAACTTGCACAGAAAGTTAACTGCGGCCCCTTTGATTCCTCTCTTCCACGGCTACTGCTTTGCTGGAACGCCGAACGTGATTAATGCGTTTGTCAAAGTATCTGCGAGAATGGCAATGCGGCGGCGATACGTTGATGATGACATGCCGCAACCAAACAACTACAACAACGCAAGTGCACACTTTTTTGTTTTAGGTAAATGGTGGCGGGGGAGTCTGGCGGGGATTGAGGAAATATGATTAAATTAAATTTATTTAATGCTGGCATTTTTGAATCGCTTTCATTTTGTATTTTTCGCATTAGACAAAAGTAAACAATAAAAGTTGCGTATCTTTGAGATATGAGTAATACATACATATCATACCCATCGTAATAAGAACAACGCAGTGACAACAGTTTTGATATTAAAATTGCAACGAGTATTTTTTTTTTTTTTCTGTACAGGGTTGGATCAGTGTGGGAACGATATCTGCATGTGTTCGTCTTTTGTTTGCCACTTTAAGATAATTTCGCTTAAATCCCTGCAATCGCTCGTTGCTCAGATACAATTTGTAATGTTTTGATTTGTGCACTTGCAGCAATCGCCCCCTCGAACACTGCAACAATACTAGCGTTGGTACAGGCAAAAAGAGTTTTGTACCTATGTATGTACATGTGGCGGTCACGTGTCGGCATTTTAACACAAATAACCGTAAGGATCAGCAGATTAAATTCATGATTTAACAGCCACTTCTGAGAGGCATATGCTTTGGTTGTAGTAGAAATAATCTGCAAGGATTTTTATGTAATTATATTCTAGCAATTTCCACGGTCGGAAAATGGCCAAAGCAAAAGGTGAGTGAAATCTTCTTCGGAATAAATCAACTTTTGGATATTTTTCTTAAACCATTATCGAAGCACCCAATAGGAAATGACTTGGGAATGTTGCATCAAGGCAAAGTATAAATTCGAATAGTTCGAAAATGTAAAATTTTCACCCAAAATATCATATAGAGCACATGTTTCGTTCTATATAAATACATAGTATATATAATTGCATTCATATATCCAAAACCATTCTGAGCCACAATTGCTACTAATCTCAATTGAAAAACACTTTCCGCAAAATATATCGAAATTTATTTCTAAGTAGTAAAAAATATTGCGATTTCTAGCCTCAATTATAGTAGACTTTATAAGGGGATAAATGAAAACACGAACGCTTGAGTATTTATTGCATATGATAATTTTAAATTGAACTGATTCGATTCATTGGTGTAAGTAAAATCAGTGTGTTCCTATCCAATTACACTGACAATTTTTAAACAACCGACGGCCTGTTTAAGAGTCATATTTCGGCCGAAGGTGGAAAAACGAATTATAATAAATGTCTCAAGAAATTGAAAGGTGGAAACGTATACTGTGAAATTTCACGGAAAATATTTTCGTGGAATATCTGAACCCATTAGCTCCTACCTAAAAGTGGCGTTTTGCCCCTCGCTTCAAGAGACCGCTCAAAAACCTAGTTTGGAAAGTCGTTCGGGAATTAAAACTTTCAAGAAAATTATTATTTGCAAAGTTTTGCTAGAGATCTTTCAATATTTATGTACGCTATTTTTCATAACATTAAAATTGCAAGTCGAAAAAGTTATTTTATTATTTCCACACGGAACTATTATAGAAAAAACAACAATGGTAGAAGTTATAGCTATTTAGGAGATCACCACATCTCCTTATGTGACATTTTCCGGGGATCGCTCCCACGACGTCTGATGATAATTTCGACCATTGTTGTTTTTTCTATAATTTCTCCTATTAAAAACACCCCTCTTGAGTACGCGAAAGTAACGCATCTCTTCCTCTTACTTGTGTGCTTGATGTGCTTTATTTTGCACACAATTAAAATTATCAGTATACAAACAGAGAAAAATTGCCATCACCTATTCTAAAACCCGCAAGATTGTGTTATCAGATCAATTGCGTGTCAGCTGCATTTTGTCGATCAACTTTCTGTGAAGATTTAGCAAAATATTCCGAATGTTTTAGCCAGCCGTGCAAAATTTTGCAGTAACAGACCACTTCGGGAGCTCTAAAAACGTCCAGAGAATCGAACAAATAGCAGGCCACAGACTCAAGATCCCGAGCAGGAACTGACAATTCTGTATCAGCATAACTGGACCTTAGGATCATCACCTTGTACGAGTACATCTTAATTAAAAGGTTTCATTTATAAAATATAGCTACATTATTTAAATTTTTTTGAACCCAAATCAAAATCTCTGGTACGCAGTTTCAGGCTTCGTTTTTATGCCATGAAATCTGGATAGCCAAGTAAAGCATTAAAACAGGCGATTCATTTAGAGTTGCTTTTTAAGTAAAAATCGTATGACTAGTCACGCGTATGTCTTTCCAATTGACATGGTATTTTTGTTCAGTATTGGTTGACATTTCATCATGGTAAGTCTCAAATAGCACGGTTTCATCTTTCGGCTCTTGAAAAAGCTTTAAAAATATCCACTGTTTTGTAACAAATTTTTGTTTGGTGATGAAGCTAACTTCTCTCTTACTCCTTACGCCCATAAGAAAAACTACCGCTTTTGGAGTAAGGGACAATCCGAAGAAGTTCAAGCCCTGCCATTACATCCAGACAAAGTAACGATTTTGTGTGTTGCTGGTTGATGGAATAATGGGTCTATGTATATTTGAAATACATAGCCTTTGGCTCCAACAAGACGGCGCTTCTTGATGTATAGTAAAACTATGGCTTTTATACAAGGGAAATTCGGTGCACTATGAATTTCAGGTTTCGAGCCAGTGAAACGATGAATTTGAAAGCAACATTGCACGCGTCAAACGACATAGACGTAGATATATGCGTACATATGTATATAATGAAAAGAAAAATCGATTAAGCCAAGTCGTTCTATCCGTCCGTCTATTCGCACATGGAACAACTGGGAAACTATAGAGATATCTCAACGAGACTTGGACGCATATTGGCTTCGACCCAAGATAGTCGTGGCTCCACTCTCTTTAGAGCAAATAGGTACAATATCTCCGAAATTACTTGATCAAACTCTAACTTAGTTGACAGAATTTCAAAAACTATGGAATCGCACAAAAACCACGCCCACCTCTCATATAAGGGTAAATTACAAAACGGTATATTTAAAAAACAATAACAGGTAGTTTGCTCCGATTTAATGCGCAGGATTAGGTTAGCGACAAACAAAGGTGGGTTAAAAAAAATTGTAACCACATAGGTAAACCTCTAAAAACTTTACCAAGTCGCACGCATTTCATTTCAACACAGTAAACACACTTTGAACAATTATGGACATGGTTAAGAACCACGCTTTATTTTTATATTACAAAAACCAAAAAAATGCCGGATTTTAGTAACAGTAAAAGCTAATTTCTTAATTTTATGCACCGATTTGGGTTAGAAAGGGAAATAAGTATGTTGGTTAAATAAATTATGGAAAATGGGCGTGGCGCCGCTCATTTTAAAGCAAATAGGCAGAAGCACAATTTCGAAAATTATAGATTACTCGTATTACAAAAAATCAAAATACTCGACATTTTTTTAAATCGTGTAGAAAATGCAATCAAATTTGGCACGAAGAATTTAATTAAAGACAGAAATGCCTAAAAACTAGAAGCATATAAAGTAAATAAATAAAGGTGATTTAAAGTTTCAAAAATAAAATTATATATTCGGCCATGTTATGAACGATTTGCCAAATATTTTTCACTACATCTATTGAAATTAGCAAATATTTTAAATTAAAACAATAAAGTAAGCATATGTCATGTAATATAAATTGTTTTAATGTGAAACCTGAACCGTTTTAGTTAGAAATCTTAAAAAAGAGTAGATTTCAAATTGTGCGAATTTCGGAACCTGGCTGAATTTCGGAACATGGTTTTATGTTTGCAACAAGTACACATAATTTCAAATATAAATATTAGCAGATACCCAATTTCGGTTTCACCCAAACTTACCTCTCTTTTTGTTTTATTTATTTTTATAAAATTTAATTGTGTATATTTAACTTAATTAATTTGAATTTAATTTACTTTGAAATTTATTTGACGTTAGTTTAATTTAATGAAAATAAAAGTTATTTGAACTAAATTGTAGTTCAATTAAAGTTACTTTAATGTAATTTAATTTGTTACACCTTCACTGCAAATTATGATACTTTGCTTGATTTTCCCTACGGGTCGGTCAACCTATTTGACTTAAATTTGCGATAAATTTAAATCCAAATAGACTACTCTATATAACAGCAATAAAAACAAAACTCATTATCAGCAACAAAATAACACTGGCCGTGCATTACATTGCTCACATTCACAAGCGTACAAAATTCTTTTGTCGCAGCGAGCATTCGTACGTTCACCCGCAAGCTCATTTGGCGTTAGCTTGATTGTTAGATCCTGCAAGGTCGGGTCGGTCGGTGTGCTGCTGTTCGAATTTAATCCAAAGCTGCCACCAACAGTCACGCATAGCAGGACAGCAGTGCTTAGAGTGTAGCGGCGTTGCAGTGACATTGCGACGTTTGGTTTGGCTACGTGTTGATAGAGCACATCTCATGCGTCCTTCAAAAGCTTGTACACACACATGCATACAGACAGACACACACCCACAAGCTTAGATATTCCTCATCAATAACTTTATGGCTGCTCCCTGAGCATGACTAAGTCAAAACTGGTGCAACAACAGCAACAACAATAGCTATAATGGCGGGGGCCATTGGCCACATTACGCGCGTCGTCGCCATTAAAATGGAACGATCACCAGCTTACCAGCTCGCTGCGCGTGCGGAATGCTCGCCGTAAGCTATAAACTGTCATTTCACAAGTGCTCGAATCTTTAATGTGACGCACATCCCTCTACTTCATTGCCTCGCCGCCTCGTCACGCCGTCACCGCGTCGCCTTGACTGGGTGGTCGGTTGGTGCGCATTTCACTTAATGCGCTTGGTGGATCCAACAACAGTTGCGACATCACGCTTCAGTCATCAAACGATAGCGACGAGTGAGTATCGCTGTCAACGTGTCATCGACAGCAACAACCAGAACAGCAACAACGTTCATGTCAATGCAGAATGACAGCCATCATGGCGACTGTGGCGATGGCAATGGCGCAGCGTTGGCTGTTGGTCAGAGATAACAAGAATTTATATCCAAGTCATCATTTTAATTATCCCATTCGTTGTTTCGGTTGCTCGGTCGGTCGGTCGGTCGGTCGTTTGCACTCCCCACCTACTTGTCTGCACAGTCAACTGACAAACGCGCGAAACGTTGGGTAACACTAGCTACTCGGCATTCCTTCCCATTCCCTACACACTCGCTCAATGGACTCGTTTAGCATTGGGTAATGTACATAGACCACTGGTGCATCCCATCAAATAACTGATTACATAAATATATGAATGTGGCTGCTGAGTTTTACTTAGAAGAAGAGAGAATCGCAGCAGCAAGCAGACGCACACGGCTCCCACTTTTCCTCATTAAAATATAATATGTATTTTTTAATTTAACTGAAATGTTTGCACAAAAATTTTTCCTTGACGCAAAGTAGCATCTGCGTTTATTTCTTTGCCACCGTGTAGCACTTCAGTACCGCGCAGTCAAACTGCTCAGGAAATTAAATATATATACGCACACACACACACACCATAAAAAGATTCATCTCGTTCGCATCTCGCTGATATTTCTATGTAGGTATTTGTATATAGTATATCCCTTTCACCATATCCTGCTTGTGTTTGAGCGCATGGTTGGTGGGGTTGGTGGGGGTTTTTGTTTCTGTGTATTTTCATATAGTTGTGTACAAATCCTTTCTCCAGCTCTAGTTAGTTTGTTGTTTGTTGTTGGCGGTTTCATCCATTGCTCCACCTCCACCAATGCTTAACGTTTGCATTTGCATTTTCCGCTTTCCTTTTTCCTTTTTCCGGAAGCGTTCATGAGCAAGTTTCCGCTTTCATAACCGAATTTTAATTAACTTTCGAAAACCTAATTACAAAGTATTATTATTATAATGAAATGCTCCAAACGCCTCAACCCATCCGAACGTCTATGCCACCATTAAACAGCCCACAAAACAACGAACCAACCAGCGCACAGAGCAACCTTTTCACTTGCCAGCCGGAACTTATCCAAAATAACAACAATATGGTTATGCTATTGGGTATAGTAGAATGGTAACGCTTCTCGTGTGCACTTTACGGTCGTAGCTTATTATGTATATGATAAAGGTCTGTCTTTTACTATGCCTACCTTCCTGATTCATGCTGCACTCGTAGCTGCCAACCTCCCTCTCCCCACCGAAACTAGAAAACCCTCTAAACGCTTGGCTTTTGTATTTTGGTAGTTGAATTCATGTTGATGCGCTCTCATGGAAAATGAGTAATGCTTACCCAATAAACATTTACTATGAAGTTATGCAGATTAATTTGTTGATTTATAAAGATTTATTTCGAAAAACAACTCCCCTTTTGAGTTAGAGAGACCGAACTGACCACCAACTTGATCTCTTGAACAGCCGATTTCTTCTTACCACGACTCAAGAGTTGGACAGCCGATTTCTACTTTACGAGATTCAACTGCCAAGCTAACAAGCTTTCCACTTGCAAGTTGCAAGCATGTCGCCATTTGCATAAGCCGATTGAAATTTATGTGTACTCTGGCCAATTCACAATAGTTCTGATCCCGGATTATGCGTCAATTGCGGCATATTGTACAAAAGACTCAAGATAACCTTCAACGAACTGATGGGACCTTAAACGAATTCCATCCCCTCATCAATAAACAATCAGTTTAGAAACAGCAAAAGAACTTAGAACCTTTACGTCTTTGCAGTGCACGATGAAACTATGACCTGTAGGCGTTTTGCCCCCCCACAGTTCATCGCATTTATTTTCAGCGGCTACTTTGACTATGCCATGTTGTGCGAATGAAAGAAAATGCTCCCGACCGGAAAGTATTGAGTGCGATACCCGCTGGTGATGTCCTCCTCTTCGTTGGAAAAATTAGGTGGAGAAGAACTTGATTTCACTTGAGGTATTTAGCTGATGGCAGTTAGCAAAGCAAAATCGAGTTAGACGATTATTATTATTAAAAATAACATAGATGGCGAAAGACGGATATTCGAACATCGGCAACTGAAACTGAAACTCATCAAACCCTTTATCTTATTTACTTACATTTTTAGTAGTTTTGAATTATACTTTGTCTGATAATAATGCTGATGTCTGCAACTACCTGAAAAATAAATCTAAATAATGTCTTATGAAGTAAAATTAAACCAACTTATTTTAAGGATTGAATTGAATGATAAATGTCAGCTTGCAGTAACTTATGTCTGGTTTCCAAGAAATGCCAACACGTCATTTTATTGTCAGAGATATCGAAATAACTTTCAGATTTTTAAGCTTCTGAGGAAATATTTTTCTCGAACATACCGATTTACACATATCGCACATTTAATTATGGAAAGAAGTACGAAACCGAAAAGAAGAAATTTGTGTTGGAAATTGGAATCGCACAGCATAATTTAATTAATAATTAATAATTGCTTGGTTTTCATTAGGTGAAAATTTTGATGACGAAATTTCAGCACGCTGTTTTATTGTCGGACATCCTTAGATTCTAAAGCTTCTGGGGAACACTTTTTCTCGATGGATTTACACATATCGCTTCTTTAATG
Organism: Anomoia purmunda; assembly: GCA_951828415.1. Taxonomy (NCBI): domain Eukaryota; kingdom Metazoa; phylum Arthropoda; class Insecta; order Diptera; family Tephritidae; genus Anomoia; species Anomoia purmunda. The sequence continues at coordinate 130,983,801 of OX639993.1, read as the reverse complement.
ATGCAAAAAAATATATACATAAGAGGAATTATTTTTGGAAGTTGGAACCGCACAGCACAATTTAATAATTAATTGTAATAGAATTAACTGGGTTACCTCAGTTCCAAGGACAGGAACATGGCAAATTTGCTATAAAAAATAACTCCATTTGTGATTGAAAGTTGCCTTAATTTTTACTTTTGTTTACTATGTGGTGTTCAGAGATAATGCTGGAATAAAGGGAACTTTTTATTCACTCCATGTTTTTGATTAATTAGTGTCAAATATGTATTATGACGAAACATTAAAACATTAAAGTTTAATCGCTTTGCACAACGCACTTTAGTCAAAATTATTAAAAATGAAGAAAATTTATATTTAGTACTTCTAAACAGGGACCGAAAATAATCTTTATTTTGATTTTTCCATATAAAAAAAATCATTGGCAAAAATTCGTTCGAAAATACACTTCAATGCATCGATCTAATCCTTATTACATACGCAACACAAATTTGACCTTATTTTTATTTAGAAGACATTTGTTGATAATTTTTTTAAACATTAAATCACTTAAATCGTTATTTTGTGATTTATATATTTTCAATCAAAAATAATCGTTATTCTAGGATTTAAATTTTTCCTATCATATGAACGATATTTTTCATTAATTTTTTATAAAAAATACCCGCTATTCTTGTGTTGCTTATAGTTTTTCGTTTATAATAAATGCAAACAAATTTGTCTGCGATGACAATAATATGTTTCAGGATTTAAAAAAAATACCACAAATTATCGATCAAATATAGTCGGTGTAGGGTCTATACACTTTAGGTATAAACTACTTGTCATTTTTATTGCATTTTCTAAAATGAAAATTTTTAAGTATTCAAATTTAGAATTTCATAAAATAAAGTCGGTAATTTATTATTAAAATAAATATGTCTTAACGATATATCGAAATAAAAATTATTATAACGATCAAACTTGATCGAAAAAATAAAAATCACAAAATAAAATATAAAACATGATTTTTTTTTAAATAAAATTTTAGCTTTTACGGCCACTGCTTCTAAATGCTTGAGGTTCTATTAAATGCTGTTATTAGAAGAATACTTCAAGTTTTGCCAACTTCTTATCTTTCATATCTTTTTATAAGGCGCAAACAAATGTTCGATGGGATCCACTCTATGAAAATGCTTTGCGGTTTAAAATGAAGTGAATTAATGCGATATAAGTTTATATTTTACTAAGCAGAAAATATTCTATTCGATTTTATTTAGTCAAGAATTGAATGAAATAAATATCTATGTTATTAAACTGAATTAGATCTGAATACTTCATAAAATCGAATAGCATTACTCTATGCAAAATTCCAATCATCTGAAAGAATTTTCCAGGTGTAACGAATTTTTTATTATTAAGTGTTTTTAACAGAAAGAAAAAAAAAACATTTTTATAAATATCTTTCAACCATAAATCGGGATTTTGCATAATCATTTCTTTAGTTGGATGATAACACTTTATATATCTTTATATTTTGTATTGAGATGACCCTTTCAATTTTATCTCATTAGGTGATTGATATTTGCTGTACAGAGTGAAAAAACTTTAATTGACTTTGACACAAAACTGCTATATGCAATTATTTCTCCGTACTATTAAGCTTTCAATATATTTTCTTGCTAGTAAAATATAGATTAATTTTATCTTACTTTGCTTTATTTTAAAAACAACCTTTTGTCTTTGAGTAAGATCGGTAATTTACCATTACATTATCAACAAAACACAGAAGGATCGAAGACAAATTGTCTGTATTTTAAATGGCTTCAAATGTCGCAGCCTTATCTTCAAAACGCGATATTTTCTCTCGATTGAGTAAATTGCATTCAAAATTAATAAAAACCTACGTGCCTAAAACAAAATCTCCAAAAGTAGTAAATATTTATTTAGCGCCACTTCATTTCTACTTTTCATTCTTTTGTTAGAAAGTAAAATCTAAACAAATCGCAAATTTGAAATTAAATCCAGTATATACGTACATACATATGTATTATTCTAATATTGAAAAAGTTAACGCATTTACACTCTTTTCAAATGAAATTTAAATAATCCTGTTTATTTTTATTGCTTGCAGATACCTACTGGATTTCACAGCCATTCCGGGTTAAGACCATATTTGGCAAACCAGAAGAGCAAGTGCTGAAATTTGCTGGTATCGGTCCAAAAATACCAATTGGTTTTTTCGGTTTCAAAGTTTAATTCCCATAAGATTTGTTCTCAGGTATTGGATATTTATATAATGAGGAAAAATTCATACACATTTCGCTCTCCACGCAATATCTCATTTACGTCAAGTGTGATTTCACGCACCGTATCTACAATAATAAAATATATAACTCTTAGGCCAACTTGCGAGAAAACAGGTTATCTACTTAACTCTGAGTTTACCGGTTAAATTAAAAAATTTGCTTGTACAGGAAGTAGGGGTTATGCATTAATTTCGAGTTAAAAAACAATAAATATTCAACCAAGCAACTATTGAGGGATAAATTATTGAGTTTGTGATGTTCTGACTTAAAAAAAATAACACTTTTTGTGAAATAAACAAAAAAATTAGAAACAAATCGCTTTTTTTCGACAATGATAAGGATGCCATAGAATACGTCGGCTCTAATTCCTTTAACTGGATCTATTTGATGCAAGGCAATGTCTGGGTTACGAAAATAATAATATAACTTATAGAGCTTGTGGCCAGGTTTGTATTAAAAATAATATGAGAAAACAATAATTTTTCAAAGTGGTAGAAGTGATAGCTGCAATTTCGGAGATCGCCATATCTCGTCATCAGACTTCTTTCTTTCTAGACTTTACCTGGCTTTGAACCATCAGACTTTACCTGGCTTTGAACCATGGTACAAGCTCTATAAATTATACAGACGATTCATAAAAAATAAGGCTAAAAATAAATAATAAAAATATAACTCTGAGTTACTTACCTCTTTATTTATAAATCTTTATTTATAAATTTAAATTTGGATTTTTCACAATTGGGCCTTAGTTACTTATTTATTTATTTTAGTAGAAATTAGTCAAGAAAAACAAATTGTATTGCAGACTAATGTAGATATTTTAACAAAACTATTCTTAATGATTTAGAGGGTCATCAAAAGGATATCATATTTAATATCAGTGTACAATAGAAGCATATATAGCGCTTAAAAAATTATATCAAAATATATAATTAAGAAGGGATATGAAAGAGTATTTTGAAGAAACAAATCATACGATTTAGAGATTGTATAAAGTTCTGTGAGAGCTCTAGTGATGAGTGCATTTGTTGCATAAAGAGTTCTTATGAAGCCGATAAAAAAAATCAAAATTATGAAACGATCTAGCTGGAGTATAAATAACTTCGTTCAAAAATAAGGGGCAATCCACAACTTTGCGAAAACTGCCATGCAAAATTGATCTTCTAGATTCCAGGGATTTTAAATTAATAAGAAACCATCTAGAGTACTATGAAGGAGCTGGGTCATGAAAATGAAGGGAACTTAGAGCATAGGCAATGAAAACTTTTTGAATGCATTCAAATCGAACTATATGATACGCATGATAAGGATATAAATTGAAACTTCTGTACTATTGCGTCTTACAAATCCTAATATAGAATAAGATTTGGAAATGGTGTAATTAATATGATTAATAAAAGTGAACTTTGCATCGAAGACAACAGTCAGGCTTACAATTTCCAAACCAGAATTACCGAAATAATAAAATGTTTGTACTTAGGAAAAACACTTGGCGAAAGTAAAAGGAAAGCATTTCGCTATGTTCAAAGGCAAGCGATTACTACTACGCTATAAGATAACTTTATCAAGCGCTAAAGGATCAAATGAGGTTTTTTTAATAGAATATATTTTTAGATCATCAGCATATAGTAAAAAATTAGCGTACGAAAAATCAGTTCTAATATTATTAATAGACAGCACAAACATCAAATGACCCAAAATACTACCTTGGGGACACCAGACGAAGCTTTATACGAAAAAGACTGCGAGTTGTTAACGGCAACCACACACCGTCTGTTCTACAGATTACACCTTAATCATGAAATAAAGACTGAAAACCTAGATACGCTAATTTTTTTTTAAACTAGGATAGCATGCGAAAATGGATCGAAGGCCTTAGATAAATCTATATATTCAACATCTATCTGAAAACCCTTTTGAAAAGCTGAAATACTGAAGTCTACTGAGAGACAGCCAAATTTGAAACGTTAGAACGGTAACAGGGAATAACAACTCATCTTTAATGAGGCAATCAAACAGTTTAGACGTAGCCTAGACAGAGGTATGTAATTACTCACATTGTATTTGTTTCCACTTTCAAAGATTGGTGTAATAAAAGGCACTCTACAATTATCAATGAAATCACCAAAGGAGGGAGATCTATTAATAGTTATCTTCAGGGGATACGAAAGCGAAACACAATACGAAACACCTGATTTTCAGCAAGTTGGCCTTATTGCCAAAATGGCAAACAATTTTGAGAGCAGCTCCTGATGGGATTACAACCCCAATGTACTGAAGTATGTCGTAATATAAATCTATTGGAAAATATCATTAGCACTATAAGAGGAAAATGTTTGTGCATTTTAAGAATGATAAAATAAAATATTGCGCTGATTGATCTGAAATTCGGGAGAGTAACTTGGCTGTGACGTCACACTAGATTTGCCGGTGGTGGAGAGAAATGAGAGGAAACATGGTATGCATATTAGAAAGAATACACACTAAAATTGTTAAACACGTTGGAAAGAATACACATGATTGCGGGTATACCTACATACAAGGTGTCTGTAAACAAAATCTATCTATTGCGGCGTAGAAATTATGTCAAAATATTCCAAGAGAAGATTACCACCTTCTGTTTTCTTTTCACCATGGGTGCATTCGAGATGGCAATCATGGCAGCAATGTTGCACATTTACCAAGGTAACTCGTTTGGCACGAATTTTTGACAACACTTCCAAAATTTAAATGCATAGAAATTTGACATTTGATGCATGTACATAAATGCAAGAACTAGATAACAATAATATTTATAGCGCACGATCATGATTTGCAAGGTAAACGAAAGTGATAATTTTTGTTTGATTTTTGTTTTAAGTTACCTTAAATATTAGTAGAGCATCGGCAACAGAGTTACTGATCAATAGCAAAACTGCAGTATTGCCGCAGTTATTGAGTGTCGCGGACCAGCCTTATTTCAAGGGTCCTAAACAGGGCACACATGTTGCTGCCACTTTTATTGGTATGATGGCTAAAAAAGTGTTTCCTAGCCTTAAGTGGGCCCGCTTCCGAAAATGAGGAAAAAATCGATAGGCTGTTTATCCAAGAACATCTGTATGAAATTGTAGATTGAAATTCCAAGTATTTTAGAAGAAATAGTCGGTTAAGTGACACGTGCACCACGGCTGGAACTTTACGCCGCGTTTTCTCGAATCCATTTCTTTATAAATTGCGTGCAGGATTGAGCAACAAAACGGACAAATTTATTGAAGAGTATTAATAACTCTTTGATATGAACCTATAAAATTAAATAAAAACTTATTTCTTTATTTTTTTTTATATAAACTGAAAATTTTTTTTGGTGAAAATTATAGTTTTTTTTTACGTCTTTGCAAAAATGTATATATATATATTTTTGGCGAATAAATAGATTACTTCGCCATTTTTTCAACCAATAATTTTTTAAACATTCCTTTTTTTTGTTTTTAAAAATATACCCTTAAAAAAATATCTATGTTATGTTTTATAATTCTCCAAAAAAAATCCACCTTTTTGTTTCGACTCTAGGGAAGCGGACCCCCTTAATTTTGTAGCATCGAAAGAAAAATCTTAACAAAATGTTTGCTGTGTTTCATTTATCGTGCATTTGCGGAACAGGTACTATATATGTAAGTATGTATGTCGTTGGCAATGTACACTACCAGTGCTAGGGCTAAAATTAAATATTCCATTAGAAAATTACTAAAAGATTTTGCTCCGGCTATGTTAAGCTCAATTCCATTTAACTACCTACAAGAGTGTAGGGTTGTACTAAGAGTACCTCTACTATTTAGCTCTGTATTGCTAGATTTGCGTGGCAGTAATTGGCTGTTTTTGTGACTAAAGCAGCACAAGTGATAAATGTAGAAAATATAAAAACCTTGCACATATCTACATACATAAGTACTTAGCTGATATTTACTAGCGTTGCTATAATAAGCGTGTGTAATGGCTTTTTGTCTTTTCCAGCATTTCCATTCGCATATACTGAAAAGTCAGTTTTATAATTTACGCTTCTACCCAGCTAAACTCCTTCGTACAGTTTTAATTCTCCTCCCATCAACTCACTCAACTACGCTGAGACACTCTGTACTGACATAAAAATTTTAGAAACGCGTTGATTTGATTGTTGAAAATTTAATTTCCCTCTTCGCTTTTGTCAACAATGTAAGTTTTCAGTTAGTAGACACTAAAAACGCTTGTCAGCACCCTCGAAGTCTTCCCAACTACCCAGTAAAAAAATAGGATTAATCTTAGATCGCTCCTTTGCGAGCTACGAATTGCTCCACAAATATCTGAGCCTTATGCATTTTGTACTACTTTTTAAAATTGCATGTGCTTGTGGGCGATCACTCGTTTTGATCTACTTACGAAAATAGAAGTGATAATCGTTTCCTACTGCGAAGCGATCGATAAGCGAGAAATCAATACAATTTTCGGAAAACGCTTAAAAATGCCTTAATTGCTCCCTTACTTCTCAAAATGGATGATAAAATTAATCGCATTTTAGGTTGGTGCGGGAAAAATTCTCTTGCGGAAAATGGATCCGCTTGGGGGCGGTAGAGTCAAGACAATCAAAAAAACAGTGGGAGGTTAGCTTTTGATGATATAAGAAAAGTGTGGTGCTGGATAAATATGAAATACTTTTGTGCAAAATAAATACGCTAGGTGGCGCTGGAGGCGAGTTATTAAGAAAATCTCTGTTTGTGATCCGATTGTGATGAAATTTGAAATATATAACGAGGGTACGACGAGAAATATCTTTACGAAATTGGTCCACAAGATGGCGCTAAAATCGAGTTTTTCAGAAAATCCGTATTTGCTGACGGTTCTGATGTTCCTCTTATTCATAGTTAAGATAAAGTTGACTCTCAAATTCATTACATTGGGCCCGTTTCTCTGTAACCTAATCGCAAAAGAATACTAGGTAGGATAAGAAATAGCATGTTAATCAACAACACTAACTCGGAAAAATATGCGAGTTGAGCCAACTCGGTAAAATGATATCCGCCGACCTGAGATGTGGTGTTGGGAAGTGAAAAAACTGCACTATTGTGGATGAGCCGGACATGGGAAATTTCAGTTTAAGACCTACATACTTCGTTCTTATTTGCACAGTATTTTTTTAGATATATAACTAAATCAACAAAAAATTTGGGATCACAGCTATTTTCCTTTTTTAAATAGCACTAAATAAATGCTCCATGAAAGATGCTAGGGCTGCCCCTTTCCAACTAAAGGAAGATTTATCCAAGGTGAAACGTTCTTTTCCAAGTCGGTTTCATTGAAACGGGCCAATTCTGATTATTCATAATCCCATTGAAAACTATTTCAAAAAACTGCTACTAACTTTGGGGTCGACTTCATTTTACCTATGACTACGGGAGATGGGTTTTAAAATTAATCGAAGCTGCATTTCTAGATTTATGAATTTGCTTAAAGCAACGCGGGCAAAGTCGCGAGTAGCAACTAGTTAAGCCATAATTTTATTACTGGGTAGGCATATCTACATATGTACGGATATAAGTATATATAATACACCGAAAGGGGTTAAAATAATTCATCAGGAAAATTTTAAATTCTATGCATTCACAAAATTCTGCTGAAACCAGTAGTCGACTAAATTAACGTGAAATGTAAGGCAACTTTTTTGATTCCAAACTATCTACAAGAAAATTGTGTGAATCCTTCACTCTCCTTAATGTATGAATATCATGAACATTTTGCATAGTATTGTGTTATACTTTTGATCCGATGTTTGTAAGAATACGACAAAATAGCAGATATATATTAAAATAAACACGAACTAAGTCGATTTGGCAATGCCCGTCTATCTATCTGTTTGGACGCAAACGTTTATCGGAATCAAGAAGATTGGGGCACCTATATATGTACGTATAAAGATGCTATACAACTGATTGTTCATATATTATAACTGCTACACAAAAACAGCTGAGAACATGCAAATTGCCGTTCCTTTCACTTTCAGTTAGACAGCTAAAATTTTAAAATTATTGTTATAAGCTATATAAGCTATAAATGCAATGTATACTATGAAAATCGTAAATATCGATACTCCATGTACAAACAATATATCTCAATATCGCAGTCTGTTCAGATATGAGGTTTTACTTCCAACTATTTACTTTCTTGTATTATACTCGTACGCGAAATAAAAACAGTATTTTAAAATTAAATATTTAATAATAATTAAAATAATAATAAAAGTTAATTTTACATAATCAAGAAAGGTATGTATGAATGCTTTTTTCTAATTCGAATATATTACTTCCTTTACTTGTGTTTTTTTTTTTTGTTCTTTAAAAGTATATTCATGTTATCTTAATCATGGATAGACTAATGATAATAATATTTATTTGCCGCTTGCATCATAGCTTTATGTTTGGCTGAACTTCTATAGCAATACTTAATACAAATTTAGGGGCCCAGAGTTATACGTCGTCTCAGAACGGCAAATGACTTTTCTGATAGCCGGCTGAGGGTCGACCGCCATTCTATAATTTGTGATGTTACTTGCCCGGCAAGGATTTGAACCCGGTACCCACCACATACTACATATACATTTTGTAGTGTACTTTGATTATACATGATTTTTGCGAGAAGTTTTTTCATGGGAAATATTTAATCGATATTAGAAAAAAAAAGAAGGATTTTCTACTATTTCTTTATTGCTACATACAGCGAAAAGATCACTTAAAATGCCCTATAAATCCGAACAAATTTTAACGGATTTATCTTGATTATTACGATAAGAAGATAATCTGTAAAGCTCAGATGAAAACTTTTCAATGTAATTGAGAAGGTGACCAATTGAATTAATATGAAAACCCTTTCAATAAAATCTAGTAAAGTTAAGATAAAAACCTCTTCAATATAGTTAAGAAGGAAATCTTGGTTTTCGTAGGAATCTACTCTGAATTTTAGTAAGCCGAAGATTTTATCAATTTAAAATTATTGGTACTTACATTTTTTTAGATTATTTTCTGAAAATAAATAGCACACTGTTTTTATAAACTGTTTATTATTAAATTATACTACCTTTACTTGTAATTATAAGTATTTATATATTATTATTACCGGTTTTACATATTTTCATATAATACAAGAACAACGAAAATAAATATAATATAACAATTGGTGCGCCCGAATTATTCGCAATGTGACCCGTGTCAATTGCAATAGAAAGACATTGAGAGAAAAATTGGGCGTAACTATCGAGTAAATATACTTATTTTTAAAATATTATTCATTGGAAAATTCTTTTCTGGAACAATAAATAAATAAATAAAAGAATTCATTTTGAAAATACAAAAATCCTAACAATTATTCACAAAGAACATAAGTTTAAAGCAAAGTTTGATGTAAAAAGGGATATTTTAAATATAAAAAATTTCCCTTATTAATAAAGTCAATAAAATTCTAATAAAAATGGGAGGAGCTCCTTATTAATTTCTTTTAACATAAAATAACAAGATTTTTTCTTGCAATTTCATATTTTTGAACAAAATTCCATAAAAATTAATAAACAAGAAGTTATCTCCTTAATTCCAGCCGCTTTCATTTTAAATGAAATAGAGAAGAAATTCAAACTAATATTAAGAAGATTTTCTAGCGAAAATTTCGTCGGTTTTGTCCTCTTTCGCACTCCCTGACCATCAAGCGTTTTAGACGTCGATCTCTTTATTTATTGGCGAACTTTTTAGCTCTGTGCAGTTAATCTCAGTTGTCTGTTTGTACAAACATATTTAATTTTTCTTGTGTTTAAGAAATTTGACATTATGAAAATGCTCTCATTAGACATAGTTTCTATTAATTAAGCCGATATAGTTTTTACGAGCTTCAAGCCAGCCTCTCAACGTTCTTGAGCAAAAGGACCGCATAATGAGAAATCCAAAATAAAGCTGATAAGTATTTTCGACCAGATCTGTTTTCATATTTCGTTGTGCCATCAGAGTAAATTTACCACAAATGTGGCAAAAACAGTTTGCAGAATTTAACAACAGAACAATTTTAAAATTTCTATCGTATTTTTATTGAAACTGCTCTTAGAAAAATACATAAACTACACATAAAATAGTTCAATTAAATACACAGTGTATTGACTTTGTGCAAAACTTACCAAAATGTTTAATATAAAATTTAGACAATTAAAATAGAAATCACCTAGAGATTTGCCCTTCATTCTTTTACAACTCGCTGATCCTCATTTTGTGCGAATTAAAAAGTCATCATTTCAAATATTTTCAAATGCATGATACAAGATCTAGACATGATGTAAATTAGCCAACGAGAGTAGATTTAGGGCATTAAAATCTTTAAATATATGGCTAAATTTTTTAAGGAAGATTTTGTTGCAGACCAGTTATCGAAAAATAGTACAGGCTATTTACAAAAAATCTAAAAAATATTCGGAAAAATTAAAAAATTATGGGGTTGTGACTTTCAATGAATACAAAGTATTTTACTGACTACGCCTAAAACATATTATTTAGCTTTTTAATAACTTAAATTAAGGTAATTTGCGATTATGTTTTTTACTGTGAAAGATCAATACCAAACATTTGATTGATATGATTAATTTTCCTGAGATCGTCTAATAGGTGCATTCAAAGCACAATTCGATTTTGTGGAATCTACGTGAAATATGTCAAAACGCCTCAAATTTCTAAGAGGAATATTGATCGGTATTCTCTGCAAAATTTCGTGGCTAGCAACAACATTAGAAAGAACACTCAAAATAAAAGAGTAGGAAAGAAATTTCCTCCTATCCAAAAGCAATTCCAGATTTAGAACTAAGCAATTTGACTTATACGAAGATATCTTAGCGCAGACTTGATACAAGTTTTCTGCAAACGTTCAATTCTGCTTAAATGCTTTTAATGAAAAGGTCGCCAAATAATTGAGGCATATTCCAACCGAGACCTAACAAAAGCATTATAAAGTTTTTTTAAGGGTGTACGGATCAGAAAAAACGGAACCAACGGGTTCTTCAATAGGGACGCTACAAAAGTAGACCGATAGTGACAGCAAACGACGCCATATTTTTCCCCGCTCGTATCACATTTATCTTCATTAAGTATTTTGGATGGCACTCCTCCGTAAGTCCCATCCCATCATACAATCTGCAAAGAAAGAACAATAAAAAGAAAAAATCCAAAACTCTCATACCCGCAAAATAAACAACGCCTTTCTATTCTAGTTTCTCAAAAACAACTGGCCACTCCAAGGTTGCCAATATCATTTTATTTCCTTTTATTCATTTTATGCAACACGCAGGTTGCCATCTGCACAATACTAAACAGTAAGGTTTGCCATTTCATCATGGAAAGAACGAGTCGAAATTATTAAAATTTACTACCGAAATTCGGAGTCAATGGCCTCAACTTTAAGAGCGCTACGTCTAATTTATGGTCGTCGTCATTTCTGGCTGAATGGCTTCGTCAATAAGCAAAATATGCGTTATTGGACAGGCAGAAATCCACATGTACTCCATGAGTCAACATTGTATCCCGAAAAAATTACGGTTTGGTGCGGTTCATGGGCCGCCGGCGTCATTGGGCCGTACTTCTTCCGTGATGATCAAGACCGACACGTTACGGTACACGTAATGATAACCGAATATTTTTGGTTCGAATTGGATGATATGGACTTGGACAATATGTGGTTCCAACAGGACAGCGCCACAATCCACACAGCGAATGTCACAGTCGATTTATTGAAAACCAAGTTTGGTGAACGTGTTATCTCACGAAATGGCCCAATCAATTGGCCGACTCGATCGTGCAATTTGACGCCGTGCAGCAGTATCGGCCGATTTATGCTTGAAAACCGTCGAAAATTGGGTTCAGCGTCTTTTTTTTTTTTTTTTTTTTTTTTTTTTGTATACAAGGAGAACGCATCGAAAGCCTGATCCCCGTAGAGTAGGACTTTAACCCAAACTAAAACTCCTTGTGTGTCCTGTACCGTATATATATCCCCCCGGTACTACCGTCAGGTATTTCGTCGGGAGGCGGTTTTGAGCACTAAGCTCTATCGTCTGTTTCTGTCCTGGTACAGTTCGTCAAAAGCTGCACCCGCTTGGCACCACCCACTGTTGGTATTTTCTAGCCCACCCTCTGAATTACTTACCGAGCAGGATGCTTAAAGTCTAGCCTGCCTCTGAAGTCTGCGCCTTGCCTGTTCGCTATTTCTTAGCTGTTGCATCACTTCGGCAGCCATACGCTGCACATCGTTCCACGCCTCGGTGCTCTTCAGCATCAGTGCCACTAGGCTTTCTGGCGTAATGACACAGCTGTGTCTTGCTTCCACTCTCTTCTTTAAATTTCTGAAGCGGTGGCATACGAAGAACACATGTTCCGCATCTTCGATTACTTTAGATTCGCAATGCTCACAATATGGGGAATCCTCATGCCCAAAACGGTGTAGATAAGCTTTAAAGCAACCGTGCCCACTAAGTATTTGCGTCAGGTAGAAGTCCACTTCTCCATGCTTTCTCTGGAGCCATATTTCAACTTTGGGAATAAGCCGGTACGTCCACCGTCCTTTTGTTGTCGTGTCCCAACGTGCCTGCCACTGGGCTATGCTGCGATGCTCAAGCGTTTTTCGTTGCAAATTGGGATTGCTTTGACGATGGTTGCGCGTAATGTTTCGCGCTTCGCATATCTGCTGGACTTCCAGGTTCAATGGGAAGAGTCCAGCTATGATGAGCGCCGCGTCTTCCGATACCGTTCTGAACGCAGAACACACTCTGAGAGCACACAAGCGGTATGTGGAGTTTGCACTTCGTGTGTATGAGATATATTTAAATGCGTCATGCCAGACTGCCGCGCCGTAAAGGAGGATAGACTTCACTACCCCAGCAAGAAGTTGTCTGGCCTGCTGCCTTGGTCCGCCGATGTTTGCCATTATTCTGGACAGGGCAACCGTTGCAATCGCAGCTTTTTTGCTAGCGTACTCCAAGTGGTCCCGGAAGTTAAGTCGGTGATCCACCAATACCCCTAGGTACTTCACATGCGGTTTGGATTCTATGGCGATATCGCCAACTTTAAGCACCACCTTTTCTACTTTCTTGCGACTGCTGATAAGTACGGCTTCCGTCTTATGGGCTGCTAAGCTTAAGTTTCTTGCGCTGAGCCATTCTTGTGCTGCTGCTACCGCCTTTTCCGCAATGTTTGCCACCTCCTTGAGCGTTTTTGAGGTCGCAACGATTGAAACGTCGTCCGCAAAGCCAATGAAGGTAGCCTTCTCGTGTACTTTAAGCCGTAAAATGTCATCGTACATGACGTTCCACAATAGTGGTCCTAGTACGGATCCTTGTGGTACACCGGCTGTGACTTCATAGTCGCTGGCTCCGAAGTCGCTATCATACCGCAATACCCTATCTGACAGATAGCTGGAAATGATGCGTTCAAGATATCCAGGGACATGCAGAGTGCGGAGAGCGTGAAGTATTTCCTTCCAGCTGGCACTGTTGAACGCATTTTTTACATCTAACGTGACCATTAGGCAGTACTCTTTAGTGCCCCTAGCCATCGCTTGCCACTGATGGACTTTTCGGCCAATTCCTTTACGGCTTCTAGCGCATCGATGGTTGACCGTTTTTTCCTGAACCCGAACTGATTTTCTGATAGGAGCTCATCTACATGCGCCTCCAGCCGGTTTTTGATAATTTGCTCGAACAGCTTTCCGGTGGAGTCCAACATACATAGCGGTCGATATCCAGTGGGAAGACCAGCACCTGTACTTTTTGGTATGAGTACCAACTTTTGTAGCTTCCAGCTTCTTGGGAAGACACCCTCCTGCAGGTAAACGTTAAATACGCTTGCAAAGATACCCGGGTTTTGTGACACCGCTTTCTTCAGCGCAATATTTGGTATGCCATCTGGTCCTGGCGCCTTTTGAGGCAATAGTTTACAGCTGGCTTGTAGTACTTCGTCCACTGTAACCGTTGGTATGTTGCCAAGGTTTTCATTAGGCAGGTTCCTACCGAAGTCGGGATTTGCAGGGAAAAGATCTTTTACGGTTTGTGCTAAAAGAATTGGGCATGTTGGCTGCACCGTTTTCTTTAGCTTTTTACGAACTATTCTATAGGCCGAGCCCCAAGGGTTGTTGTTAGCATCCTCGCATAGTTCCTTAAACATGCTGCGTTTACTGTCACGAATGGCATTTTTAAATAATCTCCGCTTTTCTTTGTACCTCAGTCTAAGCTCCGTGGCATTTTCTGCGTTTCGTGATCGCTGGCACAGTCTTCTGGCCCCATTGCATTGCACTCGCAGCTCCGCGATCACGCTATTCCACCAGTACGCTGGCTTACGGGCTTTGCGCCCTCCTTGCCGAGCCATGGCCATGTCACATGCCTTGACTATTGCTGTCATAAGCTTAGGGGCAGCAGTTTCCACCGTGAGCGATACTTCGATGTCCTCAAAGGCTACTTCGAAGAGTTTCTCGTCGAAAGATTTTATATTCCAGCCATTTGGTCTTGTAGAGTTTGGGCCGCCTCCTCGTATTTTGTCAATACTGATAACTATCGCTCGGTGGTCGCTATGTGTATAGCAATCGCTTATGTACCAACTTGTTGCTCTACTTAGTCCCCTGGATATGAAGGAGAGGTCAATGACGGAGCCAGCACCGTTTTTGCTGTAGGTATTTTGGCTTCCGCTATTTAGTAATACCAGATCCAGCGCTGCGAGTGCATTAAGAAGTTCCCTTCCCTTGGGGTTTGTTCTTTTGCATCCCCACTCTAATGCCCACGCATTGAAATCGCCCGCTATGATTGCCGCACCTCTTTGTTTAGCATCCCTAATTAGGTTGTCGACAATGCCAGTAAACCTAGGCAAGTCAGCACTGGGTGGAATATAGCAGCTGTAGATGTACACGCTGTTTATTTCAATACACACGAAGCCATTTGCAGATACGGCTTTCCCCAAATGGATTGGATCTCTTCCGCAGCTCCATATGGCGCATTTTTCTGTTGCATCGCTTACCCATGACGCTTCTGGCCTATTTTTATACTGCTCACTTAGTATTGCTACATCTACACCCAGCTCGTAAACCGTTTGGTTAAGCAGGCTTTGTGCTGCTTCGCGTCTGGACTTCAGCAAGCGTGCCCGTGGTGCCCATGCAAAAGAAATCGAGTTCCATACATAATGTCATCGAATGTACTTTCACAGGAATAAAGAATTTAATTCATATCCCATACCTCTCTGTGTTATGACGAAAATATGCGAGTATGGAGTAAGTTTTTCAAATTAGTACCAGCAATCGAATAAGTTGAGTTTAGTTTGTTCTGCTTTCTAGAAAAAATCATATGAAAGCCAACATTTAAGAAAGGGTTATTTCTTTCCCACTAAGCGCATACCCCCTCTATATATCACTCTATCTATCTATCTATTATCAATTTGACTAAACCCACATTGGCGGGTACCGAAATTGAGTTTTCAAAGGAGGTGAAATAGCTTAGGGTAACTCTTGATACACCACTCAACTGAAACTCACACCTTTATATGTCTAACAAAGGTTTTTTGTGCAAAACATGGGGAATATCACCTAGACTAAGTTATTGGTCATTCAACACGTTGATGAAGCCGATGTTAACTTATGCCTCACTGATCTGATGGCCCAATGTTAAACAAGTTAGCACCGGCAGCTCCACCTTATAGTTTGTGTGGCCGTCACAGGAGCGATGCGCACCTGACCAAGGGGCACGCTTGGCGTCATTGCAGGCATTCCCCGTCTCTCAATTTCCATCCAGAAGGAGGCCTGTTTGGTAGCGTTGCGGCTTACCATAGCATGAAGAGTGGGGATTTTCGGAGTTTTATGGCAGTACGTTCGAAAAGCATGCTACCATATTTATCATTCAATAAGCAATGCAAGGTAATAATTCCTGAAAAGGACTGCTGCAGAGCGATACTACAATATATTTTCAAACGATCCCAAGTGTGGTACAGTGATGGTTTCAAGCTGGAAGGTAGGAGTACTGGAGCTGCAGTTTTCGGACCAAGGTTTCCGGAAAGACTGCCAATTTGCACTTACCCAACCAAGGACAAGGACGCTGCTTTAAAGGCCTTCGACGCATACTTAACGACATCGAGCCTTGTGGAGGTCTCCAAAACTCTTCTGAACCAACTGGTAATTCGCAACAAAATAACGGTGTGGTGGGTTCCAAGACAAGAGGGGTTTGAAGGTAAGGAAACTGGGGGGCCCAACGACGTCTGCTTGGTACATAGCCTTTCTGTGGAGCATCTAAGAGCTGCACTGCAGAATTAGTAAGCAGATGGAAGGCGTCTCGGTTTGCAATCCTCTCGGTAGATCTCCGAATGACTTCTGAGTCTCAGCCGGAAGAGTTTCAGAACTCTTACTAGTTATCTCACAGGTCACTGCAAGCTAAGATATCATCTCTGTAAGAGGGGTCTGGCTGAGAATTGGGCTGTAGGTTTCGTGGGTTGGCTGAGACTGCAATGTTTGACTACTCACGTCTTATAAGTCTTAGACTCACACTCCCTTGGAGTGTGACTATCACCTCCAATCAAAATCTGGAACATGCCACCCTCCAAAGTGCCAAACTTCTTAAGTAGCCAAAGAGCTAACATGCATGTTTGGAAACCTAAGATTTTTCTTTCAAACAATTTTGCAACCGTTTTCAATCGATTTATAACTCGGTTTATAATTCGAGACATCGTTTTTATTTCCATTTTTACAACTGTGATTATATGTGTGTGCACTTTTCCATTCCCTTATAAACGTTGCCGTAGAAAGCGACAAGTTAAAAATTAACAAATTAAGGCTTACTAAGAGCAGAACAGTTCTTGAAGAGAATAGGAGATAGAGATAGCTAGTATACCAATAATTCCTTATTTCGTGTCCTATATACAAGTTTAATTTACAAATATTTTGCTCTAAGTTATGCTACGTGAAAATGTAGGAAATCGTCAATGAAACAATACCTTAATGTTATGTACACACAAATACTTATATCTATGTTTGAGTGTACGCCGACAAATTAGTGTTGAGCGTCATTAACAATTGCATGTCTATTGGACATTTCAAATATGGATTTACTAATGATAAAACCAGCACTAATTGCCAGAAGTTGGAAGTTATGTGATATTTATCATTTTATAGCCGCCTAAAGAGTTTTAAAAATACCTGTACATATTTAGTGTATGTATGTAGTAATAACGCGGGAAACGTGCTACATAATAAAGGTGGCGTAAAGAATATAGGTCATTTCGTTAAGAAAGACAATGGCAATTTATGTATTTGAGCTGGTCAAATACCTGCATATGTAGCATTGTGTGTACAGAGAGATACATATATACATACATACATTCATATAGCCGACTCATTAATGGCATAGCGAGGAAAATGTATGGCACTTCTGTTTTGCATTTTGTTTACATTAACTACATATTATTTTCATATATACATACATACATACGTACATATGTAGATCACGGAAATAATTTTGTGAATATGTTTCGAACTTAGTTCGAGTACTGGAAATTGTTTATAATGAAATTTAATTAAGCATTAGAGAGCAATAAGCAATTCAGCTTTAATATTCCAAACCAATTTAATTAAAGTGACAATGTCAAAATATCAACGAATATATGTACATATATTGTCATTTGGATTTCTTTGTGTGTCTGTCTGTACGTATACGCCCAATATTCGTCAGCAGCAGTTAAAAACCAAAAAAAAAAACCAAAACAAAACAAAACACCGCTTGCTCTCAACTATCTATTAAGTATCTAGTAATTATTTATTTACCAATAAACCCATATAATATGTACATACAAATAAACTTAAAATGTTAGTGTATGAGTAAAAAATTCATGTATACATCTACATATGCACACACACATATACACAACTACATGTGTTTGATTTGTGTACACAAACATATCTTCGTGTGTTCGACATGTACATAGTCAGCTTTTCCAATAAAAGGACATGGCGTAAAGACAACAGAGCGCATGCCTGTAATTGCTGCTACTTTCAGATACTACTTGCAGACATGTCGAACTTTGTATGTGTGTATGTGTGTGTGTGTGTGTGTGTGTGTGTGTGTGTGTATGTATGTATGTAAATCCACCACCAACCCCCATTAAATGCCTATACCCCCAAACCTGTGTTTCTTTTTGTTACTGCTGCGCTGCTCCTGCTGCAAAAGACCACAAGTCGATAAAAAAAAAAACTAAATTTACAATGGCTGGCTGGCTGGCTTAGCAGCAAAGTCGACGGGGACGAAGGAAAATACCACAAAATACAGACAAGTTCAACAAATTTCATTTCGTTTCGGGGTTTATGCATTGCTATCGGCTTTAAACGTACTATGTACACATAGCAGATGGATAGATAGTACGAGTATGTGCTTTAATATTTTCAATGTTGCAAGGCAAATAAAAATTGAACTTGCATTCTGTTCGTATATACGTACATACATAGCTATATTTACTTATACACATAAGAAATTTAACGAAAGCATAATGCTATGTCTATCCTATGGAATCACTATCGTAAAATTTCACAAGAAGCGACAGAAACTTAAAAGCCCTGAATTTTTTGTAAACGTATCGAACTTTGAGGAAAAGTTGAAGCCATGCAACTCTATAAGACTCCGCTACACCTTCCATTTGAATACGAGTAGCCTCCTTTTTGCGTAACGAATCCATCTAATAGGTTTGGGCTTTAGTTTCTTCCCTGAAAGGATTGCTTCGTCACACAAGGCTCAAGGTACTTAACTTTTAATTTTTTCTAATTGCTCCATTGTTCAATATATTGAAGTTGTTCAATTTGAGCCTACAAAGTCTACGCCCCGTCTCGCCGTGTCCGACTATGTGGCGTGGGTGTCATATGGCCAGGTGTGCCCTTGAATATATTCCACGTCAGATTGAAACGGTTGTATCCAGGGACAGTAACGGTTATAACTTTTATAAAAACAAAAGATCATAATAATTGTCATTTTGTGATTTTTATTTTTTTGATCATAATTGATCGACACTTTTTATTTTTATTTTTTCGATCATATTTAATCGATATTTTTTGATTTTTTTTCGATCATAAAACATATTGTCACCGCCGACAAATTGGCTTACCTCTATTATGTAAATACAAGAATAGCGATTATTTTTGGTCGAAAAAAATTAAAATTAAGAAATAACGATTATGCATAATTGAGAACAGAAAATCTTCTAAACAAAAATTAGCCTTAATTTGTATATAATATAGCATAGGGATTAAATCGATTTATTAAAATTTTGCCACTGATTTTTTGATTCGAAACGATTATTTTCGGTTCCTAAAAAATCAAATAAGCTACTCTGCTGTGATGTTCAATAAGCATTGAGAGATAGGGCCGCATTAAAAAAAATCGACTCATTTATTACGTGTGAATCACTTGAAGAAATTTGGCATGATTTTTGTGATGATTTTTTTGTAACATGGCAATCTTTGATCTTCCGTATAACCACTATAAATGTATACAATTATATGTTTGATGAGTTACGATTACGTTATACATATGTATATGCAGTTTTTCTGATACCCGACTACACTTGTATCCAGGATATTATAACTTTATTCCGAGATAGACAAATCATAGGCGGATCCACATGTGGCTATGTATAGCAAATGCCTATTCGGGTATTTACCTGGAAACATATTTTCCCTTCTTCGGAAAACGAATTGAAAGCCGGATAAGCAGGTTATAGCGATGTATTGTTTTCAATTATGAAAATATTTTGACACTTATACATATACATATATGTATATAAAAAATAAACTTGTAAATTAACCATTATGGTATAGCAGGCTTACACTTTTTAAAAAAATATTAAAATAAATTATTAATGTTAATGTTAAGTAAAATGTGTAAAAAAACACCAGGTAGTTGAAAAATATAGGCAAATAGAGAAAGTCTATCATTGCATTTCGCATGCCCAAAGTGTGTTCATCAAACCTTGGATTGTCGGATGTTATTCACGCCCAATCTACCTCGGCTAAAATTAACAGAGCTTTTCATTTGCTTTCATCATTTTTCAAAAGAAGATGGCTGTTTTTTTTTTAATTTTCTTAATGAATGTTGTTAGGCGGCCGCCGTAGCCGAGTGTATAGAGGGTGTGCGCTGCATCCTGTGGGTCCCAGGTTCGAATCCAGCTCCGGGCAAGTAACAGCCAAAAATTATTGACAAAGTTTTTTCTAATAGCGGTCGCCCCTCGGCAGGCAACGGCAAACCTTCATCTTAGCAGGCCTATTCTGGCAAAAATAGTTCATAGTCTTTCCAATGGTAACTGTAAGATAACACGAAATATAATTTGAAAGACTTTATGCATCCTTGTACAATAATCCGACACAAAACGCGCCCATATTTAACAATCATGTTAGAAAGCTTTTTTGACAAACACAAACAAAAATTTGCTATTAAAAACTCCTTCAAATACTGATAACCAATAAGCAAATGAAAATGTACTATGTATGTATATTTAAGCCGAAAGATGCGAACTGGGTTGCTTTCGCAGCTAAAGGGAATTTTATCGGAGTTGGGGCGTTCTATTGCAACTCGGGTACAAAGAAACGGACCTTTGGTTGTGGAAATTCCCTTTTTTCTAACATATGGGAGGAACCCCGGTCTATGGTACATGCATGTACGTGGATAGAGAGTTTTAAAGCATAAAAATAAAACCAAACTATACTTATATAACCAGTGAGCGTAAGTTCACTCCATCAGTAGATATGTTGAGTCGGTGTTTAAGCTCAATTAGATCCCTTATTTTCAATGGCATTGTCTGTGACTTAACTCACCTTTGAGAAGATTGAGAAGCAAACGATTCATGTAAACCTTGACCTCTGAGAATACCCCTAAATATTTCTATCGAACAATCGATGAGATTTTTTATTTCATAAATTTTCAGAGAACATGCAAAACCCGTAAGCAACAAATCTAAATGAAACCACTCACAAAAAAATCAATGACGATACCCTATAATCTTCACAAATTCCTATGCTATAATATTTTGGAATCAACTTTCTACTTTGATTTTTGTTATTGCTGGAAAATCTTTTTATGAGCCCATCACGAGTTTGTCCCATTTAGAAAATTTAACTAAATTTCATGTCCAAGTCATAAGTTGAATGAGCTTTTCCTGAAAGATCCAGAAATTCATTACAAACTAGAACAGTCCAAACAACTTCTTTTAAAAATGTCGTTCTACAACTCAAGTAGTTGATTTTTGAAAATATTTAGTGGAGCCTGTTTTTTAAAGTGAGACTCCAGGACTTTATCTCCCGAATCGATTCTGAACTTAAAAAAAACCCCTGTTTTCGAGGTTCTTTTGAAGTTATTGCCCAACAAAAATCCAGAATAGCAAGTAACCCTAATCTTTTTTGAGAAAAGTTTCAAATATATGTACATTCAATCTCTTTACGCTGATATATCTTTTGTGTAAACAGGAATAGCACTTTTTGAGTTAATGGTATCTAAATGCTTTGCCGAAAAGTACTAATTTTTATTCGTTTTTTTAGTGAATAAACTTAAAAAAAAAACAGAAACAAGACTGCATTACAAAAATGTAAGCAAAAGAGCGATTAAATTGTACAAAAATGGAAAAATTATTTATTTTAAATACTTGTAAGATCGGGCAGTGGAAATTTTAGCTAAATTCGCTATTTCGGTTGAAAACCTGCCAACAACTTTTCATTTCACGAAGCAACAGTCAGAAGTTTCATTCATATTTATGTAATATTATAGGAAATAAAAGCTGAGTGTTTAACATACAATTCTGCAAATTTTTATACCTACATACATATCTAAAACATTTACATTTTTATATTTTCAAACTGTGAGAGTCAGTTTCACGTCAAAACATGGTTGGGAAATATCATACTTCTTCGAGTTGTTTTTGGCTGAGGTTTAACAACGCGACTTCAGTTCATTACTTTTAGCGTAAAAATATTCAATTTTAAAATACAATTTATTATTAGGATGGACAGTAAATACATACAGGATTCTGTATTTCAAATATTGAGTTTCAGCTTTTCAATACTAGAACTTCTAACTTGGACTATCTTTTAATTACCATTTTCATTTCTAACAATAAATTGTGTTACACTAAGCCCGAATGGCAGAGTGTACAGTTGTAAAATACAAAATAATTTCGGCAGTTGTACAAATTAAAAACAAATAATAATAATTAAAAGTTATTACCTTTAGTGAAATTTTTTATTTCCATTTCCAGTACATTCGATGCCGCAGGTCAATAAACATGAACTTCACTTTTAATATATCGCCGCTATTTTGGGCCGAACTTCTCCTACAATTTGTGGTGTGCGTCTTGATGTTGTAACACAAATTGAGGGACCTAAGTATTGCGCCGACTCCGAACGGCGAATGTTCTGTTTTGTGAGAAGTTTTTTTCATGGCAGAAATGCACTCGGTGGCTTGTCATTGCCTGCCGAGCGGCGACTGCTATTAGAAAAACTTTTATATAATTATAATTCTTGTTGTTACCTGCCCCGGCTAGGATTTGAGCCCGGGATCCACCGAATGAAGCGCGCGTCTTAAAATAAGCAATAAACAACCGATGTCTTTGCGGAGACGTCAACTAATGTACCTACATTAAACTTTGTATAACTTTTTCAAAAATTTGCTTACTAGATGAAATGTAGGTATTATCAATATAATATGGTCAAGGCTATGATTAACTATAATCACGGCAATTCGTTTTGTTTACATCCATCTGATTGCCAATTGATGCACATATGTATGTACATGCATATACATATTAAAAAACGATAGTATATTATTGGCTATAAAAAACTGGTCGAGAGAAAAAGTGGCAAGCTTTTAATTTAAAAAAAATTAAGTTCCTATCACATCGGTTGTTGAACCTTCCTTCACAGTACAACATCTTATTCACCATCAATTTACCTTATTTTTGATATATACGAACATTTCAAATTAAGGCTAAAAATTGGATACAGTGCGATACATGTTCAATATTTTTGAGTCAACCAGTTACCAATATATATCATTATTAATAAAAAATTGCAATTCATACATTTCTTCTGATATTTACTAATTGTGGTCAACTAGTTTCAGGGACGGACTTCAACGTACAAGTGGCACAATTATTGTTAGTACATTTCTACAAACGGTACATCTTTATATATAGATTTGCAAGTGTTTGGGCTCTTCTTGTGCCATATGGTGTACAAATCTAGCTGACTGTTGAATTCCTGTTGCTGACAATAATGCCCCCTGCCATCCATTCCACAGTGGGCTGCCTTGCTACACAGCGATATCTATGTACCCAGCCAGAAGGAAGGAGGCTTGAAAGGCTGACGCGCTCTGTTTACCGCCATTTTAATTTTTTGAATGGTCCTTTTCGCTATTGCTGTTGGTTATTCAATAAATTCGACAGACACTACCACTGCCAGAACCGCACATGCACATACCTACACACATATGTATGTATATTTGCCAACAATCGGAGACATTTCAGAATAGTATAACAAAGATATATGTATGTATGTACATTTGATGTATACGTTTACAAGTACTTACATATATGTATGTCTCATTGTGTGACTTGTCTGTGTCTGTATTTGTTGTTTGTAAATTGTGTGCTTACAAACAGATTTTGTTAACGTATATGTAACAGTGGCGCCTTAACAGAAATGTGGCGATGATAGCTCCCAGGCACCTGAAGGTCTTTGAAGTGTAAAAAATTGAAAAAGCACTCAGAATAAAGTTAAAACAAAACTACATAGATCCTAATCACGTATCTCGCGGTCGCGCAACTTTGGATATGCACTGAACAAACAAAATAATCTACAAAAAATTTTCAATATTTTGATGCATTTTTTTTAAATTAAGTTATGTTCTCCTGATAGAGTTAATTTTACATTTTTTTTTTCTTTTGATATCTGTTTTTTTTCAATCCAGATATATGTATATATATTTTTTGAGTGTTGTAATCCTGCCTATCATATACTGGTGGATGATATAAGTGCAGCAAGAAGTGCTGCGTGATAATAAAAAAATCCCCCCCTAGGGATATTTGCGACCGAGGATGTTTAAAAAAATTAGAAATAACATGTAAATTCTTAATTTGAGATATATATATATTTTCCCATTTCAGAAGCAATTTACTCGTAATGCACTTTAATCCATTATTCTGTCTAATAGTGAAAGAACCAATTTATTTGACAAGTGTCTAAAATGCTCCGTTAAAAAACGAGTTAGAGAGTAAAACGTTTCTGGAAATATGTCCCAAGAAAAATTCCACAGCATCTCTTGCATTTAATAAAATTTACTTACAAAAATTATAAAAATTACCTACAAAAATTATAAAAATTACCTAGGCCACGATTTGTCTCATTCCCCTTCAATTCCTTTTTTATCGGTAAATAGCCGCTATAAATGTCATCGATATTTTCATCAGGCATCTCCAAAAATGGTGCCGTACTGTAGCACGTTTGGGTATTGCCGAAATTCAAATTCGACTGGGTCAGGAGCTCGAAATGCTGGCCAAAATGAATTTATCATAAGATACGAAAGACCGTCAACTTTTAATTACCCTATCATAAGTATAGTTTTGGTGTCGCTGATTACGATTCTAAGATCCAATTTTTCAAAAATCCAAAATGGCGGACTTAGCATATTATAGTTACATAATAATAAATTAAAAAAAACTGAAATTTTAGGGTCGTTGATTATAAAACCAAAATCAAATTTCAATATGGGGAAATCAATAGAGTTTCATAAAACCTGGTGTTGTAGGTTTATTGAATTCGTAATCGCAATTACTATTTTCAAAACTTTGAAAGCATACGCTTAAGATTTTGCTTTATTTATTTAAGCACTGGAATGTGATACGTGAGGATTCCGTACCCGATTTAACATCCTGTGTTTTGCTCTATCTCAAGATCTGCAAAAAAGGCGGATACTCCGTTTGCCTATTTCATTTGATACGATGTAGAAGAAGGAGGCTTTATTTGACTTTTGACACTTATGTATTATAACAAAAAATGCACCCAATGTTGGGAGTTAGTTAGTCTATATTCATAAGGATGTAAGAACTAATGATTAATATAATGAACTTCGCCTGAAAATTTGAAACTATTTGTAAAAGTCCCAGACTTATTCTCGATGAATATAATACAAAGCAGAATTACAATTCAATGACAGTTCAGTCCATCGTTTATTATAAAAATACCACGAAACTGGTCAATTGAAGAGGAAAGTAGGATTAGGGAGGAAAAGATGCACAAATCAGTGAGTAGACCGGGCTATTTTGAGAACAAGCCTTCAAACCCGTTACAAAAATGCTGACAAGATAAAGACAGAACTGCAGCAATCGCTTCCAACGCTTCCAACGGTTAAACGAGATGGGCTAGGCCGCCTGGAAAAAATCACTTTAAACCTCAAAAATTAATGAACAGCGGTTCACCAGGCCAAATGTAAAATAAAGTCGTCAAAAACTGCAAAACAAAAACAAAAAAACATAAAAATTTGAACACATTTTATTAAAATTTTTGTGCGTATTTATTAAAATTAAATTAGCCAACAAATTTCCATCAAACACCATAAGTATGTTAAGCATTTTGAAGTTATGTATTATAAAACTTCGAATTGTGAAAAAAATGTTAATGCAGCTTGTTTTGTTTGGCTAGGTGTACACACATATTTCGTAAACCCGCCGAGCCGAATATATTATTCACATTTCACATTTCATTTCACATAATGCATTATTGATGGTAGTTTTAAAGTATTTCTTTTTGTTTCAGAGCACTTTACAGACTGTAGACTACGGGCCCGCCCGTAAAACCTTCAGACGGCGCTAAACGAGTATACATACCTACTATGTTTGTGAGACATAATATACGCAAATATTGCCACGGAGAATCTAAACTGCCGCCCTGCTCGCTGCCACTGTTGCTTTCTGTTCCTGCAGCATTTGCATTTCATTGCGGTTTTTTTTACATTTTTTTGTTTGTTGTAAAATTCTCTCTGTAAACGTGTCAAGTTTTTGTAAAAAAACAAATATTTGTAACTGAGACATTATTTTATGCCTGCAAAATCTTAAAGTAAGCATCAATGTTGTCATTTAAATGCATTTTAAATTCACTTATACTCGTAAATAATTACTTCATAAGTAAATATCGTATAGAATTGTATTTGAAATGATCATATATGTATATATATATATATATATATGAACATACATATCAACATATGTACATAAGCACATGCTCAAAAAATTTGTACTTTCCAGGTTTCACATTTGATAATTTAGACTTGATAGCAGTGAAGATTTACCAGCAATTTTCTTCTGCGCAAAAATCAATAAATTGACTCATCAATTTACGCTATGCCACCATCGCACAGTGTAACGATTAGGTGTAAAACTAAAAAAAAAACTTGTATTGCAAGTGTAAACATATTTTGTATAAAATTCAATGAAAATACGTTGCATTAATAAATTTCGAATGTTGTAGTGGTAAGGAAAATCACGCTGACTTACATAGTTGGTTTGATTCGCAAAGGATTTTTCTAAAGCGCATAAACTTTGTGAAGCTGATTTTTTGTCGGTTACGGTAATTCTGAATAATTAATAGCTAGAAAATGTGTTTTTCTATTTCACCTAATTATTAATAAAGGGTCTGGCCATCTTTATGATAAACTTTCCTGCCCAAAGCGTCGTCACTTAAAAGAATTAATTGTATCCAAATGTAATTACCTAACATCTACAAGACTATTTTTCATCAATGCTATTCGCTTCTGGAACTCGACTCCAGCTCATATTCGTAATAGTCTAAATAAAAGCAATTTAAAGAACGTTTTGCATTCGTATTTACACTAAAATATTAATCTTTCGTTATATGTCTGCTGAAGCTCGCTATATATAGTTATATATCTATATATATAAAAGAAAGTCGTGTTAGTTACACCACTTATAACTCAAGAACGGCTGAACCGATTTGGCTGAAAATTGGTGGGGAGGTAGCTTAGAAGCAGGGGCAGGTTATAAGATACTTTTTATCCCGTTACCGTGGGACGACAAAAAAAACGGTAAATTTGATTTTTTTTCTTCGCCCTTCATATATTTTGCTTTTGCTTTTTTGTATGAAAACTAAAATTTACATGTACTCTGGCGGCGAAAGGTAATATCGATGTAAATTGTAGTGACATCTAGCGGAGAAGGGCAATATCCATGTAATTGGTGTGAATTGCCAATATTAACATGTATTTTGTTTACTTTTACGAATTTTGTTGGGTGAAAAATTGACAGTTAGAAATTTTGAAGTTTACCGGTTTTTGTGTTTGTTTCGAGTGTCTATAAATATTGTGTCGATATTATTATCATTAAAATGCCGCGTCCAAGACGATCAAATCTTCCCCGAAAAAGCCGTAATGCAACTAGGATGCAAAACGTTGGGAATGAAAGGACTGAAGAAGTACAAGAAATTGCACGTGAAGAGCGCCGCTTTAGTATGGCTCGACTTCGTGCTTCTCAATCACAAGAGCAAAGCGAGGCAGTCCGTGCAAAGGCTCGGTTGGCTATGAGAAATCATCGAGCAAACCTAAGAGATCAACATCTTGATAATTTTCGACGCACAAGGAGAAATTTATCAAGTACTGATTTGAATCGAGCAGCGTTTCGATATGATTGCAGCACTGATTACTGCTTGCATACTAGCGTTCGCATTGGGCCAATGGATGTGGTTTGCGAGTATTGAAGTTTTCCGGAGAAACGCCAAGATAGTGCTGCCTTAATGGGAAAGTGAAATTGCCATTATTGGCTCCCTCACCTGAGCCATTGCACTCATTGCTACTACATAATTCAGAATGAGGTCATTAGTACACTACATTCGTTCAAATCTATTGACTGTGCAACAAATGCAGATGATGCCCCCAACTATCCAATTGAATTTTTAAACTCCTTGGATGTGCCTGGCTTACCACCGCATAATTTACGACTAAAGATGAACTGTAAACTGTGCAACGGAACGCGTTTGGTGGTAAGTAAATTGATGAACAATGTGATTTACGCGACGATACTCAAAGGAAAATTTGAAGGTGAGGAAGTTCTCATTCCGAGGATCCCGATGATCCCAACCGACATGCCGTTTGAGTTTAAACGACTTCAATTTCCGATCCGTCTTGCATTCGCCATGACCATTAACAAATCACAAGGCCAATCCTTGAAAGTTTGTGGTCGAAATATAGAAAATCCATGTTTTTCCCATGGTCAATTATATGCGGCATGTTCAAGGGTCGGAAGACCAGCTGCGTTATTTGTTCTTGCACATAGTAATAAAACTAAAAATATCGTCTATCACAAGGTGCTTCACTGAAGAGTGCAGCCTATGCACTAAAATACATGGTAAATAAAGAATCATTACAATAATTGATTTTTGGTACTTACTTATATTTATTATCCTAATAAAAAATTTAAACTCTTAAAATCAAGAATCTGCTCATTTATTGCTTCTAAGGCGGAGCAATGTTCGCCAGGTCAGCTAGTAGTTATATATATATACATATAGTCATTATTTTTGAAAAATTTGCTTTAACGTTTTTTGTCAGACGTCATTTGGCATAATACATTATATTTGTATTATTATTTATTTATTATTTTGTCTCGACTCTTATTTTAGTTTTAAGTTATCGCTATACCAAAAATGATAATTGCAATCCTAATGTACTAATTTTATATTTTACAATACATGAAAATAATAAACTCAGCTATTAAGCATACGAATGAAAGAAAAACAAAACGGTAAAATAACTCAAATATGCTGCTAAATTTATTTAAGTGTAAATTTAGATTCCATCAGTTTGGGCCTGCACATCAATAACAAAATAAATAATGAAATGGCTGCCCAACTTTGCCACTTGATTTGACTTTAGGAGGCTGTTGACACGCACAAAACACCGGTAGTAGTTGGTTTTCATTTAAATATTTAAAACTGAAATTTGAATATTGAAATAAAAAAATTCAAATAACACATTAAAAGGGGTTAAAAATTGGCCAAAATCATTTTTTCCTAATTTTATTCTTTTACTGTTATTGAGTATTTGCTGGACTGTGATTAGGAAAAAAATACTACATTATTTTTAACAGCTTCATTTTTTATTACGAAATGGTATGTTAAAGTAATACAAGTTTTTACGAAGTCTGACATATGTATGTTTTTGATACTATTAAAGATATATTCACTACAAATATAGCAAAAAGTGTTCAGAGTATGCAAACGATGTGTTTTTGACAAATCCATAATTAAAATAAGAAAAAATTATTTCAGGCTTTTTGTTGTTTCTACCGACAGAGTATACGATGATGTGTTTGGGAACGATTCTTCGTTACCCTTTGTCAAATTTTGTTTGAAGACAAGTCGGTTTTGGCACGGTGCCATCTTTAGTGTCCGAACGGAACATGATACTGAATATCACAATGCCAAACCCGTTTTGTCTGCAAAGCAAATTTGGCAAGAGATGACGGAAAATCGATCCCAAACTAAAAGACAAAATATTTTTAGTGGCCGTCAAAGCGAAATTTGAGAAACACTCTTGACATATTCGAAACGAGTAAGTAATAACAAACTAATTTAAACAAAAAAATCAAAGAAACATCAAAAATATTTTTTATCGGCACGTTTTATTAAACTTCATACAGAGTTTTAAAAGTTTCAGCAAAGTTTAGCATCCTAAAATTTTTTCCTATAACTATATATAAACTCAAAACAGATTTTATGTCACATTGTTAGTGCAATGACTTTTATCATTCTCGTCCACAAGGATAGTATACATGCAAATAAATCCACAGCTATGACATTTCAAGTAAAAGAATCGCACTAACCAAATTTCAACGAATTCGGGATACGTTTACTACTTTTGTCTGCTGCTTTTATGTAACCATTACACGGTGCGCAATATATCACACTCACTCGCCGCTAGCCACTCGCTCTGTACCAGTGTTGCCATTTTGGCATTTTTCCGGCTAGACCTAGTCCTTTTATTTTCTTTTACCCGGAAAATTGTAATTTAGCCTCAAGCCTTTTTTAGCTTATCCTTAAAGTTATTTAGTTTTCCCCAGCCTTCCCTTTTATGCTGTAAAACGAAATATTTTCGATTACTTAACTCATAAAAAAGGTAAATTCGATACTAATGAAATAAATGCAATCTAGTGTAGAATTTTGGACAGAGGATCGTAAATATAAAAAACGCTTTTGACAAAAATCCGTTCATACCCTTTGTAGCTTTGTTTTTAATTTTTTTAATCTTACCCTCCAGCAATGTAGAAAACAAAACGAAATAAAGGCATATAATTATTGTTAAAATGTTAAACGTAGTTCTAGGTATAAGGTACAGCTTGAGCAAGAAAGAATAGTGTCACAATTGAAAAAGATCTTAATCAAACACATCATATATATAGAGACTCAAATATATCTGATTGTAAAGATATAAATAGGTGATATATGTATATGTACACAAATTATTTAATTTTACGTATGAAATAACTACCTCGCCCCTTAAAAATTAATTAGTTTTTAAGCTTAGAAAGCCCATATAAATAAACAAAAACCGTATAATATTTTTAATAAAATCGTAATACTCAAAAATTTTTGAATTATGGATTTGTATGGTTAGCCTTAAACACATTTAGATTCAACTTTTTCAGCCTTTTTGTTTCGAACATTTAGCTTTTTCAGCCTTTTTTGCAAATTGGTCTGGCAACACTGCTCTGTATCGCTAAAAAAAAAAATACCCAACACCCAAACATGCAACCTCTGCAAAGGCGCTCTACGAGTGCGAATGTGCACATACATAGCTATGTACAAACTTAGGAGTGTTTGTGTGCTCACCTCAAGAGGTTTTTAGTTGTTATTATTAATTAAAAGTACAACAGCTTATTAAATAAAATTATTAGTATTACTTATCGGCCATCGTTGTGGCATTATAGCGAATATTGAAGTGCGTACATATATGTGGATATGTAGATATGTCGATATGTATGTAATTGGATGTACGGCATACGTACCTACTCATAAAAATGTCTCTTCACTAATAAAAATGTTCAAGTGGCCACTACTCGCGTACTACTCTACTGGTTTGCCCGCCCGCTTATCAGTCAGCGTTTTCATTTTCAATGCAATGACTGATAGATAAAACATTCAATCGCATGCAGTTTTTCTTTGGATATTTTTTGTTTTTGTTTTTCAATTCCATGAATTTATGTGCATGTAGTATTCTATTCTGCATGCACTCACTCACTGTTGATAGGCTGTATTTTTCCTATGATATCTGTTGAATGGGTTGACCAGGCAGATAGTGCAGAAGTATTACTACTTCTGAGTTCTCAAAATTTTGTGCTTATAATTTCTCTATCACTTGCCAATGCATCAGTTTAGTTATCAGTCGATCACCGGAAAAGCCCAAACAATTGACGTCGTTTGCCGGCATTCAGTTTGGTGGGGAAGATTCCATTTTGGGTAAAGGTATTGAAGGAGGTCATTTTAAAGCATTGGCGGCCTAATAGGAGGGATGATGACTTAATAATTATGTAACTACTTCTGGAAATATTGCTCGAACTAGATGTAATTATGATATGGAAAATATAATTGTCTAACTATCGATAGTGTTTATCGTTTTTTATTTCTACTACCATCGACATTTTTAACCACTATTGCTCTAGCAAAATACTAAGTAGGACGTAACTGTATTAGCTAAACAAGTGTGGATACTGTAGATTTGCGTATGCAATGGCCATTTGAGACGAGCGCGTCCTTCAAGATTCAAACGAGTAAAGCCCACATACTTACGTTAGATAGCAATCGTTTCACACTTTAGCAGATCAGAAAAATATGACGATTATTGTTATTATTATTGTTGATGATTGAGCACTGCGACCTGGAGATCATTGTGCCCCTTTCGTGGATTAAATAATCTCCTTTAATCCATTAATTCAGCATCATCAGTCTCTAGTCACTAACTGAGACTTTTCAGTAGTGCGATCGATTTTGAGACTATTCGATATGCATCAGTAAGCCATCTCAAGTCTCTAGTCTCAAAATAAAGTCACTAATTTGGCAGCTGGTGCTGAGCATGTCACAAAACAAAGAAGTTAAGAAAAGCATTGAACAAACGCGAAAATGAAGTAGCGCTCGATCTGTTACTTGGTCGTTCGCTATATTTTGCTTGGATCTGTAAAAAAATAACACGCAATTTTCAATAAGCTTAAGAAAGAAGACTATTTGTTTACATTTACTTATGTATGTATCTTGTTCTGACATTTTGATCGAATGTACATTTGGATGAGTAGCTGGATTTATCGATTGTTGACAGTTCTAATTTTTACACACATTTCGCGCATTCACATAAAATGCAGTATTAAGAATTTTGAACTGTCAATTTGAATGTTAATTTTCCCGTAGCCATATTGTTTCAATTTTAAAGAGCACTAATGCAAAGAATTGAAAAAGTATATCGAGTACTATAGATTAACATATGTATTTTCATTGCGGTTGATTGTGCACCTCGAGCTAAACAGGCCATCAGCTGATTGCCTTTACGTCTTTACTGCTTTTTAATAAAGTCTTTGGTGAAATTTTTTGAGTATGTTGCTTACTGAATACCGAAATCATCTCTAGTCGCAAGAAATGTCCCAAATTTAGTGACTTGAGATGATATTGAGAATTGCAGGATAACGGCATAGTGCCACTTGTTATTAGGTATTCAAATAGATTTCTTTTGCGTTTATAGTATAGTTCCTTGCGCGCTTCCTCCTTTTCTTACGCCGAAGTGCAGAAGGGATCAGGGCCTATAAAGGTAGTTGATGCTCCCTTTTTTGCGAGTTTACTTAAATACATGACGGAGAACCACGAAACACACACATTATTGGCCACACCAAATGTGTTGAGTTTATTAATGCTCTCCATGGCCAGTTTAGAAGTTACCTGGCGAGATTTGAGGGCCTTAGTACCTGCTTGGCTGTCGGTCATTAGGGCAATATTCCGGTTCCGATAGTTGCGGATGATATTGAAGTACGCACATTTTTCTATAGCATATATTTCTGTCTGAAAGATAGAGATGGCTTCTAAAATATGACGGTCATATCGGCTAGAAAAATAGCCATCGATTGCCTCCCGACTGTCTTAATTTATGGTTGATTCTTAATTTATGAGGAAATTATGCTGAAATTACTAAGTAATTTCGCCTTGTAAAACCTGTCATTAAATTAAGATAAAATGAGGTATTTTGGTAAGAATCAAGAAGAAATCAGTGTCGTTTCTTAATTTTGTCGATACCAATCGGAAAAGTGTTCTCACATAACCAAACTGGATGATGTATTTTGAAATATTGGGATTTGACGCAACTGTTCCTTGATTTGGAATGCTTTATTTAGTGATTTCAAATTTAAAAAAAGGTAGTAATCACATCGGAGTGTTGTATTCACGGCTGGGTATGCAGCTATAGCTGGACTAGAACATTCAATTCCTACTCTCGCGTCCTCGTCGCGCTCTCCCGGCAACGTGAGCTACCTTCAGGGAGATAGAGTACCCAACCCGTTTGGATCTTTAGGTCACGGCAAAGAGAGTAGGGAGTTCTGGTGGGGCCATTCCGACATATTTGGTTTAAGGGCTCAACAGAATTGTTTTTATCGCGTGTGTTCATCAGGTAAGATGCGGTTGCAAATGGGCGTTTGTCTTACAGCAAGCGGCTCGTCTAACCAATAAAACTGTGCTAGCCAGAAAGGGACGATATATCCCACTAGCTCCTGCTTTGAGTTTATAACCATCGCGTGGAAACTACCAATCGAATATACGTTAGCAAACATGAACCACAACGTTACGGAAAATTTGTCTCCAAGGGGTACCCAGACTCTGAGGAATCTCTCTGCTTCATCAGCACGCACAACCGATTTGGAGATGCGAAATCCATGTATTCTCATATAATAATGATATTTTTGGTGCGGTTTTTGAATTTTTTTTTTTTTTGGAATATTGTTTAAGGAAAAGTTAAATAACTCAGCCAAAACAGAACTGATATGTTTGTTTTTGAAAGTTACTTCTAATCGGTGCAAATCACATAAATCTTATAACTTTACCGAAATATTTTATAATTCCGTTGGGAAATCATAAATGTTTTTAGTGAGGTAACCTAATGTGCTCATTTATCTAAAATTGCCCCAGTTTCGTTATTTATATCTGAAAGTT
The DNA here is from genome assembly GCA_951828415.1 of Anomoia purmunda. NCBI lineage: Eukaryota > Metazoa > Arthropoda > Insecta > Diptera > Tephritidae > Anomoia > Anomoia purmunda. The sequence goes on along the minus strand of OX639993.1, from coordinate 130,949,251 downwards.
TTTTTATTAACCCTTACTTTAACGTAAGTTTATTGAGTGATTTGCTTGGAATTGTTTTGAATCTAATTAAATATGGGTTTTCAAATATGCATTTATCCTCACTTTATTATATGAAACCCCCTTCACACTGCACTTGTACGTCGCCACTGTCAAGGTTTCCGTCGATTGCATTTTTACCTTATAGGCTATACTCAATGATTGCAATTTATTGCCCTGTTGTAGTTATCATCAATCGCTCAAAATCGATAAGATGTCGTCAAACTAATCAGTATTATTATTTATTTATATTTTTTTTTCTAATGCATTTCGAATTCAAAACAAGTAACGCAAAATCGGTTGTTAGAGGTCAGTTGTTTTTCATTTTTTATCCGTCGTTTGTCGTTGAATATTTATTTATGTGTTTATGCACATATGTTTATATCGCGGTATAGAAAAAACCTATAAAACGAAAATTCCTGATGCATTTTGAAATCATTAATTGACCTCCAACAGATTACGGAAATTCCAAAGTTCTTTACACATGTGATAAAAACAATTGTTATAATTGTATTCGGAATTAGTATTAAATTATTGCGCTGATCGGCTTGATAAGCACCAGCATTACCGCTAGTTATAATGCTTACTTTTTTCTGAACTGGAATACATTATATTTTTCTATTTATTAGCATTCTGGAAAAATTCAAAGCAGTTTAGTTAACGTTTCCTAAAATGCAGTAGGATAATTAGAGATTAATTTTATATACGTACGTATTTCTACGCCGAGACGAAATAACAAGGGGCAAGTTATGAAGAACCTACAGCTTTACGCCGACTCCGGTCTGCGAATGTTTTTTGTGTGAAGTTTTTTCATGGCAGAAATACACTCGGGGGTTTGCCATTGCGAACGCTATTAGAAAAAAACTTTTCTATCATTTTTGTTGTTACTTGCCCCGGCCAGGATTTGAACCCCGGCACCACCGAATGAAGCACGCACACGCTACTCACTCGGCTACGACGGCCGCCCAATGATATACATAGACTAAAAAATTATACAATTTTTGATGTTCTAAACTGAGTCGTACTTTGAAGTCAACAAAGACATGAATGCCTATAAGAGTCATTTAAAACTTACATTCAAAGCGGCTCATATAAGATTTTCTCCTCAAGGTAGTTAAGTAGTCTTAATAATTATTTATAAGTATATATGGCTCTAAATATTTGTCATATCTGCCAGCCGCTTTTCCAAGTTATATTCTACACCCCCTACAATTTTTTATAGCGTGTGCTTGAGTAACAAAAATGTCTGGCTATATAATGTCATATTATTTGCGGCAAGAGCGGAAAAATGTGCCTCCTTAAAGCGAGCTAATAATTAGTATTGACTTGACTGAAAGTCGCCGACAAGACCTAAGACTCTCAAGGATTGTCACTTGCGCTATTCTACTTGCTTCGTATTCAACCGATGAAATTAACACCAGCTGATCAAAACTCTATATAAGTATATACCCCTTTGAAACAGTGAACTCAATTTCCCCGATTTCTAGTAATATAATATCAATTTTGGTTGCATGAAATGAAATTTTTCTATCTACGCCACTGTATCTCAAGAAATGTTATCTTATTACGTACAAATAAATGTAACCGTTTCATTTGTGACAACTTGACTCAGACACCAGTGAACGAATATCAACAAATTTAGGCAGTATATTATTTAGATCTTATAACGCGTATAGGCCCTATTTAATCTCTTAGGCGGCGCTAGAGACTAGTTACTCAGGAAATCTCCGTGATCCGATTTTTCTGAAATTAGAAACGTATAGTGGAGGGGCGGCAAGAAATAGTTGTACGAAAAGTTAATCTGCTAGATGGCGCTAGAAACTAGTTATTCAGAAAATCCGTATTTTTGTATAGAAAGTGTTTAAAAGATATATAAGAATTCATAAGCCGCAATTTCCAGACATTTTATATATGCACATGCTTCAATATAGTTTAAATCTAAAAATTCAGATTGACTTTTAAATTGATTACAGCTATTTTCGGCAGTTATCCCATTGAAGAGTATGTAAAAAAATTACTGCCAACCTTAGAGTCGACTTCACATTTATTATGATTGCGGGACATATTTTTTTAATATGCATATCAAAGCTGCATTTTTAGCTTTAAAAAATTTGCTCGCGGGTATAAACTAGTCCCTTGTAAAAAGTTTAACTTTTATGAAAGTGGTCTGAGTTAAAATTTAAAAAATAAATAAATTCATTGAATGCAATTTTTGCGATATCGTCAGAAGTGAACAATTATAAAGTGGTTGTAATTTCAACGTTATACGAAATTCATTTAGTCTCAATTATGAAAGTCATGCTAGACCACAAATTTTTGATATCGCGTCTTTCACTTCTACCGAATGACCGTGATTTTAGTTTGAGAAAAACGCAAATAAAAAAAAAAACAAATTACTTATACGACCCTGAACGTAATTATAAATTGATAGAAGAGTTGAGAAGAAGAACTACATTTTTGATAAAACGAACGTCACATCCAGATTGGCTATCCAACGAAGTCACTAGAAGAATCAGTAACAAGCTTGCTGCTTGTGGATGATATTCTTGAAAGATAAACCTTATATAAAGTTCTATAATATTCAGATGATTCTAAGTTCCGCTCTTTGGATCTTGCGTCTAAAAGGGGAATACCAAAAATAAACGGAAATATTACGAATGGCTATGGAAAATAGAAGAAAACCGGCAAGAGACTTGTAAAAGAATTACGGGATGATGGGCACGACATATCGTTGCGGAATGTGGAACGAATTTTTTCCGCTAATAACCTTAAATGCCGTCGTTCTGTCAAAAAGCCGAAAAAATGTTGACTTAAAAATAATAGGTTATGTTTAGTGATGAATGTCAGAAACAAGCAGTCACTGAAAGCGTTTGGTTTGTTCGACGCCACCCAAATGAAGACAGAAGACTGTATCGTTAAGACTGTGAAGCATCCGCTGTATGTATTTAGGTCAATCGAGGGCCAGGACATATTGGTTTCGCATATGGAACGATGAATGCAGACCACTATTTGCATGTGCTTAAAGAGGTTTTGATCCCATATTTACAAAATCTAGATCCAGGTTCATCTTATTTTACCTTTATGCAAGATGATGCATCTTGTCACACTGAAAAAATATTTGCAAATTTATTGTACGCAACAAAATATTCAAATTCTTCCTTGAACAGGTAGTTCTCCCGATCTAAATCCCATAGAGGACTATTGAGCATAATTGAAATCAAAAATATATGAAAATTCAATTCCTAATGTCAATACCGTTAAGAAAAATATGGAAAATACCTGGTATAAAGCTCAGCATTTTGTAGAAATCGTCAAAAATGTGATTCAATGTATGTCTAACAGAAAAAAGGAATTTTATATAATGGTAGCGTTGCAAAATACTAATATGAAATTGAAAATGGCATGCACATTTGTGCTATGTTAAAATAAAGAAATTAAACTCTAAAAAAAGAACAAAAATTTATAATTCTGAAAAGTGGTTTGATAAGGCACTCTCCTATCTTATGTGGATGGTCTCTTGTTTATAATTTTTTGGCGGTGTATAGCAAAAATGAAAGAGTGCGCCTTCCCCGCTGAGAGCAACTGATAGTGACGTAACGATAGGTAGAGAAGGACAACGCAATGAGAAAATTCTAATAAGAAGATGAAGAAGTGCAGAAGAAGCGTACAAACGGCAGAATGATTGAAAAGTTTTCTAAGCATTGTTTGTGTAAAATGCTTTTATTTTGTTAGCAAATGGATGGATGCTGTGTAATCGACAAAAAAAGGACTAGCGGTTCGCGGAAGGCACAATCTTGTATTCTATAAATCTTGTGTGTGTAGTATATATGTATGTACTTAGATTCGACACTATTCCTCCTCTTCCCAGCTTTTTCGTATTTTTCCGTAGGCATTTATAAAACCATTACTAATATTTTACTAAGCGTTATAATTTTTTGTTGAAATTCGAAATTATTTCATATAAAATGATCTGCGCGATGTATCATTTCGGGAAAAAAAACCATGTGTACAATGTTGCAAAATTGTTGGTGTACAGTGTTACTGCTTTACAATTGTGACTTCCCTTTAGAATAATTAATCGATTTTCCGAATTAAACGAGTTAAAAGAATGAAATTGCTTATCCAAGTGACGAAGCGCCAACTGTTACGATAAGAACACAAACCTGCTGTAAACTGCCACATGCCATAGAAGTAAAATAACTCCCTTGTTTTTTTTTCTTGTATTTCAAACATTAAAATAAGAATTTTTATTAAATTTTAACTAGTTTTAGTGTTAATCATTATCATAACTTAATTCTAAATATTCTGTTTATTTTCTTCTCATCTGCTATTATTTGAATGTTAATTATTATTATTAGGCATATCGGACATATACTATTTATAGATATATTTATAATATTCATTCCTTATTTAACTAATCACATGACTTGCATGTGGCACATTTTGTTATATATATATTTATATATATATATATTTATATATATATATATTTATATATGTAGTATGTACATAAATACAAAAGAAAACGACAATCACATCGATCCAGGCTTCGTACCTTAACTCAATACATCAACTTACTGAGCACAAAATCAACAACGCGAATTTGCTTTACTGAATAGTTTTTTTGTTTTGTTTAGGTTTTTTTTTTAAGTTTTTTTTTCACAGTTTTGATTTAACCATCTCTTGCTTACATTTGTATAGATGTGTGTATGTTTGTGTGAGTGTGTGTGGTTATGCATTATGTTTTTATGTAGTAATGTTATTTAGGTAATTTAACGGATCAACGTTAATTATTAATTTTGCATTTAGCTAAGCTTTCGTGAAAAATTTTGTATTTTAGTAGATACATATATGCAGATTTTTATACATATATACATAGTACATACTCTTGCATACATATGTATGTACGTTACTTATATTTTTAAATATCTATGCCTTTAACTGCTTTGCTATGGTTTTTTTTTTGTTTTTTTTTTATTTGTAAATTTGAAGGGCGTGCCTTTGTGTTTATTTTTATTTTTATTTTTTATGTTATCAATTTAGTTTGCATACTTACAACTTTGTTGCTTTTTACATATGTATATGTGTGTTTTAAGATTCCTATCAATTCGTTTTAATTTTATTTAGTAAATAAGAAGTCAATTGGAATTAACCTTTCTTACAAATTTTGTGTTAATTTACATTATTGCAGGCATTTATGGAAATCTCGCTGTTTTTTTTTACGGTAGGACTATTTTTAATTAAACAAATTTTATGCAATTATCGATTTCCATGTCAACTATAGTTTTCAAAATTTCAGTCACAAATTCAGAAACAAAGAATTGAAAGCAAACACAAGCAGCAGGTTGTAAAATAAAAAAATAAAATGTGTAAACACTTTTTTCGAAAAAGAATCGTAAATAGCATTTAATAAAATTACATATTTAAAGCAAAATTATATTATTAAAAAAAAAAAAAATAGTGTTCTTAACCAAATGAAGTAATAAGCTACTAAGTAAATTTTAATTGTATGTAGAAATTTAGCTGAAGATTCATTTTTAGTTTTTGATCATTTCCATTCGAATTCTGTATCCAGCGTTGTGCGACAGGCGAACACGCCGACTTTCTTTTTGCAACTCTCTGGCTGCTAATTAAATGTAAAATATTTTTCCTTTCTTTTTTTTTTAATGAATAAATTGCACTTGCACTGTGTTTTACAGCGAACATATATAGCATAGTGTTAAATAATAATAATAAGAAACATTATGCATAGAAACTAAGAAGAAAAATTTATATTTAAATAAAATATTGTAATGTAAATAACCATGAGAAATAATGTTTTATATAAAGTAAATATACAGCGCTTACAAATTAATATTTTGTATAAAAAATTATTGATTGTTTCATTGGAAACTCGTTTTTGCTTTTTTATTTTACTTTCCTTTACATAAAAAATATATAGTACATATTATAGTTTTTTTTTTATAAAAATGGCACGGAATTTGTGTCAAACCGAGAACCTGCCAGGTTTTCATTTATGAATTTTAAAAAAAAATGGAATTTTGCACACATACGGTAAACAAAATCTATATTCATACACTTTGCTCTCTTCTAGTATTGCACTATATTTTTGCTATATAAATACGGCGTGTCGCTAAAGGAAATTATTTAGGTTTTCTATTTGGAAAGCAGATATTCTTTAAACCTTAGCAAAATGTACATATCAAGTTCTTTGGAATCGCAGTGCTTGAATACGAGTGTACTAATGTAAAAGTTCGGTAAATTGATTTATTTGTTTTTTGCAAACCCAAAAATGTTACACGTTTTGCAGCAATCTTGTGATATTTATTCAAAATTTAAAAAAAAAATCGGTTGAATAGATGCGAGAAAACATAAAGTGATTCAAAATATTTAGGGGGAACTCCTCACCCAACGCAAAAAGTAATTCGTAAGGCCATAGATTAGGGCTCCCGATGTCAACTTAAGCTCGTAAAAGTTCTCAAATAACTGTATATGAAACGAATGTTCCATCTCTTCAGATCAGTTGTTAGTTGTATCAAAGATTCTAGGCTAGGCATTTATTGACTGAGAACGAGTCTCGAGTTTCGAAATTTTATAATATTTCACTGGTTGAAAACATTCTTTTTTCCATTTTACATAATTTTCTAAATAAAAATTTCATTTAAAGAAACGTTTAATTGATAAAATGATAACATAAAATTTTCCCTGCAAATCAAATTTTTTTCTACTTCACCGTTAACCCCTGCTCCGAAAATCGCATAGAATCTTTAATGAAAGTTTAGATGAAAATACAGTGGAATCTCGATAGCTTTTAATCCAAGGGTTCAACAATAAATTACGGGATATTTATCTTAGAGAGATTGCCAGTTATAAGGAGGAAAAAAGAATGTACAAATCATAGGGATTAGAGAATAAAAGCAATGCTAACGATAAATAAACGGTCAATAATGGAAATGTTTGAATGAATTATCAACTAACAGTTATAGAACATTAAAAACGAAGACTTGGAGTTTCGGCAATTACGAATACTAACAATACGAACCGTTACTCTCCCAACTTGAAAGTCCTTCGCTCCCGAAATAATTTTAAGAAAGGGCACTTACTGCTTGAAATTCAAACAATTTTTGAAGATGTTTTGTAATTTTTTAATGTATTAAGCCCAATAGATCTGATTAATGGGGTAAAATGGAAAATACGTTAAATACTTTCATTAAACATCTATGAGCCATTCAAAACGAAGTAGGCTTTAAAATTGGTAGCAGCTTAATGATATATGTTTTAAAAGCCCCTCTATCAAATTAAGCTACAACTAATACGGCTTTATTCCGACCATTTTTTTTATCTGGGAAACCTAAACCTTTAATATCTACAATTTTGTGTTATGTGGCCAAATAGAGTGATTATTTAAGTGCAGCAATTAAAAAATAAGTAAATCGAAAATTTATTCACAATATTTTCTAATGCAAACCAATTTTCGTGGATTTTTATTTGTTTTAAATCCGTCTCACATTATATTTTATCCAGGTAAAAAATGAAGAGAGAACAAAACGAATTGCTTGACAAAGTTGATATTTTTGAAAGTACCAAGGATATGAATTTTGGATATACAATTTAATTTTTCCAGCTACCTTTATTTAAAAAAAATCCTTTTATATTTATTCCATGAATTTTCTTTATTGTTCCGAAAATAAATAAAAGATATATTTTTTAAAATTGTATTCATTTTTTAGAAAATAGAAGTTTAAAGTTTTTAAGGAGTATATATATGTATATATATATATATATGTTTGAGTTCAGGTGCTAAATTTAACTTTTTTATTTATAAGCAGAAATTACGACTCAAACAATTATTATTTTTTACCAAGCAAACAGTAGATATATATAAAAATAGTTTCAATTTTCTAAGGAATAAATCAAACTAAAAAATAACTAATTTTTTCAAAATCAAAAAATAAACTTTTTTTAAATAGCACTTACGTTTTTCCCCACTGGATTTTGATTTTTTTTTTAATATGTTGCTGAATTTAAAAAATCAAGATTATTTGCGGTTCCTGAATTTTACTTTTCTAAAAATATAAGTAGCAACTTATTTAAATAAAATAACTGTGCCAATGGTTCTTCTTGTACTTTATGCAAAATATTAAATTATTGTAAACAATTTTTTTTTAAAGTGTACGAATATTGATATTTTTTGCTTACTGTACACGCAATACCAACAACAAAAACAAACAAAACCCATGCATTGAGTTGGAGTGAACTGTATCAAACAATTGCTGAAATGTGAATTGAAGTGTTTGTCTCATTATCATCGTATCGCCTTTGCATTCAGAAGTTGTTTTACTTGCTTGCTTGCTTAGAACGGAAAATATTTCCACTTACAACTACATCACTTTTTGATTGCTGCTTACATGAAGGAAAAATTTCAGCTACATACCTACATAAGTACATTTTTAAGGTCAGCACAAGTTTTACGATCAAATATCTAGTCAAAGATGGTAAATTTTTTCTTTAATAGGCAGAGAGTTAATTTTAATGCGTTATTTAAACTTTTTACAAGCTCTATAAAAGACAAAAAACGCGCTTTTAGTTATCAGCCGAAAGCAAATGAAAGTGAAACAAAGAGCGGTAAAGTGAATACAAAATTAGAAAAAAATATAATATTATATTATATATATTGTATATACATATGTATATATATATTTACAGTGGTAACGCATTCGAAATGCTTTGGAAAGTTTTGTGTAACTGCAACAACAAGCCTTATTTATACTTACACATTATTTACATTTATGGCTACATAGGAGGTAGCTTTCGAATAGCCACATCGCCCGCTGCTTCGCCACTGCACCGCGCTCACCTGCAACTAATCGTGCTGATCGTTCGCCCATGCGCATTTGAATTGACGTAAGGGCACAAGTATTTGCTCTTAACCCACTGGCGGCAGATAGCAAGTGCTTTGGCGCACTTGCAAATTCCACGGGCGCGCCTGGCGCTTGCTGGTTTTGCACGCGCGTCTACGACTGCTTGCTAATTGATGCACTAATCGCGTGCTCGCCATATGCAGCTCTTTCTCACCTCCGCGTCTGAGATGATCACCACAAGCAAAACAATCAGAAGCAATCAATGCAGTGCTTTGTTAAGTATTGCACTCCATCAGCGTTTACTGCACTAGAGCAGGTTTTGAAGCGCCGCCGCACCGTTTAACGCAAGTCCATGATTCCAGTTGCGGTAGCTGGCAGCTGCCGCATATTGTTGATAATTATTGTACAGTTGTTGGTGCTGTTGTTGTGCTGCCTGTTGTAGCTGCAATTGTTGTTCCTCATTCAAATCGGTTGTGATATTCGATGCATCATCCTGCAATTCTGGTGGCGTCAATTGACTTTGCAGCAATTGTTGTTGATGAGCGCTAAGTTTGTGTGCAGTCGCACTAGCTGAGCCACTGCTGGCACTTTGTTGTAGTTGTTGTTGTTGTTGTTGGTAGTGTTCTTGCATTGACTTAATATAGGCCTTGCGTTGCTGTTGCTGTATCAGCTGATGCGCAGCATGTGGATGCGCCGCCAATTGCTGATGATGATGGGCGGCGTTATGATGATGGTGCGCATGATGTAGATGTTGATCCAAGTGTGCATCGCTTGTATTCCCATTACTATTGCCGGCGGTCGCACTACTGCTGGCTCCAATATTACCACCACCACTACCACCACCAATGCTGGTATTGTGCAGCGTATTGAGACCAGCAGCTGCCGCTGCGGCTGCGGCGGCACTACCAAAGATGCTGCTGCTACCACCAGCGGCATTAACGTTCACGTTGCGCAGCATCTGGTCAGCTCGCCCTTAAGCCAATGGGTACTGGTGATGTCACAAGCTGGTCGTGCCGGCTGGCGCATGATAGCCGAGACTTTGATAGTATGAATCCTGTCCTAAGGCCGCGTGTGAATTCGTCAAGGGGCTAAGCGCATTGTAGCCGGGATAGCTCATGTCATACATTTTGATGTCCGCCTTGGATTCGGGTAATAGCCGGTTGATGGAGAAGGGGTGGCTGGATGGCGTATAACCGGAGGGTTCCTGCTTCAAATGGTGCATGGAGGGATGGTAATCGCTGATCAATGATGGATGGCATCTATTCACCATTACCGAAAGCTCTTCGTGCTGCAGCTGATGATGTTGCTGATGGTGATGGCTGGGTGCATGTTGTGCCGCTTGTTGGCCCAAACAAAGCTCGGCATTGGCTTGCATCATAGCCAGCTGATCGCGACTAACAGCGCTGCTGAGTACACTACCAGGGCCACCAACCACTGCGCCCGTCACGTCTTTACTGTGGTGATGCTGTTGATGGTTATCCAGGCGGCTATGATGGTGATGTAAATGGTGCGAATCTTCATGATCCTTTTTGCCAGGACTTGTCGCTTCGAGACTGCTGTGCGATGGACTCTTATGTAGCTGGCGTAACGCCTCCTTTTTCTCATCCTTGAAACGTTTCTGGCGGCGCAAATAACAGCCATTCTCGAACATGTTGCCCGAATCGGGATGTAAAGTCCAGAAGGAACCCTTGCCCGGTTTGTCTGGTGTGCGCGGTATTTTCACAAAACAATCATTGAAGGACAACGAATGACGTATTGAGTTTTGCCAACGCTGCTGATTCTGGCGATAGAATGGAAACAAATCCATGATAAATTGATAGATTTCTGATAGGGTTAGCATACGTGACGGGTTATTCTGTATCGCCATTGTTATCAGCGAAATGTAAGAATATGGCGGTTTGGCGTGCGTATAGCTCCGACGGTACGTGGTCGGTTTGTCGATGCGTGCACGATTTAATGAATTCGGCGAACCTGTATCCAGCTCACGTGCACTGGCCGCTGCCGCCATGGAGGAATATCCACCCATAGCTGCCATCGTCGACATTCCACCGCCCATGCAATTACCCATGTTGCCCAAAGGTGAGCCCATCGAGGCATAACTCATCGAGCTCGGCGTCATACAATTTCCAGCCATTGAATTCATAGCAGCCGCAGCGCCCATGCTGCCACTCATGCTGGCTACCGCTGCAGCGGATTCCAGCGCACCAAAAGCGGCGGTCTGTGGTGAAACTGAAGACATGCCACCAACGGGCATAGCCATTGAATTCATGGCGGTATAAGCGCTGCGTGCAAGCGGGCTCATTGTGCCGCCATTGCTGGTGACGTTGTTTGGATGAGGATTCGATGGATTACCACTGCCACTGCCACCACCACCACCACCTCCGCTGCCTCCACCGGCGTTTGTGCCACCTCCACCGCTGCTGGAGCCACCCCCACTACCAGCACCGACACTGCTGCTCATGCTAACCGGAGGCCCGTTGGTCGGCGCCTCCGCGTACAGTTTTTGCATGATGTCGATCGTCGTCTGGTGGGGCGATCCCTTCAGGAAACTGTTTAACAATTGCGCCGTTATTTTGGCGGCTGTTCACTCTTCACACGGATGAATTTAAACAATTTCGAATTTCCGACGGAAGTAAACGTCGCAAACACTCTTTGCGGGGCGAGCCAAAATCGGCGCTTAATTAAAAATGCTTAGAAAAACTACGCTTAATTCGAGTGTTTATTCAAAAAATAATAGTTCGCGTTGATTAATTAAGTTTATTTTTTTTGTTTTTTTTTATTAATATTGGGTGATTTCTTAATGTAGTATAACTGAGTTACATTTTACGCATTTTTGTCCACGTTCATTTGCTGGGCATGCTTGTACATATGTAACTCGTTTGAAAATGAGCTAATTGCAAAGCGCATGCACCTGGCTGCTGTAGCTGATTTTAAAGCTTTATTAAGCAATTTTGTCAATTTGTTTGTGATTAGTTAAAGATTTAGAAAAATCAATCACGTGCACTCCTTTCACCCACTCATCCTCTCCACCTTCACAATACACTTCAATATTTTTTTACACTTTTTGTTGGCGTTCATCGGGGCACATTTGTTTGGCTACTGTTGCCACTTTTTTTCTTTTGTGTTTGTTTTTATTTGCTTCTATTATTATTTATGTATTGAATTTATTTGTTTTTGCAGTTCGTAAGTAAAACAATATTCTTTCTACTGTCTTGCGATGCACGCGGTCACGAATACGGTTTGTAACGGACACTAAAAAGCGGACGCTAAGACTTCGATGGTCGGTTGGTTGCTCGAAAGGTTTTCGGATCGTGCAGATAGACGTGTCGACCGTTAGTCGCGATAGCCGTACACTACAATTGAACAATGCATTTGACAAATAACGACTCCAAAAATCGGTACGGGAAATATTAGCTAGCCAAAGCAAACGGTTATAACTTGGCTCAGGCAATTCACTATGCGGTTCGGTTATCTGTTGTCCGTTTCCAACTTTTTCGGCAGCTGTGCGCGCTCGAGTACTCTCTGGCTTGAGCTCTTGAATGTGACTGTTTGCAGAGTGGAATGCCTGCTTACTATTTGGCTTACTAACAAAAATATAAAGCGACGACGCAAAGCGTCAGCAAGCAGCAATAGCAGTGGACAGCAGCACCACACCACAGCACACCACACCGTCGTTACCAATTCGATCGGCAGCAGCGCCACCACCATCTTCTCACAGACTGTAGTATACCTATCGGACGCACGACGGCTTGAATATTTTCTGTGTGCGTGTGTGTGTGCGGGCGCACAGCGTCGTCATGGCGGTGGTAAAGCAAGCTCTGTGCTCGTTTAACACCGTTCGTTCGGCTCACTTCACCCAGGCTTGTATGCGTGTGTGCGTGTGTTTATCACTTGCTTCATAGTGTACGCGCGCTGAACCCTGCCATCACTAAAGCGCCCCACCCTTTGACAGATGTGCTCACAAAAACCAAATGGTGAACTGAGCGCGCTAATGTGGAAGTGAGCAAACCATAGTACACGTACTTCAAGTGGCTCTCTTGCGTACACATAGCGCTGTGCAGACGCAAACACACAGAAATGTGCGCTCGTTTGCCAACACACTAACACCAGTCATATTTTTTTCGTGAATGCGACTGCCGCTGTACATTCTTCATATACTCTACCTGTACAACGCGCAAGCGTATTGGCTGAGAGTTGTTGCTGATTCTAACACACATTGTGTAAGGGAATTGTTGCTTTTGTAGAGCGACAGTTTGAAATATGGTTTGTAGCTGCGCGTCTTATCGGTTGCCAAGACGACGTGGGTGGAGCCATGTTAGCCGACACGCCCTCAATTTTAACGCGCTGCTCACGACAGCACACATACCTACGCGAGCCCTCATTTCACACACACGCTACTTTACTCTTGAATTTCCCAATTACCTAGCTCTCTGACAGTTTGACGTTTACCATTACTTTCTACCGGGCGCGGCTTGGGGAGTGGGAGCCAATTCGACTCCTTCAAAATATCAGCGCACAACAGCCCTCCTTCGATGCGTACAAGTTGCTTGCCTATGCGCAAAGTTTTTACCTACTGTATGAGATGTGCCGCTTCAGTCAAATATTCGTAGAAATATTTCGTTATATCGCCTTTACCGGTTTTTCGTTTTTATTTAGTCTTTGTTTTTTGTTTTTTTTTTTTAGGGCGCCGCGCAGCTAACGCAGTCGGCGCTTTAAAGTAATCAATATTTTTACTCTCCCAAAGCGTCGTTCACACCTTTCTATTGCACACCCTGAACTTTAGCCGCTTTTTACCTACCGATATTCGAAAGTAATTGCCGCCATATTTTCGCTGCGAAACTGGACAGCGACTGTGGCCGCGTTGACAGTAACTGCAAAGCTGACGCTACGCTGTAGTCGCAACGCCAGTTGTCCCAACAGGCGACGTGAATGGGGTGGCGGGTGCGGAAAAGTTGCAGCGCTAGATTTATCAAAATAATGCTGTCTTTCACAGCGCTGCTACAGACAACAACATCATCGTTCGACGTAGCTGCAGTAATAAAAACAACAAATATTACTGACGCATTTGATTTGAATTGAAAATTGTATGAGACATTTTTGTTACTGCCATCGAATTCACCGCAGTCATTACAACAGCTATTGTTGCTGTATTTGTATTTCAGTTTCTTTGCGCTCTTCTTCTTGTTTTTGTTTTGTTGCCTTGCTGTTGTTGTCATTGACGCTGCTTGTGTTCTGTTTCATTTTTATATTGAATTTTTAATGCAATCGCCTTGCGTTCAAAATTTCGAACTGGAATGTGCCACTTTTTGAGGTTAAGGTGGCTATACCAATGTCACATTCGATGCCATAAGAACAAACGTCGAGGCGCGTATAACGCAGCAATACACGCATGGCGCGGTTCATCTTATCTCGTCTTGCCTACGATTTGTGTGATGTGTTTGGTGCATAAAAAATTGGCCAAAACAATTCAAATACATTCGTTTGTTATTATCAACGTTTTGTCGATCACAATTACCGTGATTTTTTAATTAATTATCGCCGATTGCTGATTGCTACTGTTCCGATTGTCGGCTGAATATTATCTACTGATTGTTGTTATTTATTTATTATATTTTTTTATTTTTTTTGTTCTTGTTATTTGGTGTTGTATGCTGCTTTGTGACTAAAATAATTTATTGTAGTATTTCAAAATTGAAAAGAAAAGTGGAATACAGTGGAACATAGTGCTATGTGGACCTTCATCCGATAAGTTGCCTATTAAGTAAAATACAATCGAAGCAGTGAAAGTGATTGCATTTTTTTTGCTTAAAAACTAGTGCGCTTCTACTTATGAGTCTTCACTTGCTCGGCCTTAAACTGTATAACTTTTGAATTTTGCATAGCGACAAACTTTTGTGCTACAAGTTCAAACTTTTATCAACATCTAAGAGCGAGTGGTTAAACAGAACGTAATCGGAAAGTGATTGCAACAATGTTTTCTCGATGTCTACCAGAACCAAAACAGACAGCTGACTAAAGTGCAGATAATGTTAATAGAAATCAGCTGATATTTAGTTTTCGAAATTGAACTTGAACTACATCGGGTGATTCTTCAGCTCAAATACCGACATTTTATTTTATTATTGACGTATGTAGCCATCAAGAGAGCAATGATGAGCCTTATTACTAAGCGCTAAGTGCACGAAACTCACAGCTCTTGGGAAGCTGATTTTCGTAATATAGCTGAATAATTTGTAGAGGCTGCGCCGAACTATGTCTTTCCAGAATAAAATGTCCAATAATTCTGAACAAAAAATACCAACACAGTTTGATAGATGCACGCGCGATCTCTAATAAAATCCGTACTGGAAAAAACTAGATTTAATTAAATCACAAGATACGTAAAATTAAAATTTTTTTGGAAAATATGCGTGATAAATATTTTGAAAGTTTATTTACTTATTTTACTTATTTTTGTCTTTTTTTTTAAAACCAAGTTAGCAATTTTTATGAATGAAATTTAACCAATTGCATGTTTGTCTCTCTTTTAATCCATTAACTTTCCCCATTGAACTTTTTTAGACATACAATTTCCCACAGTTTCAGGCACACAAAAAAAAGTTATGTTTCTGAAAGGCGAAGTACAAGTTTTTAGAACACCAAAAAACGTAGAATAAGATTCCAAATTTGAACTTTTATAAAATCTTAAAACTTAACCCTTAAGGGGGAGTGTTGGTGTGTGTTTTGGGCAAAATTTAAAGGTAATATATAGATTTAAACTTTAGAACGGTAGGTAAATTTTAACTACAAAAAACGTAAGATAAGATTCTAAATTTGAATTTTCATAGAGAGTAAAGAGTAAAAACGTGGGAAACAATATTTATATTGATTTTTATGTAATCTAGACGCTATGGGTGTGCTAGGGCAAAATCTAGGGGTGGTGAGTAAATGTAGACCTCAGATTCGACTTTATCACAGCAAAAAACCAAACCTAAGGTACTTCACCTTTCAGAAACAGAACTCCATGAGCTTACCGGTTTTTATACGAACTTAGCTGAAGTTACAGGCCAAAATCGTACCAAACTTTTTCTTCAAGTAAAATCACGAAAAGTGTCAACCGATCAGCTTTTGGACAAAAGTAATCAAGAATTGTACGTTGCCAAGTTAATAGTCAAATATATTAAAATAAATTTAAATCATTTCAAAAGATTTGAACGAAATAAACTTTTAATTTATTGTGTTTCATATTTTCGCCTTTTGTTTTTAATTTGAAAGACAACACTTTTATAAAAGCAAGGTTTCTTTTGTGTTCCCGTACTTTTTACTTCTTGTTACTTTCTTTTTGCTCTCACTTTGGAGAGTAATTTTACAGTGTGACACTTTTGCACGGTTTTACAGGAAAAGTACTAGATTAGAACTAATATGTAGTCAAAAAGTTTGCCAGTCTCTTGTTACTTATTTAATCCAGCATATTGCTGCGATTACAGCAAACTATGGAGCCGTTAAAAAATATTGATTATTTTTTTTTTCAATTAACCGAGCAATAAAACTTCAGTAAAAAGAATGTATGAATAGATTTTTCGAAGAGTTAAAAAAATAAACGAGAATGTCTTTAAAGGGTTAAGCAATTTTCTTTTTATAATTTTACTTTTCCCGCTTAGTAAAGCAGAGGTAGAAAGAAGTTTCACAATTATGTAGTTGATTAAAACAAAATAAAGAAATATATTTGATTTATCAAGCCTTAAAAGCGCTGAAAAATCATGACTACACATTTACAAATCGGATGACTAAATATAATATTTTAAATATTATATCGAAGTTAATTAAAAAGTCAACATATTTGTGCTATTTATTATAAAATTCTTTATATCTCATTATTTTTATTTATTGTATTCTATTTGCATTTATTAAGTCGAATAACTTTGTCGTTGAATTATTGTAATTGATTCACTTTATTTATTTATTTTTGTTCACATTCTCATTAGAAATAAACTGTAACAATGTGAAAATTGCTATTATAAATTATCGGTAAAATAATCTTTAATATTTTTTTTCGTTTTGCACTTTGGCGCAAATATTTAATTGTTTTTATTTTTCCACACATATTACAATGCGATAATGAAATAAAATTTTTAAAATAATGGAATATTAACAACGATATACATACATATAGTGAGAGAGTATTCCGAATATTTTTTCACTTGAACGGCTGTAAATGTAGTTTTAAATGGTGCACATTTATTTTAATATGTAATAATATTACCTAAAAAATATTTGAAATAAAATCACAAATTTTTTTTTGTGATAAGAAAATATTTTGACTTGTTTACTTAAAATCTTTCACGTAAGAATTTATTATTTTCTCAACGTATTTTAAATACTTTAAGGTATTAAAATTAACAATGAATTTTCGAGCTTGAGACAGAGCACATTGACTACAACAATTACATGCATTTAGTTTTTGCCTTCATGTACATACATATATAATTAGTTTTATTTTGTTTTCGGTTCAATCCAATCTCACAAATAAATAAAAATGGAAACATCTGAATAACATATTGACAGTATAGTGGCTTCTTAAAAAGAAAACAAAAATCATCGAACTAGCTACTTTGCTAATATTTTACCTGTTAAACGGCTATTGGCTTAGATCAATTTTTTATTTTAGAAGGTGTCGAGAAAAGTCAAAAGTTCAGCTATTTCGAAAATATAAATATAATAAGGTCAAAAAAAAATATATTTCAATGTAATGTATATATTTATTTTTTATCATAATACTGAATCTTAAGGTAAGCGAGATTTCCTCATATCTCTGAAACTGTTTTATCAAATCACCGGGCATTATTGTGCGATTTGCGCTTACATGCAACACGAACCGGGTTGACAATTGAATTGCTATCACTAGACCCGTTTTATTGTAACCGACTTGGAAAAGAACGCTCCAGTTCGGATAAAATTTCCTTCAGTTGCAAAAGCAACCCTGTTGCATCCTTCATGAAACATGAAATTTCTTTAAAGCTATTTAAAAACTGAAAATAGTTGTGCTTCTACAAGGTGGCGCAAAAGTTGTCAGACCATGTTCTTTGGACTTCAATTTTGTTTACTCTGACTTATTTAAAAAGTCAAATCTGGAATTCTTGTAGGCCAGGGAATATCACCAAAATGCGATAACATTCGCTTTCCATGGTTACTTCAAACCAATTCCTTTTATTTTTGCCTTAAACATTTCATATATGTACTGACATTTGCTACCATTAGCACGACGACTTTTGCGCCACCCTGTATATATTTATATATTTAAAAATACTATGCAAATAGAAACAGATTAGGCTTCAAACTAAAATTTTCCATGTATTTTCTATATATAAAACTTGTAGGGATTGCTAAAATACATGATGAGTATAGCTGGTAAAAATTAAATATTTTTTAATTTGGTTTTAAATTCTGTACAGAACTTTTTTAGACTGTCTGCTTTTTTGCCACAGGAAACCTACCACTTTGAAAATACCCTTAGATGTTCTCATCATCTTAATACACTGAGTATTAAAGTTTAGCGAAATATCGGAAACGCTATCACAAATTTCGCTAAGCAACTCATTTTTTAAAGGTGTTGATTTAATGGCGTAATATTTTTTTCTTTTCAAAATATTATACTTTTACTGATGTTATTTCCTCTTTTTATTTGTAAATTATATAAATTAAAATTTCATTATATTTTATTTCATTTTTTTCTTTACTGTTTATTTTAGCTAATTTTAGTTAATTCAAGTGCATTTTAATTCGCTTTTTTTATTTCATTTTTTATTTTACTGTGTTAGTGTATCTGAATTATATTTTATTCTAATGCATTTTATTTTAGTGTTTTGTTAAGTTCATTTTAATTATTTCCTTTTCTTTGAGTAAATTGGGGTTAATTTACTTAAATTTAATATTTTCCATTTATTCAATTTTAATTTAATTTGTTTACGCTCACTTTAAATTTCTTTTTATTTCAATGAATTTGAGTTAAATTTTTTAAATTCCATTTTTTTCATATAAAGTTATTTTAATATATTTTAGCTCTATACTATTTTTTCATTGCTATACCATTTGATTTCTCTATTTTATATATTTTTTCAATTTCTTATATCTTAATTTATATTATTAGCTGTTACACCTAGCGTGCGCTTCTTCGTTTAAAAAATTATCAAAAACAAAAAGCAAACGATGATGCCGTTGAAAAAAATAAAATTATATCCATAAGAAAAGTGTCCTAAACTATTTGTAATGAAGTGATTTTATCATTTAATATTTGTATAAAATATTTGCTATGTTATGCCCGAGATTTCTGCATAGTCAAAATTTAAAGCCCGTTGCAAATCCACTTATGTAGTAGTTTCGGAGATTAATGAGTTCAAATAAGCAAACAGACGAACAAACAAACAAACAGACAGGCAAAAATCTAAAACTCTTCGCAATACATCTTATTATATCCCCTGCATCACCTTCGGACCTGTTTTGTTTTTTAAAAACATTTTTAATATACATAAAAGACATTTCTAAAAGTTTATTATAGTAAAGATGTTTTAATTTAATTTAGTTTTTTTTTAATATCATATATTTAAATTAATTTAATTCTTATTTCACTTCATTGCTTTTTTCCATCTGTGTATGTCCTCAATGTTAAAATTTTCTTTTGGAAACTTGAATTTTTATTAGGATATTTTAGATTTTTTTTTTTGTAAAAAACGCTTCACAAGCAAATTTTTATGAAAATTTCTTTCCATCTGCTGTGGCTTTATTTTATTTAAAGTTATTTTTTTTCATTTATTATTGACGCTTTTAGGTAAGAAACAAACCACGCCAACAAATGTCAGTATGTGCACAATTTTGTTTTAATATTCATAAAAAATTAGGTCCCAAATGAAAAATATTTCTTTAAGTTGCACAACATCAAGAGGTAATCTAATTATTTTACATTTCATACTTTTATAAGCAATCGAAGGAAAGGCATATCGGGTAAACAAGCGAATTAATATAATATTGACCACTTTTGTGCATATGTATATTTTAGCATTTGCATTTGATCTAAAATACCTAACAAAAATTCAGAAACTATCATAATTCCATGATACAGTAGCTAGACTTTTTATGTAAAAAAAAACTGCACATACATACTAATTATACTACAGATGTACCTACCGCGAGAAAGGAATGTAAGTAGATATGAGGCTCCTGACTGGCTAAGAACAAACAAAGGCGCACAGTTGCATCCCTTAGTTGGTGCGATTATTAGGAATATAATCAAAACAATACAACGAAAGGGTTAAGTCTCATAAAAGTACCGTATGCTACAAACCACATAAATGCAAAAGTATAAACAGAACAACCGTAAGCAGCGTAAAGGATAAGTTTAGAAAGACAAAAGGCATTTGGGGGTATTCACATTATTTACATTACTTTAGCGGTTTGTTAGTTGGCAGTTCGGCAAAATTTTTTTTTGGCATGTACGAGATATGTTTTTGCTTATTTCTGACAGACTGTCATACATTTCCTTTTCGCAAAACTTAAATTACTTTAATATATTAGATGTATCGGTCAAATTGTCAAACTAACCACCACATTGACACTTCTTTACTTTATACTTTGCTTGAATTTACAGAAAACAAAAGCGGGCAAGGCTTGAATACCTCTAATATTTGCATGCCTGTTTGCAAGTTTATGAGTATAATGGCTACACTAAAAAAAAAATATCTTTATTAAAAAACAAAATAGAAAAGAAACAAAAATGGAAATAAAATGGTCTTATTTACTACTTTTAGAGAAAAAAGATTTCATTGGGCCCGTTTCTTTGTACCCGAGTTGCAAAAAAATACTAGGTAGGATAACGAATTGTGAGTATTACAACAACAACAATAACTCGGAAATATATGCGAGTTGAGCCAACTCGGTAAAATGATATCTGACCTGAGTTTGTAGTGTCGGGAAGTTAAAAAACTGTTATCACGAATGAGACCTAAGAAAATACGTGGGAAATTTTAATTTAACACCTAATCCGTTTTTATTTGTGTAGTATTGTTAAATATAAAATTAGATCGACCAAACATTTGCCAGCACTAAATCAGGCTCATGCAAACAGGGTTGCTTTTGTAACTAACACCCCTATGCTGAAATCCGAATTTTCGTAGCCTACGAATTCGTAGCTCCGTTCCGAACAATTCGAAAATGCTATGCTGAAATCCGTTCGTAACTCACGGCCGCGTTGCCAACTAAAATTATTAAAATCGAAGTTCTTAAAATAAAGTGAAATAAACAAAGTGAAGAGTGAATTTTGAGACCAGCGAGTAAGCAAGTTTTTTAATTAAATTAAAATAAAATGGATTCTGTAGCCGCTGCACTTTTGTCCCAGGAGGAAGAATATGCTATAAGCAACAGTTGCATGAATATGCAGAGGAGATTATTACGAGACGATGCAAATTTATTAAAAAAAAACAATGTATCATAAATCAATTTCTTAAAACTAAATAAACAGTTGAATTCAGTACTTTAATAAATATATTCGCACTGGCCTCACTGCTGAAGGTTTTTTTCTTGCAATAGCAGTAGCCTCTGCAGCAACGCAAGCTCCTTTCTTTTCATGGCCTCCATTTCATTATTGTGCCGTTTCTTCTCGCGCAGAGACTCCCTCTTCATGTCATGAATATTTTGCAAAATATTTATTAATACACCACTTTTTTCTATGCACAATTTAACTTACATATTTGTTCGTTGTTTTCCGTGTACACTATTTATTTTATTATTATTATTGTTTTGAATTTGCTAAGTTCCGACACCAGTTGCTATTCGTACAAAATCTCCGAAAAATGCAATGAAATGACAGCTACGTCGGATTCAGGCATACCAACATTACGAATTTCGAAATTACGATTCCGCAATTCGGATTTGAGCATACCGATGTTACGATTCGTAGCAAATTCGTAGTTACGACGGATTTCAGCATAGGGGTGTGTAAATAAAATTGTATCATAGCTGGAGCGTTCTTTTTCAAGTTGGTTACAATAAAATAGACACATTTTATTTTACTTCGTTCTCAATAAACCTTTGCACAACCGAAGGAAAACATCGCAATTCAAAAAACAAAAAATCCACCAAAATATGGACAATTTTTTTAAGTTCATTGTTTTTTTTGTAGTGTATGTGTAGGCGTCTAAGTGCTTGTAAATATACAACAAAGATATGACCATAATCCATTTATAACCAAAGAGTAGTGCGGTAAAATGTTCGTTTAGGTAAGCGAAAATCTTGAGGTATGCAATTTTACATTGTTGTTGCTGCCTTGAGGCTACAAGTGGCTACAGCATACGTACCTTTTGCTGCAGGTAGCTAACAAAATATGCAAACGCGGGAAATTACCAGCCATTTATTGTACACAATTGTTAGGGAAAGCAAAATAGATGCAGAAAAAAGAAAATAAATACATACATATCTACTTACTAAAGCGGTGAGACCCATATTTATCGTACAAAGAGCCTAAATAAGTATTCATTTGGATAACAAGGACGCTAGATAAAGAATGATCATACGGTGGCATTGACTTTTGAAAAAAAAAAAAAAAAAAACAAAAAAAAATATCTGCAGACAGGGAATCAAAATAACGACTGTATTTACGAACATTGAGCAAGCAAACACAGATGGAGATACATAGACGTATGTATGTACATATGTACATATATATGTATGGAAAATATTTATTCGAATTCGTGTGTACATATATGTATACATATATAAATTAACCATTTTGTTTCTGAAAATAATTTATTACATAAATATTTTTACAAACTTTTGCAAACGCAATAATACTTAAAAATGTCAACTGGAAATTATATTTTTGTTTTGACTTTCCAAACGAAATTATTAATATTTTCCACGAGAATCATAAAATATCAAATTATTTTGGTTCAACATTTTATTATTCGTGTGCTAGAAAATGCATCTTGCTTGGCAATGAAAACAAGTTGAAAACAATGTTTTCCTTTTTACTAACTGGTTTTCGTGATATTTCTCTATTTATTTACTTTTTTACTCTAAGGCGATCCAGTAAGCGAAATGCCACCCCAGAGCTTCAAAGTAAGAGCTTCGGTCTGTGCGATTTTTATAAATACCTCAGTTTTTCTCCATCACCCCAATTTTTACGTATTATTGTTATTATTCCTTTTTCTAAACTAGTGACAACAAATCATCGATTTTTTTTTTTGCAATAAATTTTCAAACATAGAGTTGCTTATGAAAATACAACGAAAATTTAGAAGTTTTCTAAACTATCATAATTGCTTCGTTATAAAGTTAGACAGTTTTTGCAGGGCGAAAATATTTACTTGCGACTTGTTTTCGCAGAAAATCACGAATGAGCCATAAACAACTAGTTTTCGTTGATTCTTACAAAGTAACAATCAATTTTTTTTCTAATTTCGCATAAAATTCATGAAACTTAGCTATAAGTACATTCACGGATTCCAATTTCGAGTTACCAGCGTACTGATTAAAACTGAAAACTTTTTTTTCCTTTGAAACAAAATCCATTGAGACTTTGGTGAAAATGTATAGCAAATGTATTGCGAATAGGTTTCCAAACAAACACAGTCAAGGCTATAAGTAACTTTAATTACTGTAGTTAATTTTATTTCCACCATCTGCTTGGTAACTAATGTAACTGAAAATAAAGGTGGTTGCATTGCGAAAATGGTGTTGGAAGGTTGTCGACGAAGTTGTTTTTTTTTTGTTGTAATATACAATACTTATGTCAAAATGATACAAAGAAAAATGTTTCCAATGTTTATGGAAAATTAAAACATCGCCCGAGTGGCTTTACAAATTAAATGAAAGGTAATGTGAGATGCGGTTGCGACGGCGGTTGGAATAGAAGTGGTTTCATTTCACGGGTGGTACCACTAAAAGTGGCAATTCAATATTATATATGTGCACAATAATTTACAGTGTTGCCGGCCGCATGTTAAAAATGTTATAATGACAAAATGAATTTTAATCCACAAAATTGATGTGCTTGGCTTCAACACGTCCTAATTTTAAGCATCAGTCAATTTCGGACATAGAGCAAGCCCATTTCATATCATTGTGAGATATTCATAGATTAAAGTTTTAGTAAATTTAAACAAAAAATAGCCTTTGATAGGTACTACAATATAAAAAGTATTTCTATGTTTTGAGCTAATCGTTTCTAAAGATCTTTATAAAAAAATAAAATTTTTCTATATGAGTAACTAAACGGGTTTGACTCAATTTAAAAAATTAATCAATTAATCAATTGCTAATGCAAAACACATTCCTTGCGAACCTAGTTTAGGATATACTTAACCACAGTATTCATTTCCTAATAATAGATTATTGGCTATATTTTTTCCATATTTGCAGCCATCAAAAACATTAAAAACGAAAAGACAAGCTGTAATGGGAAATAATTTTACGAAAAATGTGTCTGCGAAATGGATCGTATTTATGGTTCAATTTTTATGATATCGGATAGATAACCCGGTATAATTAAAATACTTTTATGAAAAATGGGTCACTATTTGATGCCGCATTAAAAATGTATACTACTTATGCATACAATATTTGCAAAAAACATCAAATAACATTTAATATATACACGACCGGGAGACCGCTCCATATGAAAAAAAAGTTCACAATTAGATGTATCATTAGTTGAAAATATAATTTCAGTACTATAGATATATCCTTCCAATTGTTTTTTACTCTAGATTGCCTTCTTAGCCTAACTTAATTTATACCTTCCTATTAAAAAACTTTACTCTTCAGAAAATTAAAAAGTTTAGTAACCAATGAATTTCTTTCTTTGAAAATATAACAATCAAGGCGAATTCATATAAAGTGGGATTATAAGTACAACTTTCGATATTCCTATGTATTTTGTTTTTGCTTTTGCGTAAGAGTTGCCAAAATTTACATTAATTTTGTTTGCCGTAAAAGGCTTTTGAAAGCTCATGCACAAAAACAAAATACAAAAATTAATTTTGCAAAAACAAAATAACGACACCTTATATGAATTCCCATTGGTAAAAATAAAGTAGTCAAATCACACTTTTTAATCGAGAAAAAAAATGGTATGCGAAATTTCTAACGACACGCCAAGGACGAAATTTTTTATGTCTCTGAATTCTTTGAAAGCTACATAAATTTCAACCCAGTCTATTGTACTTCCCAAAATAAACCCATTAGATGGCTCTCTAGTCGATATTGCCAAAAAAATCACTATTTATGGTTCGATTTAGTTCAAATTTAATAAACTTTGTGGAGTTAAAAAAAATCTCCCTTATTCATCAGCTTTACTTTGAAATTTTTTATGTCTCTGAATTCTTTGAAAGCTACATAAATTTCAACCCAGTCTATTGTACTTCCCAAAAATAAACCCATTAGATGGCTCTCTAGTCGATATTGCCAAAAAAATCACTATTTATGGTTCGATTTAGTTCAAATTTAATAAACTTTGTGGAGTTAAAAAAAATCTCCCTTATTCATCAGCTTTACTTTGAATACTAGACGTTGTTTTTTTCAATTCACCGCAGCTGCAGTTTTAGCTTTAAAAACTTACAGCAACCAAATGGGAAGTAGTCAACACAGCTAAGTCAGTCGCCGGTATTAACTAGTATATTATATATTAAAAAAATAGTTTGCTTAAGATAAACGTTTTCAATAGCTCTCATTTCACACCTGTAATATATAAGTAGATTGGAAGCCTTATCTTATATATAATATATGAAAAATACTTGGCAACTCTCATATAATACATATGTATTAGCATATTACAAATTTTTAATTTTTTTGTCTATACACTGACTTCAGTGCAAGGTTATTTTAAGTGGCATTTTTGCCAAACAATTTTCTACTTCCCTGCAAATTTCTAACAGATGTTTGCATAACTCATTTTCTCAGTTGAAGTCTTGGAACCAAGTTTTGTTTGGTTATGAGTTTGAAATGAGTTGTAATTGGAAATACTTTTGTGAATTGTAATTTTACTGCGTATTAGCAATTTACCGACAAGGATTACTATGACATCAAGGCAAAGCATTTTGTTCTTTGTTTCCCCATCTTTTAGAAAAATTAATTTCCTGCTCGCAAACAGAAGACATGTTACTGACCAAATCCTAAACATGGCTTTTCCAGACGTTGCTTTGTATGAGGCTATGAGACCATGTTCCGAAAAACCACAACTTCGCATGTAGGGAAAAATAATGCAACTTTTTGCAACTTGAGAATAAAATTAAATTTGCCAAATGATCCCCAACAAAAAATTCATGAGAGTAAACAACAAGTTGTCCGGATATTTAGGTTAAATAACGATTCGAAAACGGATTATATGTATTTTAAATTGATGTAAGTTGTAATTTCGTTATAAATATGGAATTTCACTTTCAGAACATTTATATTTCTAAATATATATGGAGTGTTGTAATTTAGTAACGATTCGAGGAAACCTTTGAGAACTACATGAACTAAAATTATAAAGTAATATCAGACGCTTTTGTACGGTTAGAAATCGTGTTTGTTAGGAATGAATTTAAATTGCATATTGGATATTGGTGCGGATCATAGAATTGCTTGGAGTCAGAATACGTTCTCTATTCGATTCATCAGCGACAATCAGCGCTTCAAATATTGATTTATAAAAGTATAACTGTAAAAATATGTCGCGAATAACCAGCCAACAGAATTGGAGCTTCACCGAATAATTACTTTCTGGGATATCCACGGGTTGAATTACTAATGGCAACTTAAACGCCGCCTAAGCTGCAGAAACTCCAGATAATGCCACAACTGGTTGTAAATAAATTGCCACCTACGTAATTACACGACTATTATTATTTGTTTTTTCGTTGAAAAAAATATATATTGAGTGCACTCATAATATCGAACGATAAATAGTATAATTTTTTTTTAATATTTTGATTTCACAGCTAAGATTGTCTTGGAAAATGATTGTGCCAAAAAAATATGATATTTCAGAAACTTGGATTACATAAGACGCAAAGTTTAATAAATCGCTGCGATCTTTCATCGGTTACTTAAACAAAAACAAAAACAACACACACTTCCAAGAGAGAGAGTTAGATATGGGAGTAGTGGTGGTAGTAGTAAAAGCTGTGGTGGAGTTGGTAGTAGAAATTGTTATTTATAGTAGTAGTAGTTAGCAGTAGTAGTACCATTAGTAAAAAGTAGTGGTAATTAGTAGTGTTGTAACTAAAATAGGAGTAGTAATTAATAGCAGCATTATTAAAAATAGTAGGAATTAGAACAAATGGTGGTAGTAATTAGTAGTAACAAAAATGAAAATAGTATTAGAAGGTAGTAAAAATAGTGACAGAAATTCGTAGTAGAATTAGTAACGACAATGGCAGAAATTAGTAGCAGCATTAGTAAAAATATAATTAGTAATTAGTAGTAGTAGTAGCAGTAGCAGACGTACTGATAGTAGTGGTAGTAGTAGAAATTGTAATATTAGTAGCAGTAATTCGCACTAGTAGTAAAGTAGGAGTAGTAGAAATAGGAGCAGTAGTAGTGGTGGTGGTGAGCTAGTCGAGAACTACTGGAGGTCGTAAAATGGCCAAGAAATACTTAGTCCATAAATAGTGCCGAACGGTTCAGCGCTTGTCCCCAAATGGTCCTGAATATAGTAACGAAATGGCGACTAGCTACATATATTTATATTTTTTAGACTGATAGAAATTTAAATTGAAATAAAACACATAAAAAATTAAGTATTATGCCAAATTTTTTTTATTTGAGGGATATTTTCATGACATTTAATATTTAAAAACGATTTTTGGTATATGTCCGCCACGACTAGCTTTGGTGAATCGGATGCGATCAGTCCAATTTTGTACCACTTTTTGGAGCAACTGTGGGCGTATTTCGTTAATAACACGAGTTACGTTAGCTCCCAAAGCTTCAATTGTTGCTGGTTTATCAGCGTAAATCAGAGACCTAACATAACCTCCAAGAAAATAATCCAATGGGGTTAAGTCGCATGATCTTGGAGGTCAATTCACTGTTCCATTTTTTGACATAATATTATCGCCAAATTGCACTTTCAACAAATCGATACTTCGAGTGGCAATATGAGGCGTGGCGCCGTCTTGGTGGAACCAAAATTCTTGCAGGTCGTTATGATCTTGCGGCACCAGCTGGATCTTGTATAGGTGCAGACCAAGATCTTTGCGCAAAATTTTCCAAAAAAGTCCAACTTGTTGAGTACGGCGGCGAATATATAAATTCGGATCTTCTCCAACACTATCACTTACAGCACCAATATTTTCTTTTGTACGTACCGTTCTTTGTCTTGTTGTTGGTTTTTCATTGAGTAGAGTAAATGTTGTTCGAAACTCATCACAGTTCGACGAATAAGCTGCTCTGATGCTCGATTATGTGGACCATAAAGTTCACGAAGTGCTCTATAAGTTTGGCGAACAGAACACTGATTTTTAAAGTAAATTTGTCAATGCTTACTGAACAGAAATGACAAAACGAAATGTCATTTACCAGCTGTCAAGTGACAGCTATCCCTATTGAAAGTTCTATCAGTCTAAAAAAATTACCCGTTATGTTACATTACGCGCTGTAAAAAATCACTCTCATGCCGCTTAAAAAGTTTTACTTAAAAAAAATGCGACTTATGTTTGCTTAACAGCCTAGGGCAGGTTAGTTAGAAAGTAAAAACATAAATGATTGCAAGTTAATTTATTTTTCACAATTCACGAATAGCTACTTCAAGTATTTACAAATTCAATGCGTCAATTTTTGAAAGCAGCTCCATCATTAGTGTCACTACGCCAATAGTATTTAATACAATATATAAATTTTCAATTTGTATGAACGTATCTACATACATATTTACATATACCTCATTTGTATATACATATGTATACAAGTAGTCAGGGTACACATACTCGTACAGCACTTATTTATTTCATCGTCATGGATTTCTAATTAGGTAGCGTAATTTATTCAATGTCCATTGTCATTTTTGTTCATCGTTGTTGCTATTGTTTATTGTTTTAGTTATTTGATTTGCTATTGAGTTGCAAATTTTCATACATAATAATTTGTCGTGCTTCAGCCTCAACATTAGCTATTTTATTTACTCATTTTTATTTGAACAAATTAATCTATACGATAATCACAAGCATCTTCAACGCAAAGCATTTCTCATACATTTTTTTTGGTTTTCTTTGAGTCTTAAAAGCTAAAGTGTTCAAATGTGATCGCATAAGCATACTATGTCTGTATGTGTGTGTATATTTGTATGTTCATATGTATATATATATATACGTAAATGTATTTGTATGTGCATCAATTACAGCACAAAAAACAATGTTTTGTTTATTCGACACATTAATACTAGCTGAGTGAAACAAAAAACATTAAAAAAGTTGGCAATAATTAAATAATCTCTAATGAGTATCGATAATTAGTTTAGGAATAGCTAGATGCTCTACCTGTCATTTTACCCACATATGTATGTATGTGTAATACATACATCCATACATTTGTATGTTCGCAAATATTTGAATGAGTGTATGCTTTTGATAGATAGAGGTGTTTTGTTGTCAATAAAATATATATTTTAATTTGTGTGAAATTATTAAACAAATACTTAATAAACGATTTAGTTAATAAAAATAAACAACAACGCAGACAATTAACAACAACATCAAATGTAGCAACAGTCCACAGTAATGTGAAGGCGAAATCAAATCGGCATCAATGAAATTTTTAAAATTTCGATTTTACGATGAACAAGTCTGGGTATGATGACGCGTGGGAAGGTGTTTTCTGGTACAGAAGTGGCAATGGAGAAGGCCAGCGCTCAATCTATGCCAGAGTTTATGGAGGTTTGTGAGCGCGCAGGCGCCTAACGAACGATGGCGAATGTCACCGATGAAAAAAAAAATGTACCTACATATGCACATCTAATTTTTGGAAATCGATATGGATGTTTGTAATTATGACAACATTATAAAAGTGTATGGATAGAATAAAAAATGAACGCGTTTATAATTGGCAAATAAGCGAGTGCCGGTACTAATAAATAAAATACACAAATCTGAGAAATCGACTTGAGATTATAGCTAAAATGATATCGTGTGCATACGAAGCTTTTCCTTTGTATAAAATCCATGAAAACCAATATCTGCCTGTCTACGTAAAAAGCGTGTTGAGTTACACGGAGAATTAATAACTAATAGGGTATTTATAAGTTTTTGGCTCTTTTTTCAGACAGCGTATACGATGATGTGATTTGGAACAATTGCCCGCCATTCCCTGTCAAATTTGGTTTGAAGACAAAGAGAATAAAAAAAAAAATAGCTATGTATTTCACTCTGGTTTTCAGTGATATCATTCTAGTGATGAATTTCATAAAGTATCGCAAAGTTGGTTAGCCAGAATAGTACCTAAGGAACTCAAATAATAGGTAAGTCTAGTAGAATGTGAGTTTAAATATCAGATTTTTTTTTTTTAAATCTACATATTTACTTATGTATAACGAAAATTATTAAGGTGAAAAAATATTAAAAGATAAACCTCTTGGTTGTAAATATATTTTAGAAAAGTTACAACTTCTTTGAAGTGTGAAGTTAATGAACTATTGATGGAAGTTAAAATATTAATGATAAATAAAAAATATAACAAAACTAAATATTGTTTTACTCACAGGTATTAAATTTCGACAGTAACGAATCAAAGGTTTATTTAAAAAAATACTGCTTAATAGTAATTACAATATTTTAGTTTATTTGCTGCTCAGAAAATAAAGATTACTTTTCTAGTTTCATTTTTTACTCTGAAAATAAAATTAATTTTTTGGTCTTATTTTTTTGTTACTTTTTGTATTCTATTTTTTGCTAAAATAATAAGATTTATTTTTCAGAGCTTTTTGTTTTTTTTTCTTAGTGAATAAGCTATTATTTAAGTTTTATATATTGTTAAAAAGGTAAGGTAATAAAAAATGCCTAAAAATTCATGCAGTGTACTGCTTATGCAAGCAATTTCCCTTTCATTATGAGTTGTGCACTTATATTTAGTTAAAATTATAAAAAAAAACCTTATTTGCGATCCGTCTGTTAAATTACCAAAATTGACTTCAAGAATCTAAAATAATTTTAAACAAATTTTAAGCATTGAAACCACAGCTACCATGCATACTCCCTATATGGGCCCATACACAATGAAAGCTCAGGTGCTCACCACGCGGTAGATCGCACTCAGGGGGCTACTGTTCCTCCCTGGAACCAGAATGAAGACTCCGATCAAACTTCGTAACCGAGATCACTTCCAGTTTAGCTCCCATTTCGAGACCAGACTGGCAGCCGATAGTCGAGAGTGGTGAACGCAACCGATAGCGTCCACAAAGCTCAACGAGAGATCAACCCGACAAACGTGGTGAACAGGAGCCCTACAGTCTCCAACCCCACGGTTGGATCGCACGCTGAAACTCACTGTCCCCGCGCAGACGAGCGCCACCACCACTTCGAGAACTTTATCGCTTTCAAAACTTCTCTCACTCCAACTTGTACGCATTCTTTTCACTTTTATTTGTTTTCATGCATCTTTTCAAATATCCCACCTTTTCTGTTTCAAACTTGCTCTTGCTACAACTTTCATGCATTGCCTACTTTAAACTCGCTTTCATGCATCTTCTACTGACTACTCTTTCCTCATTTTCGGGCATCTCTTCATGTCTTTAAATCCGGCGACATAACTCCCAAACAGCGATCTCACTATCCCCGGCCAGAGCCTGCCTCTAAGACAACTGCCAACATCAATCACTCCGTTTTTCATCTTCAATGCCACTGAAGCAAATCCAGCAGCAGCCTTAACACGGTACTTTACCGAAACTTAGCCATCCCTAGCATAAGCCCGCGTCCAAGCCGGCCACACCTCATTTTTCACCTTCATACTCAGCTTTCTCTCTTTTCCGGCATATCTTCGATTGGTTACAGCCCCGATCAAAGAACCCATCCAGAGACCAACCCGGCACTTGCGGAATGGACGGACTCGCTCAGAGGGGGCGTTTTAAGAGTTTCCGAACCATTATTTTCACTCCATATTTAAACTTTCTCTTCTGCGATCGCAGCAACTTTTGATTGCCTATCCGACAGCGCTAATGCCATCAAGCCAATCCGGCAGGTTCTCTTGAGACGGAGAGGTCATGGATTCACATCACTCCCCAATGACCCTAACATAGATACAAGGTAAGTATGCAGTTTTTAGCGCCGAATCGTAAATCGCTACGTGGAAAATAAGTATTGCAATTGTAAAGATATGGAAAGACTGACAAAGTAGCCTACTACTAAAACAACATTAGAATCACAAACACTTTGATCATATGTATGTACACGTTTGTGTATGTTGTCGAAATATCGATTTTAAAACTCTCATAAACTTATGTACATACGTATGTTTGTATGTGTATGTCAATATATGTTCACTGTCTAGCATATTGATTTGGATATAGAGGAAGTACGATAAAAACAAGTGGCATGAAGACAGCAAAACTAACAGTTTATGCTAACAAACATTAATGATCCACTTGAACGGGCTTAAAAAAGTCATTTAAGTATAACCGGAGAGTACACATATTGATTTGTACATATAGTAAGTTAGAAGTACAAAAAAGTCTTTCAAAATTAATGAATGAAATGAAAAAGAGTTTATTAAATTATTAGGCTTTGTGCAGCTAAAACAAACAAAGACGAAACTTAATACTCAAAAAAAAGTTGAAGGTGTAAGAGCAAATATGTACTTACCAACACACACACTCACACATATATGTATGTACTCCATACATTCACATACCGAAAAAGCGAAAAAGTGAAATTAACATAGAAAAAACTTACACTGAAGTAGACAACAGTGAAGCCAACTCATACGAGTTGGGTAGGGGTTTTGTGTATGAGAAAAGTTGAAAGTGTTAAACTTAATATACGCTGGAATGCTGAGTGGAAACGGAGGGAGTGTACTATGTCCTACAGATTGCGCTGGATATATTTAAGAAAAAGCTCATACAGAGAGAGAGAGAAGAGAGTTTGTTGTACAAGCTAGCTGAAGGTTTTTGACCGCAATCGAAAATAAAATACGAATTGTATGTGTCCTATACGAGACACTGCTGGAGTTCAGTGGTCAACCACACAGCTCCGGCATTCACTCAAGCGAAATTACAAAAGAAATCGAGCATTAAAGTTGTAGTACTACTAAACGTACATATGTAGGAATTCAATGTGGCATTTCTTACGTTTGATAGCAAAGGATATACACAAACGAATACCTATGAATTTTGTATGCAACATGGCAGCAGTAAGCTTTGCTGTCGTGAAGAAGAAGTATTGTATTACATAGGTTGAAATATGTGCAAATTTATATGCATACATACTTACATAAAATTCATATATACACTTCTATATATACACATACGAACATATATTTACTCCTTTTGGGGGTGCAAACTTACGCATTGTCGTCATATCTCGGCATTTTGTGCTACGCTTTTAAGGCAAGCACGGTAGAGTGACGTTGTGTATATGTACTATGGTATCTACGTACATATGTACACATGTATATAAATATTTATGTACCTGCTATCTATAATCATACATACACATGTATTTTTTATGTTGCTACTGCGCATTATCACAACATAAAAATAAATTTCTTGTCG
The DNA here is from genome assembly GCA_951828415.1 of Anomoia purmunda. Classification (NCBI taxonomy): domain Eukaryota; kingdom Metazoa; phylum Arthropoda; class Insecta; order Diptera; family Tephritidae; genus Anomoia; species Anomoia purmunda. Next base: position 130,915,648 of record OX639993.1, on the reverse strand, counting down.
TTTTGCTGCATGCACACATTAGGGTGATTCAAAATAAGTTTCGGTTTTTCGCGAAAACGAAAAAAACACGTAACAAGTAAGGAAGAAGAAGAGTCTAAGTTCGAGTGCAACCGAACTTTAAATAACCAGCGCAAGTTTTTTGTCAAATAAACCATGCTTGTTGTATGCAATAAAGAGAGTGAATCTAAAAATCTTTATTTTGAAGAACTAAATAACTTATTTTTATTTTTACTAAAAACTAAAATAAATTGGTATGTTTTTAATGTACATATGTGTTTACGTACAGCTTTATGCTTAAGAAAGTATTGTTATATTCGCTATATTAAAATATTATATTTAAAATATTTTTTTACTTAATTGAATTTAATTTAAAGAATATACTAAACAGACTAGACTTGTAAAATATAAATACTTTTAATTATACCTTTCTTCTAAAATATAAGTAAATACTACTAATGCTATTCTTTAAATTAAAATAGGGGAACTTAGTAAAACGGAATTGTAAATAATATAGTGGTAACTGTGAACCATTTCATAATTAATTGCGTTATCCATATTACCATCCAAATTTGAAAACGCCCAGTCAATTTGTGTCCCTCCAGGTGTAGTTGAATATTCTAGACCTAACAGCGACCTAAAACTACTGTCCTTAAGCAACTTTTCCATTCTATTCTCAGTAGACTTTAGATATAAATCAAAGTCCCCTAAAATTATGACATTCCTATTATAAATGTCATTACTAAGAATAACGCGGCTTATATAACTTCCAAAAGGTATCTTATTGAGTTGAAATGCAAAGCGTGCCTATGTTTATATCTATCTGGATTGATTTATGCTGTTATAGAAAACACTTAAATGAATAAAGTTTTAAAACCCTGGACAACACTGCCCGCGGTTGTGAAAAGTATAAAAGAGTCTAGGTTTTTACTTCATATTTTTCAACCAATTTTCGAGCCGAATGTAAGGTATACATGAATTTCGAAAAGTGCCTGGTGCCACGCCCCATTGGAGAGAAAATTTGAACTCGTCTTTTATTCGCAACTATTCGGTGCAAATGAATGATATTTGGGTATATGTACATAGAATATGTCTTATAGATTAAATTGTGTATCATTTTGGAAAATATTTGGTATTTAGATCCTATATATGAGGCTATATATTACACTGCGTAACAAAAATTTAAAAAAAAAACCTGCGGTCATGATGTTGTTAATAGTTTTTATTAACATTAGTAGCAGGCTTACGAACTGTGTTTTTACTTTTTTTGGATTGGCTCTAGTTCTTGAGATAAACGAAACTTAAGAAATTAATGAAAAAAATTATATGACCCAGTTCCAGTTCTATTAATTTAATTATTCCTCAATAAGTTTTGTTATATAAATTATTAAAACAAGTAGTTCGTTGGTTTAAATATTTTATTTCCCTTGCAAGAGAGCAAGCGCAGCCGGTTAAGTCGGGTGAGTTAATACAACTATACATTAGTTCGACGACTTCGCCTAAATACCTGAAAACTCTAACAGTCCCTGCCAGCCGCTGCAAAGTGGGTATACTAAATATCCCTGTTTTATATGTTTATGGGACAGTCGCGCAAGAAATGGACATTGGATTAGAAAGGACTGGCCGGTGAGAGAAAATATGGAGGTAGGAACAGCAAATGTGGTTCATGACCAACTGATAAGCCGAGAAAAAATCATTCTTCCACCACTTCACATCAAGCTTGGGCTAATGAAACAGTTCATCAAAGCCCTTGATAAGAGAGGTGACTGTTTCGAATATGTGTGCAAAAAATTTCCAGTCCTTAGTATGGAATCCTCAAATTGGTACCCTTCTAAAATACACTGAATTCTTAAACCATATGTCACAAATTGAATCTGAAGCCTGGCTAAGCTTTGTTAATGTAGTCGAAAATTTTTTGGGAAATCATAAATCACCAGACTATACAAAACTAGTTGCTGATACGCTTCTCAATTTTCGCAAACTAGGAGCTAAAATGAGCTTTAAATTACATTATTTACATAGTTATTTGGACAAATTCCCGGACAACATAGGCGATTACAGTGAGGAATAAGGTGAACGGTTCCACCAGGACATAAAAATAATGGACGAAAGATGCCAAGGTCGATGGGACGACCACATGATGGCAGACTACTGCTGGAACTTAATACGGGATTGTCCTGAGCAACGACATCATAGGAGGCCCTACAGAAAAAGTTTTTTGTAATTTTTTTAAAACTAATTATTGAAAAGAATATATTTTTTTTTATTTTTGTATTATTTTTATACAGGCGCGCAATAAAAATATAATTTAAATCCATATTGGTATTTTTAATTAGGTTTTTTCGTGAAATATTTAAAAGTCTTTATCTGAAAAACTAGAGCCAATTCGACAAAACTGATATTATTTTCGTAGTCAGCGCCCCCAAATTACCCTAAATCGACTTAAAAATCTCCGACCGCAAAATTTTGTTCCGCAGTGTTATTTGTTGGGGAAAATGGCGGACTCGTGTCATTTAAGACGAAACTACTATTCACAATATTTTTCCAGCTATTTACATTTATATTTATATTTATATTTATATTACATTTGATATTAGATATATATATACATATTTCTTTAAGAGCAAGATATAAAGTATAATTTAATACCAAAAGTTAACTGTGCAACATCTGAAAAAATATATCTTTATTGGCGCAGCAAAGAAAGCCAGATTTGCTGGTAAAACATGATTTTGAAATCTTTATAGACGTTTATTGATTTAAATAAAAAAAAAGGAATGTACTTAGTATAATTTTAACGTACCACACAAATTTTCCTAAATTTTTATTTGCCCTAAAGTGGGCGCTGTTACGCCAATTTCTAAAATGTTTTATTCGGTGCATTAAATTTGAAAAATAATTTAATGCTGACTTAAATATTGCGTTTTTTTTGGTTTTTGTAGATCACTGTTATATAAGAGGTGGACGTGGTTTTTATTCGAAATTTTGATTGCTGACTTGATATGCAATATGCGTACCAAAGTTAGTAGAGTTTGGTCATGTTGTTTCGGAGATATAACTTTTTGTTCGAAAATGGTCCCGCCTTTCTTTCTTCAAATCAATCCTATGTATGAAATTTGAGCAAATTATCTTTTCTAATAGTAATAATAATTTGGCGCTTATGCCCTTTTTCTATTTATCTTTTATTTTTTTTCAAATGAAACACCTACAAAAACTACAAAACCTACAGAATTTTGGAAATATTCAAAAACTCATGAAATATCACGAATTGCCGAACTTTTACTAGCACATATTTTTTTGGTTTGTGTCTCTTACAATTGGCGGCCGCCGTAGCCGAGTGTGTACCGTGTGCGTGCTTCATTCGGTGGGTCCCAGGTTCGAATCCAGCTCGAGGCAAGTAACTTCCAAAAATTGTAGAAAAATTTTTTTCTAATAGCGGTCGCCGCTCGGCAGGCAACGGCAAACCTCCGAGTGTATTCTGCCATGAAAAAACTTCTCACAAAAAAATATTCGCCGTTCGGATTCGGCATAAAACAGTAGGTCCCTCAATTTGTCTTACAACGTCAAGACGCACACCACAAATTGTAGGAGAAGTTCGGCCAAAATCATTTAAGCGGTTATAGCGCCAATTAAGTAAGTAAGTATGTTTCTTAAAATTAAAATTTTCAAATATTTCACCCAATGCCTTACGCATTTCATATAAACTATTGTAGGAAAAATCTAGAATAAAATATCACTATTCAAATTTTCGAAGTGAACTCCCAACACCAAATTGTGCAAGGTGGATAATGGGAGTTCGTTGGAAAATACATCAATTTTAAGCCACCTAGCTTTTATTAGAAACCATTGAATTAAATTTGAGTGTAAATAAATGTTGAATAAATAAGAAGTATATAAATATAACTTCAATGGCGGAAATTTTATTGATGTCGCCGCTCTGATCTTGCATTACCTTAAGGTCTCACGAAAGCTCTCTTTTATTTACATAGTACTTCCAAATATATTTCGTGTCTAAGCTAATTGTTTGCAAAGTAAAACTAATGTAAGTAGGACGTAGGTACTGCAACTTTGGGATGAATTGGTATTTTCGGCGGAATTCATACACAATATATGTAAATATACATTTTGTATTTACTTATCGTCCCCACCATGTAGAACATTTTGCGCTTGATTTTAAAGAGTTGCGTAAGTGGGAATATCGTTTAATATCTCTTTCAAAGTTTAGTAAGATAGATTGCTTAATATAAAAACTCGGGGTTTCGGAAGGCGTGAATTTCCCACGATCCAGGCTCTTTAAGGAGGCTCGAATTTGAGAACCATATTTTGTAATAATTTGCTTCGAATTTTATTTTGAATGCAAACAATGGCATGCTTTTAATAATTAGAAAATTTGAACATGATTAAAGTGTGTTAAAAAGATACAGCGTTAACCCTTAAATGAAATATTGATTTTTATTTTTCGAACTAAAAAATTTTGTGAAGAGAACAACGCAATCAAGAAATATGAAAATAATAATTTTTTGTGGACTAAAAAGAAACCAGCTTATTGGGTTCCATATACATAACAAGATTTAACAACAAAATTGGGATGTACGCGAGAAGGCACTTGATTTTGAGGATGAACATTTTATTTATGGAAGCTGACAAGACTGAAAATCTTACTTAAACCCAAAGGAGTTGCATGGCATTTCGTTTCATGTGGCAAGAATTTGCATCCAATGTCACCACACCAGAAGCCAATTGAATTAAATCAGATTCTATTATCAATCAGCAAAAGTCAAATTACTTCTGGTATGGTGAATTGGACGAGTGATTTTCAGGTAGAGGAACGGCGGGAATGATGCAACTTTGTTGTAATCTGCGCTCTTTGACTTAATCAATATTAAGTAAGTACCACATGGTGATTAATAAATGCCATGACACAGTTCTATTTGCACAAAATGGATTCACAACAAGCAGCTTAAATAAATTAAATTTAAAAGTTAAAAATTTGGAAATAGGCTATTTTGAGGGAACACCCAGAATCAGTATTTTTGTTCAATATTATATGCTTTAGACATAGGCTTTAATTTAGTTAATGGTGAAGCTATAAACATTATTCGAAATTTAAGTGAATATTTCTCAGCTAAAAACAAGGAAATCAAAAAAGAAAAGATTTTAAAAATGCATAATACTTTCTTGCTTTGATCATGAAAAACAAAACATAAATACCAACAAATACATAAATAACTACTACGAAACAAAAAACTGTTGCAGTCATCGTTTAAAGGTTAAGGCACATCTATTTGACCTAAAAAGGTTGCCGTCAGTATCTGTCATTGGTGTTTCATTCGCATTGGAACATCTACCATTTTTTTCTAACTTATAACGAAATGTTGATTGACTGAATTGGCGAAGGTATTTTCACATTAATATATTATGCAAAGGGGCCATGATTTTCCAGTATTGGGGTCGAGATTTCTGGACGGTAGTATCTGGAGAAAAACTACACATGACGGTCGATGGAAGTTGGGCTTTTATGGCGCTTCCTCCACGTAAAGCTAAGGAACACGAATAAAAAAGGAATATGAGGGGTCGTGAAGATAAATTGGTTAAAAGCACAAATAATCCATTGTATATTTATATTGGTATAAGCAAGCTAAAATACAACCGCCACAACTTCAAAGTGTGTTATAACTATTTTTAAATATCATATAAGTATGTTACGAATAAGTACATACATATGTATTGTATTAAAGTATATCCTTTTAATATAATGTTGAATTAAAGTACTATATCCGCCCAGTAAGCTAAATCCCAATTTTTTTTAAATTTGGTTACTTGTTTCAACTAAATTTTAAGCTTCCACTACCATATTGTTACAATTACAGCACCTTTCATATTAACTCATTTTGGAACGAAATCCAAGCACAGTGCACTGGCATAGACGGAGTATCACGCAGTAACCGACACAAAATTCCCGAGCGAAAAACATCAAAACAAACCACTGCTGTGGCGAGTGGCCTGTATGCACGATGTGTGCTGATGCTTTCCATTTCCAGGCAACCGGTCAGGTACGAGCATGATTTTTAATTTCGACCAAACTCGAATACATTGTTTGTTGACCCAAATAATGAGACACGTACTTTTTCTTTTGGCTTGGAAAAATTTTTCGGCCGAATTAAAAGCGATTTGGTTTTTCAGTCAAAAATCGATTATTCGAATTGACAGTGAGAATTTTTTTTTAATGCCCATAACTTTGTCAAAATTTAATGGATTGCAACAATGTTTTTACTCAAATGTCAGTAATTCTTGTCACTTCAAGATAGAATGATATAATTATTGATTTTCATTATTTGAAGTTTTTTATTTAACAATAAAAAAAAGGTGCAATTTTTTTTTTTTAATTTAATTTCTCAAAAAGTGTATTTTTTTCTCTCAAACTTTTTTACCGGGAAAGAGACATTTTGAACTACAATCAACCCAAATCTCTGATAGCGAAGATTTTTTTTTCTGAGTTATGATTTTTTATAGAGGATATACGTTTTTGTTGTACATACTGCATTGCGAACAGTAATTTTCAATTAAAAAATTGCAATGATAAAAAATACTCGAAGTGCTGGATAATTGTAAGCTTTTTACAATGAAATTTTTTGTGTAGAAACCCTTCACGCAATGATAGAAGTGAAATGTGTTTATTTCGTAGAATTTTTGAAATTTCACGAGTACCGTTTATGTTTATGGAAAAAAAGTTCTCACTGTCAATTCGAATAATCGATTTTTGATTGAGCCAAAAGAAAAAATACGGGTCTCATTATTTGGGTCAACAAACAATGTATTCGAGTTTGGTCCGACTGGGCGGCTACCTGTCGGCCATATCGAATGCGTATGGAGGTGAGCGAGAGCATTGCGAACTACCTGATCAAATAAACAGTTACAATTTTCGAAAAGTAGAGGACTTTTTTTTTGGCACCAGCATTAACACCAACAGTAACACTGTGGAACAAATAAAAATTTGAAATTTTCTGGTGGTATAAAAACACCTTTGAAGAAGAGGAAGACGAGGAAAAAGAGCAAGAAGGGGAAGATAAAGAGGAAATTCCAGAATATCTGTTGGACGAAATTATCGACCTTTCTGATGATGATGACGATGACGAAGATATTAGAGAGAGCAGTGATGTTGATCCACAGCCGCCTGCTAAACGGCACTTAATTTAATTAATTTAATTTTTTTACTTAAAACTTTTCATAACTAACATTTCAAAATTATATTTTTTCCATATTTTTATTATTTCTTTTTCAACGTTTCTTCAAAACCAACACTGAAAAGATTGGTACATAAGAAATGAGAAGTAAATTAATATTAAGCTGGAAAACGCAACTTTTGTATTATGATTGTTTTCTTTTCAAATGAAATTTATTGAAGAAACTGAGAAGCATATTATAGATCAAACAGAAAAACAGCAAAAAAGACTTAGTTTTGTGGAAAATATGTTCAAAAAGCATGAAAAAAAAATGTCCAACATTTTGCTTCATAAGCACTACAAAAATTTTCTAAATCAAATTTAAATTTTATTTGTTGCACAGGTCGCTAGCAATAATTTGGCTTTAACAAATTGAAAAAATATCAATTGGTCAACGGGTTATAGCCAAAAAACCATATAAACAATATGCTGGAAATCGGCATTTGACTGCAAAGTTCGAAGGTCGATTAAAAAAAAATTCGAACTAACATAAACAAACGCCGCGATACGGGTCTTCTAATTTAGCCTCTATTTTCACCTCTCACTCTCAGAGTCGACCTAACTTTTGCTAACCTGTATTTGTTCCATAGTGTAATGCTAGCCTCTAAATCCAATGGAGAATCTCTCTTGCCAACAAGTGCTGCTTTGGGCTGAGTAAGCGAATGAGCAGTAAACCCCTCTCTCGACGTAACAAAACCTCACCTTATAAGCATCAGCGGCATCAATATCGATTGAGATGGCCCTTGCAGTGTTCGAGAGAAAGATTATCCGAAAGACCTTACGTCTTTACGACATCAATCCAGCGACTGCGTTGGCAAGGTCAAGTTGTACGTATAGAAGAAAAAGCTTCAGCCCTACAAGTATTCAACGCGTTTCCCCCGCTAGTGGCAGCAGAGAAAGAGGTAGACCATATCTATGTTGGAAATACCAGGTGTAGAAGGACTTGGCTTGACTTGGTGTCGCCATTCTTTTGATTTTTACACCGTTATGTGGGTGTGGTTATAACCGATTTCGTCCATTTGGAATTCCAACCTACCTAAGATGTATACCAAGTCTCGTTAATATACCTTAATTTGTATTAGAGTTATTCGATGCATGGACGGACGGTATTCATTCTGAGGATTTTGGTATATATAATTATCATATTATATTTTGAACAAAAAAGTATTTTCTTTGGAAATTAATTATTAGATGCATAGATATGAAAATTAAACCAATTATGTTTGTAAATTTTTATTTTCAGATAATTGAGAAAAAAGAAGAATATACAACTTTTCCTCAGTCCGATAAGATTCTAACCTAAATGGCCTCGACGCTCTGACCAATCGACTATAGCGCGTGCGATAGGGGTTCCAACAAAAGTAGGTACAGATTTGTTCGCGTAGTACAAATAAATCAGAAAACATAGCAATATATAAATGTTCAAAAACAGATAAACAGCTTTGCGTAAAATAAAACACATTATCGCTTGGAGAAAGTATCCGCAAAGGAATGGAAATTATATCAGAAAATGGATGAAACGTACTTATTTAATTTCAGTGTTTTTTTCTTCATTTTCTGGGTTGGTTAACTGGTAAGTATGTATGTATGTATGAGTATATAATTGTAAATAGGTGCCAACACAAAGATAATAAAAACCGATAATGTTGTTCTTTGAACACCGAAACCTCATGAAAGACGTCCTTTGTTTTATAACCGCATTGCACGTTCACTCGCATATTCAAAACTCACATATGGAGATAGATAGCTACTCATACAATCATCCAGCAGGTAAGACCCGCACGAGCAGACCTCGCACAAAATTCATGTACACTTTGTGGCACCACCCGACGCGACCACTTGGTGCCATTGTTGCTTTTGTTGCACTAATAGGCATTTAAAATGGTGCAAATACAACATAATTCACACCACAAACCAAAACAATGGATATTTAGAGCAATTAGACATTCCGAGTAGCCACACGACCAGGACAGGCTAGACCAGTCGAGGCAAGGACCTAGCATTTTAACAAATACGCGTGTGCCATATAAGCTATTCCTGTGTGTGTGTGCTTGTGTGTGTGGGTAAGATGTGCATATGTTATATGCAAAAGTTTCGTTCAAATGCATTTCATACTAGATGGAAGAGGTTAAGGAAGACCGTCCGTCATAATCGTTCATTTAACGTAACATGCGAAAATAGGTAAAATCAGCAGAAATCTACATATTCCCAGTAGAAAGAGATAATAGATAATAATGAACTCACTTACCCAGGGATATTAACCGACTCACATACTTGGTTATATAAAACAATCAGCTGTACGCGCTACCGACTAAAAGGAATCCAGTATAAATATTTTATAATTTTGACTTTTTAAGGTATTAGTTAATAAAATTAACCTACAAAGAATAATAAATAAATGCAATTCATAACCAAACTATTATATACATTTTCTAATTATTTTCACGTTTACTTTAATTTCTTAGGATTTTATTTTTTCGCCTCTTCGAGGGGCCGGCTTTGTGTAGACGATTCTTGCCCATTTTAAAGGCTCTTTTGAGCTCCCGCTCAAACTCTCCTTTTGAGTAGCCTTCCACTTGTATTGCTTCTGAAAAGGAAAGTCTTTTTTACAACGAAAATAAAACTAACCATACCTTTATGTGTAGTCCTTCATAATTTACTTGTACGATGGCTTCATCGCTGAGAAGTTTTTTCATACCGTTTACAACTCTTATTGATGATGATGTTTTTGGTGATTGATGTTTTTGAAATAAAACTTCTTTAGCGGCTAGAGAGTGATTTGTTACATCTACTCCTACTACTATAACTACTAATTACCAAATCTACTACTACAACTATAACTTCGAATACTACTACTTATTACAACTACTATTACCACAACTAGTTACTGCTACTATTTTCACTAATTTTTACTATTATTTTTACTAATTTCTACTATTATTTTTACTAATCTCTACTATTTGTGCTACTACTATTTCTACCAATGTCCACTACCATCTCTACTAATATTACTACTAATTGCCACCACTATTTTTACCAATGCTACTACTTACCACTACCATTATTTTCGTTAATTTCTACTACTATTTTTACTAATTTTACTACTATTTTTACTAATGTCTACTATTTTGTCTACTTGTGCTACTACTAATTATTACTACTTTTTTTACTAATGATCATGGGCGTACCCAAGAGGATATTTTGGGGTTCAAACCACTACCAAAATCTTAAAACTGTTGTACTATCTTGAAATTAATTTCCTTTTTTTTAATTGAATTTGCGTGAACCCCCAACAAAATGTTTTTCTGTGTGCTCTTCAACAACTATAACTAATATTTACAACCAGCGACTACTACCACTACTACTAACATATTTAATTATCTGTCACTTTGTAGAATCGGCACAGAAGTTTTACTACTGGTTCGCGCACTTCGGTGCACACGCGAATTTTTATAATGAAAATCTTGTATTAAAATGTAAATAATTGTTTTTTCACACACGATCGCTGTCAACTGATGCTTCAAATTGACTAAACATATAAAATCGAAATTTTGCTTGGCGGTAATGATTTATTTTCAACAGTAAATATTTATGTTTGTACCTTCATAGTTGATGTTTCGATTTTTTAGAAAATTTACTACTGCAGTGAGTCGTTCAGTTGTGCGTATGACAGAATGATACGAATACATATATTGAAAATAAAAACAACAACGCAACCTATTATCAACTCGCTTACGTTTTTCAGTTATGAATTTTTCTACTACTGGGTTCACATACACTGAATACATACATACATACTTGGTAGACGCAACGTATTTCCGTTTTATATGTATGTATGTATGTCGCATATTTGCATTTCGCATGGTACGCTCAATTTGTACAGGTCCGCCAGGCGGCCAAGTGAAATACTACATACATAATTACCTGCCGCTGAGGGGCGCAAGATTACACAACGCAGATACTTGTATTTAGTATATATTTACCTAACTTTGTATTGTATATACTCATAGTATAAACGACGCTTGCATCGAGCTATGGCAGTGGCGGCGCGCGTCTGGTTAAACGATGGTTCCGACTCGAAATTTGAATGAAAGAAATTTGTACCCATTGGCATTGGGAGTGGCGCGTCGACGCTCTTGGCGTCCGCTCAAATGCGATTAGACAAACAATTTCGGGGTTTTTCATATTTTGGGATGTGTTGTTGTTTTAAGAAATGATCATACACCGTTTATTTGTTAAAAACAAAAAAAAAACACACACAAAGCTGGCGAAAACCACAGTATAATAATAAGCAGAGGAAAACATAAGAGAAAAACGGTGAGATATTCTTATCTATTTTTGAGTATGACGTTATGTTTGCATAGGTGTTACATTTCCTCTGCGCTGCGCAGACACATACACACACATGCATGCTTGCAGGGCTGTAGCGAGGATTATTTTTCTGGGGAGCAGTGGTGCTTATGAAAATACAATTATTTTGAATTTAGTTTCTACGCTTTTAAATTTAAAAAATTGCTACACAAAATAAGATATTTCAAACAAACAACAAAAAATAAGAGCAATCTTAAAGTTATAGTACTACACACAGTTAAATATTTAAGCTTCATTTGAAACAAAATTAAGTTAGGTTAGAAACACTTAGGCTCAAGGCCGGTTGTGATGCCGCATGGGGATCAACAATTCTCAATTCCACATAAAGCCATTTTGAACTTGTGATTTGTACGCATCCAAGGTATTCCAGGCTATCGAAGAATTGTCTACCTAAAATGGGAAATCTTCGTCTGGATATGCCAGAGAATTGACTTAACTGCTGCTGTGTAGAGTCAGTTTACTATTTTGGACTCCATCTCCAACCTTTTTCCAATTGCTAGTGCTACGATTGCTTTAAGCGCTCTATCTGCAAAATTGGGCTCCCAATTTAGTTTCCTGTCCAATATGAGGCCAAATTATTTAGTCTCTCCCTTTACTACGCGGGTCTTCCCACCAAGAGTAAGATGTTCGAGATCCGGTCCGTCGTTACACGATTTACTCCCAGTTTCCGCCAGTCGCAACACAGAGAAAGTTTGTTGAGAGATCTTTTAACTAGATCTGTCAGAGTAAAAATTTTTTTTTGTTGATTTGCCTAATTCTACACTTATTTCCCGACTGATAAACATTCGTTCGTTAAATAACCAATGTCTAGGCGGGTAGCGAGGATGCATTCTTTGTAGTGTAGTGATCTTTCAATTGTGCCTTCTAAGAAGTGGAGAGCTCTTCAGTTGATCTCCCCATATTGTAGGCATGTTTTGCAGCCGAAAGTTTGCCACCAACATTTTGTCTAATATGTCAGTCTAACAGTCGCTCAAGGGATTTGAGTAAGATGGATGACAGACTAATCGGTCTAAAACCTTTCGGCTCTACTTTCACTTCCTCTAATTTACGAGATATATAACTCATTGAGGAATAACGTTGCGTCAAAGATGTGTACGAGCATGGGCCACTCATTTCTGTTGTGTGCTGTAAGTCAGCGGGAAAGTTTGTGCTATTATACAAAACTTGTACTTATGTAAGTTTAAACTCGATTACTTCAAAAATTATGCATCTGTTGCAGTTTTTAACATGCCAATGAAGTGTAAAAATGTAAAAGCTAATTAATTTCCATAACGAGATTCTATTTCGGACATGCAACATTTCGTGGTGATCAGAACCCTACAACCTTCCTTCCTTACACGGTTTTGCATGCATGTGTAAAATATCTATAAACACCCTAAAATAGAATGAAAAAATATAAGGCATTAGCTGATCAAAATTGATAACTTTTTGATTCCAACGATATGAACTAGCGCGGAAAAGGGCATGGTATTTAAATTTAAGTTATTATTTTCCTTTTTGCATGCCATTTGGTTCTAGTGATGTAGACCGATATGCGATCTCGGAAACCCTAAAAGGTATTCTATCTAATTAAATATGAACAAAATATTTCACTAATTGATGTCAATCGAACTTTTGTGTAGAATCTTTTATTCTAGATATATTCAGAAAACCAAAAAGTAATATAAACTAAAACGTGTATGAAGTTCCTCTAATCCAAAATTTGTTTTAATATGTATGATTCCCAAATTTACCGAAATGACAAAAATCCTGGAGCTTACTGAAAATTAATAATAAAAATATTTCGCTTACACCATAGCTGGATGTTTGGCCGAACTTCTCCCACAATTTGTGGTGTGAGTCTTAATGTTGTAACACAAATTGAGTTCCTAGCTCTTTAGAGATAAGCCTTTTTAAATCATTAATTAGCAATTGAAGTTTCCCCGAAATGTGTAAACAAAGGCGACACATTTCTTTCCTTCTTTATATAAGCCGGCAACAATGCAAGTCTTCGGAAATTAAAATAACTCATTGCCTCAAGTGTTATGCTCGCATTACTACTAACATCACACAAAATCATTTGTTTTCAAACATATTTTTTATCATGGTATTTATGTCAAACATAATACATACATATACTCAAAAGCCATTTGAGATTTCTCATTATTTCGAAAATATAGGCGATTTGCAGTTTCTAGCGCAAATATTTCTATCCATCTGCCCTTTTTAACACAAATAATGTACGTAGCGATTTTTTGGCTTTCTTAGAATATTAGCGTTTTAAATAACCGATGTTTTTATTTTCATATATGTGCATTATTTAAGTAAACAAATACTTAGATAATGTGGTTTTTTATAATTTTTACTAACATATCATAAATTCGAAAGTGATAAACTGCATTTCAATAAAAACGTGGGAGAGGGGTTAGAAGGCCGGCCTTAAGCCCGGAAACCGCCCTCGTTGTGTATTTAGTATTGTATGTTGTATACCTATCTTACTAAATTATATCATACCATATAGGTACATACATATGTACATATACACTAGTTTAGTACACACTTAACATAAGCAATATTTTAACACCTAGCGACACATAAAATAGCAAGCAAAATTTAAAGTTGCCCACATGTGCAACCAATTGGGAGATATGTTTATTGTGCTTAGCAAGAATCCAAATTTCGCACATCGCCAAACCCCGATATTTGTCCAACGAAGTTGAAAAATACATTTGTAGATCCAGAACAAATACTTATTTGACCGTTGAGTCTTGAAACAGTTATACTTATTTTGATAAGAATTAAAAAAGTCTTTCGATAATAATTATTAGTCAGACAAATTTTTTAAATTCTCGATACTTATTGTTTTGAAATGTATATTAAAGATGGTTTTTCATAATAATTATGAGTGAGAAACAATTTTAAAATCAACAATAATTACTAGTTTAGACATAATAAGTATCAGCGAGAAAATTTTATATCCGTCTTTCGAAGACTTTTATTTTGAAACTTATATTATAAAAGTGTTTGCATAATAGTTATGCATAAGACAACTTTTTTTAAGTTTGTAAAGACGAAAGCATTTCGAGACCAAAAATAGTCCCGAAATAATCTAGAAATTATTTCGAATTCAATAACTAATTGCGAAATGTTCCTAAAGAAGTCCCGCCCTTCAAGACTTAAAACATTGTTCATATTCATAATTATTATGAGAAGACTTTTATTTTAAAAATTTCAAAATAAAAGTCTTTGAAGACAAGCAAAGTTGATCTCGCTGATATTTATTATGGCTGGACTTTTTTAACATAAGTCCCAAACTAAAAGTCTTGGAAAATTTTAAAATTTTTATCTCGCTTATAACTATTATGAAAAGAGACTTTGACTTTGAATAATTGTTACAGATTACTCGAAAAATTTATATGTTGCTAATATAAGTATTGATAAAATTTTACTCTTTTCTATTATATGTAATAGCTATGACTCTGGAAATATACAACAAAATACTTGTTTTATTTTATGAACTATTGCAAGATCCATTTTCAAATTAAAAAATGTACTTCTTGATTTTTTATTATTTATTCCGGCAGGATGTATAATTGATGATGTAGTTGGGAACGATTATTTTGTTTAGAGACAAATCGGTTTCGGCTTTGTGCCATATTCATTGCCCTGTTTCATTCCTGAATAAACAAGCGATGAACTAAAATAGTTTCCTGACACATCATAAAGTATTTAATTAGAATATTAAACATCAAATCACCACATCTTCTCATCAGACTTTTTTTTTTCTAGACATTACCTGGCTTTGAACCATGGTAAACCATGGCCTCAAGCTCTACAAATTACAGGCGATTCATAAATATAAGACCAGCAAATAATAATCATAGCTTAATGTCTGCCCGAACTTCTCCTATAATTTTTCCTGTTCGTCTTGATGTTGTAACACAAATTGAGGGACCTGCAGTTTTATGCCGATTCCGAAGAACAATTGTTTTTTCGGTAGAAAACAAAAAATTAAATTTTTTAAAGGACATTCTTCCTTCGCACTCTGTGATCACAAATCCCATATTGATTTATTGTGATTTTATTTTAGCTCACTATTTCTTTACAAACCAAAGACAAATGTGGTTTTATTATTTATACTTAAACTTCTTGATATTATGCCGGAAATGCTAATAAATACCAAAGTAAAATAAAAAATATTTATAGGGTGGCTAAACCAGGAGCCAATCAGTATATATTACAAATTTACTTATATGACAGGGAAATATAGTGGTCACATATATACGGCAGATCACGGGATAATCACGTGGCAATGAAGATTTGCAAGCAATAACTACATATATAGTGTTTATAACATCCAAAAAATCCAATACTCTTGTTTGATCTAAGCAAACTTCAAGCAATATCGAATAGTCAAATATTATTATAACTTGAAAAGGCAAAAAAATCAATCAAGACTTAAATTATTCGTATGAAAACAATTTATATATTTGCCTTAGCCAAAATTTTTGTGAACTTTTTGCCCATCGCGGGTACTAGGGTATTTAATTCACATAAAATAACGAAATCTCAAAACATTTGGTAAACACGCCAAAAATACTCTTCGTTACAATAATTCCCCTTACACTATTAACGTTCTTTTGGGATTTATGAAAACTCTTTCAACAAGCGGAAATTACCTACTTCAATAATTTTTCAAATAGACGATTTAGTTTCGAGTTCTAGTCGAACAATTTGCTTTAAAAAGTCTACTGAAATAAACCTTCAAAAAAATCTGAAGCGAATTTGAAGGGCATCATAAGAAATTGAGGACAAATCGGCCCTTAAATTAATAAAGAACAGAGAGATAAAATAGAGAACTGTCTTCTAAAAATCAAAGGCGAATGATGACCATATGCATATTAGAAATTTTAATAGCAGAATATGTTCGTACACTTACATATAATTACTTTCTAAAAGTGATGATTGAATTACTTATCTACTCGTATTAGTTGGTGATAAATATTTTACTTTCGTATTTCTATCAAACGTCAATGACGCCTATTAAGTGTCACTTTGGTATTTTACGTAACACCTCAAAGTCAATGACTTGGACACTTGAAATATGTATGATAATAAAATACTTAATAAATACTAGCGAATGATCAATTAATCATTTAGTAAATACCTCATCGAATTACTTTCGACCTATTCTCATTAACGGTATCAATGCGTACATTTCAATGGACGCACATAAACTATAGAGCTTAAAAAAGACGATGGCACAAGCTACCGCCAAATATTTTTTAGCCGACAACTGTCAGCTGCTATACGCCAACAGGAGTAACACTAGCTGTAAAGAGCACCGGCTATTTATTAGTGTTGCCGTTCTAATGCAAATATATCCAAATGTAAGTTAAATTTATAAGTTTGTAAATTATGCAGGTTGGAGGATTTCAAGTGACCTTATGTATTTACTTTACTTTTGTATTTACGGCGGCCGCCGTAGCCGAGTGTGTAGCATGTGTGCGGTTCATTCGGTAGGTCCCGGGAAAAAGTTTTTTCTAATAGCGTTCGCCCCTCGGCTGGCAATGGCAAACCCCCGAGTGTATTTCTGCCATGAAAAAACTTCTCACAAAAAAAACATTCGCCGTTCGGAGTCGGCGTAAAACAGCAGGTCCCTCAATTTGTGTTACAACATCAGTACGCACACCGCAAATTGTAGGAGAAGTTCGTCCAAAATCGCTTAAGCGGTTATAGCGCAAATTAAGTAAGTAAGTAAGACGTTTCAAGATTAAGTCGAATGGTTTTCTGACAAAATCCTCCATCACAATGTGTCTCACGTCACTCCAAATCAGCTCAAGTCAACGGAATCCAAGATTGCGTATAGTTGGCTTAACTGAAACCAAATAAACCAATAATTGGCGAATTTTTGAAAATAAATAATTTGAAATGTTTGCATTATTTCGGTTTAATCGACTAATATATATGAAGGTGGTCCGAAAAATAATACTTTTACCCCATCGGATTGTTCGACATCAAAAAAAACACAATACCCTCATTTTTTTATTCAAAAATATTTAGAAATCGTTCAAACCGTTCAAAGTTTTCAATGTGTTTTGTAATGTATGAAACACAATTTTTCAGTCCTCAAACTCTGTTTATTTTCAGAAGACTTCAATGAATAATATCCAATTATTTATTTAACTCATATTTAATTTCAAAAATGGTCTCATACGAATTTCCCCCGTCATTTAGTGTCTTTAGAATGAATTCTGCCAAATATTTCGAACCGTCTTCTTGAAATTAAGTGTTTTCTATACTTAAAATCAAGCCAACCAAACTTTATTCTTGGAAGTCTTCAATATTTGGCAAATATTTCAAAATGTAGTCAAAAATTATTGTCATTTCGATATTTACTGTAACGGGATTTTGTTTTTTGTTTAAGGATACAAACAAATTTCCATCCTAAAAATTAAATTAATTTTTAAAGAGTCTGCGAAGTTTATATGTCAATCTTGTGCCCACCTTTCTTTCTTTGAAAATCAGCACTGGGATCTGGAGTTTGCGCCGGTTTTGTTGTTCACTGTATATAGCACCCGATTTCCCGGCATTTTTTGTTTAGTTCAAAAACAATATTTTTATTTCTTTTTTTCCGCTAAAAATCAAAAATGTTGAATTGGAGCTGAGCTCTAAACCTCTGGCTGAAAATCGGCTATCGTGCTTTTCGACTATTCGATTGGCAGCTGTCTTGATCGTTGATAGTCGAATAGCAAGTACTCGATTAACCGTTAATTGATAAATTCCTATACATAAAAAAATAAATATTTATTGAGAGAAAACTTTTTGTCGATTAATTGTAAAAGTCGGAAAGAAATGGATAGTCGATCAAGTGAAGTCGACAATTAAGAAACAAATCGTTTGAAAAGAGCTCTGCTCGATTGCGTTGTTGCACAGTTGCAAAGTGTTGAAAACTTTGAATATTCTGACTCAATATTTTATTTACTTGCTTACGTACTTAATTGGCGCTATAACCGCTTAAGCGATTTTGGCCGAATTTCTCCTACAATTTGTGGTGTGCGGCTTAATATTGTTTTTGTTTTTTTTTTTTGTGAAAAAAAACTGCTCAGACAGTTTTGTGATTGCGTGTCCCAGCATGCGTCAAAGATGGACATCAGTAAGGAAAAAATACACTCTATTTAACAGTTTTTCTTCGATAAAGGCAAGCCAGACGAGACAAGCAATTTTGGGTTCGTCGATTTCATTGCAGTAATTTTGATATCAAAGATCGACCACGCTCTGCAAGTCCAATTGTCGAAAATATCGATAAAAATAATAAATCGTGTAGTACGACCGTCACGCAGACACTGCTTGCTGGATACCGGCCAGCTTTGGCCAATAGGGGGCGGATTGTATTCCATCAGAACAACGCCAGGCCCCACACATCGAAAGTTGACTCGCCAGAAGCACCAGTGGCTTGGTTGAGAGGTTCTTATGCATCCTCTCTATATTCCGAACCTGTCTATGGCGAAGGATTTTGCTGGTAAAAAATTTGCTTCAAGAGAAGCTTCTGAAAATCGACTGTCCCAGTTCATTTCCAATAGAGATGAGGGAGAGATGAGAGAGTCACAATGAAATTGGCAACAAGTTATCGAACAAAACGGCCCATATTTCAGAAAATCTACAACTTAATGCAATAATAATGGATTACTTTTTATCAGACCTAATATTTCCTTGGAGAAGTTTCGCGGTTATCTTAGAGATTTACGTCTGAAATGTTTGAAAAGAAATTAAAATGTGCATAGAACATTTGCTCTTCAAAATTTGGCAAGACAATGGGAATATTAATTAGAACAACATTGTGAATTCTTAAAAATTACATTCTAATTCAGATTGATCCGCAAATGCGGCTATGCGCAAATTTTTTAAATAATTTTCTGTTCCGTGATGGATGCAGGTTTTCAGGTTTTTACGTATAATTAAATTTTTCACGCTACGGCAACACCGTCAGCAAGTCCAACACGCAGCTACAATCATTTTGAATAGATATTTTTTTCTCTTTGACTAAATGCATTGACTTTTAGTTAATTAGTGGCTTCGTTTCTTTGGCAGGGTATAGCTCGAAGTGATGTACGAGCACCACCGATCACTTAGTTACTTACTTACAAACATATGTATGTATATTAACTATAAAAAAGTAAGTAGTTGGCTTGGCACGTCTAAACGCTTCTGCAAGTCGCCAAGCACCCAGACAAAATCCATGCAATCCACAACAAGTCTCCGCCAAGTCACCTCAAGCCCAGAGAAGGTAGATAGTGTCACCATGTTTTGATATATCACAGCGGGCATAAAGATATAAATGCTATCGTACAAAACGTGTAGAGACGATAAACATTTATGAGTGCCACATTAGCGGATACACGTAGGTAAAACGCACAGATACAGTGCAAATGCGACAAAAGTACGTAATAAGCGACAATGCATGACTTTTTAATACCCCACAGACCTCGAACACCAGTCCAGGCAATCGTAATTATCTCCTACATATAAAAAAATATAACTTTCCTTATCGCTATGCAAACAAACTCAAAATGTCTTCTGCTCGTTTAATTAAAAAATTAAGAAAGAAGTATGTAGGTACACGAAAATCTACAGCAATTGCCGAGCTGGAATGGAGTAGGTACCTAAATCGTTTGGGTTTTGTGATAGAGGCGACGTTTATTGTTAAGCGATTTTTTTATTATAATATTTACAAATAGAGTAAAAGGTATGAGTCTGTATGCGTGTGTGAATGCATTCCATTTTAAAATGTACCTCTGCTTAAAATAAAAAAATAAATAAATAAAATAATATCCCAATAATAGAACTCTGTGTATTTACGAGTAATATACAACTCGCGCTTTCAGTAATTATTTTGTTTTTAATTCCTTTCAAATGCCATGCACCTTATTTTATTAGAATAAAATATATAATACTAGTAAAACCAGCTGACTTTATCCTGCTTATATCAATTTATGAATTGCCATGTATATGTATGTACATATATGTAACCAGAAAACGCATTTCAGTTTTTCTCACATATAACATGTGGTAACCCTCACAGAAATATAGTTATGCAAATTGTCCACACCGAGAAGACCAGTTTGGCACACATATTTTAATATTTTATATGCTCGTGTATAATTAAATTAAGTTTTACTTTTAATAAAAGTGGCAACGCTATTCAAAATGTTAAACATGTGGCAACCCTCTCCAAATTTTTTTAGAAGTTTTTTGATAGCATTAATACACTCGTAGGTTTGCCAATGACTGGCGAGGGGTGAACGCTATTAGAAACAAATTTTCTATAATTTTTGATTCTTCTCCACAGCGAAACGAATCGTTTGATATTCATGTTTTAATATTTCATATAATTTGTGTATATTTTAATTATATTTAGTTTTTCAATTTGGTGCCAACGCTTTACCAAGCCTAAAATATCCTTTACGACCTATTCTCGTATCTACCAAATATACATACAAAATTTCATAAATTCGGTCCTGCCGTTTCAATGGAATTCGACCACAAATAGCGTGATACGAGATTTTTATATACACGATTTTACGATAAAAAAAGTATACAACTTTAACCGATGATACATCAAATTTTACCTACCGAAACGATGGGGAGATAGCTTCTCCCCGTCATTGTGTCAGAGAAAATGGGCTTATGATGGCAACAACGTGGGAATTGTCGTTATGACGTAATGAGTTCGTCACTTTGCAGATTTGTTATTAGGTGTTGTTAAAAAGCCACCGGGTCATATGAAAATGCCGGAGACTTTTTATCAGCACGTCAGGATTGTAATCAAAGTAAATATGATGGCTCTACTGGACTAGTGCCCTTCGACTATCCCTGTTATAGGGGTCACGCAAGCCGATTGAGCAAGGCAGGCTTGAGGCTGTTCCTGGGTCACCTTACCGGTCATCATGAAAAGTATAGAGTGTTACTGTTACCTAAATGCGCGAGCCAGAAGTAAAACTTCTGTACCGATTCCACAAAGAGATAGAGAGCTATATATGTTAATACTAGTGGTAGTAGTGGTTAGTAGTAGTAATTATTTGTAGTAGTGGCAGTTAGTAGTAGTAGTAGAAGTTGTAGGAGTAATAGTAGTACTAATAATTAGTAGTTGCAGGGGTAGTAGCTACTAGTAGTTATAGTAGTAGTAAATAGTAGTAGCAGTGGAATGGGAGTAGCAGTAGTTGTAGTGGTGAGCCAACGTCCGCTGAAACCGCACTACTCGTTCCATACCACTCATAAAGAAAGCTATCTAAAAATATAAACAAGCCATAGTGTTACAAGCTGAAAACTGAAAATTAAGCTCTTAGAAATATATGAATATTTTAGGCATTTCCTCGATATCTGATTGGCTGACTAGGTTTCTTCACGTCCCAAATCACCAGCTTTCATTTTCTACATACCTAGCTGCTCTTGAAAAATCTTGCTGTTGAGATATTACAGTTCAAAACGAAAAAATTTCGTTTGAAATAGTTATAAATAGTTAAAAATGAACATATTCGGCTAATTTGGCTTCCTGAATTTTTTCTCATGTATATAGCATATTGTAATCGTGTAATGAAAACCGAGTTAGAAACATAAAATTTATAATACTCATTTTGTTCATGGGAAACGGATAATATTTTTATTTATTGAGAGCATTGCAAAGTGACGATGTTTAGAATATATTCCCAAAAGGTCCATAACGACAGAGATTAGTAAAAAAATTGGAAAATAAGTAGATTTCTTCAAGATTAAATAATTTATGTATGTTAATTCAAGTCACTATGGGGCGAAAAAGGTTGTTTCAATTTCCCAAATTATTGGTATTTTTATATGTTAAGTAACAGTAACATGAAAGTATTCGATGTTAAAAAACATCAATCTATTTAAACAGTAATAACAGGGATGCCGCATTCAGAAAGTGACGTTAAAAAATATTACACTTGCCATTTATTTTATCAATATAATTATGTGATGAATTGTAAATCAAAATTTTCTTCTACGTAAGTTGAAGAACAGGGCCTTTCGGAACTAATAATTTCTAATGCTTCAAGCAATATACGAATCGCAAAGGCCCTTCGTGAGGCGCTACAGCACACCACCCCTAGATCCGTTACTGTATGTAAGCGACATATCGTAAATCACCAATGCAGGGTTCTGATATTTCACATCGAATAAAAACATCACTGTATTTTTCAAGTGGATACACCTGGATTCGTCGTTAGCAACGATTCGTATATATGAAAATTGTTCGCCATATTCCAATGCTGTTACAAAATGCGTATAATTTTCGCTAAGAAATTGATATCAAAAATTTTGTACTTCTAGTTCGGTTTCCGTTACTCGAAAACTTTACTTCGTAGTTGTGTTTTATTTGGTATTATTTATTCTGTGTAATTTTGTTTTCTGTTACTTTGTTTATTTTTAATTAGAAAATAAATTCCAAATTATTACTACTTTTGCTTAATTCACATAAAACGAATCAGTTTTTTCTTTGTAATGTAAAAATAAATCAGCGCTTGTGGTCTGAAATATTACAAAGCTTTGTTTTAGTTCCAAGAAAAACATTTTAATAAAATTTCGGTACAATATTTTAGACAGGGTTTGATAGAAAATATTTATTTTTTGGAGACAACATAGAATGGAATTTTGTCTGAGTCTAGAAAGCAAAATGATCAGTTGTTGAACGCACAGTACGCACTTTGGCAAGTTGGGTCTGAATTTCTTTATCAATTCGTGGTTAAAATCAATTAGCACTTTTAAATAAGAAATTTCCTGCTAATCGTCTATTTAATTTTTTCAAAGGAAATTGAAGAATTTTTTTTTTGAATTTAAATTAATTACACATTCACACATGTATGTAGTATGTATGTAGAAATATGCACTGTATGGGTTTGTATGAATTTAACAAAATTAGCGATACTTCCAATGCTTGCGTTTTATTTATTAAGAGCTTATATTTTTAACTTTCTTATACTTGTGTTACTATGTATGTTCTTTAAATTTCCCAATATTTTTTATTCCATTCATTCAGTAGTTGCCAACACGGCGTTGGGTTTTCGAAAATCCGTACGCAAGTTACTTTTACAAGAATCTTTTGGATGTGCATTGATGTAAGTTAACACCAAGATGCTAATTATTTATTCGTTTCCCGATAAATGAACTCGACGCTTTTGTACCAGCAGCGTATGGAATAAATTACCAAAGTATACATTAGGCTGGATCGAAACACATATTTTTTTTTTGTTTTGCTGGAATTGGATAGAGCTGAAAATGATATTTATGTTAAATAAGGTTTAAAGAGATAAAAAAATAAATAAAATGTATGTTTACATATGTGGCAAAAACGCCTATTTTAATTAATTTTGCGTTTAAACTAAATTCCACTGTAAATACGGATTTAAGAAATATTATTTATTGACTCGCAGTTGCATATGAATCCAAAAAAGGCATTTCGGTTTCCCTATCATATACCACATTACACTATAATTTAATTAAATTTAAATTTCTAAACAGATGGCAACCAACTCTAAAAGAAAGGTATGAATGACCCTTGTCCTCGCCGAACCGTTTGACACTCACGTTACACTTTTTTATATAATTGTGTGTAATTTAATAATATTCGACTTTTCATAACTGTGGCAACCCTCTTTAAAATGCACCAATAAACTTTCTCCTAGCAAAACGATCGATTTGACACCCATATTATACTATTTCATATAACTTATGTAAATTTTAATTAAATTCGGGGTTTAAAGCAGGTGGCAACCCTTTACAAAATATATGCATGAACCGTCAGGCACCCATTTTTAATATTTGATATTTTATAAATATTGTGTATACTTGAAAGGAATTCGACTTTTCAAACAGAGGGCAACCCCATAAAAGTTTGTTATGTAACTTCTAAGCGCGACGAAACTTTTGCCACCCATATTTTAATGTTTCATATAACTTGTGTAATATTTTAATTGAATTTTACTTTTCTCTTAAGGAAACAAAACTCCTACCCGCTTCCCGGAGTAGAAACTAATAACTGTGCAAAGTTTTAATTTTTAAGTAGGTAGGGTTGCCACCTGACAACCTATTTTTGGAATCAAGCTCTTTTAAACCTTTTCTTTTGAGACCCCGTATTGTACAATTTCCCTTATTGAAGTATTTGAATTCTATGTTAAATTTAATTGAATTTAAGTTTTTAAGACACTGGCAACTCTCTTTAAAAACTGCTCAACTTGAAAATTAGCTGGAGTATTCGAGTTATCCCAAATGTACTATATTTATGTCTAACCAAGTTTCTTTGAAACAAATAATTTCGACCCAGCCTATTGCTCATATACACACAAACACACACACATTCGTAAGTTAACGTCAGATACTGAAACTGGCCTGGCCTGAATGTTGGTCAGTTGATGTTGAAATAAATGAATGAATTCCATGATTGTTCATTTTAAATGCGTTTAGGGTTTTTCATCAATACATTTCCGGTGAATAGCTCACAAAGTACATGAATTAGTACATTCAAATCTATTTAAAACCAAAATTTCGTTTGGCTAAAAAAAAAAGCGAAAAATTATATAGCAAATAATGGTAATCAGGGCAAAAACCGCTCCCAAGACCAGTGCGGCTCGGTTCAGTAGCTTGAACCAGTTTGGTAAAACGTGAATCGATGTAACGACCTGTTCATAAGTTGTAGCAATGAACTGTGATGTGTTTTAATTTGTTGTTCAACAACATGTAAATTGTACAAAATGCTACCGCCGATTTTTTATTTATTATGTATTTCTTACGGTATTCTCTTTCTTGCAATTTCGCACAAAATACAAAAATAAAGTCTCTGTAGCCATAGACTGGAAATAAGGCGATTAAAAAATCTAAACTGAGAAATTTTAAATAATGATTATTACTTGTAATGATTACCGATAAACAATTTTTTTTAACAATCATTTAATGATCAGTAAGCATAATTTCATCTGTTTCTTATTCAATGACCGATCACCATTAAAAAAAAATTGTTTTCCAACATAGAATAGATAGCTGGAGATAAAAAATATCCAAAAACAAATTAATGCGAATAGTTTTCGAATAAATTTAATTTCAATATTTATCCTGTTTTTTGGCTGTAAAAGATACCGGACCTGTTCTGTACTTCGATTTCGTTTAAATTTTTCGGAATCGAAATGGATTGGCAATCATAAATTTGGTTTCGGCAAAACCCAAATATATATGTCAAGCCTTTTTTATTTAAAAATTCTTATTATCGGAAAGATTTATTGTCCTAATATCTGTTCAATTAGTTTAATAAATCTGGATCAGAAAATTTCTATTTAAAAAATACTAAACCAAATACAGGGTAAACGATCGAAAAAATGTTCGTGGCATTCAATATTCGTTTTAAATTCGATCGAGCCGTAGTAAATGTTTGAAAAATATTATAAAAGTTTATTGGTGCTGTTAAATTAAAGCTTTTTATGGAAATATTTTATTTAATTCTTGAAACAAATTTCATTTATTAATTCGAAGCAAAACGAATAAAATTTAGAAGGTTTTATAATGTACATTTTTTAATAGGGCAAACTTTATTGGAGTCCTTCTTTAGTTATATGCCCGCGCTTAACCTCAGATAAAATATCTCATATCATCTCTGTCGAAAAAAAGCAGGCTGTATAAAAATTTTACAAATTTAAAAAGTAGTTGGAAGGCAACTGTTTTTAAACAAATGCATGTTAAATTAATTATGTTGATCTAACTTGCACCAAATATAAAGCTACTATTTGTATTTTTCTTAGGATCAAAGTTTTATGCTTTACGAGCTTTTCGGTCTATGATAACTTAAAAGCAAACAAAAAGTTAATTTTTTTCTCCTACGCGTTTCGGCGTCATCCATCCGTGCCTGCATCAGGGAGTCTGCATTTTATTGCACCTACATAAAACATAAAAACATGTGTTAACAAAATAGCAATATGTTTGCTTACAACAATTATTGCACTTGCATTTTTAATCACATTAAAAAGAGTAACAACATAAAAATAAACAAAAATATAACAAAAAAAAAATTCCACATATTGAAATTACACCCTAATTTTTTGTCCCTCTGTCCCTGCTGTTCTGTATGCGCAGTTTATATTGTCTACGCATTCCTTAAAATTCACCATTTTCCGTATTTTTTGTTTTATTCCCAACCCTTCTTATGTTAATATTGTCTCTTTTTTCTCCACGTCTAATATTTTTGTATTTACGAAACCGGCTGAGTGTCCGCTATTCGTTAAATGTTGTGCCAATGCTGTTGTTGTCTTTTTGTTCTTCGCGTCCGTTTTATGTTCGCTAAATCGAATTCCAAGTGATCGCTTTGCTTGTGCCTGTGTATATTTTGTTGCAAGTTATTAGAATTTTTCTGTGGTAAAATATATTTTCAATAAATTGTATGTATAAAAATGCAATTTGTTTTTGAAATTATTATTTTGCAGTTTAATACTAGCTACATACTACTATAACTGGTTTAAAACATGCCGAGTTATAGCTGATTGAAATGAGACTGTTTTATTTTTATTTTGATTTTAAAAGTATTTATTTTTAGAATTTTTTATTTTAGTTATTCTTTTAACACAAAATGAAGACATGAAAAAAATCGCAAAAATTCTGCAAAAAATGTGAAAACCATAAATAACCAATCCATAGAAGTTTTACGTCATTAAAAAGTCATTGTCTTGCTAACAAGAAAACCTCCCTAATATCTAAATTTTTGAAGTTTTTGGCTTGTAAAGCAGTATTATTGAACAAGAAATCGATATACATAATACTTTCGAAAATTGATCATCGAAATAATGATGTAATTATTTGTAATTTGCACACGAGTTCAAATTAAAATGTATTTTTATTTGATCGAAAAAATAAAAACTTTATACTTACTGTAAAGGAGGCATATTTACATATTTTTACAATAAATAATTGGAAATGGACATATTTGAAAGTAATTGGTAATGGATGGAAATAAAAACATTTTATTGTAGCTGGAAAAAAGCTAATTCGTTCTGTCAAACATATTTAAAAATAGGTGAACTCAAATACAGAGTCTGATAATTGACTTCCTCCTAGGGCATCGTCATGCTAATAAAGTTAGCTGGTTTCAAGAAAGAAAGAATTTCAAACACTTGTGGTTGGTAAAAACGTACTTTTTTAATTGCTTTTAAAGCAATTCTATCACCGACAAGGATAGTATACCATTTATTTATTCTACATAAGCGTAATAAACGATTTCATTAAACAAGTATGTTTCTTTACAAAATACACAAAATAATTAAATATAATTAAAATAATCAAAAGTAATCAAAAAATATTTAAATAGTTTTAATGATGTTTTTTTTTCAATAGTATTTTTTCATTGGAAATAATCATCATGGTTGATAATTTCCTATTGTAAAATGATTTAAAAAAACGAGCCAGAAAAAGGAAAAGAAAAGTTGATAAGATCATGTAAAAAATTTAAGCTGTCCACAAAAAGAGATTGGGAAAAGTTTCAAAATGCCGCTTAAAACTCCTATACAAAAAAAAGCACAACAAGATGGCCAAGTGTACTTATATGTCTGAATTTTAAATAAGTGTCTGAGACACTATTAACCCACTATATGTTCGTAGGCCTGTGAGTATCTTAAGCTAATTAAAAATTGCATAAAATTGCCCAGAACTATAGTTCGTTGAGTCATCTACAATATATGCCAAACAAATTTGCGCATGATTTTATTTTTTGTAATCTTATTCAATTTTTCGTCAACAATACAGAGTAAAACAAGTGATTTTTGAATTAGCACTCGAAATAATAAGTTAATTATATAGTTTTTTTTTGTTTAATTCAAAAATTTAAGAGAAAATCTTTAGTTTTGGTAAATTATGAAATACATTTAAATTTAAATAAATTTCAAAAGATTTTGGATTTTTACTTAATTTGGGACGCATATGACCTTTCAGTAGCATGTTGTGGAACATTCTAGAAATTATTTTGCATTTTCGAACTACCTAGCCCAATTTGCTGTACCCCTTTTCATCAAAGCCTAGACTACAAAAGGTTTCCCTGGCAGGGAAAGCAACGATCCGAAGATCTCAGACAAAAGAAACAAGTTAGGAAGTGTTACCTTCGGCCTTGCCAAAGCCTGCATACCTTTTATAACCGCGTAAAAATATATTAAATTTGAAAACACTATTTATTTGTCTCATACAAAATGAAATGCACTAAAATAAAATAAAGTTACATGAGATAAGTTAAATGAGATAAATTGAATTTTTCAAGAAAAATTAAGAGATTAAGATACATATGGAAATGTAATGATATTAAGCGTTAGAACTAAAAACATCCCGTCATGGTCACTTTTGGAGGTTTCATGTATTTTTGCACTTATACTGTTCGCTGGAAAACTCGCCAAAAGCCAATTAATCGCGATTTGATGTTTTGATGTTTAGTAGCAGGAACATTTTCTAGCAATGAATTTAGCTCAAGCTGGCTCAATCGCATTCCCAGGAATGTTACAAATGTTAAAGTTTCCAACCAGATCCTATTCTAGATAATTTTCTTAATAGATCAGGTAAGATTTGATAGGTGAATGGCGTACACAATGTCACGGTTTCTACTGTATAGGAGCTTTACAGCAAAACCTCATATATGAATAATCAGTTGTAAGGGAGCTATAAGTTATAGTGGCCCGATCTTGATGATTTTCGATGTACACTTTTAACTAATTATAAGTAAAAGAAGTGCAAAATTTCATATTATTATCTACTTTAATTCAGGAGTTATAATGCCAAACCTCCTATCGGAGCAATCAGTTGTATGGGAGCTATAAGTTATAGTAGTCTGATCTTAATGATTTTTGATGTGCAATTTCAATTAATTATAAGAGGAGTGCCAAATTCCATGTGCTTAGCTGCTTTGGTATAAGAGTTATAATGAAAAATTTGTTATCTGAACAATCAGTTGTATAGCTCTGATCGGTTCTGACAAATGATTAATACATTATGGAAATACATCTGGCTATCAATTTTCATTTATGTAGATATCTCTAAAACTGAGGGACTAGTTTGCGTTCAAGCCGACAGACGGACAGGCAGACGGACATGGCTAAATCGAATCAGCTCGTGGTCCTGGTCCTTTTTTGTATACTTGGGTATAGGGCTATATCTTCTGCTTCTTATACCTACACATATCGAACCACAGTTATAATACCATTTCATTTTCATGAAAGGTTTAAAAATGTTAACGATCATTTGGTCATCCAAGGACTTAAAACACACCGATGCTCTTATTTGCCTCCGACAAAACTGGGATCGAAAAGGTAGTTATTATAATATTTTCCTAAAAAATCGAAATTAAAAGAAAAGTACTAAAGTTAAATAAACTGTTTTGACAAAATTCTGTAAATATGTGTGCATATTTTCATACATTTGCCTCAACGAGAGCAACGCCATAACGTCAACCATTATTAGCGTTATATAACCGTCTAGGCGTCAATGTGGCTAAAATCTTATCCTAATACATATGTACATATGTGTGCGTGTAAATATATATGTACATATGTATGTATCAGTTGCCCGCCCGATATCGACTCATAAGGGCACGCGACTCTACATCATAATTTTATTGTTTGTAAACAGCAATATTAGCAACAAACAGTAGTAGCAATATGTGCCCAAAAAATCAGTGTACAAGAAATCAATGACAGCGATCGATCGAATTGACATAAAACTACGAAAATATCAACAAAAAAAAAAGAAAAAACAAAAACAAAAGGCAACAAACGAGTAGATACTACAAGCGGAAAATACAACCATTAACGAAATATCTACCAAATATAAATTGATTAACAACAAACTTGAATGAAAAAAGCGATACGCGCTCCAACAACAAAACGCCTAAAAGGGGTGAATATCGAAAAAGCAACAACCACAATACTTATAATATAGCGCGCTCCAATCAATAAATAAACATGATTTTGCATTCGTGTTAAACAAAAGCAACTACCGTAACGTAGCGCCAATGTATCAGTATCAGTACCTACATATATACAACGCCACCTTCTTGCGCCTCCCCGCCTCCCCGCCTTACCACCCTCATCATATCAATGCGATAAAACAATTCAATTAATTTACGTGTATCGATACGGCGATGGATTCGATTTTGCTTGTTTTGCGCTTTCGGTGGTGATCAACAAATCATAATTTGAATTTCGGTAATTATTGATGATTTGATTTATGAGCGGCTAGAATACGCTGAGTGGGCGAATTATGAAATGCTACTCGTATTTGCGTTATCAGAGTAAATAGCATGCGCGCTATGTAAGGCTAGATAGGACGATTTCAAGTACCGCTCGCTAGCAAGTAGTAGCCAAACAACATTTTTATGAGTTTTTCGGCATGTCCAATTGGCATATCAAAATCAATCGCTCGCTCGCACTCTTGTTTGCATTTAGTTAATTGTGATTTAATTATTTTCAATTGCGTCCAAGTGGAGGTGTAGCGGCGTGACGCGCGGATCCGACACTGCTATTCACATTGGATTGCGCTTATCAAAAAGCTTGTAAATAAATTGGACTGGCTAGCGCGATTTCTATTAAATTCCAATTGATCGCGCGCTGCTTGTGCGCTCAGCGAAGACCTC
The DNA here is from genome assembly GCA_951828415.1 of Anomoia purmunda. Taxonomy (NCBI): domain Eukaryota; kingdom Metazoa; phylum Arthropoda; class Insecta; order Diptera; family Tephritidae; genus Anomoia; species Anomoia purmunda. The sequence goes on along the minus strand of OX639993.1, from coordinate 130,884,421 downwards.
AAACGCGTTGATGGTTAGATCAGGCGCGACGCTTTATTGGCTAAAAATAAACAATTTGAAGTGTGTAGTATTTGAACCGATAAGCGCTGGCAGTGGGCGCAAGCTAGTTTCTTTTATATGGTATCTACAAGATACACACTACTTGCCAAGCTTAAGCGTTTGAGTGAGTGTTTACGGTGAGTAGCTGGCCAAATACAATAAAAATCTCTTAAACGATTGTCAAATATTTTTTTGTTTACTAAGCCTATTACCTAGCAAATACTACATACATGCAAACACTTGTAAATATTTAGTTGTACGCATCAACCCTCTGCCTCACCAAGTGATAACACAAGTTTACAAAATTTAAAAACTTAGCTGATCTGCGGCGTTTTTATATAATCTCTTGGTGAAGCTCAAAGAAGTTTTTGAAAAGCTCAAAATATTTGTTGATATCTAACTAATAATACGAGTAATAGTAGGCTAGTTATATATTTATTTTGGAACAAAATACCAATAAATCTTTTTTAAAATAGCATTAATTATACTAGCCCATAAGAAATCTGAACTATGACACCTATTCATCATTTCATATGTACATAACATTTTCTGCTAAACACGAATACAAAAAAGTATACCAATTATTGAGATATACATATGCAGTTAGCTAAATCAAGATTTCTCGAAATCTGAAAAAAGAGAATAAAGATCTTTTGAATAAAATCTCCTATAATTTGTGTGAACAACATTTTCGAAGCGGATTATTGATTTAATAGCTATTCTGGAGTCGCATAAAATCAATTGCATATAATTTGACGATTCCCCTTTATTATCATTATTTTTTTTGTTTTACTATGCAAATACTACTTCATTAGATTTTATTAAAAACTTAAGCCTTGAAAACTGAATTATAACTATTTATAATATATCTATTAAACGTAAACCTATTCTCCTGTATTGAGTTTTTTCTGGAATTTTAGTAAAAAATTATGCAAAATTGTCAGTAAACCGCTTAATTAAAAAAAAAAATTTTTGCTTTACATAAATAGAAAGAAATTGAAATTTAGTCTACTATATTCGGATATAATTACAATTATTCTGGTTTATCATCTTTTAGATTAGGCTACTGGCGCCTTGATATTGTAAACATGTGAATCGCGATTTGCAAGTGACTTGAATTTTAAAACGAGCACACGCTTCGTATCAAATCACAAACTTCGTACTTATCGACCGCAGCGCTACCACTTTGCTCCATACACTCAGTCCAACGTGTCTCTTCTTTCTGTCTATTCTCTCTAGTACGCGATACATAACCTCAAATAACAAATCGAATGCATTTGACAGATGCATATTTCCTTTGTTCATCGGTAATGATGAAATTCATAAAAAGTTATTTAGTTTAGCTTTTCAATTGCGATAGAAAACAATTTTAAGTTTGTAATGCTTCGAGATTAGGTATATAAATCAGATGAAGGACGATTTTTCAGTAATAAAAAAATTTGTATAACAAAAATGTTTCGAGTATCATTTCTTTATCCTACGGAACAACGAAGATCGATTTGCCGCCCCAAATCGTTGGGCCCAGGCTGACTGCTCTCTCGAGGTGCACAACTGTATGGCTCTTATTATGCGTCGAATTCGACGTTCGATCTTCGTTAAGTAACGGGTTTTTCAATAGGGACGCTACAAAAGTAGACCTATAGTGACAACAAACGACGCCATCTTTTTTCCCGCTCTTTTGACATTTCTCTTCAGTAAGGTTTGCCATTTCATCATGGAAAGATATACGATCCCACAACGAGTCGAAATTATTAAAATTTACTACCGAAATTCGGAGTCAATGGCCTCAACTTTAAGAGCACTACGTCCAATTTATGGTCGTCGTCATTTCTGGCTGAATCGCTTTGTTAATAAGCAAAAAATGCGTTATTGGACAGGTAGCAATCCACACGTACTCCAACAGTCAATATTGCATCCCGAAAAAATTACGCCTTGGTGCGGTTTATGGGCCGGCGGCGTCATTAGGCCGTACTTCTTCAGTGATGATCAAGACCGGCACGTTACTGTGAATGGGAATCGCTACCGCTCAATGATAACGGAATATTTTTGCCCCGAATCGGATGATATGAACTTGGACAATATGTGGTTCCAACAGGACGGCGCCACAAGCCACAAGCCACACAGCGAATGTCACAATCGATTTATTGAAAACCAAATTTGGTGATCGGGTAATCTCACGAAATGGCCCAGTCAATTGGCCACCTCGGTCGTGCGAGTTGACGCCGTTAGACTATTTCCTGTGGGGCTACGTCAAGTCTATGGTACGAATATCGAACGTGAAATTGCATCAGTATCGGCCCATTTATGCTTGAAAACCGTCGAAAATTGGGTTCAGCGTCTGGATTTCTGCAAGCGTGCCCGTGGTGCCCGTGCAAAAGAAATCGAGTTCCACACATACTGAAATAATAGGAATAAAGAATTTAATTCATAACCCAAACCGTTTTTGTTTTATTTAAAAAAACTTTTGTAGCGTTCCTATTGAAAACCCCTGTATGTGCAACTCTGTCAAAATTTTCGTTATGTAGCGAATTTCCTGTCGAAAACAATTTTGCTTTCGCCGCTTTGAAATTGCTGAAAGTGTACTCGTAATTGTAAGTGTAAGTGGATATTTAAACTATTTTTACTATTCTTATTGTATGCAGGTTTAATGTCTGGTGCTCTAAAAAAAACCACTGCTGGTGCCAATGGTTTCCCTAATGGAACAAGATTCTATTTAGTTTTATTATCAGCAGGTAGAAGCAGAAAAGAAAAGTAAACCGAACGTAGTATCACTACCCATTCCCACAACAATTACGAAAAGTGTATGCTCTTTTTTATCATACTGCTCCCTATCAATAAAAATACAAGACACTTTTCACTAGCAGGTGAGTACAAACACAACGAATTGTTTGTTCTCTTCCATACTTGCCTAACTTCGTTTATTGTAAAAATACTCATCATGAGCAAACCCCGAACAAAACACGATACACAAAACAACAAATCATTCCTCAACCGAGTCAAACAGATCTGCTTAACCCATAAATGATTACTGCAAAAATGGGTCCGATATAATTCGAAATTGACATATAGGACATAACTTTACAATTTTATTGTCTCATAATTACGTATTTGGGGGTTATAAGTTTTGTTTTACAAAATCTAAGCATGAATTGTGTTTATTATTATAATGCTTCGCCATTAACTAAATTAAAACATATTTCTAAAGCATATAATATTGGACAATTCTGGTTTTGGGGTCTCGCTCCAAGTAGCTTAACTCCAAATTTCCCCTTTTATGTGAATCCCTTTGTTCAATGTTGCGCTACATATGGAACCCAATTGGCAGGCTTTTTTTTAATCCACAATAAGTTTTTATTTTCATATTATTTGATTGCGTTGTTCTTTGAGAATTCAAAATTAAACTTTTGTTTAAGAGTTAACAATTTGAAAACATTCCTCTTCATTTTATATTCCAGTTAACTTACATCATTAGCAACCCTCATTGATTTTTCTAAATAGTTTGAAATGGTTGTGTTACGTTACCTTGCATGAACGAAACTAAATGATTGAGAAACGTTTGCTACTGTTTGTTTGCGTTCTCTGGGTAGGAGTACAGATGTCCACTTTAAAGTCTATTTAAGCTTCAACTAACTTTAGAGTCCACTTTGTTTTGACTATAAAATTCACAATACCGGAATTTTTCAACGAAGAAGTGTCATAATACCAAATGAAAATTCGTTCGATCAACTTTTTCGAAAATCGAATGCAACTCACGATGAGGCCCTATATCTCAAATACTGTGCTACGTTTCTTCGAACTTAGCAAAAAATGTGACACATGAAATGATAATCAGATGTCATAGGTCCGGTTTCTTGTCGGCTAGTTTAATTACAATTATTGTTAGTTAGATGAATTGTGTTTTTATTTTTTGTTCTCAAATAAATATGTACACTAACATACAACTTGCCTACTATTATTACTTAGATATCCGCAAACATTTTGAGACTTTCAACAACTTCATTCAGCTCCACTGTGTACTCGCGGTCGCAAACATTGGTTGATTCTATTAAATAAAATCTGCAACATCGTATTAAAAAAAATCAGTAGCTACAGGGCTGCTTAATATGGCAACAGTGTTGCCAGATTTTTTTTTTTTAATTTATACATTTCCCAAAAAACTATATTTTGGACCAACAAAATGTAACATCCAAACGAAACAGATCTTTTTAGAAAATGGTTCATTTTTTAATTTTATTAAACACAAATAATAAAAACCAATTCATTTTATATAACATAACATAAACCGTTTAAATTATACTTTACTAAGCAAAAGCTTGTACGAGAATATTAAAATCACATTTTGCTTTAGTGGCATTCAGTTTCATTATTTTTTATAAATTGATTTGTTAACTTTTTGACACATTTCATTTGATACCTCAAATCTGATACAATCTGAAGAATTCCTTTTAACAAATCTTTCCTTCTCAAAATGCCAGAGAGTGCTGAAATTTCTAATTAATTTATTTTTGTTGTATTTAAATTGATATGGGAAAATATTATTTGAGGAAGAAAATTAAAGGAAATATAGTATTTTCACACAAATCAGAAGTTTAAGAAAAACTATAATTTATGTTATGATGTAATTTAAGTAAACTCCCAGCTTGTTTAGAAAACTGTAATTTACAATTAACACTGCGCATCTGGCAACATTGTAGGCTACACAACGACCTTGTTAGAATATGCACTTATGTTTTTGTGCGTATGTATTTCGAAGTATGTAAATATGCAAAATTTGTTTATTCAACGATTACTTTTTACTTTACTTCAATGGCTCCATAGTTGAAATGAAATCAGCTCGCCTAGTGTGTTCATAAGTCGCTAGAGTCAACACTGGCGTGTGTAGCTGAGTAAATGGGAGCAAATTAGCTCTCGAGTCAATAGTGATGTACATATGTACGTATTGAGTCTGCGCGCAGTCGCTCTTGAGTGTCCGAGTAGTTTCATGCGCACGTTTTTGTGTACAATTCAAACTATTTCCCCCCCCCCCACCATAATGCTTATGCTTTGCTTGTGTACGATTTTTCCAGGATCCATTCGCAGTTGAAGTATGTTTGATTGTTTGGTAATGTTTTGATCGTCTTCAAATGTGTTGTTGTTGACCCCCACTTGTGTTAATCTTATTAATCGCTGTTTATGGCGTGGAGAAGAATAAAAAGCAGTCAAATCATTGGGCACATTGTTGAGAAGGTAGAAACGAGTTGGTGTTCTAGCATGTTAAGCAGGCCAAGTTGGCCAACGCTGTGTGGTTATTTGTCCAGCAAGCACTGGAATTGTGCAATTAAAACAGCTAGACATAGCAGGATCGATAATAATTCGTTTTTTGGTTTGGTCGGATCAAAAAATCATTGGCATGAGTTAGTTGCAAAGCTCAAGTCAAAAAACTCGAATATATCAATCTAACTCTTAAACCATATGCTATTCAACTCAGGTCTTACTATTATTTAGAAAATTTTTGGGTTTAAATGATAGCAAAAATCGTTATTTGGGGATTTTCACCCTTTCGAAAATATTCGTTATTTTTGGACTTTTATTTTTTCGATGAAGTTTGATCGCTTATTTACTTTTTTATTTTTTTAACGAAAAATAACAGTTATTCTTGAATTTAAAATTTTCCGTGTATATTTGACCGATATTTTGCGGTTTTCATTTTTTCGATCAAAAAGTTATCATTATCCTTTTATCTATAATTTATCGATCATAATAAACGCATACAAATTTGCCCGCGATGCCAATAATATATTTCATGATGAAAAAAAGTATTGATCAAATACGTTTGCAAACATAAAAATCCAAAAAAAAAACGATTATTTTTTATTGAAAAAATTAAACCTTGATCGAAAAAATATAAATCACAAATCAATTAAATAATTATTTTTTTATAAAAATCATTACGGTATAGCAAAATACAACAGAGCTAGCTCACAGCTGTTTAGTGCAAAACCTCAACGAATGAAAACGGTGCAAATCATCTGTATTATATCTAACACTCCAAAATGAATAAAATCTTGCATTCGGTGCAGAAAATCTAATATATTTAAATTTTTTGATTAGTTTTTCTTTTCTTTCAAATAATCGGTTCACATAAAATGCAGTGATACGAATTTTGAACGGTAAATTTCAATGTTGATTTTACAAAAACCATATGGATTTATTTTTTGATAGGCAATAATGCTATTGACAATGAAATGAATAATTATATTGTGTGCTATCGATGAACACATTTGCATTGAAGTTGATCGTGCATCTCTAACTGAACATACCATTGTCTCTGTGAAAAGCACACCACAGTCTTTGGTGAATTTTTTTAGACTGTTTCTTACTAAAACCGAATTTGGCCCAAGTCACAAAAAATATCTCTAATTGAAAGTCACAAATTTGGTGACTTCAGATGAGAATGATTTACCGAATACCGGCATTAGTGCAGACCCAAAAGCCACAGTTCAGAACATAATCGTTTTCGAAAGCGCCTTAAATGTGAATGCAGATGATGAACAAATTCGTAAGTCGAATCATCAGTCCAGAGAAACGAAATTTTCAACTGCATTACGATTTAGTCGTATTGAAACATAAATATTTTAAAGGCACATTTGGAAATAATAGTGGCATTATTTTGTGGTCAAGTTTTCGGTTTTTTAACATTGAGCTAAATATGACAAGAAAATTACTAATATCACGTTCAAATTGATACCATTTAACTAATTAAATGAATTACTGGTTCAGACCTTTCAAATCGCAGTTTCCGTGGTTATGTTAATATAGCGTTCCATATGAAATGAACAGTTTAAATCACCACCAGGTGGAACTATGAGTGTTTTAATAAGATCACCGTGTATCAGCTGATCTTTATTTACATATTTGGGGACAAAATGCCAAAAAGTATGCAGCGAAATACATACAGAGGTTTGCAAAACTCGGTTTCAAAACAGGGCTTCGATTATGAGTTGGCTTAAAGCGCCGATTTGAACATAGTATACGAAGTAAGCTTCGAATTTATCTAGTCCAAATAACTCAGATTATAAAGAAGTGGCTTCTGTGATTGTAAGAAATGTCAGCTTACTTCACCACACCACAAACCAATTGCATCCAATCAGATTGTGATATCAATCAGTGAATATCAAATTTATTCTTGTGTGGTGAAATAGGCTACAATATTCCGATGAAGGTATGAAACTTATTAGTAATCTACGTTATTTGATCTAGTCGTTGGCTTTCCCAAAAAACCACGGAAACTAGTTTTATGACATATCTCACATTTTGACAACTTACTTTTGTCGTTTCTGGAAGTGTTTCGATGTTAGTGAAAAATTTGCTGCTCATCGTGTGACATCAATCGGTAAAGTAAGCTTGACACTTCGGTTAGTCAATTTAAGAGTTATTCGGTTTCCCAATCACAAATCTGTCTCATTACAAATAGAAATAACTGCACATATGTTAGATGGTCTGCAAAAAACAATAAAAACAAGCAGGATAGTAAAACAGAAGGATTTCTTTCAAAGCAACAACATTAAGTTCAGATTCAGATTTGTATAAAATGTCTTATCAAAAATTTTGCTAATGTAATATGAAAAACTAAACTAATATCGCCATTTCATCCAAAATAATTTCCATAACTTTATAATTTCCGTGCATTGAATTTTGATAAATACCAAGGGGGAAATGACGTCAGATTTTTAGCTAAGGAAAAAATGTGCGTTAGTTGTGGAAAGTTTCTTGTGTTACATTTTATTGAGTCAGTATTGAGCCTCATGAAATTTGATACTATTTTTTAATACGCTTTTTTGCGAAGACCCATTTTAATTTTTTGAATTGAAAGCGGAAGGATAAACTAACTAAATAACGCTGACATTTCCTATGTAGTTTATATTTTGTTTAATTTAAACATTTCAGGAATAGAAGACTCAACACGAACAACATCAAAGCGAATACTTTATTTCATCTTCAATTTCAAGTCTTAGGTATTTTCTTGAGTACTAGAAACTAAGCTCTAAGCAAATCCAATTCATGGATTATTTTTCAAAAATTTTTGTTACATACAATTGTATGCCGTTTATTTAGCCAGTCAGTCCTGTTAATTCCCAGAACAAATTCCAGCAATTAAAAAAGCATGTCCTTCACATTTCTAACATTTTAATGCAAATTTTTTCCAGATCTTCGAAAAATATTTCGATAACTTAAGCTCAATAATATGTCTTATACTTTGCCTCCTAGATGCCAGCAAAAAGTGTATTTAGTTAAGGATTTGTTCTACGAAACTTTAGAAAAATTGTTCATTGGGTATATGTACTTGTAAAACATCCGAATGTGTCAGCGCATTTTGTAGTCACGTTTGTGATGCACTACAAATGTAGCTACTAATGCAACAAAAAGGTGATGCTTAACCAAAAGTTTGAGTACGATCCGTGGCACGAAATGCGATGGCAGCAAAGGAGGTGGAAGAAACAAATGTTATTGTAGCAAATATGAGTGGCTACATGCCATCTACATCAACCGAGAATGACATAAGTGGCGCTTAATTCTGCTCCTCAACCGATTCGATATAATTCAACGCCACTCGACGGGCATCACCAGCCAACTCAGAGCTGTGCACCAGAGAACATCAACAATCTCATCAGCAACATGATTCACATCAACAGCAACAGAGGAGGAAAGAATATAACCAAATAGCAACAGTGACAACAAGAGAGATTTCCGCCAGAAAAAGTAACCAGCTCACTTCATTTACATATGTGTGTACGTAAGTATGTATGTATGTAGTACAAGTATTGCAGACTAATGATGAGCGACTTTTAAACATGTTCCAAATGCACAGCCACACAAATAAAAACTAGTAATTCAAAAGCTTTAATTCAACGCAAATTCTCGTGAATAGTTTGCCAACACCTGCATTTTCCGGTGATTGAAATTTGATTGTCTGGATTTCAGAAATGTCATTTGTAGTAGAATTTATCTAGAAAATGTGATAGATCCAAAAAATTGTGGTAAGTAAATTTTTATATAAAAAGGAAACAATATTATATTTTGGCTTCTGTCAGGATAGAAATGATCATTTTTAAATACATTTTCGAAGTTATTCCGTTTATATCGTCAATAAAGTGTTCTTTTTTAAATCATAATTTATTTGTCATAGTGAACTATTTCCACTGGAAGTCTACAAAGAATGTCAGTATCAGTGCAGAACTAAATGAATTACTTCACTCTTGAGCAACGTCGGGAAATAATGCAAACATATTTATCAAGTCAATATCCCGCTTCTTTGTACCCGACTTATAAAAGAACAGATAAACTTTCCTTTAGCTGGAAAAGCAAACATGATCGCATCTTTCATGCCCGCAAGATTTGATTTCTTTAGTGTTAGTTAAGAACGCGAAATAGTTGTCAAGACAATTTTTAGGTTCACATTGTTATCTATTTAAAAAATACTACGCAAAAAATATATAGCGCAGTTTTTTCACTTCACAACACTACCTCTCAGGTCGGATAACATATTACCGAGTTAGCTAGACTCGCACATTTTTCCGACTTGGTATTGTTGCTTTCCATGCAATTTGTTATCCTACCTACTGTACTTTTGCAAGCGCTTTTATTAAAAAGAAGTTTTGGCACCCACCGTGCCTGTTTTAAACTAGTTTGTGCACAAATTTCGCGAGACTGGCATGCAAGTCGATCACCCTTACGGACCCCGCCATGGTACGGTCCAGGAATATCGTTCTCAACATTTAGCTCGAAATGAGCAACGGTTTTGCCCGAAAAATCATATTCTCTGGCGAGGTGTATCTGGGCATCGGAAAACCCACGCGCAATTGTCGAGAGTGACTGTTTGGTGCGGATTTTTGAACGACGGAAAAGCCATTTCGGTCAACGGTGAACGCTACAGAGTCGTGATATGATGATTTTTTGTAGCCGGAAATTGAAGACCTTCTTTGGTTTTAGCACTGTTGCGCAGCAATATAACGCCGGAGTTTGGAATGAACATGCCAGTTTTAAGTTTGCAAGTTTATTTCTGCGTATGTGCATAAGCGTATATTAATTAACAATATATTGTATTTAAATGAACAAATTACTTACCCCAGTTTCTCACTCCGTCTGTTCGCTACGCGTGGCTATTCGAAATAACGCAAATGGCGAAAATTGCCCCTTTTATACACTTTAAAATAACGGAGAATGCGAAAGCCGAAACAAAGAGTGTAAGAGACTGGGTTTACAAATTGAACAGAGTAGCCTTTTCTGGCATGTACTAAAACAGAAATTTATACGACAAAGATTAAATCAATCTATTACATCCCCACCCCCGTGAATCGGTCCAGATTCACCACCAATTACGTCAAGTTTCGCGAGTTTTGACGCAGGACGCTGAACCGTGCCGGTGGAAGTTGATACGTCTGCTCTACGTACTTGGCCATCTTTGCCAGGGTATGTCCTTTGTATTCTACCGCGGCGCCACTTCTTTCTAGGCTCATTCGGGTCACAAATAAACACCAAATCACCTTCCTCCAATGGTTTTGTTGGCGAGCACCACCTTTGCCGTCGCGTCAGTGTTGGAAGATATTCTTCTACCCACCTCTTCCAAAATCGATCCCGCATTTGCCTTGCCACGCGCCACTGCTTGCGTAGTGAGCAATACTTGCTAGGTGGTTCCATACAACTTGGTGTTTGCGCAGTATTTGCGCTGCCCAACAAAAAATGGTTCGGCGTCAAAGGCTCCTCTTGACATGGAGTAATCGGTAGATGCGTAAGCGGACGAGAGTTCACAACGTTCTCGGCCTCAATCAACAAACTCTGAAACGTGTGTTCCTTTGGGTTCAATTCTTTTACGGTATGTTGCAGTACCTTCTTCACGCATTGCACCATGCGTTCCCAAGCGCCACCTGCTGAAGGGTTCTCAGGGCAGTTGAAAATCCATTCCACACTCCTCGTCGACAGCTCGCTCTGCAGAGCTTGACAGTCAAACACGTCCTCAAACCGGTTTAACTCCCCGTCCACGCCAACGAAATTCTTTCCATTATCCGATCGTATTCGTTTCGGTACGCCTCTTCTATTCATAAAGTTGCGCAATGCGATGATACATGCATCCGTGGAAAGGTCATGGGCCATTTCAAGGTGAATGGCTCTTACTGTTAGGCATGTAAACAGGGCCACCCATCTCTTCTCGATCCGCCTCCCAATCGTGACGTGTACAGGACCAAAATAGTCGAGTCCGGTGTAAGTAAACGGTCGCACATATGGTGTGACTCGATCCTCTGGTAGCAGTCCCATTAATGGCACGATCGGCCTCGCTTTCTTAATTTTGCATACGTAGCACTTCGCGATGACTCCGCGCAGCACCTTTCTCAAGTTTGGAATCCAAAATTTCTGTCGTATCATACAAACTGTTGCCTCAGTATTCAAGTGCATCATACGTCTATGCTCATGGGCAACTATAAGATTTGTTACGTTGTGTTTAGGCGGTAGAATTATGGGGTGTTTTGCGTCATATGCAAGCCAGCTAGCCTTCTCCAAACGCCCGCGAGCACGGAGAACTCCGTCAGCATCTATCCACGGCGTAAGAGAATATAATGAACTGTCGTTTGTTAGTGCGAGGCCCTCCTTCAGCTGATTTATTTCGCTTCCAAACACTTCCCTTTGCGCTTGGCGACACAGCAAAATTTCGGCTGAAACGAGTTCTGAAGCTGTCAAGCCATACTTAGATGCAATGTTGGACCGTTGAATTGTTGACTTGCAGACGGTGGCGAAGCGAAGGATCCATGCAGCAACTCTCTTAAGTTTAGTATACGTTGAAAACCTTTGGTAATCAATTACAGACTTTGTATTAATTAAAAATGCAAATTTCGGACGCAGTTCTTCGCAGTCATCAATATAGTCGTCGCTTGTGGTACCTTTAGGCCACAGATCTGCATGTCGATAAAGAAACGGCGGACCTGTAAACCATCGCGAGGACGGACTTAAAGTTACGTTTGTGTTGACTCGAGTAGCTTCATCGGCTACATTTTCTTTTGTGGGCACCCATCTCCAATCAGACGGCTTAGACACACTAAGGATTTCGGAAATCCGATGGGCCACAAATGGTTTATAGCGGCAATGTTCGCTGGCTATCCATTTCAGAACCGTCCTTGAGTCACTCCAAAACACACATCGATTTACGTGCACTGTATGCGCTCCAACAATGGTTGACATCATACGAGATCCTAACAATGCAGCCTGCAATTCAAGTCTGGGAATTGAAAGCGATTTAAGAGGTGCACTTCTCGTTTTTGCGAACACAATCGATACTTCGACATCACCGTTTGTAGTCTCTGATCTCCAATATGCTACGGCTCCGAACGCATCTTCGCTCGCATCCACAAATATATGTAGCTGTAAGGATTTTGGATTACCCTTGCGGAAGTAGTGACGTGGAATTTGACACTCGGAAACTGTCGACAGTTGTTTACGAAAGCGACTCCAAATTGCAAAAACATCCGCAGTGACTGGTTCGTCCCAACCCCAATCTCGCTTCCAGATCTCGCGCATGATTAATTTAGCAGTTATGGAAAAGTGGCATAGAAATCCTAGTGGATCGAAGATGGACATAATTATACTCAAAAGCAATCTTTTCGTTGGGACGACTTCACCATTTATGACGGACGCACAATTCCCATAAAATTCCAGACGGTACGTAAATTTATCAGTTGTGGGCTGCCACATCATTCCCAGCACTTTTTCCATTGCCGCGGATTCCTTTGACTTGATGGATAATGTTGTAGTCTCTCCATCCAATGCAGCTGTGACTCCGGACAGGTTCGACATAAACCTTCGTAGATTAAAACTTGCTCCTTTATGAATGTCTCTAACCTGTTGTGAGACTCGTATAGCTTCGGAAGCCGAGGAAAAACTGTCTACAAAATCATCGACATAGTGGTAGTCCGTTATGGCCTGAATCGCACGTGGATCATAGGTTTTGTGCTCCAAGGCATTCCTCACCTTTACGTAGTGGGCTGAGCAAGGAGAGCATGCCGCGCCGAAGGTCATAGCCGTCATCTCGTAAACATCGGGCGTTTTCTGACTGTCACCATTGCGCCACAAGAACCGCTGGGCACATCGGTCTTCAGGGCGTATAACGATTTGGTGGAACATCTCCTGTATATCAGCACAAACAGCCACCGGACCTTCCCTAAAGTGAAACAAGACTGACACCAATGAGGGGGCCTGCTGTGGACCCTTGAGTAGTTGTGAATTCAGCGAAAACCCTTGTGATGTCGCTGCTGCGTCGAAAACCAATCTCAGCTTACCCGGTTTGTGGGGATTTACCACTGCAAAATGGGGGAGATACCATGTTTTTGGAGTTGTTTCAGCTACCTCGTGCGGCTGCAGCTTTCGGGCGTAGTTTTTCTCGACGTACATCTCGACGATGTTCTGGTAGGATTTGCTAAACTCCTCATCTTTAGCCATTCGCCGTTCGATACTCGTTAGACGTTTCAGTGCCATTCCGTAACTATCCGGCAATTCAGCAGAGTCTCGGCTCCACAGTAATCCGGTTTGAAATCGACCACACACCTTCACCGTAGTTTCTTCCAGAATCTTTTTCGCACGTACATCTCCTGGACTCTCTATAGGTGGCGCGGCCCTCACTCCAAACGATTCGACGCTAAAATACTCCTTTATCATATTATGCATCTGGCACTCTGATGTGCTGACATGCAGACAGGAAGGCTTCCTTAGTGGCAAATCACACGATGGTCCAAATATGACACAACCTAAATCTGTAAACGCGGCATATGGTCCGCTGTGGTTAGTTGATATCGGCTTAGAAGGTAGTCCAAGATGGCAGTGGTCGAGGCCAATCAAGATTTTCGGAATAGCGTTTTCGTATTGTTGTATTGGCAAGTTACCCTGATATCTAACGGCGTTGTGGATATCCCTTTGGCTAAGGCTTTGCATGGGTAAGTTTAAATTCGCTACACCGTGGACGTTGCGAAGCGTATAACGTTTCTTCATTCCTAAACCACTTACAGATAAATTAACAACAGCGACGGGTTCATCTACTGATTTACCCCCAAACCACTGGATCTCTACTTGGCGTCGTTCAGCTTTAAGTCCAAGTTCCTGTATTAGAACGTCGTCGATCATCGTGATTGATGAGCCTTCATCCAAAAGTGCGTAGGTGTTGATTCGCTTATTTGGTCCATACAGCGTGACGGGGACCATTCGAAATAAGACTTTACCATCAGCACGCGCGCGACAGTTTAGGACCGGATTATTAGTACTTGGTGATTGCGGGCCGTTACGAAAGTTGACCGATTGACCATCATCATCTTCATGCAGCAGACGATTGTGAAATTTAGTGCATCCATTTGCTGGACAAATCTTTCGACGGCGACAATCACGGGTGGAGTGACCGGGCCAGAGGCAACTAAAACAAAGACGTAATCGTTTGACCATTTTCCACCGATCCACTAGGGTAGCTGCGAGCAACCGACGACAATCAGGAGCTTTATGGTCACCTTGACAAATTGTGCATTTGCCGGTACGTCGCTGATCCGATGTGTGCAATACTGCACGACGCTTCGTTTCTCGTGTTTCACTGTCCTGAACCATCTGAACTAGGTTCGCAACCTCAGACAACCAATCGCTGAAGTTGACTATCGTTGGAAATGGCCGGATGCTGACAGAATTTCGTGCCCAATCCAAGCGTTTACTTAGAGGTAACTTTGCCACTAGCTCCTCCAACAGCGTTGGATTGGCCAAGTGCTTCTCTTCACCTATGGATTGGAGGAATACTGTGAGGTTCTTTGTTATCGTCGCAAAGGGAATCAATTTACTAAGCGCATTTTCTGAAATAGGGGGCACGTCTCGTACCACCTTCAGTTGACTTCGTACGAGTTGATCAGGGCGACCGAACCTAAGCCGCAGTTGATCCATGATGCAGCTTACGTTGTTTGGGTGTATAAGAAGGGACTTAACTACATCCCTCGCTTCTCCCTTAAGACATTTATTCAAGCGCTGATTATTTTCAAAGTTAGTGTAGTTATAGACCGAGGTTGACTCTATGAAGGCTGCTTGAAATATTGGCCAGTCTTCTGCATGACCCGAAAACACTGGCAAATCCAATAACTTTCTTGGTGGCGGCATAGTATTTACTGGCAAGGTGTGACTAGATAATATCGGCAATGGATTTTCGACTTGCGTGGTGATGGGCGCGCTGGCAATTGGAGAGGCATCGCTGTGTAACGTAGCAGGAGAGCGGGATGACTGACCATAGCTCCGCGTGGAACCCAAAGAAACGGCAGGCATGGTGTCTTGCGACGTACTAGGTCGTTCCCTGAAAACTTGAGGCAGAATACCATTTGGAGCGGCGAGGTAACTGTGCGAGGTGGGCGTTACAGAAGTAGACTGCCTATTTAATGATTTGTCTGGGTTGGCCATGAATGACTGTCCACTGAGGAACGCGGCGCGATTTATCGTGGATGACTGTCCGTCGACTAATACGTCGGAATCGACCGTGACAGGCTGCCCACTGGGTAACAAGAATGCATTGGCTGGAGCTGGTTCTAAATTGGGAGACTTGAATGCATTCCTATAGGACGCCACGGTGCCGCTGCCCAATACTGAATTACCGATTGATGGTACTGTTAAGTTATGCGATGTGACGGTTGACCTCGCGGACGACGTCATGGCGTAATGATGCGGTAATATTGCATTGCTACCAGCTAGCGACACTAAGTGCGGTAACCCCCCTATAGAACACTGCCGTTCATTTTCTGCTATTTTAACTTGAGCTTGTTGGAGTTGCAGTTCTAATCTAAAAATTTGTCGCTGCATAGCTAAAAGGATGTTCACTTGTGAGACGTCATGTGTGGATTGCCCTATGCCTCTAGAGGCCTGAGTATTTACTATATCGGTTGGCATTGTGTTGTTATGCAAGGTGGCGTTTGCGCTTTCGGCGCTGGCAGTAGCGGTTGCGTTGGCGTTGGCGTTGGCGTTGGCGCTGACAGGTACGGCGTTGACGCCAGCAGAGAAATTGACGTTGGCGTTGGCAGTGGAAGCGGCGTTAGCGAGATCGACAATGACCGGGGTGATATTACCCGGACCAACACTGACATTGGCATTATTAAAAAGAGTGGCAAATTCGCTTACCTGTTGATCCTGGCTAGGATTCGGACAGAAAACGTTGGTCCTCATTAATGGTATACTTGTTACTGCTGGTGTGGTGTTCGTAAGGTAGGTAGTTACTGGAACGCTGTATGGCGGCAGACTTGATGGAACAATAGGCGGCGGCGAATTCGATGGTGCTCTGGGTGCAGCACTTGATTCCGGCTTACTTGACGTGTCACTCGATAACTCAGGAAGTGCGACAGTTGCCGACTGAACACACGGAGCACTATGCGTATTTGACTGAACACAATATGAAAAAGTTGCTGATGTACTATGTTGCGGTACAGTTAACGGGTCACTTGGCACATCTATTGGAGCGTTATGTAACGGCGCTTTGAACATTTCATTTGAAGAATGTGGTTTTGGCACACCTGGTGGGTCGGACGATATACTCGACTTGGCGACACTTAATTGAGCTTTAGTAGTCGTAACAGCAATCTTCTTGCTGGTTGTTGGGTCTTCTGGCTGAAGGCGTTGGCTTCGACGCACCGGTGACCGTTGCATATTACTTGCAGCTCCGAACAATTAACAAATGCTTACAAACTGGCGGCTGTCCCACTAAATGGGAAATAAAGATGTTGCGCAGCAATATAACGCCGGAGTTTGGAATGAACATGCCAGTTTTAAGTTTGCAAGTTTATTTCTGCGTATGTGCATAAGCGTATATTAATTAACAATATATTGTATTTAAATGAACAAATTACTTACCCCAGTTTCTCACTCCGTCTGTTCGCTACGCGTGGCTATTCGAAATAACGCAAATGGCGAAAATTGCCCCTTTTATACACTTTAAAATAACGGAGAATGCGAAAGCCGAAACAAAGAGTGTAAGAGACTGGGTTTACAAATTGAACAGAGTTGCCTTTTCTGGCATGTACTAAAACAGAAATTTATACGACAAAGATTAAATCAATCTATTACAAGCACCATGCGTCATGCTACACAGTAGAGCTGGAAAGACAATCGATAGCCTATCGATAGTATCGATAGTTTTCATTTTTAAAACTTTCGTTGATTTCATTTTTAAAACTGTCGAAACGGCTTAAGCGATTTTGGCCGAACTTCTACGCCAACTCCGAACGGCGAATGTTTTTTTTTGTTTGTGAAAAAATTTTTCATGGCAGAAATACATTTGGAGGCCTGCCGTGAGGCGACTGCTATTACAAAAAACGTTTCTCTAATTTTTGATGTTACTTGGCCCGGCCAGGATTTGAACCCGACCCACTGAATGAAGCACTTTAAAAATTTTGTAGTAGACACTTTAAAATGATCTTTCTGAAACAAAAAAATACTGTGAAAATTTGAAGAAATTTTTGCTGACTTTCGTAAGAAGTTCGAAATTTGGATTACTAGGGATATTTTTTATAAAAAACGTAAAATAAAATAAATAGCCCACAACGGGCGACTGCATCATTTTATAAGAAGTGAATATGCTTAAGTAATTATTGTTGTTGTTTAATGCAAAGTTTAATTCATTTTTATAAAAGCTCTGGCTACTAAATCAACAACAAAAATAATTACTATGGTCCCAAGATATCAGTATAAAAATCTAATGTATACCATTAATTTATCCTCCTTTACCAATAAAATGCTTTGACAAATAAAATTGGTCTTTCAAATCAACCTATAATATACCGAAGAAAAATTTTTTAAAATTTTTTTTATAGAAATCACTACACGGACCACACTATATGTTAACAAATTGATTAACAAAAAAATTTAAAAAAATTAAAACTTATCTTAAACTATTTTATTCCTTTAATATCTTCGTAGTGGCAAATCTACCACAATTGTGGTATTGACCGTGCACTTGCTCTTAATTTATATATACATAAGTACATACATACATATATTTGTCGTTATGAGTGTGTGTAGGTAATCGAAAAAGGTTTTCAAGTATTCAAAAACTCTTTGTAGGGAAAATTCAATGAACATTTTAAAGTGCTCTAAGTGGATTAAAGGTAACAAATAAAAAGAAGCAAAATTTTAATTACAGATATTTAAGTTTTTTTTTTGTTTTCATTACGAAAACATAAGGACCTGCCACAAAGTGATGCCGGCGCACGGATATTATACATTCGATTTAGTACCTATGTGTGTGGTCTTCGGAAATGTTGTTTTAGAGGATAGTTGTGAAAATCTAAAGGTAGCCACCGAAAAGTAAGCCAATATCAAAAAAAAATTACAAACACTTAAAGTAACACTAAACAAATATGGCTGATATTTATAAATATCTTTGAAGTTGTGTATAGATCCGTTTACAGCCCAGTATATATGCTTTATGATTTTTTTACCAAATATTTATTTTTAAGATTTAGTGACTTTTGAATTGATTTATTCTGCAAATATGAATTAAAACTACAAAAGTAAAAAAAAAGCATCAACATTTTTATTACATTAACGGTGCCTCTATATTAGGAATGTCAAAAATCATGGGATTTTTTCAGTTCCAGCCCGGGGCTTGTTGGTATATTTTTTTGCAACTAGTAAAATTTTCCTCACAAAAATCCTCCTTTCTGAGCAAGAAATTTAGTTCAATGCTTACATTTTTGAATATGATTAGTTTTTTTTTTTTGAATCACACTTTAAGCAATACACAGAGTCAAAACGATTTATTTGCTAGTTCACTTTAAAATAAATAAATACCTTACTTATCTTCGAGCAACATAGGTTGATTTTGGACTCAGGCTCTTGATACAATCCTTTTATATACATACAGGGTTTCAATTCATTTTATTAAACATTTTATAGGCAAACAGTGTATAACATTTTACTTATACATCTAAACCAATTTAAAAAAAAACCACCAGCTGCAAAAAAAATAATGTTATCATAAAATATTGAAGTCTAAAGTTTCAAAAATTTGGTTTCTTTTTTTTCTTATAAAACACTATGTTTGTTGTCTTAATAGATATCTGAAATAATATTTCTTTCTTAATGTTCTGCTCTAAAATACCGTAATAGGCTGCTCAACTTATTACATTGTTCCAATTTGAAATTTTTTTAATATATAATCCCGAAGACCCCGGGTTCAGTAAAATTCCCAACATCCCTACTCCATATACACATTTGAAGATTAACAGCAAGGTGAATTCATATAAGGTGATGTTAACAAAAGAAAAAGAAAAACTACACGTTTCTAAATATCATAAAGTATAAATAATTAGTTCCCATTGCAACGTAAGCTATCGGCATGTAAGCAAAATATTTCAATTTGACAATCCATGCGCTGATTCGAAAACAAACTTTTTATGGGTTGTTATAGTAGGTCTTCGATTCAAAACTACCGGAAATCGCAAAGCTTTCCGCAATAACAATCATTTTAATGCTATAGCCAACAACAGTAGAGGTATATTTGCATTTATAAAGCGATAGTCTAAAGAATTCAAGGACCCAACTAAAACAGCTTTTATAACATTAGTAAAACCGATACTAAAATAGGGTTAGATAGTTTGGAGCTTGCGTTATCAAGTTCACATAGATCGGCTGAAATCAATTAAAAAGCAATTTTTACTTTATGCGTAAGAAATTTTCGATGGGATTCACGGTATAATCTTTCCAATTGTACTAATGGTTGGAAACTAATAAATCTTCTTACTCTTTCTAGCCGCAGAGAAATGATAGGCATAAATTTCATGGCTAAACTACTCACAGGCTCGATTACAGGTGCATTTCTTATTGCCGAAATTAAATTTAAAGTTCCATCTCGAGCCTCAAGACACTTTAAAACTCTTTTTTTAAATCAGTGTAAGACGAATTTCGAATTTCTGTTGTCTGTGTCAAGATTTCAACTGTCTTTCCAGCACTTTTGATATTTCAGACTATCCTTACACCGTAAAAGAAAGCTGTAGTGTTCTTCTCAGTAATGATTAAAGATTTGGATTCTTGCATTTCATGTTTAAGTTATATTAAGCTGATGAGGTTTTTCTGTAGTTGAGCAGTTTTAGATCTTGAAACTTAACAATCCCTAGCGTTTCGATGACTTGACACAAAACAAAAGAAAAAGATCCATACGTTTTGCAAACTGTGCCCCTCGTGTCGTTGTCAGATTAGATTTAGCAGCGTAAAAGATTTCACTGGTAGTAACACTGCAACAAACACTAAGCACAAGCTTTCCTATCGCCTGCCGATCCCTTCAAGCGTTTAAGGAGCAATTAGATCGAAAATTATACAGAAGATGCCACAAGACCGAAGTCGGTTTGTATGCAAACCAAACTCTAAAAGAGATGGCGAAACCCCGTCCCAATGTACCTTATTCAACAGAAGGTCAAGCGACTAATCAGGAACTATTTTAAAGCTCAACCAACGTAGGACTTTAGAAGAGAAGTGTCCGCAATATCTGATCAATACGAGGTTACCCTAAAATTGGTCCCAGAGCATATGGATATTTATGAAAATGAGACAGTGGATAAGGAGCGATAGGAGATTTGCAACGAATGTATCACATGTGTTGGACATGGGCGTCTCGTCTAGGGAGATCAAGAGTAGAACTGTATAAATTTACCATTCGAAAGCCAATTGGAGGTGCAGGATCGTCTAGGCATGTCAGGTAGTTCTTTGTGTCCTATGTCTCAACAACAACCAGGGCTCCTTTAAGAATAACCAAAAAAAAACCTACAAACTCACGAATCCGGGCTCAAAAGAGATGGTCGAACACTTGCTCACCCTCGCAAAGATGAGACTAGAGACACTCAGCAAAACAGTTGTACTGAATAATTCTGAGTTCTGCCGCCACTCTTTGTATGATCTAGTGATTTTCATTATGGCCAAGAGTTGGATGTAGATTGCACAAATAGTGGAATCAAAATTGACAAGCTTGGTAATAACATATGAATGTACAGTATGTGAAAAAAATAAGTTTCCAAATTGAACGTATTTATATTGTCACCAATATTGTTGAGTTTTGTAGCACAGGTCTTATTTCTTTTTTAAGATTACTTCAAATACTAGCTACAAATAAAATATTTTCTTTGGAATTATTTTAAGGTGTTCAAAATAAGGAGTAGATAAAGAATTCATCGCAATGGCGTCCATTTTGAAAATACAACTTTGCTAGCCGATTTAACATAGTGCCAATAAGCTTCCTGCAATTATCTGGACTAATTTGTTGCCACTTTGCTTCTATGCACGCCTTGAGCTTCTTCAAGTTTTGAGGTGTTACCACAGCAATACGAATTTTTAGCATTGCCCATGCGTTCTCTTTGGCGAAAGGTCCGGACTTTGCGGTGGCCATTTCAAAACTGTAATATGTTTATCAGAGAGATTAGTGTAGTGATACTTTTTTGCAGTTTGAACTACCGTGTTGGAGAGAGTTTGGCCCTATAAATCGATTTCGGTATTTGTAGGTACACATTAGCATAAACTTCTCTCTCCAAAATTACTACTTCTCCTGTACTCTGAGCAGAAAGGCAACTACATATCATTAATCCTTTATATACTGTTTTTATAGTGGGAATAGCGCATTCATAAGATAGAGAATCTCCTGAGTGAGTATCTCAATCGTATCATCGACTCATCACTCCATGACATTGTATCAATAGTTTTATCATGATTTTACGTCGTATTCTTTATTGAACTGAATCCTTTTATTTCTATTTAGTTTGATTACGTACGACCACTCGACCTCTCTAGCGAGTTGTTTTAATTCTGTTGTGAAATTCTGAAATTTCTTTTATTCATCTACTGTTTCTTTTGTACTTTTTGGATATCTTGACCGTTTCTTCAGTTTTGTAAGTCACAACAACCTTACGAGCGGCTGTATGGGATTTCCCATATTTTTTCGCAATGTATCGTAAATTAGGGTCAGTTTTGTATAACTTTACAATTTCTTGCCGTTTTTCAATCGTCAAATGCATAAATTTTCCCATTTAACTGCAAATTTAAACATTTATATTTAAAAAAATTCGATATGTATCTTACCAGTTGTTGATTTAATACAATTTCGCAATAATTTAGTTAGGCGATCGGAATGATTTAATCAAAATTAAAACTATAAGGGTCTACTGCTACCACATGTTCGCTTTGGAAACATAATTTTTCAAATTGTATGAGGTATATTCACCATGATTAGGAAGCACAGTTATTGCTGTAAAAGAGATAAAAGTCTCTTGAAATCAGCAAAATAAATCCAAGTGCAAATACTACCTCTAAGTTGTATTTCCTGTAATCATCGTAAAATAATCAAATTAAAAATTTTCCCATGCTCTAAAATTACTTCAGCAATGTGATTTGACGATTTAGTGACCATATAATACGCGCAGGGTTGTATGTACGCATAAACGAGTATATATTTAAAGGGATATATACATGTATATATGTATATAGATTTAACTATCACTGTGTAAAAGTCTAGGCTGTGATAACTGTTTATGATCGCTAGGTGTGAATTTTATGCAGTGTGAATGATGTATTGTACATGTGAGTAGGTACATATGTATGTACTAGATAAGTTTCGGCATTTTCAGTAAGTTCAAAGAGTTCAAAGAAAGCGCCGATATCTTACATACATATGTCCCGGTATGCATTCATAAAATTATACGCGTATATGTATGTATATCGATTTATGTATGTATGCCTGCATAGGACTTTAATTTTAATTTCTTCGGAATTGACGACTTTATTTTCGCCAATAAAGCATGATTAATTTATTGATTAAATGTACATATATATGTATGTATGCATGTATGTAATCATGTCGTTTTAAAATTCAGTACATAAATAAAGCATGTATTTTGTTCTGGAAATCGTATTGAATTATAGTTAGGTGAAGAACATAAACGGTACTCAAATCTGCGTCTTAGGGCCTGTGCCAAACGGTAGCAAAGTACATTGGAATGGAAATTTTTGACAGTTATGAGGTGATCATCATTTGCCGCCGTCATAGGGCTACTCAAAAATTTGGCATGGAGTTGGAAATTTTTGACAATAAGCTGAGTGAAGAAAAACACTGATTTGAAGAACTATTATACGTACGAAAATTAAGCAAAAAGTTAAAGAGCAATATTACATGTATTTAGAAAATTTAGTTATTGGTTATAGTTTCAACATCTTACCAGGCTACTTGGCAGTTTTGACAATTTCTTTTTTTAGTTAATGTTAATAGGTATATTAAATGCATTTTACTTTAAGGGGGGAATCCCATGTAAATGGTTCAAAAAGTTAATTTTTACATAAATAAAGGCTATATATATATTCAGGAATATCAATGTAAAATTGTAGGGCGATATTCCAAAAATTTACAGAAATATGACTATTTTCGACCCGTATGGCACGCGGGTTTTTCCATCATGAAAAAACTCTAAACGCATTTTCCCAAAGGTCGTGTTTTTAAAACGGTGTGCAAAGTTGCAAAAAAAACCGCTCTACCTATATAAAAAATTTTTTTAACACTATACATTACAATTGTCTAGTCCTTGGCGCATTTTTTATGCAAAGAAAAAAATTTAGAAACACTTTGTTAAAAAAAATATCGATAAAAATTCAGCATTTTTTCTTAATATTCTAAAAACAAACAAAAAATGTCGGGAAAAAATCCAATCCGATAACTTTTTTATTACAACTTTTTTGTTGCAGAAACATTTCCTTGCACAACGTAGTCCGTGTTATTGTATCACTAAAGAACTTCAGACTGTTACAATTCGATCACTCTATCGTCAAAATTTTTGTTTCTACCCAAATTTGAAGCAGAGTTACGATTTTAAATGTTTACTTGCGATTACCCCCTTAATTCTAAAATAATTGCAATTAGTAAAGGTATGTATTTCTTGTATGTTTCATGCATTTTACTTTTATGAATGTGTTTTAATCTTTTCTGCGACTACATAGCTGTCAAAATTTTCCTGCGATAAAAAACAAATTGCATCACATCCCACCGTTCCTCTCACAGAAAATCTCGCCCAATTTCACCATACCAGAACTAATTTGACTTTTGCGGATAGTTTTTAGAGTCTGATTAAATCCAATTGATTTTTGGTATGGTGAAATTGAACGAAAAGTATAATCAGAGTAAACAAAACGACATGCAATAATTTGTTTTTATTGTTTTTAGTTTATTATCAGCGGGCATTCCAGATGTTACCCATGAAACTCCCAGTAAGCCTAACCATTTTCTGACTTTATTCTCGACCATACCTATAACTTCTTCGATGGTATTTCTAGAGTGTATTTTCACTTTCGCACTCTCTTTATTATTATATCATTCGTACTTACTTTGGTATCCTCCGAATTTAACTTTTATTAAATAATTTACCGTCAAAAATTCATTCTATCGCCAACTGATAAACAAACCGAAAATGGTTAGTACTTTCAATGTTTCATGGCTTCAAGTGCGACTCAATGACGTGACGAGTGTCATACAAATTGGCAAGTCATTGCTTTTATTTGACTGACGGCGGGTCGCCACATTGGCAGTGTTCCACCATTATAAACTTATGTGGTGTGTGTGTGTGTGCGTGTGCACATGTGAGGTATATGGCTTCGAGCTCAAAATAAAAAAAAAAACCCTTGTTAAACGAAAATTTCAAGCAATCATTGCACATCCTTGTCAACGTTTAACGGAAATTCAAAAAACATAATTACAAAAAATACCGAAAAATCCTGCGCACTCAGCATACTGCACGCTGCCGTTGTGATGAGTCAGCAAAATTTCAATTTTTTTTGTTTTTTGTTTATGTTATAATTGGGGAAACCACAAAGGTAAAGGCAAAGAATAAGTTAACAGCAATATTTTGGTACTTTATGGAATATGAATACGAAAATGACGAAAATGATAAGTATTGCACATGTTTAGAAAATGCTAAAAGTACAGTGGCATTTAATATATGTAATCGTCGACGTCTGCGCTGCAGTTGGCTGGAATTGTTGGTGGTCACACGTGACTAAATCGAAATGAAAATAGAATTAACGTTTAAAAGTCACAGACGCTGTCAACACCAAAAAAAAAAACAACAATAAAGGCTGGAACAACATTTGTAAAAATACATGCACATAAATATATAGACATATTTAGTACTAGGTATGCAGGACCGTGCGCGGGATTTGTTCTTGGAGGGGATTTGTACTTTGGTCTTCAAAGAAGCCATCATTCGATGGATATTGGTACAAATTTATTCAATTCAAAAATACGATTGTAAATTAAAGTCACAAAACTTCGAAAGAACTTTTAATTTAATAAATTAATGTGGCGGGTCAATAAAAAAACCTATCTACTTTTACGTCTCGATGAATGTCAAGAGCAGTCACTCCATTTAGTCGATTAGTTTTACTTCGTCGAGAAATACTTCAGCAAAATTGTCAAAATTGTCATGCAAAATCGCAGCGCATTTTCTTAATAATCGCTAGAAGGCTTTTTCATCTAGAGTTGGAGTTTTCGATGAAAAAAAAATATAGGAAATTAGATATAATAATCTTCAATATCGTTAGTCTCCTCATTGCGCCGATGAGCCTGACGAGAAGTTATTCTAGGTTTTTCAACTTCAATATCGTATTCTTTACAAATCTAACCGAGTTGACTATTTCCTGACAATTAATTCTTTTTTTACAGCACCTGCCAACTTTATGGTTGGATTGCAGTCCGTCCAGAATACCCTACTCGTACGAGTATCGTCAAATACGGCCTTGTTCACAAACTTGTATGCTCGGTATTTAATCTTCTCCATGACTTTATGATTTCCACTAAAACTAGAATATCCAGAATAAGAAGTCCCTCAGCAATCTACCCACTAAACTCAACAGCGATAGAATTTGGAATAGGTACCTGCCGGAAGATCAATGTTCGCGAAAGCCATTTGCCATGGTCATTGGCCGATGACTACTGCGTTGAGATCTTACCGCGGAGTAATAAAATGTAACATCTTCAAGCGCCTACAACAACAATACCTCGATATCGCTCAATCCTTCAAGAAGTACGGCTGGCACTTCCGTTTTACTGATGGATCGAAAACCGAAGTTAACACATCATTTTCAGTAGTCGATGGAAAGGCTAATACTATATCACTTGGAGGAATGACTGAACTTGCCACAATTTCCACTGCGATCCTCTGTGCACTTAAACTTTGTCGCGCATCTATAAAAAAAAACACATAATTTGCTCTGACAGCAAATCTGTTTTTGATACAGTCAAAAGTTTTACTAATAATGATTACAACGATTAAGCAAGCGCTCATCAGCATGAACAACAGCGTTAAAATTATGGGGGTCCCCGGAAGACGACAAGAACATAAAACATGATAATCCCAGCAGAATATTCCTCAGACCTCCATCTATTACTAATACTAGATTAGGTTAGGTTGATGTGGAAGTCGCCGCAATGGAAATTCACTTTGATATATTAAAGGAGTCCATTGTGAAACCACTCGCTGTTAGAGCCTATTGGTTTGACGACCAGAGGAGTCTCCACCCTCTCCTTGTAATTGTAAGAATTTAGCTATACGACCTAAATACCTATACCTTAACAATGTACTTAATTACCGCTAGCCCAAGTTGCTCGTGCTTCTATTTTATTTATTGTAAATTTATTTTATAATAATAATAAAACCGCCGAATATTTTTCAAATAATTAATCCAGAGTTAGAGTTTTCGATGGAAAAATACATATTTTACGGTACATTAAAAATTTGGGCTTCAATATGAGTTACGAATAAGTCCTGAAATGCTATGCACGTACAAAGGCGAACAAATTTATAGTTGCCAAATGCTGCAAGTTTAGGCAGATATAGGATAGAGTTTCTAATTGCGAGGCTGTCGCAGGTTCAGCGTTCAACTGTTGATTAATAGACAATAACTAAATAAATAGTATTTGAGTGGAGCTGATCAAGAAATACATCGAAATATTAAAGCTCAGAGAAAAATTCAATAATGGAAACTTTATGATGTCAAATATTTATAAGACGAGGTATTTTACTTAAAAGTTCACGAATGTCCAATTGGAATGGGTCGATTGTAATTATTATTATTATCTAGTGGGGTAGAACACTGCGATCCTGTGGATTAAAGAATCCCAGCATAAGAGATAAAATTTAGTATTGACCATACATCACTGAATTGCATTAGACATTCACCCAGATTCCTTTTTCGTTTATGCATTAACGGAAGGCACAGTTCCAGAAAGTGCCCTGCAGTTTCCTTTTCTACTCTGCAGAGTCTACAATGTTCATCCGAATAAATACCTAGTTTAGGCAGGTGAGAATTTAGTCTGCAGTGTCGTGGAAAAATTCTTGTAATAAGTCTTATTCTTTGATAAGCCCATGCAATCTCTAAAGTGTTTTAGTTTATTGGAACCTAAAAGCGCTTTCGAGTGCTCCAGACCTGGTAGATTTTCCCAGTACAGCTCCTTGCGGGGTTACACTTCTTCATTTTCCAAAATGGATTTTGCTCTCTTTCCTATAACGCAGAAAAGTTCTTGGCCTATAAAGGGAGTTAATGCTCCCTTTTTTGATATGTAGTTTTTCCGCAATTTCGCTTTCTTCAATACGAATATGACCCGAAACACAGAAAAGCCACACATGATTGATCAGACCAAGTGTGTTAATTGCTTTAGGCGCCCAATCACCAGTTTAGAAGTTACCTGGCGAGATTTGAATGCCCAAAACGCTAAAAATTAAACTCACATGTCTATCGGCCTAACGGCCACCGATAACACAACACACGAAATTTTTTCAAATGAATAAAGTTTTCCATTTGACTCTTAAAAAATCTTACAGTCTATAAGGTTTTTGTAAAGCTATATCGAGAACTTTATTTATGTTCTGTAACAAACTATCTGACATGTTCTACATTTCACTTCGGTTTGAAAAGTAAATATGATGCAATTCCTATTACTTTTGGTGGTGGTGTTCCTGATTCCGACTGAATGCGAATAGATTTCGAATAGTTTTCGAATCATTTCAATTCCAAGTAAGACAATATAATTAATATATTTCTAATATTTCTTTTTCTATTTAATATATATAATATTTCTTCAAATATTTAACAATGCTGTTTGGTTGTGCTGAGGCGAGAAAACAACAAAAATTATTAGCTGAGGTTACGCGGGACATTTATCTAAAGCTGGACTCCAAGCAGGTTTTGTATGTAAAGAATTTATTTTATAAAAGCTTTCTAATTGCGATATATGTATGTATATTGGAAGGATTATCCGTCATCCCTTGTCCAGTTTGGTTTAAAGACAACCAGGTTTCTGCTATGAATTAATTAATGCAGTTTTTTTACTATTATAATCGCAGATTCTGTACAAAAACATTAATTTAACGGCAGCACATGAAAGTTTAAGTTCGAATATTGTTTGTGATGCATGGCAACATTGAACTTTTAGTTGAATGTTGCGCATGCGCTGAAGTGCAATCAAGAACAGGTCAGTTTCGTGCTGATCGTTTTCCCTGTGTTTATCTAATAAGTTTTCAAATTGAAATTTTCTGATACAGATTTATAAAACTACTTGAATACAGATTAGAGCAATGAAGAGTTATAAATCTTCCCAATAAATGGATTTTTAGCTATAAAATGTTTGCCTGACAAGCAACAAATACATCTGATCTTAATCTGTCAATTTCTTTTCAATCCAACTAGTCAAAGGCAAAAATTTCTGAACAGAAAAAATATTGTCGGAATCGAAACCAAGAACGCCATTCTATTTCGGTTCCGAAAAAAGTTGGCAGGCCTGTATTACTTCAGTTAGAATATTAACTGCAGTTTAAAAATTCTCTGAGAGGGAGGGTTTGAACCCCCAAAACCTCTCCGAGCATACTGGCCTGTAGGTATGGACGCACAAAAGAATAAATGAATTACATAAACAAAAAGTGCCACGTACGCCGCACAAACGCAAGTACACATGTGTATGTGTATATCTTTCTGCCGCCAGGACTAAAGGACTTCAACACGGCGACAGACAACCTACACACATAACTACATATGTATGTATGTAGAGATAGTTGATTGCATTTTGCTATGCAACGGAAAATAAATAGTCAAACGTGGAGGAGTCTATAGTTGCATTTCTGTGGTTAATGAAGTGCAGTCATAAAAAATTAAAAGATAATTTCACACATCTCCCTGCAAAAGATATTTAAACTTCATTCCTACTTGGCCACAGCGCAATTTCTTTGCGGCATTGCGGTGTTTTATGATTAACAGCGGCATCAAAATTATTTTATTGAACCGCGAGCACAGAGATGTGACTTTTTCTTCGCAACACCAACGCAGCACAATTCCCAATTAGTTTGTACTCATTTTAGCTACTGGACATTGCAGCAACTGCATAAATTGTGGTCATAAAAATATTGGTAGACAATTGACGAGTGCGGGCGGGCGGATTGCTTCGTCACCAGTAGGCAGCAGCGGCCGATCGTTGGTTTTCAGTTGGTGAACTGGGCTCTGAATAAAAAATCTCACTAGTTGTGCGGTACACTGAGAGAAATGTTGTAAACAATTTATGTATTTGTGGACTTTTCACAAAACAATTTATTTGACATTAGCGTTTTTAGCTTTGTTCACCAAACGATTGTTTGTAACATCACAAAGCAAACGAGATGGATATAGACATATACATATATACCAAAATTTTCAGAATGAAAAACGAGTTCGTCTAAGCCATGCCTGTCTGTCCGTCCGCCCCTGGGTCGAAATGTCTCGAGAAAATATTAAGATATCTTAACGCAACTTGGCATTCACATTGCACTCGAGCCTCGAGTGTTTCGAGTCGTTTCCTCTTAAATATATTTTATAGCCTTATATATAGGATATACTATACACCAAATATTCTCAATCTATGGAATCGGGTATCCTGAGTATGATGTTATTGGAACTATGTAATTTTAAAATAAATTTCAGACGTAATTTCTTATGAACCGTTATCCCTTTATCCTTTAGCACCGCTTAGATCGTAAATTGAAGGGTTCTATTTTCTATTTTATTTTTGTCCCCAATGTGTCACTTAACAAAGTTGAAAGCACTGAATGAAAGCGGCCCCAAATTCCAAATATTTCCTGCCTTGATTCAGAGGGTAAGTAACTTGGTGATGCTTGGGGCTGGACTTTGGATGTGTCTGTATCCTGCAGAGAAGCGAGAATTGCCTTTACACCCAAAGCAGATAAAATTAGCCCTCAATTCTCAAAAGACTATAGTCCATCACTCTGACTTTCATTCTCTTGAAAATGCTGGAAAATTTTGACTTTGACCAAACCGTACCACGCATATATCGGGTCTAGTAATAGGAAATCACAAAAGTTTTTTTAATAAAACCAAAACGGCTTGGGATATGAATTAAATTCTTTATTCCTGTGAAAGTACATTCGATGCCATTATGTATGGAACTCAATTTCTTTTGCATGGGCACCACGGGCACGTTTGCAGAAGTCCAGGCGCTGAACCCAATTTTCGACGGTTTTCAAGCATAAATCGGCCGATACTGCTGCAATTTCACGTTCGATATTCGTACGAAGTACACCAATCGTCGCCGGCTTGTTGGCATAAACCATAGACTTGACGTAGCCCCACAATAAATCAATTGTGACATTCGCTGTATAGCTTGTGGCGCCGTCCTGCATGAAAAAGCGGAGGCGTATTGCAGAAGCTATTATCAGTGCTAAGGCCGAGAAGTTTTAAAACAGCACCGTAACTAGGAGAACCACGAGAAAACCAGCCTCTGTTTTGCATTAAACGCCTTTGAACTTAACAAAGCGTCAAGGCCGTCCAGCGTGAAGTTTACGCCTAAGAGGTGGAAACACTAAGCAGAAACGAACCATTTCACAAATGAAGCAGCATTCGTCCATTGACGCCTTATCTATAAGTAGACAATGATCTTGCTAGGAGAGTCGAAGGTCGCTTAAATGACGCCATGATTTTTCCATTAGAGCCCAATAGGCCGATTTTGATGCCGTCCAAACACGTCGCCTCCAAAGTCACAATGCGCCAGTGACACAAAGATATAAGAAGCCCGCCTTAAGTTTTGGTTTTCCCAAGACAAGTCGTAGATGAAAACTGTGAAAAAACTGTCGCATCGACCGAGCTAAACCGACACTGCCGCTGATGGGTCAGTGGCCAGAGGATCGGGTCACACCTTATAGCAAACCGTTCAAATATATCGGCGTAGATCTTTTTGGGCCATTTAATGTGACTATTAGACGCCGGTGTGAGAAGCGATGGGCAGTCATATATACGTGCCTTACTAGGAGAGTGGCTCATTTGGAGCTGCGTTTTTGCACTGCCTGCGAAACTTTGTTAACCGTCGTGGAACACCGCTAAGAACCCGCAGTGGCAATGAGATGAATTTCGTGAGTGCTCAACGAGAGATCAAAAAGTACGGACAAATACGAGCAAAATTCGAGCGAATATCCAATGAAGTCGTCAGGCGCAACATCGGCTGGAAGTTTAATTGTCATTCCCACACTAGCTAAAGACTTTGCTGGGAATGCCTGATAATAGCCATAAAGAGATCGCTGCTGATGAAGGAGGAGTAAGGCGGAGCGAGGAGTAATTCGTGCGCCACAGGTGACTTAGAAAGCCGAGCCTATTGACGACCATCAACCGCGAAGCCAATGGATGAAAGGACGACTCGCCAGAGTGTTTCCAGCCAATGGCCGACAGATTCGTCCCGCCGAGGTAAAAAGCGGTGGAGGGGTATTACGTCGCTCTGTAACAAGGCTGGCCGTCCTACAAACAAAAAGTGAATTCTTACGTGATTCCCGGTGGGGCGGAGCGAAAAAGTCAAACTGTGAACTCAATGTTCGTATTATATTCAGGGATGAATATTTGTCAGCATTCAAAATACGATAACGAAAAAAGGAAGAAGAGTCGCCACAACAGCCAACAACGAGAAAATATAATTTGGAAACGGCCGACGACCGACAACGGAAGTATAGAAACAATATACAAATAAAAAAAATTATTAAATTAGTTTTGTCGTAAAAATAATATTGATTCACTTTATCGCATGCTAAAAGTTACAATAAAGTGTTAGCAACTTGGTTATTTTTTGTAATACCCTTTTCATCATTTTTGCAGTATCAGGCTGCAGGCAATGGAATTAACAATTTCAGCTAAGCGAGATGAGAAGCAGAACGCTAGTATTTTATATATTAGATATAGATATCAATATTTTAATAATAACAACTGTTCGCAGGCTTTGGTAAATTACTTTCAACGTACAAACCAAATTCTCCCCAAAACTTAGCACGTAAAGAGTGTTTTTTAGACTTGTGCTTTTCAATGAGGCAATACTTACGGAGCTGGTCTTTTCGACAGCTGTTACTTGATTTATACTTAGTTTGGTTTGCCATTTCATAATAATCCCACTTACTCCGGATCAACGTTTGCAAATCGTGCAAATCTATTACCAAAATAATGGTTCGGTCCGCGCGAAACATCGCGTGCTGTGTCTGATATTCGGTCGGTTCGGATGAAGCTCAGTTTTGGTTGAATGGGTACGTTAATAAACAAAATTGTCGCTTTTGGAGTGTTGATAATAAAGGAAACTTTCGGTGAGCTCATTATCTTGCGTCGTGGGACTGTGGCGTGGCCTCCAAGATCGTGCGATTTAACACAGCGGGATTCGGTTTTGTGGGGTTATGTGAAGTCGCTTGTCTACGAAGATAAGCAGTCCGAGTCGATTGACGCCTAAGAAGAGAATACTCGATGCGTTATTGCTGAAATTCGGCCCCAATTACTACAAAAAGTGGTCGAAAATTGGGCCTGTTGGCTGAAATTTATTCGAGCCAGCCGCGGCAATCAGTTGACAGGAATTATTTTTAAATCATTATTTGAAACCCCTTATCTCTATAACAAAGTTAAATCCTTGACCATAACATTAAATTTTATGCATTTTATTTCTTCTTGAAAACCACATGTATAAAAAAAGAATACGCTTTAGTTTTTAAGCGCTCTTTAGTCACATATAATTTTTGAATGTATTTGACGGCGCTTGCCCAGTGTCCCGCAGTAGCACCTTGGAGTTTGTAATAAACTTCCATAAAACTAAGAATGACGTATAATATTTTCGTTTTTTTAATTACGGTAAAGGCGAATGCGAAGAAACACAGTACCTGAAAACTTACAGTGAAAATACATACTATGTGCAACATAACATGCTGGCAATATATAAGTGTAATAAAAGTACATGTGTATGTAGTTAATATCTACAAACATATTTATTATACGATAGTGTCTGGTCTGCTGCGAGAATCGGTAATTTTGATGATGTTGGCAGTCTATTAGCACCTTTAAATCACATTTACAACTGTCAATGGCCAACAAAGAAATCCATCCATTTGCCACTTGCGTAAACAGACAATATGTATGTTCCCATGTATGTATGTTTGTATGCGCGTAAATTAAGATGACTGACTTGGTAAGCGGTTCGTCAAGTTGGTGAATGCAGGTAGCAGATTGATGGAAGAGCAAAGTGTTTTTCGTCTGCATTTAGAATTGTATGCCTACACCGACGACTTGTTACATCAATGATACCAAGTGCATTGCGAGAAAGCACACAATATTTTTACATTTACCAAAAACAGAAAGAGCCTAAATCCATATATTGATTGTATGAAAATGTTTAACAATTGTTTGTATCGTTATTAATTTTAGCTAATAATTTAACTCATCATTTGAACACCTTGCATTCGATTCGATTGACAGATTTCAGTTTATTATTGGCAGAAGTATATATTATATTATTTGAAAGGGGCCTTTGACCCATCAGACACACTTAACTTTAGTAGTTGATAAATGAAAGTGCTTTTATTACAATATTGGTGATTTATACCTTTCATCTACTTTCATTAGCTAACACTTGCGCCGCGCCACTCAATTATTAATGTCAAGCAATCAATATTCGATGCTTGGAAAATGTCAACTTTGTCCTATAAATGACGTTATAAATGCCAACAATAATAGCGCAGGCTTCTTGTGCAGAGATGTGTTCGAATATATTGCATACCCTGTCGGGAAAAAGCAGACAGTCTAAAAATTTTATCAATTTAAAAAGTAGCTGATAGTCAACTGATATGAAGAAAAGGCGTGTTAAATTAATTATGTTGATCTAACTTGCACCCAGTATATACATACATATGTATGTTCCATATGTATTATTATAATTTTTATATGGCAAAATATATTTTCAATAAATTATATGTCGATCTTTATGGAAATGGAAGTAGATTTATGCTGAGTCTTTTTTTGAACCTTATTTTTAAAAGTATTTTATTTTAGAATTATTGCCATTTTTTGAAGTATTTATACTAGTAATTTTTTTGATGTAAAGCAACTTTAGCGGTAGTGTTTTTTTTACATCGCGTAACGAAAGTCGCGTCAGAGTCCCTTTATTAGTTTTCAACCACTATATTTACTAATTTCTACCACTATTTTAACTAGCATCTACTACAATTTTTATTAATGCTACTACTTATTGGTACCACTAGTTTTACTAGTTTCTACCACTATTTTTAGGAATGGTACTACTAATTTCTACCACTATTTTTACTTATTTCGACCACTATTTTTATGAATGTTACTACTAATTTCTACCACTATTTTTACTAATTTCTACAGCTACGTTTACTAATTTCTACCACTATTCTTACTAACATCTACTACAATTTTTATTAATGCTACTACTTATTGGTACCACTATTTTTACTAGTTTCTGCCACTATTTTTAGGAATGGTACTACTTATTTCTACCACTATTTTTACTAATTTCTATCACTATTTTTAAAAATTTCTACCACTATTTTTATTAATGCTACTACTAATTTCTACTACCATTGCTACTGATTTCTATAACTATTTCTACTAGTTTCTACTACTGTTTTTACTAATTTCTTCCACCATTTTACTAATTTCAACCAATATTTTTACTTATTTCGCCCACTGTTTTTATTAATGTTACTACTAATTTCTACCACTATTTTTGCTATTTTCTTCCACCTTTTACTACTTTCTACCATTATTTTTACTAATGATGCTACTAATTTCTACTACTATTTTAGGAATTAAAAAAGAAAGAAAAAGATATTTTTTTAAAAACTCGACAAAATTCGCAAAAAACACTTTAAAGCCAAAATTGAAAAAAAGTTTCATTTTGACGAGCTATAACTCA
The DNA here is from genome assembly GCA_951828415.1 of Anomoia purmunda. NCBI lineage: Eukaryota > Metazoa > Arthropoda > Insecta > Diptera > Tephritidae > Anomoia > Anomoia purmunda. The sequence continues at coordinate 130,849,128 of OX639993.1, read as the reverse complement.
GTATGTTTTTAACCAACCTCTACAAGTTTTATGTCGCTGAAAGCGGATTTTGATTGGCTTTCGAACAAGATATGCAATGTTCACACCTAAAGCAACCAAACCTTGCCGATACAAAAAATTTAAAAAAAATTTGTTTTGAGCTAAGAAGGTACATATTAACCTCCCCTATATATGAATTTTTCAACCAATTGTAGTTGGTAAAAAAGTACATTTTGAATTGATTTTAAAGTAATTCCATTTCCAGCAGGGTATATACATACATGCATACATACGAAAATATATGTGTGTATCTCACACAACATTTCAAGTACCTATGAATGTGCATACAAGTAGCGCTATTAAAAAAAAAACTTCAAATCACTTAATGAAATATGCGAAATAAAAGAATTGAAATTAATAAAAAATTGTTCACTTGACTTGAAAAATTGGACATCGCCGTGACACGCTTGACGAATGTGTCAGGCGAGTTTGAGGAGCACAGTCGATCATTTTAGTTGGCACTCGGAGCACTTTGTTGCTTGAACAGTTGAACATTCAAACTTACATACAAAAATATGACCGCATACACTTTTATACTGACTAAAAAAAAAATAAGTGGCACTTCACAAGCTGTGAATATGAATATTATGAATATAAAAATTGCTATTCGAATGGCCCGAGAAGCATCGGAGTAGGAGGTTGAGTCCAGTCGGCCTCACATTGCATTGACCGGTTCGCGAATTTCCATCGAAGCGCTGAGGAAAGTGTACGGTGCAACGAATGTGAAGTACCATCCTTCCACATATGGCAAGCTGTGAAACTCGCATACCTATACATGCACATAAAAGCTTGGCATGTATCTGTATGCGTGGGATAGTCACAAAAGCCGGAAATAGTCGCTTACATGCGGCTAAAGTTTTGCTTCTACCGCTGATGATGCAACAATCGATTGCACAATATAAAAAATATTTAAATGATATTATCAATGAGTTTCTGTTAAGATTTGCTGATGCATGAAACATGTTTGTTTATTGTGTTTGTTTTGTGTGTTACTCGCTGAATAAATTAGTAGCAGTTGAGATATAGGGTATCTGCAATAATTTAGTTCTTTAGTTTTTTTTACACTTTTCAAAAGTTAATTTGAAGTGAAACTTCTTAGGCGACAAATCGCAAATAGAGAGTCAAATATTTAAACTTGATTTCGGTGCATAGTTGAGACGAAAAATATAAAGTGGATGTAAAGAGAATTAGAAGGAAAACGACGTAAATACAACGATAAATCTACTTCTTTACGGAAAACAACAAAATCGCACGAAGTCAACTGATATATCAAATTAAAGTTTATGGTCTGAAGTTTAGCACAAACTTTTCATTTAACGTTACTTATACCACTTACAAGATATTTGCGTTGAAAGATTTATGAATTTGTAACATTAAGCAAAGCATTGCTACGATCACTTCTATAGACATCAGCTGGAAGAATGTCATTAGAGAATAAAAAACTGCCTCTGTTTTTGTAGATATTTTCCTATTTGCATACTGAGCAAATCATTGCCAACTTAGGAAATGAAGAAATTGAAACTTTCACCGTTCCACCAACATAATGAACATATTTAACGTGCTCTGATTGATATTAAAATCCAATTTGACCCAATTAAATTTTGGTGTGGAAAAGGTGCCTACAATTTCTTGCCACAAGAAACAAAGCGGTATTCAACTTCTTTGCAATGCATGTTCTTTGGGCAGGATATTCAGGCCCGTAGCTGAATCCACCACGACCACGGCCCGATTTTCGAATATTTAACGAAAATGGCATCGCTGCACCCGAATAACTACGCAGGAATCCATTCAAAGTAAGGAGTGACTTTCTTAAAAGCTTTTTAAAGTTTTTTCATTTGATTTCATTTATTGGAACGTTTACATTATAAGTACATTAAGATTAAAATCTTGTATAGTACAACAAATTAAATATTAATATTGTTTAGGGATTACAATTCAAAAAAAAATCACACAAAATTCAGATAAATGTCTGAAACCTTTACTTGAATCGATAGTGTGGTCGATATAATTTCATGCTTGAATATTATTTCAAGCAAATATTGGCCGCCGTCGCTGAGTATGTAGCGTTTGCGTGCTTTATTCGGTAGGCCCTGGGTTCAAATCCTGGCCGAGGTAAGTAACATCAAAAATAACAGAAATGTTTTTTTTAATAGCCCCTTGTAAATAAATGTTGGCCGCGATCTCATGAATAAATACTTGAATGTTGGCTTCCAGTGGGTTAATCGAATGAGGCTTGTCGCAATATACATGACTTGCTTAACATAGCACTGCAAAAATAGTATAGAGGCGTTAAATTGCACGATCTAGGCGGTCAATTGAATTAAACTGTTCACGGAACTCGCCTCGTAATAGGTCCATTGTTTGCGTGCTGTGTGATATGTGGAACCGTCTTGTGGAAACCACATGTTAAGGAAGTCAAGCTCTTCCATTATGGACAAAAAAATTTTGTTATCATCGCAACGTTGCGATATACTCAGACAGTCAAACGGCTATTAAATCTCTTAATTCTCACCAAAAAAACGTTCAAAGTTGCCATAAAATGAAGAAATTACCTCAATCTGCTCGCGTCTAAGCTCTCCATGACTGTGACATAGGTCCCTGGGCACAGTGATATACCCGGCAATAGTGCAGCAGACGAGTTGTCAAGGAAAGGGATGGAATTACCTATGGCAAATGATGTCCTAGTAGCGGGCATGCCTCTAATCTCCTGCAAACATAGTTTGGACAACACAACAAAACTCATCGAGGAAGTGAATATCAGGTGGGTTACCAGACAAATTTGGGCAAAGGTTGACGTAAAGCGATCCAAAGTGTTGATTCGTCTGGAACGCCCTTCTCTCAGGCCTCAGATATGGTTGAGGTAATAACCGGTCACTGCCTTATGGGCACACACGGGAAGAGATTGGGATGCATAACTAACGATTTCTCCCGAAGCTGCAGGGAAAAAGGAAGTGGAGAGCATCGAGCACTATCTCTGCCACTGTCCCGCCCTGTCCAAGACTCGAAGTCAATTTCTAAATGGGTGCTTTCTAAACTGTTTGGCCGATCTGAACTCGGCAAGCAGTCCCGATCTTCTGTGCTACGTAAGGCACACGGTGGTTTACCTTCTAAGAGAGGGAAGAAGAAAACGTATGGTCCCCGCCAGCGGTATTACAACCGGCTTTGTCAGCCTACATAACCTAACCTAACGTTCCGATACGCATCATCTTTGAAGAAATACAGCCCAATGATGCCGCCAGCCTATTATTCACACCAAACACTGACTTTTCCAGGATGCATATGTACTCCTGCAATGTTTCTGGCTGCTCTTCATTTAAAAACGGCAGTTTTGCTTGTTCATGTATCCATTCAACCAGAAATAAACTTTGTGGCTGAACACCATTTTTCAATAAAAAAAGAGCATATTCGGCAAATTTTTCAAAAGCTCATTAACTAAAAATGTGGCTTTGTAGCAGGTCGTTCGGTTTCAATTATTGCACCAGCTGTATTTTGAAAGGCTTCATACCTAAATCAAAATTTTCCACGTAGTGGATACCCAATTGCTGCGAACGGCGACGAATCTATAATTCACGGTCATCACTAACATTGGCCGATAATGCTGCGATATTTTCCTCAGTTCGCACACCACGTAAGCGTGTGGGTGGTTTAATGTCCAACAATGTAAATTTGGTGTAAAATTAACAACAGCCCGATTAGCCGTTAGGGTCGATTAAACTGACCAAAAAATGGAAGAAGTGTGCGATGCAGATTCTTAACAGAACACACATTTTGATAATGTTCAATAATTTGCAAGCGTTGTTCGTTTGTAATACGATTCATGATTAAATTATAGACCAAACTCAAGATTTTTGACAGTGACGCAGGACATGAAATCGTTTGAAAACGTCCTTTACCATTGCTTTAATAGCCAAATTGTCTTACGTCGTCTGGTAACGCGTGTAGCCATCCAACTTTATTTCTTCTTCTCTAACAAAAAATCTTCTAACAAAAAATCACGTGTACTGTAAACATAAATCAAATTAGTGTTTCCATGCATTTCGATTAGAAATTTCTTAGCTAAAAATTCGGTTTTGAGAGGGGTCTCATAAAAAGCGGCGCAAATAACTTAAATAGTAAAAAAAAATCGCACTGGCGTATTTTACGAAGGAAACTTGCCAAGATTTTCAAAATGGTGGATATAAGTTCACTCGCTATATATCTTATTTACCAAAGTGAATTCCTATAAGGTGGTGTTATTAGAGCAGCTGAATTGATTGTGTTTTCCATCTGACGGCTTAATATTTTAAATTCAATTTTTATTTGCATTCTGGTTATTCTCATTGGCTTGCGATATAAATTTTTCAAAAATATCTTTAAAGTGGATGCTGCAAAAGCAAAATCAAAATACATACACATTTTTGTATTTGTCTTGTTATTTACTAGGTTATGCGAGGTCCATCAATTGAACGAGATGCACCAGAAATAAATATAATAACTGGTTACTGTGCAATAAACAGGACAAAAACGGGGCAGAAGTATAAGGGATATATTACCTTTAGTCACTCGACCTTGCGAATTCACATTGTACACTTTCAATTCCTGACAAGTGAAAGGACTGACAAATTGCAAAACTAATTACCAGCATGCCCTTTATAGGGCCTGAACCATTTTGTGAACTCTCCAAAAGTAATTCTAACGAAGTCGCAAGGAGACTATAAAATAATAAATTTGCTGTTTGGGTCAAACAAAATAATTCCTTGTTCCCTCAAGAGGGATATCTAGAAAAGTACTTTCGCTAATTACATATTTTTACTAGCTAATTTATATAACATTGCAATCTGAGATAACCTAGGAAAAAGTTGGGCCTATTTTATGCCGACGTTTGTTCATTCAGTGAAGCAGAAATAGAAACCTCACAATATGTTGTCTGCAATTGTCCTGCACCAGACATCTAGATGGCATCGCTGTCTAATCACATAACCTATGGAACAACAAACCGATAGTAGTACTAAAATATATCAAAAGCCTAAGGTTTTAAAAGAAAAACACCATTTGCAATAGATCAAATCTGGTAGAAGTGAATTGTATCCTTTAATAATTTATACACTATTAGGTATCAAAATATTTTTTTTTCAGATGTTTGAGTATTTTTGCGGATTTTTTTTTATTGCGGGCATAATTTAATTTCAAAAAAAAAATTCGTATTTCATTTTTTCATTGCGGACTTATTTCCGATATTTGAATAATCGGATATAGAGATATTCAAAACAACTCGGACAGAACTCCATCGGCTCTAGTTTGGACTTATATGCTATGACATACGATATGCGAAGAGATGAAAATAAATGTCATAAATAATTCTAGAACCTTAAATAGCCGCAGTATAGGCGGTACCAATTATGAAACACATCGATCCAGCCGTTTAGGAGGAATTGAGTGATAAACACACACAAAAAAGATTATATACTATATTTATATAAACAATAGGCATTGCCCGACTGAATTTAAATATATTTTTATTATGAACCGAATCCAACCATAAATACGATTTTTAGTAGATAGATTAGTATGTTGGTATGCAATTTATCGATGGTAACAACCCACTTATTTATTTTTATTCACCTTGAAAAATTGTATTTCATTACGTCCCACCCTGTATACACAAATGTAAAATAGCTGCTGTGCAAACTTAACATTGAATATCAAAAAAAAAAAAAAACAGATGAAAACTAAAACAAAACACAATGATTGGCAGTTTAATGCCTTTTGCAATAAAACAAAATATCAGTTATTAATAAAGCATTGTGGTAATAAAAAGTTCATAAATAATTTTACAACGAAATCAATGAATTTATAAAATACAATAATTTATATAATAATGCATGCAAGTCTCTCGAAAATAAAATGTAAATAAACAATTATAGAACAATGTCTTTCTTTTTGAAATGTTTTGCGCATTGTTTGCATTTTAATTCCCACGCGACTTACTATATGTAGAGCAGGTTTAAAAAAAATGTTCCTTTGCTGCCACTAGTATTTAATACATCTATGTATGTATTTGTATTCTGAGTTATAATGAATTTTCACTACAAACATCCATATATGCACGTCTAATGAGAGTGTTTGTTGTCACAAATCTAGTTTCCTTTTAAATTTATTTTTGTGAACATAGCTTGTGGTCGCCTGCTTGCATGCGCAGGTGGCGCGTGTTGGCCACGCGTCAGAACAAGTGCATCTAGCCACAAATAGCACACGCTCTTCCATTGCCTTCAAGGCATATTTTTGCGCATCGGATATATTTAGTATATTCTATAGTTTTCCAAATTGTATAAATCACCATATAATCATTAAGTGCCAATGGTACTTCCCTGTTGCTATTATTTATGTATGAGTACTTGAAATCTCATTTAGAGAGGTCGTAGGGTTTGAACCTGCGTATGAACACGCAATCCAGTCATTTTGGATACAGTAATATAGGTATAACTTTTTTATTTGATTTTTAACAATTTACTTAAGTGGTAGTTTGTTGTATAATTTTAATATGAGCTGTAAATATTTCCGCCCCCACTAGCCCCTTTTAGCTTAACACTTATTCCAACAACTAAGATCATATCGACTTATTTTTAATTGGCAGTTCGTATACATCGTATAAGCATTGTTTTGTTATGTATACAACATTTTTAGATAGACAAATATAAATTTGTTTATCGTGGCGCATTACATCCTATACAAAATAAAAAAAACGACACCTTTTTCGATCAGAGTTATAAAATGTATTATATTCTAAGACGTCCTCCAAATTGTTTCAGAAAAATTTTAAGGTTGACCTGAGCAGGACCGACCTGCAAATACTTAAAAAAATGCAGTGTTTTATGAATAAAAATAATTTTTTTAAATATTTTTCCACAAAAATCACCTCAGACAACTTGGGGTCCACAACTTAAAATATATCTTAGGTCTAGTCAAAAACAAATAAAGTAAAAAGCAACAGCAGCTTACATGCCGGCTGTGGTCCATTGGCTACGCACATGCCCAGCAAGTCGTAGGTTGTTGGTTCGAATGCCAGTGGAGTCATGAAAGAAATCTGCTGAGGAGATGTGGTGATATCCGAAATAGCTATAATTTCTACCACTCCTGACTGTTGTTGTCTTTTTTCCAATATACTTTTCCTTATACACTGGCCTTGAGCTCACAAATTAATATTATCGTTTATCAAATTCATTATATTTCCAATAGACGGGTTTAGTAATCAGTATCTCACGTTGTCGGGTTACGCTATATGGCGTTAGGAAGATAAGATTTCATACTGAATTTCTCAGACAGTTTTTTGATTGTTTGCCTTAGTATTGTTTGATTACGCGTTAAAGATGGACACCAGCAAACAGACAACATGCCATATTTTACCGTTTTTTTCAATAAAGGCGAAAACGGAAGCCAGGCGGCTAAAAATGTGAATAATGTTTATGGTCTTGATACAGTAACATTTAATCACGCGCAATTTTGGTATCCTCGATTCCGTTCCAGGAATTTCAATATCAAAGATGTCCAATTGTCGAAAATATCGGTAAATTATGGAAATCATCGAGTCCAATCGTTCTGTAAGCATAGTTTCTAACTCATTAGTAATACACAAGTTTTAGCAATTCGAATATTTTTTATTCTGCGCCAATTCAACCTCTTCTTGAATTTGGTTTTCTATCACCACATAGGGATTTTACGACCTCTGCCTCAGAAATGTATCCTACTAATATTCACTATAAATGTGCATGTTTATATTTATATAAAGGGTGCGCCAATAGAAAATAGAAAAATGGGCCATGATGGATTTTGGGCACATTTCGACACAAACGGTGACATTTTCATCATGCAATGGTGTTTCATGAATCTCATGAGGATTTTCTTTCCCCCAAATGTGGCAATTTTGTTTATGAAACGAAAGACATTTCATAAAGTTTCATTTTGCTACGTCCGCTTAGTATTCGTATTTTTGTCGCCCCCTTATATAAACGGACTCCACGACAAATTAAATTAAATTATTACATGTTAGAGCCTTAGATTTCTGCTCGCACATTATCGAGTACTTCGATACTTGAGAAATCGTGAAACCGAGTTATCGATGCAATATGGATTTATGTTGAGAAATACCAATGAAAAAAATCAAATATTGAACTAAATAACATTTTGCAATTTGAATGTCAAACTACCAGTTTCCAGAAAGCTGATTTTCAAAAACATTTTTGGAGGGATGCTAACTATTTAAAATATAGTCAAAATTATAACAAGATAAATCAAATATTGAAATATGAATATCAAACTAATTAGATTTAAGAAACTTTTTTTGTTGAAAATGCTTTTGTCTAATTAAGTTGAATTACATTCATAAGATAGAGGAAATGTCGAGTATTTATCGAGGCGAGTACTGTGTATGCATTTATGTTGTGAACTCCCAATGAATAAAACATAAAAAGAAATATTACAATATGTGTATCGAAATAAAGAAAGCATAATTTCGCAAATGTTTTGAAAGAAATTTGCCACCTGTTGATAAACAAATTAACCTGAATGAAAAATAAATTTTGCAACATGAGTGTCCAACTAAGAGTTTCTAGAAAGCTGATTTTGAAAACTATTTTTGGAAGGTTGTCACCTGTTTTAAATTTAATTAAAACGATAATAAGTTAAATCATTGAAATATTTTGAAAATACTATTACTTTAATTATTAAGATAGAGGAAATATTACGGTAGGGCTTAGTAAAACTAAATCATGAAAATGTTTAAAGAATGATGCAACTTTTTTAGAAATATTAATATAATTTAATTTCTGAGCGTACTGAAATATAACCGCATTGGTGAAACGAAAGGTTTAAGGATGCTTTTTTCGGGAAATATATTTGGAGGGGGCTACCTCATATTTAAACATTTTTACTTCGACTAAATTTGTAAGCTATGTGAAGAAATACAATACTGGTTTGAATAGATAAAGGTTTTGGAAAACACGCGAACAAAATTTATTTTTATATGGAAGAAAATGTTGAACAGAATAATTGGTAATTATGTAATAAGAGTAAATTAGGGTTAGGTTAAAGAATGAACTATATTTTAATAATATTTTTTAATAAATATTCTGTATGAAAACCCTTGTATATAACGTAAAACAATGTAAATGACTTTAGTATGTAAGCAGGAATGAATAGAAATAAGTAGAAACATTGAGGTAGGTATAACTCACCTAATTAAATCTCTTACTCCAAACAAAGAAATTGTGTGATGATTGCAAAATGCGAAACAAGTTGTAAACAACCACAACCAAAGAACATTCTCTGTTTGCCGCAACTGTTTCAATAATTTGTCTTGAAAATTGCACATCAACCGCAACCTTTTATCTACACTACACAACTGCCGTACAAGCATCTTTTAAAATTTGTCACGCACAACAAATCTCAACATTCCATTCGGCGGGTAGTTAGATTATTTATGCGACCATCCATTTAGATTCCGGCAGCTATTTAAGCTACTACGCAAAACTTGAAAACGGCGCTCAAAGGCTTAAAATCAAAACAACACTGACGGCAAATGGCAAATGCCAAACGCCTTTCCACCACAATGAATAGCAACTTTTCTACATCCATACCATCAACATTCGATTGCATGAACGAGTATGGTAGTAAGGGTATTCAATAAGTCCGCATCACACTCAGAAGCTAAAGTTCACTGAAGTGGAGTGAAGTATGTAGAGGTAGTGCATACTGCCGCGCCACTTTGCCAAAATATGCACACACGCCTACGTGGTGGCGGGGTGGAGGTGGTTTCGCAGACGCAGCGTGACCTGCCAGCGCTCAATAGCTTGTGCATTGAATTCAATCACCGAATCACCGAATCACCACTAACACCGTCGTCCGCATTGTTATGATTGCTGTGAAAAGCCGTTGAAATGTCGGCTTATCTAGGGATCAAAATAAATTCGTTTGAAATTAATACCGAGATTTTCCTTCATTAGCCATTCTTCTAGTTGCAACGCCAACGCCAACACCACCATAACCAACATCGGGCGCCCCAGCCCCAGCCATTCAGTAGTAGCATGCTGGCATGCTGCAAATAAAAAAAAAGGTTTGTCGAAGCAAAAGAATAACAAATGAACTTCCTTGAGAGTACAACCAGCGGCTGTGACGCCCGCAACAGCTTAAAGTTCAGCATCAGCCTTCGGCGGCGGGGGTGACCAACTGGTGTGGCATGGCATGGCATGGCCCTTAGCATCAATGTGCCAACTTGTGCGTCGAATGTCTTTAAACCGAAATGCAAACATAAAACACAATCACAACAGCAGCAAGACAACATCAATTCGTTCCACATTTCACTCTCTTAACACATTCGCACATGTAATCGTCGCCATCATCATCATCCAGTACAACACTACAACACTAACAAACAAGGACTGCAAAACAAATGTTAATCCAGAATCAAGCATTTCTATCACAAAACTTTCTCGGCCACAATTCATTATAGTTGCGTGCGCTGTCGAGGCGAGTGGTGGTTGCCTCAGTCCGATTCTCTCGTTGCAATGCAAAATAACACGACCACCACGACTGACACGTGACCTTTTTGTGCTACACTAAATTGTTGTGCGAGTTTTGTTTGGTAATTGTTTTTGTTGTATACGTTGTACATATTTTGTGCATAATGTGACACTTTAATTGCAGGTGAATTGCTTCCGGGCGCGTGCGCTCATCCATCCGTTATTCATTCATCAAAGCAATCGAGGAAGCATCTTTACTAGTCGCTACCCGTTGTTGCAATTAGTCAACACTCAACGCTGGTTGGTTGTAATTTACATTGGCATATTGATGTTGCTTTTATTGTTACTGAAATTGTCAATTTGTTTTACGTTTAATGCTGGTAAAGTAATATGCGTTTATTTTTTGTTACTCATTGTCCTTACGCATTTGACTTCCTTATTGTGAATGTTGTGCATTGACATTACTAGCCATTTACCCCCATTATGTGAAAGTCATGCATTTTTAAGGATATATGAAAATAGATGTTTTTAGACAGTAACTAGTTATGCGCGTAAAATACAAACACGATCAAAAGTTGTCTGAATTGAAGAAAAACAGCGCTCAGAAGAGAGAATTTATTGGCGCTAAAGAAATAATTACTACCTATGCAGAAATCAGACTTTATTTATGTAGGTTTTAATTAATTTGAAGGGACCTGTACGCAATCGGAAGAAAATAGAACGATTTGAAACAAAAACAAGCGTGCACCTCAATTTCCGAGCCAGAAATACAAAAAGATAAAGAGCTAAATATAAGATTAGTTGTCGAAGTAGTAGTAGTAAAATTAGTGGTAGTAGTAGTAGTAGAAGTCGTTAGTAGTAAGTAGTGATATCAATAGTTCTGATAGCAGTAGAAGAAGTGGCATTCGTAAAAATGGTAGTAGAATTAGTAAAAATAGTAGTACAAATTAGTAACAAATATCATTAGTAATTAGTAGTATTAGCATTAGTAAAAATAGTGAAAGAAATTAGTAATGGCATTAGTAAAAATATTAGTAATAATTGTTAGTAGCATTAGAAAAAAATAGTGGCAGATATTAGTAAAAAAAATAGTTGTACTAATTAGTAGTAGCATTAGCAAGAAATAGTAGTAGTAACAAGTAGAAGCATTAGTAAAAATAATAGTAGAAATTAGTAAATTTTATTTATTTTTACTATTTATTTTATTTATTATTATTCTTTATTCGTTTACAATAAGACTTAAAATACTTAAATCCAACCCGCGAAGCAACAGTGCTTATCTGCAGGTTTATAGGTATTTGACATTAACATTTATTCTTATATATCTACATATATGTGAAGATTCGTACAATTTTTCCGACTTAATTTCAATATAAATTAATCTTGAATTGTAAATAATTTTAAATAATTTCATACATATTAAATAATTTTAAACACTCGATTATATATTTGCTTAGAAATTTATTACATCATTTTGGATGTGTTTGGTAGATTCGTTAAATTTATTGGCAGTTTATTAAAAAGTGTTGGGAGCAATACTGAAAGCGAATTTTCGGTATAGTTGTTTAAAAACTTTGGCACTACCAGCCTATTCTCTAGACATCTTCGTGTTCCATGTTTATGAGCAATCGGTATCTCAAACGTGTTTTCATCGTAAAACTCATTTAGAACCGTCAAGCAACTTTAATGCCCCATTTAGCTGAAGATTTGGAGTGTATATATTTTTTTTCTTTGCTAGTATTTTTAAAATACTAATAATTTTGGCTTTGTTGTAGTTTCCCACAGTGTGTCGAAGAACCCCATCCCGTGATCCCATGCCTTAGATACGACTCTGTTAATGCTAAATAGGCTTGATGCAATACTTCGTAATTGCTACAATAGCTCAGGTGTTTTAAAAAATAAGATGTAGATCGAAGTTTATTTTGAAGATGGGATATGTGCGTATTCCACTTAAAGTTTTCGTCAAGTATAATACCGAGATATTTGTACGTGTTAACTATGTCTATTTCCTTGATACAGTCACAGGGTGTCAGGTTTTTATGAAGGCAATCGTAATTATGAAATATTAGTTTTATTTTAGAGCGGTGGTCTTATGTGCATTTATTTCGTCTTTGTTGCATGTATTATTTATCTAATTTTCTTTGCATTGTTGGTATTTCGGTGTGGAGGTCTCTGTGTGGCACCTTAATTGCTGTATCATCGGCGTAAGCAAATAATTCACAGTCATTAAGTGCCTTAATCATACTATTTGCATATATAATATACAAAAGTGGACCCTTGAGGAACTCCGTAAGGCATTGTTGTGTGATTACTATATTCACTTCGTATTTTAACTCTATATTGCCTTAATTCTGGGTAGCTTGCAAACCATTTAAGACAATCCCCTCTTATCCCGGCATTATCTAATGCTTGCAGCAATTTTGTGTGCGATAGTGTGTCAAATGCTTTACTAAAGTCAGTAAACAGAGCTAAAGTATGGTAATGCTTCATCAAGTTCTCATTAATTTTGCCAGCGATCTACCCAGTAGTTGATTGATATTCTTATATTTTTGAAATCCATAACGCCTTTGATCAGTTATTTTATATTTTGTTATAAATTTAGTTAACCGACTGACAATAACTTCCTCCATAATTTTTTCAATAGCCGGGAGGATAGATATCGGTCGATATTTACGTGAGTTTGATTTGATTCCGGCTTTGAAAATAGGTTTTATGACTGATAATTTTAATGACTTAGGTACTGTACACTGAGTAAGTCTAAGGTTGACGAGATTTTCTATTACAGGGGCTATTATTCTAAGATCTTTTGGTCGAATTCCGTCAAATCCAAGACCCTTACCTTCGTCAAGGCTCTGTACAGATACTATTAGTAATTAGTAGTAGCATTAGTAGAAATAGCAGCCGAAATTGGTAAAAAAAATAGTAGTAGTGATTAGTAGTAACATTAGTAAAAAAATAGTAGTTGTAACTAGTTGTAGCATTAGCAAAAATTGTAGTAGAATGTAGTGAAAGCAGCAGTAGTAAATAGTAGTTGCATTAGTAAAAATAGTAGTAGAAATTACGGACTGTTTGTAAAAATAGTAGTAGTAACTAATAGAAGCGAAAGTAAAATTAATAGTATAAATTAGTGAAAATAGTAGTAGCAATTTGTGGCAGAATAATTCTTCATAATTGTGCAAATCTTGATGCAAATAGATTTTTTATATATAGTTTTAGTGTGTACATGGAATGGAATTGAGGTAGGCCGGAAATCTGAAATCGAGCTTCTAAGCACTCAGTAATAGTTGCCCATTATGCTTAAGGCCTAGGAAGGATGAAACGGAATAAGGGATAAGGGAAAAGGATACGGAAAGAGGTGGGTATGGGACTTCATTTATTCTCAACAAATCTTCCAGATTTTTTTATGAATCTGCTAAACTTGACGATCAATACATCTGATCCAAACACTCTCCACAGAGGAGAAAGTGTCTTCATACTTTACTAGATTTTTGGTCGAACTTCTCAATATGTGGATGTGCCGATCAATTGCGGTAAAAGAAAAAGGGGTTGATTGGCTTGAATTGAGGCATTTAAATGACCCAACACCGGAAAAACGCATTCAAATTCGCATGAAACCCAAGAGTGTATGTATTACGCTGAGCTCTTGATAAAAAAACTCGCCTACGATGCTTCGATATATGAAATCTACTTTGAATCTGATAAAGTTGTATTTGATTTCATTGGATTTGAAGTAACATCTACTCGAATAATTCATTTGCAAAAAATCAAAAAATCGGATTTCAATTTTGAACAACAGAACGGGGTGCTTCTTCGTCGTTCTACGTAAATATCTAATGGATTTTGTCTGTATCAGCTAATAGCAAACCTGTGAACAAACACGGCTTAGTCTATTCCTGTTTTTAGTCTAAAAAATTTGGTATATACTTATATACATATGTCCTTATCTGAATCGGTTGTTTTAGACTATTAAAAACAACTGCTATTTTAACAAAATCATAATACCCTTCCAGTATAAAAAGTATGCGATACACTTAGAGGTTAGTCGTAGATGATTCTAGTACGTTCCCACGTCGTGAGTGTAATTATTTATATTGATATTCCCATATACGTGTAATACAACGAATCAGTAGTACATTTTTTATCACTTCTACGCAGTTATCTATTTTTGTTTCTGCTGAAGTGAATATTTAATTAAATTGTTTTCTAATAACGTGCATCGTCCGCAGGACACACGTCACTCACACCACCACATCAATACCAAAACGAAAAACAGCAAAGTAGAGCAAGGCCGGGAATAATCACACAACCCAGTGGTAACATGTTGCAAAACAGAAAAAAGTAAATGAGCTGATAATAGAGTGCGAGGCAATAAACGAGGAAATTTCTTTTTGCAATGGGGATCTTTTTTGTTATTGTTATCTATATTCCCTATCTATATACAACTTAGCTTAAAACCCGATAAACGGATTTCAACCAAATTTTTTCAGTATATCCCTTAGACCCGTGGCACAGACAGAAGCTATATTTTAATACGGCGAGATGTTCATAAAATCCAAATTTTATGGGTCGATATTGGTAACATTAGAAAGCTATGATGCTGGCGCAATCAAAATACCTTTATGAAAAATAAATGCTATAGGTGGCACTAGAAGCGAGTTATTCATGAAAATGAATAATGGATCCAGAATCGAATTATTGAAAAAAATCGTATATATAGCCGGTATTGATGATATTATAGTACATTGATACTATATTTGCAAAAAATCAAATATGTATCACATATCATAGGAAGGATCTGTAATCAAGATTTCCAAAAAAATTATGTTATGACTTAGTTCAAATCTAATAAGCTTTGTGCAGATAAAAAAAAAAAATGCCCCTAAGTCATAGTCTAGAAAAAATGTACCCTTAATTTACTTGCAGATATTTTTGTCAGATATCATATTTAAAATATTGCCAAAACAATGCTACTAGCTTTAGAGTCGACTTCATATTCATTGCGACCTACATTCATCAAAACTGATCGATCAAATCCCTGAAATTTGCAGTTCTAAATTGCCTAGGGAATTGATGTAGTAAACAAAGTCACCATCTTGTATTTTTAGTTTTTGTGTTTTCCTTTGTTCTATGTATCGGAATTTAATTTAAGTAATGTATATTAAAATGGTTATTCCTTTTATTTTTTCTCTCTCTCCTTCCCGCCACGATCCAACCGGGCACAGATTATATGCAGTCACAAATAGACTTCCACAGGCCTTTTGGAGTTTTGATCGAGATCTGAATGGGAATGGGAGGTTTTGTATCACCATATATACTTTGACGGTTCCCAGAAGGAGCAAGGTATTGGGACAGGAGTATTTTCAGACTTACCGAAATATTACCACCTACCGCAATTTACTAGTGTTTTTTATATGAAAGTTTTTTCCGCACTTTAGAGTGTAACTTTCTTGGTAATTTTCAAAATGAGCGTGTAGCCATATTCTCAGACAGCCAAGCGGCTATATTGGCTCCGGCATCTTTCACAACCAAATCGAAGCTAGTTAAATAATGCAGGACTCCATTGATGGGAGTCTGTGGCCAGCTCTCAGTAGATTTAATTTGGGTTCCTGGGCATCGCAATGCAGCTGGAAACGAGGCAGCCGATAAGCTAGCCAGAGAGGATTCAGTGACAAACTCAAATGAGGTGCCGATTGCACTCCCAATAGGTTCAATAAACAGGAGTATTTTCCTCCACCACCTTCAGCAATGGCACACAGCGTCAGGATATACAATTGGAAAATGAAAATGGCCCGAATATGGCATTATGGGAATATCAATTTTTCTGGCAAAGTGAAGGCCAAACAGATGAGTAGCTAAAAAACGCTGGTTATTTTATTATTGCTGGGAGTTAAAAAACGCGGTCACAGCGAAAGCCACCGACTTTCCATAAGACCATTTACATATTTTTGTGTGTTCGAGGGTACATACATATATACATACATAGATAATACATACATATGTACATATGCACAATATCTAGTATGCGAATCGAAGCGACACACCTTGTTGAACCAACACAGACGCTAAGCCAAGATGCGTTCGCTTGAATTTTGTCAGAAGAGACACTAACCACCCCTTACTGGCAGCAGCAACAATAGCAACAATTCTTATGCGCCTAATCTATATGCAACGGCCATCAATCAGAAAAAGAAGAAAAATTTACAAACGACCGGAGGAGCAAACGCAGAGACACACGCTTTTAAAAAACAAAAAAAAAAAGGAACAAACAATAACTGCCGAAGCGGATCGAGCATAATTAAAATATAATAAAAAGAGGAAAACGCATATTAAATTGGTCGGTAGCCACAACACACCCACAGAACTCATTGCCTGCCGTCTCCTTCCATATGACGAGTGTCCTGGCACACGCCGCTCTACACGCACCCGTTTCAAGTGTCCCTCAGCGAATTTCGCATGCGCATTAAATAGGTAATGGGAGTTGTGGTGATTGAAGATATTTTGCTACTAATCGTTTTGTGGACATTGACGAGCGCTTATTAATTATCTAGGTTAACCGTCTACTTTTAGCAAGTGCACAGATTGATCGAGTCTGTAAGAAAAGGGAAACTTACGGAAAATATAATAAACTTACGATATATATATACAGTTGCAGTATATACAGGGTGGCGCAAAAATTGTCGTGCTAGTAGTGGCAAATGTCAGTACATTTATGAAATGTTTAAGGCAAAAATAAAAGGAATTGGTTTGAAGTAACCATGGAAAGCGTTTGTTATCGCATTTTGGTGATATTCCCTGGCCTACAAGAATTCCAGATTTGACTTTTTAAATAAATCAGAGTAAACAAAATTGAAGTCCAAAGAACATGGTCTGACAACTTTTGCGCCACCTTGTATAAGTATCGGGTCATGCAATAGGAACGCTACAAATTTTTTTTTAAATAAAACAAAAACGGTTCGGGATATGAATTAAATTCTTTATTCCTGTGAAAGTACATTCGATGCCATTATGTATGGAACTCGATTTCTTTTGCATGGGCACCACGGGCACGCTTGCAGAAGTCCAGATGCTGAACCCAATTTTCGACGGTTTTCAAGCATAAATCGGCCGATACTGCGATACGTTCGATATTCGTACGAAGTTCATAATCGTCGCCGGCTTGTTGGCATATACCATAGACTTGGCGTAGCCCCACAGAAAATAGTCTAACGGCGTCAACTCGCACGACCGAGGTGGCCAATTGATTGGGCCATTTCGTGAGATAACACGTTCACCAAACTTGGTTTTCAATAAATCGGAGGAAGTACGGCCCAATGACGCCGCCGGCCCATAAACCGCACCAAACCGTAATTTTTTCGGGATGCAATGTTGACTCATGGAGTACGTGTGGATTGCTGCCTGTCCAATAACGCACATTTTGCTTATTGACGAAGCCATTCAGCCAGAAATGACGACGACCATAAATTGGACGAAGCGCTCTTAAAGTTGAGGCCATTGACTCGTTGGATCGTATATCATTCCATTCATAACCTTACTGAAGAGAAATGTCAAAAGAGCGGGAAAAAATATGGCGTCGTTTGCTGTCACTATCGGTCTACTTTTGCAGCGTACCTATTGCAAGACCCTTTACATAAGTATATATTTTTGATCAACAATTTTCTTTGGATTATTTATGACCAGTGTTGCAAAAACTTTTTGAAAGGGCTGAGTAGGGAAAATAAAAAGGTTGAAAAAGACTAAATCAAAATTTGTTTAAGGCTAAAAATATAAATTAAAAAAATAATTTATTTTTAAAGTACGAGGTACGTTAAATTAATTCATATATTTATACACCCAGCGCAACAAAAAAAAAGGCGCATTCACACTTTTTCACAATTTGAAGTATTAAGCTTCATAATTTCAAAATGCTTAACATATTTGTGAAAATTTTTTAGCTAATTTAATTTAATTAATAGGCACACAAATTTGGGTAAAACGTGTTATATTTTTTTTTAGTTTGAACAAGCCAGCATCCAGTTTTTGTTATTTTGCAGCACTTGACCATTTCCAAAAATATTAAAAAATTTTACTAATTGGAAAGTCAAACATTTGTTTTTGGTTCTTGTTAATATTTACACATCAATTATACAAAATGTGACTAAATTTTGAACGATTTGATTTTTTTTTTTAATTTTTTAATATTTTTTTTAGCCACCCTTAGGCATACAAATTTTAAATATTCAAGCGTGATTTCCTCATACAATACTTTTTTTTATGGCTTTTCGCAGTTCCACCATTGATTTAGGGTTACTTTTGCTAATTTTAGCGTCCATAACAGCCTAAACAATGACACTTGGCACAAATCTTTCTTTAGTTTGCTAAACTAACGTTAAACAACAGACCGAAAAATTCTAATAAATGGTTGAATAGGTAAAAAGTGCATGGTAAAACTTACAGTTCGTGCCCGATGACATGGCGCTGAATCGTTTTTGAACAATTGGGCTTGGTTCCATTTCTGTTAAGGACACCAATCTGGGTACAATCCCATGGATTGCAATAGATTCGTACTTTTTGACAATTACTCTATCCTCTATGATAATTAGGAGCTCCGGTTTGTATTTTGAAATGAATCTCCATATAGGGGCAATACTTTACAGTAGGAAATATACAATTTCCCGCAAATCATTCAACTGGTCTACGGCGATGCGATAGCCATCAGGGCCTATCAAGTTGGATTTGAATTCATCAGAAAATATGTCGAGTCACCATTCAGATTCGGCCCATTTTAATTTACTGTAGGCCCAGTTGGACCGCCCTACTTTCATTTTTTCGGTTAAAAGTGGCTTTTGGCCGGCGTCCTACCCAATCGGTATTGAACGGTTCGAATCAAAAATCCTTTGGAAGCGATATCCGCAGCTCTATCTTTATCTCGGCAACGTTTTTGAACGGGTTTTGAAGTTGACCAGTTTCATGGTATTATTTTTTTAACAACACACTGAACTTTCATTGAATTTGAAGTCTGCTGCTATTTTACGAACAGACACTTTTCATTCAACCAATATAAGAATTACGGCCTTTTGAGCCACAGTCAAATGCGTTTTCTTAGGCATGGTTTTTGTCCACTAACCGAAACACGCGTACTCTATTAGCTAACTTTGCGAACTGCGAACAGAGAAAATGCGTTCAACTTCTGCATTGCTGAGGGGTAAATTTTAAAAATTAAAAACAAAACTGCAAAGGGTACCAAGAGCGTTTTCATATTTATCAATCTTTGCCAAAAATTATACAGTAGATTTTAGTTTTTTCCACTGATTTAAGTGTAAATTTTCCATTGCATCTCGTTGGCATTTCTGTTCATTAGTTTCGAAAATTTTTCGGCTAAAGGAAAATGACAACAATTCTAAATCTCACTGGAAAAGGGCTAAAATGGCAATCCTGTTTATGAAATAAGATTAGCTTACAAATAAAAACAACAAAGTCCTGCACTAAAAAATTACTTTTAACGCGTGTAACAAAAACCTCACTTCCAAAGGCTTAAAATAACGGGTTATTCTGTTTACTTCTTATTCTTTTACTACAGTTTAAAACGTATTCCACGACTAGTTAATAATTTTGTGTAGATGTATTCTAGTCAGATACATATATAATATAAATATAATTCAATATAATTATACATATAAACATATATACAATTTACCAGGAATGTTTTCAAATCATCGCTGTTGTTTATTTGGATGTTTGGTGTACAATCTCCTAAAATTTGAGAAGTGTTTCCAATGAGTCTATACTACAGGCTGCCTATGTAGAGCACATAAAGCGTTTCATCCGATAAATACTTCTAAAAATTTAATTTACCTACAGCTAATGGTTTTAAGGCTTCGTCTGGACGGTCTTAATATTATACAGAGGAGTGTAATTTGAGGTCTGCATCATATAGCTCGTTGTTTGGCAGAGATTCTCTTATTAAAAGAGGCGAGCGTCATTTTCATCACAAATTGTATATCACAAATATATGTATGTCTATTGTATTGTATATCACAACCCTATTCCGATAGGTGTATGCCTGTTGGAAATGGCAGATGATTTTTGTGAAAACCTTTCTTAAGGCAGAAATACACCCGAATAAGTTCAAGTTTTTCAATAAACATTCAATGGAGAAATCTCAATTATACATTGAAAAAGTAAATAAGAAATGATGAGCTTGAAACTGGTTTGAAACAAAAGTTTGAACGACATAACGAGTTAAAAAGTTCTCCAACTTTTGACCGGTACCAGCAGTGTCACAATACAATTATTAAATGTATTTTCACATCTTCTTAGCCGCCATTAATCTTATATGACGTTAGCCGTGTTTTTGACATTTTATTTTGAAATGGAGTGAATATCTTTTAACAAAACTAAAAAAGTGATTGTTTACTTAAAAAAAAATTCCAAAATGTTATTTAAAAAACAATACACGAATATAAAACGAAAAGTTAGTAAAGTACGCATCACTCTTATCAATTATCTACCACCACAAAAAAATGTAACGCGGATTCAGACGGTAGTGCGATTCACTAACTTTAAACGATCGGGCAATCGCAATTATTTTCGACAATATTTGCCCTTTGCAAAACCTTTTGCGCAATTCACTTACCTACGCTCAACGCTACCTTTTCGTATTTATTCAATGTGCTAAAAAGTGAATTTGGTATCGAAACAACAAGTCAAAATAAGCGAAGCCCACAAAGAAGAATAGAACAAAAAAACAGTCATTACTTGTGGTTGCATATAATTGTGAGAGGGATTTTATTATATTTTTTATTTGTAGATTAATTTATATTTGTTTAGTAATTTTCAATATATGAATGAAACTTACTTATAAAAAGCATGTAATGGTTTCAGTTTTCAAAATTTGGTTTGATCACCCTTCACACTACGTAGTAGTCGCAAACCTAAATATACGAATCGTATGCTATTTGAGTTTAACTAAATCAAAACAAAATATTTACTTAAGTCACATTTTGTTTTATTCAAATTAAGTATCACTCCTTTTCGTAAATTGTTTTGCTAATTGTTTTACACATTTAATTTGAAACCTCAAATTTAGTGCAAGCTGGAAAATTTTATTTAAGAAAACTTTAGTTTGTAAACTGCCACAGTGTGTTGGAATTTCTAATTTATGTATCCTCTTTTTAATTTATTTTATTCTTTCCATATTTGTTGTAGCGACTGGAATGCGAAGGAAATGTAAACAAATAAACGGGAGTGAAAGCAAATCGAATTTAGATTTGAATGAGAAGGGCTGCATTCAAGACGAATTTATATAAGGCGAATTAATATATTTATAAGAGTTGAAGCAAGACGAATTCATAACAGGTGGTGTTGAGCGTACAACAACAAAGATGTTCACTAACAAATTGCTCGAACAATGACAGTGAGAACCGGTGAGAATTACTCGTACAACAAACACGTAGTTTTGACATTCAGTCCAGCAAGCGAATTCATTCAGCCGCTAGCTCAACAACGCCCTATATAGGTCTTGCAAAAAATTACGGTTTGGTGCGGTTTATGGGCCGTATTCTTCCGTGATGATCAAGACCGGTACGTTACTGTGAATGGGAATCGCTACCGCTCAATGATAACCGAATATTTTTGTTCCGAATTAGATGATATTGACTTGGACAATATGTGGTTCCAACGGGACGGCGCCACACGCCACAAGCCACACAGCGAATGTCACGATCGATTTATTGAAAACCAAATTTGGTGATCGGGTAATCTCACGAAATGGCCCAGTCAATTGACCGCCTCAGTCGTGCGATTTGACGCCGTTAGACTATTTCCTGTGGGGCTACGTCAAGTCTATGGTCTATGCCAACAAGCCAGCGACGATTGATGAACTTCGTAAGAATATCGAACGTGAAATTGCAGCAGTATCGGCCGATTTATGCTTGAAAACCGTCGAAAATTGGGTTCAGCATCTGGACTTCTGCAAGCGTGCCCGTGGTGCCCATGCTAAAGAAATCGAGTTCCATATATAATGGCATCGAATGTACTTTCACAGGAATAAAGAACTTAATTCATATCCCAAACCGTTTTTGTTTTATTTAAAAAAACTTTTGTAGCGTTCCTATCGAAAAGCCCTTTATAAATTCACCTGTAGTTGCCGTAAGATTTTTTAAGCTTGAAAATTCACATCTTTTGATGTAGAAAGTAAAGGAAATAAAGAAAATAAAAGGTATTTGAATGTATTCCTTTAAATCAGACATTTCGGAAAAACTGTATTTTGTACTATGAGGTAATTTAAGAAAACTCTTAGCTGTAATTTACAGTTAAAACTGTGAATCTGGCAACATTGAAGGGGTACAAAATTTGGAGACATTGTTCTGACTCGAAACCCAAAATATTGATTATAGGCAACGGAAGGGCTGTTGGTTAGATTTTGTGGGAATTTCTTTTAGCACATAGAAAACAAAACAATTTTTTTCTTGGATTAAACATGAATAAAAATGGACGATTCTCTATTTAGCTTGCAAAAGTGCCTTATTTGTTTTAATTGTTGTAACTAAAAGTAGTACTTTTACGATTCGAACAAAAAATGTACCAACACAAAAAGACTGAATGTATCCTTTCAATGCCATTCTTAGATTAGTTGTATTCGCTTTTCCGCAATTTTTTGGCAACTACTGCCAGCAGACCTGGAAAACAGATTTGTTGTCTATATTTCGAAAACGTTGTTTGGAAAAATAAAAGTAAATTCCCCAAATGAGTCTAAAGAGAACACTTTGTTTACGAGGCACCACTTTTTAAGTAAATATTTGCATAGTTTCTAGTGTAAGTGTGGATATTATTGTTCGCTTGATTGAAATCAATATTTTGAACAAGATGCAAGCTAGCAAGTTCAATTGTTCGCTAAGTTAACATAGTATATCTTGTTTGTGGTGTTAGTGAATCCGTTTTGATAATTTTTCTTTAGGCAAAATATTCTATGGCCCTCTAGCAGGACATAGTTTGGGAAATGTTCTAAGCTTTGATTAGAGAAGAGAAACTTCTTTGCTAAGTGCCATTCTTGGTAAAAAAAAAAACAATGCACTATCAAAAAAATTGTTTTACCCATGTAAACTTTAAAACTTAATTTTTTATTCCACAAAAAACCGTGGCTTAAAAATTTTATTTGAAGTGAAAAAAAATTGTAGGTCAAGAAAAACTTGAAATTGAAAGCCGGATTGAATTGGTACAAAATTAAAATAAGGATACCCAAAATTTGGTGTGAAGCAAAATTGTCTGAAAATGCAAATACGAGTATCAGGAAGTGATTGGATCCAGTTTTCATGCTAACAAAATGCTGAATAATTTTTCGCAATGATAGCCATAACAAATATACATTTTTTTTTAATTAAATATGAATATAAAAACAAGGGATTTGCTAAATTCTACAAGTGCACTCATACTACATACAAATATACATAGATTTACATGTAAGTTAGAGTGATAGGTACGTAAATACTGATACTTAATTTTGGCAATGCTTGAAATTTATATTTGATGTTTTTACAACAATTTGAGATCAGGAGAGTGGAAGGAAGATAACTATGCATTGCGATTATTAGCTACACTAATGAATTGGTCTGCAGATTTTTGAGCAAATAAAATTAGATCCAATTGCATAAGTGGACTACACAGTCAATAGTCAGTGTAACACAGGGGAGTGCAATAAGCTCGCACATACTTAGGTAATCAAGTGTGTAAGTATGTATTGCACTGTAAGGGTGGTCTTATTTTGACAAATCAAAAATGGAAAACTTAACCGACTAAAAAAGAAAAGTTCTCATACCCTATGCTAACCTAGCTGAAAGTTTATGCCATCGAACGGGAATTTGGCTATCCATCCCTTAACCATTTCTTCCACAATGACATCTTCAATCTATCCTTGTTCCTCATATATGTAGTTTTCGCAGGTAGCCTTCCGGAGCACTAGTATCCGTAGCACCTCGCTTCTTTTCTCCGGTAACTTTCTTCCCACGCTCCAGTACTTTAACATCTGCTCCATCTACCTTTCCGAATTAGAGAGTCTCTTCAGAGATCAGTCGAGGTCTGGGGTTCCGTTTTCTTAGATACCATAGTATAGAAAATACCACTGACCTGCGACTTTCCTTTTGCTTGGGGCTTTGTTTGAGTCGCCTCCATCTCTTTTAAGAGTTTGTCCGAAGTCCGGTCCAGTACAATGCAAAAATGTAGAGTAATTTTGGACAAAAATAGTAAACGGATTTCGACCAAATCTAGCAAAGGGGTGCAAATCAACCCCATTCGATTTTTTTTTTTAAATATACATATAATGTAGAAGAAGTTCGTTCAAATATTAAGGTCTCTCAGTTTTTGGTTCACATGCAAAGTAATCAAAATAAAACAATTTAACAAAAAGCACATACAAGAACCACATCAAATAAGATACTATGTGAATTGCCCAATTATATTATTATTATGATAGACATACAAATTTCACTTCAAGGGGATAATAACCATGCCCACATAACGGTGTTTTGTGTAAATCTAAATAAAGCGTTATATAAATAGGCATTAAAGATAATCTGTTCAAATTCGATATGCGGAATTGGGCTAGAGAAGGGACAACATGAGTGATTTTTGTTTTTTGTGGAAAATGGAGCGTGGCGCCCCCACTTTAGGCCAAATAGCTAAATCTTCGAAACTTAGTTGCCAAACACAATTGATTTCAAGTCTATAATAAAAATTATAAAAATCGGTCAAAAACCACAAAAATTTCATATAGAGAATGGGCTTGCAATACACAGTACGAGATTTCTCAGAAAGTACGTAACGAAAACAAACCAAATTATCTAAGTAGGCACATTGCGCTTCAAGTCAGTAAGCAAAATTTCGAAAATCGTAAACTTTGGACAAAAACCACGCCCATTTAAAAATTTGCTCAAATTTAATATACATAAAATTTAAAATTTTGTTTGGAATTAAGTACGGCATCGGCCGCTATATAGTAAATAGATACATATGCACATATATCTTCGAAGCTACGTTATGAGGCACTACAAAATTTAGTATACGTCCTGCATTTCAAGTCGGTGAGGACACTTTCGAAAGTTATAGCACAAAAAGCACGCTTACCTCTCATATAACGGTAAGACAAAAATTATTATTTTCTCAAATTTAATATAAAAGATTGGGTTTGATAATGAAATAAGGGAATACGCATGACATCGTTCACCTTAGAGCAAATAGGTATATCTCCGAAATTAAATTGCCAAATTGTACCAAATTACGTACACACTTTGAGTTTATAGCCAGAAAGCACAATTTCGAAAATTATAAACAACAGACGGCCACTACGCACATCTCTCATAAAACGATAATTGCAACAACTCAAAATACTCATCTCAAGAATTCTTTCAAATTTGGAACAAAGATCTAATCACGGCGAGAATATAACTTTATAAGATTAAGATTAACTTAGACTCTTAATCACTTCAAAGCATCTACGTATGAATGGCAACCTAATTTTTTCAAAGTTTTTACCTTCATTCCTCCCCGGATGTATTTTTGTCCATTTCTTACATAGTGTGCTTTGCGAGTTTACCCTCCGTACGCTTGTCCGTCTTTCGCAAGTTTTCCTGGTCACCAGTATTCCAGTATTTTTTATTAGTGGCTCCCACGTCAGAAAAGCGGATAGGAAATTAGGAGTTGAGCAGAATTAGAGGATGGAGTTGGTGTTTGGAGTTCGGTTAGGTTAGGTTAGGCGGCAGTGATACCGCATTGGGGGCTGTATAGTGACTCCTGTTCCTCTAAAACTCCTTCGTATTTCTATGAAACCTTGTCAGGCTCTCAATTTTGACTGACCTACGACCGTCGAGTTCATTAAGAAAATAGCTACCCATAGTTTCGGCTCTCCCTGTAGCTAGTGCCGGACAGCGACAGAATAGGTGATGTATGGTCTCCCCCTCCTCCACGTCATGACAGCTCCTACAGTAGTCCCGCCAGGGGGCTCTAGTCTTGTTATATGCGCACTTATTAAACAATGTCCGGTTAGGACAGCAGTCGTCATCTTAATATCCTGTCTCCCCAGTTTGAAGAGAGATTTCGTTCGTCGATCACTCATCGATGGCCAGAGTACCCTTGCAATTCGGCAAGTGACGGAAGCTGAAAGTTATGCACAATTATTCCGAAAACTTCCTTCCACCAACTGTTCCGTCAAGCTTGGGCCGCGCCGTGTAAACATGGATGATTCCGCTTTTCCTAACCGCGTCCAATCTCCACTGCCGGGAGGAAATTAAGTAGCACACTAAGCCCCTTAGTGGCTGTCGTTTTCATAGCCCCGGCTATTAACAGAGAGTAACTCTTTCTACTTTCTTAATATTTATGTACTTCTTTGGCAAGAGCATCCAACCAAACTATTGTAACATAGAAAAAGATTGGTCTCACAACCGCCGTAGAGTTTGGATGCAGAAGAACGAGTTAAGGCAGGGGACGCCAGTACGGTGATTTCACATAGAGTGCCAGAGGGCTGTCATAGAAGACTCTAAACTTCATGCTCAGCTTTCTTATTAGTCGATGAGAGTATGGCCGTTTTGGTAGCACCCATCATATCACAATTTAGGCCCCATCTGCAACTTATATGGGGATTGCACTGTGCGTCGATTAAATGCAAATAGCATAATGGCATTTGCAAATCACTATGGTAACGAAATAATAAAATACATAGTACATTCATCAAGTTTTCGCAAATGCAATACCATTCGTACTGGATTGTGATCACCTATAATATTTTCGGAGTAAACTTTACATACTCTTAGTTAACCACGAAAGCTAGTATGTTTTTAAACAAATCCAAGGCAAACACATTTGAAAATTTTTTGCTTATATCAATCGTTATTTACTCGTCACCATATTTTTATTGTATGACTTTTAGGTAGCAAGTAAAAAATGGCCGGGAGGCGCTCAACGAAAAATCTTAATTTTTCGAATTTCCCATACAAATAAGAACCTCCCTAATACATATTATATTGAATCACATATAAAATGGTCAGTGTCGGTCATCAATAGTTTTGAAAATTCGGCAGTGGGGAGCCAATATCACATTGCCAACACAATATTCTATCGGAGCCTGTGGACACAATTCGGATTAATATCGCTTATTCGTTCATCGTTCTCAGTTCTTAGTTCGACGCTGGCGCCCGCCTGCAGCTCTCGCCTGCCCATTTGCTATGCAATTAAGAGCTCAATCAGTCTACATTTCGAGCAAAGTCCATTTATGAAATTATTGATGTGTCTCTCATACCCCACTGCCATCGCTCCCGCCACTCCCACACCCCTAAATGGCGTTCGTAATATGTATTGAATTCGGTCGTATGTCCTTCTTTACTGCCCGCCATTCCGAGCTGAATAGATAAATATATCTATGTATTAGTTGGTTGGCAGTTAGTTGGTTTCCGATTTCAACAATTGGCCTAAACCGGGCATGTCCAATTCTTATGGCAAGTATCTAATTTCGTTGAGTGGTCATGTTGTAGATGTATGATTGTATGTGCGTTTTATATGTGTGCTTGTAAAAGTGCGTACCTACTTTTTTTTTATTGATATTTGTATGAGTGATGAATGTTGGGGTCGAGTGCGGCCAACAATGTGGTCTTATGATGGCATACTTGTTTGCAAAATACAGAAATACACTGGAACATACAAACATATGAAGCGGCACTCAGCCAAAAGTGCATAGTAGGTATACAGATATCATATAGATCGCCTTTGGGACAGTCGAATTTTCATCCCGCACTTCAGCTAATCTCGTTTTATGTACACAATTGATTTACTCATTGCGTTCCTCCTAAAGTTCCCCACTCAACAAAACAGAAAAACAAAATGCAACTAAATAATTTTGAAGGGAACTAGTCGATTT
Organism: Anomoia purmunda; assembly: GCA_951828415.1. NCBI lineage: Eukaryota > Metazoa > Arthropoda > Insecta > Diptera > Tephritidae > Anomoia > Anomoia purmunda. The sequence goes on along the minus strand of OX639993.1, from coordinate 130,820,718 downwards.
TGGCAATGCCCGCTATTGCGTACTGGATTCATGATTTTCGACTTTGAATTTAAACGTGTGCTTTGATTTTGCTCTCTTCGGCCGATCCAGAATTCTGAAACAATCATTTATGTATGTATGTGTGTATTATTTACATCCATACTTAAGTTCGATTTTTGGCTGGAACACCGAATAGTGCGATATAAGTAGTACCTAGGAATATGGAAGTGTGTGTGTACTTAGTATATGGAGGCAATATTGGATGCCGGTGGTGAGCGAAAGCAGCAGCAGCAACATGACGAGAAGGGAAATGCATATTATAGTTTGCTCACACCGCCGTTTCCCATAAATTGTGCAAATATTTGCGCTCGTAAGTGGATTGGAGATGGATGAGTTTATCATAAACGTACATACATACATTCATACATTACATACCTACTCATAGCATCACACAGACGCACTTACTTTTGTTTACGTCCCGTGTAAGTCTTGTACATAGTATATGTACAGTGGCGAGCATTTCATTATGCATTAAGTCAAAGAGATTTTTGTGCATGAAATATAAAATATTTTTAATTTTTTGTTACAAATTAACTTCTCTAGTTAGTAAAGAATACAATACCAAGTAAATAAGGATCGTTACAGAAAGTTCTGTAAATTTAAAAACGATCATTAAGTGCAAGTAATCGATTTGTTTTTATTTTTGTTTTTATTAATATAAAAATACATACATATTTGTAAAAATAATAAGAACGGAAATTATTTAAATTTATTCTTTGCTGTTCGTACATGCGAACTTTTCTTGAGAAGCCCGTCATCAAGTTTTGTTCAACGGTTTTGTCCATTTTTGCCATGCTGTCCGTCATATTCTTTTTATTTCTGCAATTGTTTTGGCTAGTTTCCAAACTCAAAAAAGTCTGGCTTTTATCACAGCTCAATAACGCTCAATTGGTCGCAAGTGTGGTACATTAGGAGGATGATTCAAGTATATCCTTACGTAATGCACGTTGTTATCTTCGAACAACTTTTGGGTGACATAAGCATAATGTCCAGCAGCCACATCCGGCCAGAATATTGTTGGGCCATTATGATGACGTAGGAAGGGCAAGGCACGTTTTTGAAGACACTCCTTCACGTAAATTTCAATGTTGGTGGTTCCCATAGTGAAGAACGGCATTGAATTTTGCCCACATTCACAAATGGCTTGCCAAATTAGAACTTTTCTGCCAATCTTCTATATGGCCGATATTTTCCGATTCAGAAATGTCTTCTCCAGACCACAAATAGAAAAATTAGCTTCCCGGCAATGTCTTCAAGACCATTTTCAAATAAGTTTCTTCGTTCATAACCACACAAAAAATTTTATTTGGCAGTTGTGACTCATACATCTCTTGTCGACATAATTCTGGGCAGCACGATTCCTCCTACTTATTAATACTGATTTCTTCTCCAACTGGACGTCTGTTGATCCATTTGGGTGGCCATTTCTTGGCTTATCCTTTACTGGCCCACCTTCCTTAATGCGCAAAGCCATCCTTCGTGCAGCGTCATAAGATGGTCCATTGAGTTTCGCGAACTTTTTGTAACTAACGTTGTGGTTATTCGTTAAAATGTGCAACATTTTTTTGCGGAACTTTTCGTTCATATTCAATTTTTTCATAAATAGGGAAACCGTTTTCTTTCAATGTTTTTTGCAATTTTTCTTTTCTGGTATGGCATTTAAGTAACTGTTTATACGAAAATATTTAATTTTATATCCAATCAGTATTACTTCAAGCCTGACTCGAAGTAAAAACAATACGGTTGTTAAACCAAAGAACGTAATATTTCCGGACCTCGAATATCGATGGGTCATATCTTCTTTTTCCTTTGAGGTTCACATGCTGTGCTAGCACTTAGTTGCGTCCTTCATAATCTTCGTGGCATTGAGTCAGCTGTTTTACAATTCTTTAATTAAATTTTGTATCTTGTGTAATTCTTTGCCACAATTACCAATATCGTAGGAAAGTGTCATGTTATAAATAATCTTTTCGGGCTATATGTGTAGGTCCATTATCGATATACTTGTCATTATGTAGCCAACTAAGTAATGCCACAGTTTTTCCTCGTTTTGCATAGCATAAAGTTATCCTTTTATCGCTCTGAAATCCAAAAAAAAAACTTGGAAAATATTGCATGCTTCTTAAGATTTGTAGATTAAATCGGATTTGTCTATCTCATTTACTAATGTCACAAATTACCCAAAATTTGATGCCATATATTTCTGGTTTTGAAGGGTTGTATTGCCGAAATGTACACCTTCCTCTAAAAACTAATAACTACTTCCAGATTTCGAAGCACTCGCGAAGCTTGTGCAGCTTATGAACCGATTTTACATCCCTTCTTGCAGCTGTGTTATCAAATCGGATATCTCTGAGTATGTTTTGTAATCCAGTTCGAATCATAATGTCATTGAAAATTGTTCGACTATTTTTTCTACTGCACAGTTGTAAAACCTCATCGATTTTTTGACTTGTAGACCTTGATAAGTGCTAGAAGACCAACCAACTTTTGAAACTCAGTGGGTTCAATTAGTTTCCATGTATGTATTTCCAAAAATACGACTTCCTTCAGTATTTGTTCACTTGATAATAATCTCATAATTCGGTATTCAAAAATAAATTACAAACGCCGAAGATAGGCTATCAACTTCTCGCGGTGTGAAAAAGAGAGCGAATGTCTTAAAATAGGCTTTTCTAAATCATCGCCAATAAAACCTCCATTATTTCTAATTGTTTGTATTGTCAGAGAATAATAAAATACATGGAAGTAAACAAACTCAGTGAGTTTCATAACTCAAAATGAGTTATACAAGTTCAGTAATGAAATTCGACGCTCGCCACCGCGAAAAACTTCCGATCGTATAGATAGAAAAATTCAGCGTTTCTCAGCAGCTCGTCGTTTTCGAACCGCAGAGCATGTAACTTGGAACAATATTTTATGTTTATTGACGAAAGTAAATACAATGGAAACATTATGCATTAGCGCTCTCATTAAACGAATTTAAATAAAATTGAGCATTTATGGAATGATGCCGAAAACGATATTAAAGCAAAAACAACGAGTAACTTAGATAATTTATATGAAATTATTGCAGTCCTGGAAGTATGTTCCTACTGTGCGGGGTATATCCGTGATTCTTGTGCAGAAGTGATAAGAAATAAGGGAAGTGTCATCAAATATTAAAACGGATTTAAAAAATAATTTAGAAATCATCACAAAACGAATTACCTATTTATGTGCTCGCCTATTATACTTTTGCAAAATTAATATACTATGTATATAATTGAATTTAATAAAACCTGGACCAATTTTCTATTGCTAGTATTAATTTTGAGTGTTAGCAAAGGCATATTTAATTTTCTCTGAAACTCAAAAACTGAAATGATTAAACCGCATTTTTACATCATTGCTTCATAGCTATTTATTTACCTATTTAAATGCTCGCCACTGTAGGTATGCGCACACATTCATGTCTATATATATAATTACTAGGCACTTGCGTTTTCACATATTGCACATTGTAAATATGTATGCAAGTGAGGCATTTGAAATTATTGCTCAGTTATTTTGTTTCATGCGAAATTTTGTAGATCACCAGCATCTTCAGAATCTTTAATAATACATATTAGATTTATCGAGCAGTTTATCATTTTATGTTTAAATATTAAATTTATGTACATACATACATATTACATAGCTTTTAGTTACCAACGCAGAAAAAATATGGAGCAGTGCCGAAGTACAATTGTATTTTTAATTATTTAAATAGTAATTGTACCATCCTGTAGTGTATATAATATAATAATAATAATAAAAATTTATTAAAAACAAAAATTTTCCTAAGGAGCAAAATATGTCTTAAAGAAAAATAGGAATGAGAACAGTATAATACAAGAGAGCAATTAAAGAAGGTAAAAGAAAAGTTTAAGCGTTGAATGCCCTGATGCAATGCAAATATACTGATTTAGAATAATTATAAACTACAGAGAGTTAAAAAGTTCAATATAGTTAAAAAGGTCGACGTCTAAAGAGGCTTTGATGGCCAAGCAGTGCGAGAGGGGACAAAATCGAACAAATTTTTGCTAGAAAATCTTTTTAATTTCGGTTTGAATTTCTTCTCGAATTAATTGAAAAGAAAAACGGCTGGAAATAAGCAATTGTAAGAAGAAATCTTCTTGTATTTACATATGCGAAAAATCATATAAAAGAAATTAAAGAGGAGATTCTCTCATTTTTACTAGAATCTTATTGAATTTATTAAAAAAGAAAACTTTTTACTTTTAAAAGAGCCCTTTTTAATTCAAATTTTGCTTTTAACATCTTAACATACATACTTACATATATACATACTACTTGAAATGGCATGTGCCATACTAAGAAAAATTTAGTCACACCAATCGTTAGATTACACTAATTTTAATTGCGCATATGTATGGTTATCTGTTAGACGTTATTGAAAAAGTTTTAATTTCAATTCTACAGGTAATTTTCTTAATTACATTGAAAAGTTTTTATCTTAGTTTCAAAGATTATCTTCTTAATTTTATTGGAAAGACATACGCAGTCGTGATAAGAAGTGCTTTTTATTAAAAAAAAAAATTACAGAAATGCTGATTGTTTTGATTTATACAGCATTTTATATGATATTTTCGCTCTGTGTACGAGTTCGCCATCCTTTTGAAATTCCATGATTTAGAAGAGTGAGAAACCTAAATTTAATTTGTATAGACGTAACGGCAGAACTCATGTATAAGTCTTCCTAACAAAGCGTTAGACCCAAGGTAGACCACAAAGTTGAAGAAGTTCGGGGGCGGCAGTGTTATGGTATGAGGGGGGTGTTTTAGCAAGCACGGGATCAAGCCCATTGTCCAAATAAACAGTAAGTTAAATGGTTTGGCTTATCGGATCTATTGTCGGAATACCTCGTACCAGATTGGAAAAACTTTTCATTATTTCTTTATTCAAAAGCAGTTTTCCAATAAGATAACACGCCCTATCATAAGTCGACAATAGTAAAATGGTAGCTCAAAGGTCAGGCTGTACAAGTTATGGAGTAGTCTGCCCAAAACCTCGACTAAAACCCAATCGAAAACTTATGGGCAATTATTAAAAGAAAAGTTATGGGACTGAAACCGAAGACTGTATAATATAATATAATTGTGAACCATTGACGAGCAGGAAAAGCAGAACATTCCGAATGATGCGTGCGAGAATCTGGCATACTCTATGCAAAGGAGATGTTCAGCAGTAATTTCCCAAAAAGGATATCCGACTAAATATTGAGAAAGTATACAACTTAAATATTTATCCTGTATGTAGATCACAAAATTAATAAAAATACTTAGTCATATACATAAATTCTATCTTATCTAAAGTTTATTTTTGCCTAAATTGCAAATGAAAATGGCAACAGTGTCCCGTGTAACATGCAATATCTGGCATTTTTATTCAACCAAATGTTCACAACGTTACCTTTTGCGCCAGAAGCGCTATTATTGTCCCTTTAGGGCAATGTTTCCCAACCTATAGTCCGCGGCCACCAGTAGACCGCAAGCGCTAAAATATTTGCGCGACACAGTTAAACGATAAAACATCAAATTTCATCTGCAAATGTTGGCTCATGAATTCCATCGTTCTTCTTCTTCTTAATTGGCGCTATAACCGCCTAGGCGATTTTGGCCGATTTCAATATTGCACGCCAGCCTCTCCTCTGCTTTGCTGCCTGGCGCCACTTAGATATCCCAAGTGTAGTCAAGTCCTTCTCCACCTGGTCTTTCCAACGTAGAGGAGGCCTTCCTCTTCCTCTGCTACCACCAGCGGGTACCGCGTCGAACACTTTCAGGGCTGGAGCATTTTCTTCCATACGTACCACATGACCTAGCCAGCGTAGCCGCTGAATCTTAATTCGCTGAACTATGTCTATGTCGCGGTACAGCTCATACAACTCATCGTTCCATCGTCTGCGGTATTCGCCATCGCAAAGACGTAAAGGACCAAAAATCTTTCGGAGAATCTTTCTCTCGAACACTCCAAGCGCCATCTCATCCGATGTTGATAGGGTCCATGCTTCTGCGCCATACATTAGCACGGGCATGATGAGGGACTTATAGAGCGTGGTTTTCGTTCGTCGAGAGAGGGCTTTACTGTTCATTTGCCTACTCAGCCCAAAGTAGCACTTGTTGGCAAGAGAGATTCTTCGTTGGATTTCAAGGCTGACATTATTGTTGGTGTTCCAAGATAAACAAAGTCCTCTACTTTGTCAAAATTGTAACTGTCAACAGTGATGCGGGAGCCAAGGCGCGAATGCGCTGACTGTTTATTTGATGACAGGAGGTACTTCGTTTTGTCCTCGTTCACCTCCAGACCCATTCGCTTCGCTTCCTTGTCCAGCTTTGAAAAGGCAGAACTAACGGCGCGGTTGTTGAGGCCAATGATATCGATGTCATCGGCATACGCCAGCAGTTGCACACTCTTATAAAAGATGGTACCTGACCGGTTTAATTCTGCAGCTCGAATTATCTTTTCTAGCATAATGTTAAAGAAGTCACACGATAGGGAGTCACCCTGTCTGAAACCTCGTTTGGTATCGAACGGCTCGGAGAGGTCCTTCCCAACTCTGACTGAGCTGGTGGTGTTGCTCAGTGTCATTTTACATAGCCGTATTAGTTTTGCAGGGATACCAAAGTCAGACATCGCGGCATATAGGCAACTTCTTCTCGTGCTGTCGAAAGCTGATTTAAAGTCGACAAATAGATGGTGTGCGTCGATCCTCTTCTCACGGGTCTTTTCCAATATTTGGCGTATCGTGAATATCTGGTCGATGGTAGATTTACCAGGTCTAAAGCCACACTTCTAAGGTCCAATCAGTTCGTTGACGGTTGGCTTTAGTCTTTCACACAATACACTCGATCCCGCGGTAGTTGGCGCATATTGCAGGATCACCCTTCTTGTGGATTGGGCAGAGTACACTTAAATTCCAATCGGCGGGCATGCATTCGTCCGACCATATTCTGCAAATAAGCTGGTGCATGCACCTTACCAGCTCCTCGCCACCATGCTTAAATAGCTCAGCTGGTAACCCATCAGCTCCAGCGGCGTTGTTGTTCCGTAGCCGCATAATTGCTATTCGAACTTCATCGAGGTCGGGTGACGGGATGTTAATGCCGTCATCAGCGATTTGGGGTTCGGGATCTTCATCTTCTCCGGCGACGCTTTCGCTGTCACCATTTAGCAGAGTGGAGAAGTGTTCCCTCCACAATCTAAGTGCGCTTTGGACATCAGTCACCAGGTCGCCGTTCTTGTTCTTACAGGAATTCGCCCCGGTCTTAAAACCTTCCGTAAGTCGCCGCACCTTTTGGTAAAATTTTCGGGCGCTTTTCATGTCGGCTAGCATCTCAAGCTCTTCACACTCACGTATTTCGGCCTCTCTCTTCTTTCTACGGACGATACGTCTCTCTTCCTTTCTCAACTCCCGGTAGCGTTCCCATACAGCTCGCGTTGCGCCCGATCGCAGCGTGGCCCTGTAGGCAGCATCTTTATTTTCCGAAGCGGCGCGGCATTCCTCATCATACCAGTCATTTTTTCGGGTTCGCTGAAAGCCAACGACTTCTTCAGCGGCGGTACGCAGTGATCGAGGAATGTGCTCCCAGTGCTCCGGTTTCTTGAGAAGTGCTCTCAGTGAGCAGGTGTGAGAGTCGAGTGGTGAAGTTTGCAGCTGTCTGTTGCGATTGCAGCTTTCCGACGTCAAGCTTTCACTGTGTATTTACACGCACGTTTTTTGATGCACAGAGGCGTATGCTCATCTTGGCTGCGACAAGATAATGATCCGAGTCGATGTTCGGTCCTCGGAGTGTACGTACGTCTAATATACTGGAGCCATGCCTTCCGTCTATCGCAATATGATCGATTTGATTTCGCGTTTTTCGATCTGGAGACAGCCACGTAGCCAAGTGTATTTTTTTATGCTGAAACCTGGTGCTACAGACCACCATGTTTCGGGCCCCGGCAAAGTCGATCAGTCTCAGTCCGTTGGCGGAGGTTTCGTCGTGGAGACTGAATTTTCCGACAGTGTGACCAAAGATCCCTTCCTTTCCCACCCTGGCATTGAAGTCACCAAGCACGATTTTGATATCGTGACGGGGGCAGCGCTCGTAAGTGCGTTCTAAGCGCTCGTAGAAGTGATCCTTGATCACATCGTCCTTATCTTCTGTCGGTGCGTGGGCACAAATCAGCGAGATGTTGAAAAATCTCGCTTTGATGCGAATCGTGGCGAGACGCTCGTCCACTGGAGTGAACGACAGTACTTGGCGACGAAGCCTCTCTCCCACCACAAATCCAACACCGAACTTGCGCTCCTTTACATGGCAGCTGTAGTAGATGTCGCAAGGCCCAACGGTTTTCTTGCCTTGCCCCGTCCATTTCATTTCTTGTCAGCCCTTACTCTTACGAGGACATCAGCCAGCCGGGCAGCGGCACCTTCCCCATTAAGGGTTCGGACATTCCCTTAAATCGTAGTCCTTAAAACATTGCTTGTGGTCGTCATCAAAAAAGGGAGATCTCATCCGAGGCACATTGAAATTTTTCATTGGGTATAGTTTTTTACGTGGCGGGTCCCAAGCCCAGCGCACAACCAAATACTGGAGGGTTGTTTTGTTTTTGAAGACACATTTATATAGCGAGCCGCTTGCTCCAAGTCAGACGCCCGCTTGCAGCCGCACCTCCTGGTGAACAGACGCTGCTGACTTCAGTGAGCCCTTAAACCGAATATGTCGGAGTGGCCCCACTGAAGCTCCCTCTCTTTCTGCCGTGACCCAAGGCTCCACACGGGTTGGTTACCATATCTCACACAAGGGTTGCTCACGTTGCCCAGAGTGCGCGACGAGGACGCAAGAGTAGGGATTGAGTGTAGCCACTCATCTGTAACTGCAGACCCAGAAGAGTTACCACACCCCATTTTTACTCAAATTGCGATATTTGCTCCCGATAGAGTAAAGGTTTCTTCAAAATTAATAAAAACCTACTACATAAAATGAAATCTTTTTTCGCCAAAAGTAGAAAATACTTTGTTAGATGCCATTTTATTCCCATTTTTTTTTTCTTTGATAGCTGTTTTTCTTCAATCCAGATAATTCTTTTTTTGAGTATGGTATTAGAGGTGACCACTGTCTGATATGTAAACATGGTGAAAGGTTGGGGGTGCCCTTCCGAAGATGCTATAGGAGCTGCAAGAATGACGAGGAGTAGGAAAGGATCTTGCATTTAATGTGTAAGTGTCCTGTGCACCGTGTAAAAGCAGAATGCGATATCTGGCATCACCGTTTCTGGATGACCTTAGTAAGGTTTCAAGCACCGAGGTAAATTGTCTGTTGAGGTACATCAATGAAGCAAACTGATTTGGTAAGGGGTAATTTCTTTTTGGATGGTACAAAAATGTTTCTTTGTGGTAACACAATGGGCATAATACTGGCCTAAGTGAGCCGCTGCAGGCGGCTGCCACTCCAACCTACCCTATTAGAGGTGACCACCTTTTTGTTACCAATGCCAGAGAAGTTAGAAAGAAGATTTTCTGCTTTTGTATTAATTAATCCATCAAGTCCAGAAAGCGATTAAATGTAAGTGATGATAATTTTATTACATCTCGAAATTAAGAACTTGTATAAAAAATGCAAGCTCAAAAATCTCATTGATACAAACCAAATTATTTACGAAAACTTAACAAAATTTAAAGAAATCGCGTAAAGTGAGCTGAGTAATAAACAACTGTATTCTCAGAATCGCAATTGCAGCCGCAAATTCTGGAATATGGTCAAGCCCCCTTTTTCGGGTGTCTAAGAGAATTTTTGTCCATAACTTTAACATTTCTTAAGCATTGTTCAATTATTTTGCAGAAAGCAACCTAGAAAATTTAAGCTATGCAAGTTTTTCCCTTATATACTCCATTTTATCTAAATCACTACATGACCTATTTTGATTTTACATGCGAAATTATTACAATAGTGTCAATTTTAAACAATAATTTCTGAGCTTCAATTTTCACGTTGTAAACAATGGGATCTCGCATTTTATTTGCAAAGTTACAGGACAGCCAACTTTAAAATGAGAAAGAACCTACTCGGCTTAACAAAATTAAAAAGAAATTGAGAAATGAAAAAAAATAATCGAAATCTGAAATACTACACTCTCAAAATCTTTAACTAGAGTACAACCCACATTTTTCGTGAATCGATCTTCCATTTATTTCCCGAAAATTGTATCGAAGAAATCTACCGCTAAAATTAAAGCTTCACAAATTTTGTCTTAATATATTATACAACATATATTTCATGTAAATCAAACGCGAAAGATTATACGAAATATTTTTAATTTTACATTTGAAATGATTAAAATAGTATAATTTTTAAATTTTTCAGCAACATATGAAATTGACGACCGATCTGGAAATGTTAAAATTATGGACAAAATACTATGAGGGCCCCTACAAACGTCTTTTTGACCATAATTTAAGCTTTTGAAGGTGTGTTTGGAATTTGGGAGAGTATACAGTTTTTTATTTCTTAAATATCAAAGTGGTCCTGGCGAAAAAAGTTGTGAAATACTGTTTTAGGCTAATAAAATTTACTGGTAACAAAATTGCCAGTAACATACAGAATATTTGCATCTCATAAGTTTGGTGTCTATGGCCGATTCAATTGGTTGCAAATTAGATGTACGAGTACCATTCCCAGGAACATTTGTGCAACCAGGCGTCCAAAGTAGGAAAAGCCCATTATGTTTAACCATACGATTTACATTTCAATACTAGCTAGAAGATATAGAGCGGACTAATGGCTCTAGTGTAGGTTATCTTCCATTGCCGACACTTAGCTGCTGTCTCTCCATCCATCTTCCGCATCACCTTTGGAAGAATAGCCCGCCTTTCTTCTACACATCTGCAGATTCGATAATAGTCTGGGGCGCTCTCTCAAAACCTCTTTGCATGTACACGAATGAGAAAGTGAACAGCAAAAGATCTCGTAAGTGAAAAATATTTCGTTATTGGTCCTAGAAATGTCACGTGAGCTCAGTTTTTTCACGTGGGACTGTTCTAGCGGTCTGATTATTAGGATTTAGTTTAGTTTAGTGTCCTAAAATGGAAGAATATTTGCGGCATACATTTTTTTTTTGACAATTTTCTTCAATGTCTCGTGTTCAGGTACCCACACGAGTTGAAAAATACGATCAACCCCCTTTTCATGTGGGAACGGATTTGGAAAAAATTTTGCACATAGTACATAGTAGGTACATATGGATTGGCATATGATATTTTTATAGAAAGCTGGCACCTGTTAAAATAACTAAATTAAAAAGCTAGATTGAATACTGCAATATGGTTGTCAAACGATTTTTCAAATAACTACAGATTAATTAAATAAAATATATTTGAGAAGGGTTGCTGTTTGGAAAGTTAAATATAAATTCATCTTTTTTTTTTTTAGTTGGCGCTATAATCGCCTAGGCCATTTTGACCGATTCCAACATAGCGCGCGAGTCGCTCATCTGCTTTGCTAACCCCAAGTGAAACCAAGCCCTTCTCCACCTGGTCTTTCCTCTTCCTCTGCCACCACCAGCAGGTACTGCGTCGAATATTTTCAAGCCCGGAGCATTTTCTTCCATACGTACAATACAACAGGACCTAGACAGCTAGGACGCTGAATTTTAATTCTCTGTACAATGCCACTGTCGTTTTAAAGCTCATACAACTCATAGTTCCATCGGCTACGCTAAGGTTCAAAAATCATTCGGAGAATCTTTCTCTCCAGCACTCCAGGACCATCTTAGCTGATGTTGACAGCGTCCATGCTTTACTGCTCATTTGCCTACCAGCCCAAAGTAGCACTTGTTGGAAGAGATTCTTCGTTGGATTTCGAGGCTGACATTGTTGTTGGTGTTAATGCTGGTTCCAAGATAAACAAAGTCCTCTACTTTGCCAAAATTGTAGCTGTCAACAGTGAGGCAGGAGCCAAGACGCCAATGCGCTGACTGTTTATTTGATGTCAGGAGGTACTTCGTTTCGACCTCGTTCACCCTGCGACCTATTCGCTTCGCTTCTTCATCCAGCTTGGAAAGGACAGAACCAATGGCGCGGTTGTTGAGGCCAATGATGTCGGTGTCATCAACAAACGCTAGCAGTTGCACTCTCTGATAAAAGATGGTACCAGAGCGGAGATTTAATTTAAAATACTAATTAATTAATAAGTTATATGAAATATTACAATACAGGTGCTCTTTGAAAAATTAAATGCAAAATATTGATAACTACATATATTAGAAACTATGTTGTAACCCTTTTCCTTTGTGTAATTTTTTCTCTGAAAAGAGAAAGGAATAAATTGATTATGAACCGTTCGAAACCATTACGAATGAAAGCATCAAATTTGTTGGCGAGTCTGTTCTGGAAGATAAAACTAAAAACTTCAGAATTATCAGTTTTGACTGGGCTTCAAAATCAACAGGGCTTAGAATCTTACATGAAAATTTGGATATGAATAAAGTCAGTGCAAGTTCTTGAGTTTTTTTTTGGCAATATCTGCAAAAAATATTTAGAAACCAGTTTTTTTTTTGCTTGTGTATATCTCGAAAACTCTTCTTCGGTAAAATAAATTTCCGTGTTCAGCGTCCAAAAATTAGTCTAAAAACATTTTTTTTAATGAAGCAGGATCTGGGATTCTGGATCTCTTGTTCCCATATTTAACTCCCATATACATATTTACATATATGGAGGTATGTATTGACATCATTTGTAAGGATAGAATATATATTTGAATTGCTCCGTGCCGCCTAGCATTAATTTGAAAAACTTACTTAATTACTTAATTGGCGCCATAGAAAAAAAAACGCTTTGAAGAAAACTCCTGCATTCTCGGTACTACTTTGCCGACACGACATAACTACAGTGATTCATTAACTGCGCACAGCGCAATTTTTGCTAACTGCCAGGCGACATCTACGGTTAAAAAATGTGCTTGTGGAATAAGCGACTCAGCTGGTAAGCGTCTTTGCTCTGTACTGCTTTATCGATATGCCGTCCAGTGGCTTCCAATCTGTGTTAGAGAAAGAGCACTACAGTCGTTGCCGATGCAATGCAATGCAGAAAAGTAATAAATAACAAACGATCTTTTGAAAATGTATATTTCTGATTTTTAATACATCCGTTAAAAAATATTATTGAAAAATCAATATCAGCGTCAAACTGAAAGTGTTTGAAAAGGTTTAAAGTAAATTTTAATAAAATAAAATTTATAAAAGGGTTATATTTTTTGTCTACAAAAATTATCAAAAACAAACTCGCGTGCACCTAAACATTTAAAAAAAGTTAATTTTTTTTGTTTTAACCGATAGGTAGGTATATCGCCTTATAATATCGTGTCAAAGTTTATACAGCTACTTCTCGAAAGTGGCAAGCGCCGAGCTCAACAATATAAAACCCTCTTGAGTAATAAAATATTGGGTTTCTCGATTTCAGCTGAAATTGCTGCAATTTCAACGTCAGCGGCGAAATGACTAGCAAGATCCTTGAAAAATTTATTGATTTTCAATTTTCAGTTTTGTAAAAAATCACACGCGTTTTTGAATCAAATTCTAAGATAGGGCGATGACTTAGATCTGAAAATAAAGTAAACAGAATCCATCGAAATTCATACAATTTTCTTTTTTCAAATAAGGAGATATCTGGGTGGGAAATTTTACGAAATTTCGAACAAAATCGGGGAATTTCATTATCGAGATCGGCGTATTCTAAAAAATGAGCTGAAAGCGAGGTAGCTTTAGTAGGGTAGAAAGTCGCAAAAAAGGGATAATTAATCATTGGTCGTGGAAAAGGGTTATCATAATTTTTTTGATTCTTGGATATTTCGGGAGAAACAAATATATACAAAATAATATCAGGGTTAAAGCACTGATGAAATTTCGAAAACAATTTTTTTATCAATGACGATGGAGTACCCCTTTTCTGTGCAATAAAATAATCTAAAAAATCTAAGGATTTTAGATGTAATATATTGTAAATAAATACTAATTCCTATAATTTTCCATTTTGCTGCTACTAAAATTCCCATACCAAAGTGCACAGGGCTTAAAAAATGGAGTAGGAAGTAGTTCTTTGATTCGATTGATTATTCTGCGTGACAGTGAGACATATGTAGCTGAAGTTGTAGGTTGTAGAAAAAATGTTCATACTCTGTGTTTCGAATTGACCCTCAAAATCTAAAGTCTACACTATACATTTGTTAGGTTATGTTAGGTTAGAGCGGCTGCAACCGCACAAGTCCACGGATGCACACGTAGGCTGACAAAGTCCGCTGTGATACCCCTGGCAGGAGCCATGCGTTTTCTTCTTCTTTCCCTTAGAAGGTGAACCACCGAGAGCCAAGCTCAGATCGGCCAAACAGTTTAGAAAGTACCCATTTAGGAATTGGTTTCGCGTCAGGGCCAGAGCGGGATAGTGGCAGAGTGTTCGTGTTCGCGGAGAGCATCCTCTTCGTCACTGTAGCTTCGGCAGAAATCGTTGGTTAGTCATCCCAATATCTTGCCGTTAATTAAAAAACGGAGTTAATAGAATAAATTATTTTAAGCATTAATGATCAGTCCTTTTTAATTTACGTTCCTTAAATAATGTACAAATCATTTTAATCGATTTTTTTTATTAGCTAAAATGCTTCCTGATAGTCCCGAGATTACGGATAATATAAAATCATAAATAATTTTGATGGTTAAAGTTTTTAAAAATGGTACACCACATATCTCCTACAAATTTCAACCGATTCCAAAGATTTTTATATGCAAATACTCACAATACAATCCTCTTGGATCTTGGATTTTTGCAATACATAATTTTCTGTTTTTTTTATAACAATTAATGTTATGAAAAGCATGGATTTTACCCATTTTTCCTTCATAAAATTGTAATTTCGTAACAAGTCCATATAATGGCAAATCCCCACGATAGATCATAGCCAGTTCATTTCTAATGAAGACGAAAACTTGATTGTTGCAGTCGGATGGAGATTTTGGCAGCTACACGGTGTACCCGTACGAGGTATACTCGCCCTGCGAGAGAGGCAATATTCGCAATACCATCTCAACTATAATTATCAATGTAAAGTCTTGAAAAAATGTTCTAAACAACTTCAATGTATGCACATTAAAACATTGTCAAAAGATTTCTCTGGCGGTGTATACTTTCTTTGCAAAAAAAAAAATTAATTTGGTCATCGATTTCGGACTTCCAAGGTGGCGTAAGCCCTTAAAGCGTTAACATCAATTTAGCGTAAAATCTTAGTAAATAAATAGTTCAGTCTCATTTACCCTCGGCTGTGACTCCTAAGTTTTTTTAGGGGTTTCCAAAGGATTTGTGAAGGTTAACTATCATTAAGATTATATAGTAAGCAGGCTCTTTTGACATCTCGGGTGCTTACTTTATTTCTTGAAATACGATATTTTTTTTCCCATGATTGAGGGCTTTTATCATTTTTCCATCTCCTATATAGTTTACTACGGCTCCCTGATTAATGACAAAACCTTCCTCGTAAACCATGGCTCCCTGTTGCTATGCAACTTTACGTATTTGTGAAAAGTTTTTAAATTGATAGGCATCAACTATTCTAAATAACCAGCAGCCTTCTTATTTAAGAGATCTTGCTTAAAACGCCTAAAATTTCTTCAAAACAATTATTTTAATTGAGTCAACGTATTCATGATGAAATGCCTAACCAAACTGAAAACAATTAATAATAGCGTTGCCAGAACAAACCAATTTGTAACTAATCGTTATCGGAGAGTTGAACCATAAATACACTCGTTACTTCTGCTTCACGAGACGTTTTAAGTTCAATTTTTAAAATACTTTACAAAATTGTTTCTTTAAAAATCTCCGTATTTACTTAAAACATACTTACAACCCATGACTCTCATTTGAAGCTCATAAGAGGGTCACAGAGGGCCACTTACCTAATAAGAATCGTGTTTTAAATAAAATACAATCTTCCAACTTTCATTTTATTTTATTTATATACAAACATTGTCTTAACAACTCGTCTTTACATACATTAATGTATTTTCTAATTCGTATTTGTAAGTAATTCACCCTATACATACTTACAATTATATCATCTATGTAAATATGACAAAACAACTTATTTGACTTAAGCCTTTTAATATTTAGAAATCTAGATTTTGATCTTTCACAAACTTATTTGCAATACAATTTTTACCTAGATAATCGAGTTAAGTTATTTTCTTAAAATTTCCTAAATGCATACAAGGTTTCCCAGATCTGCGCGCTTTATCTATGAGGTTAAGTTAGACAGAGTGCGAAATGTGGTGTTGATAGTTTATCTTCAACTTTGAGGAGTTATTCAAGTTTGAAATTTACAATTCACAACATTGCTCTGCCGGTTTTTGAAAATTGTTCCCAATCAAATAGTTTGATGTCATAAAACGCCATGACAATATAAAATCATATAACTTTACAAATGGTCACAAATGTTTACGATATAATTACTTTTAAAAGTAATGCGATTATCTAAAAATCAAGATAAAACCGTCCGAAGCCTTTCTGTTCCATGCATTCCATGAGCGTATGCTTCTTTGGGAACTGTATCTCATGCTTGGAGGAATATTACCCTCCCTTTCCTAGATCGATTCTTTAGTGCAAAATTTTTCTAATTCCTTTTTTTTTATTTCAACGGTTGACAAAGTTTTGAATGTATTGTACTTAAAACTTCAAACTTCAATAACTTTATCAAAACTGAGGTACACAGAAAATTGGTAATATTCTCCCATCGAAATTACATAATTTTTTATATTATAAGACTCCATCGAAATATTTCGAAAAAATATTAAGAGTTACATGAGCTGGACCAAATGATTCCAATAAGGGATTCTTTTTAAAGACTAGGTTTATGATACCCCTGTACATTCAACAGAGCGGCAACTTCTTACTTGTAATCTACAAAGCTCTTCGTGCATGCAATGAGCCACAAATCTGGCTAATCTACACCTCTACTATACCCGCCGGAGAACGAATAAGGTGCGATCCCAGATACCTGATTCTTAAACTCGCGAAGGCAGGGCAACTGAGCAGAAAGCGCTTATATTTTTCCACCACCTCATTCTCAAAGCAGTTGGCGCAGAAAGGGCCGGTGTTGATATTGAGGTGCACCGCATGAATTTCCATTGGAGAGTGCCATGACAGAACCCCTATAAGTAATGATAATGTGCCTTGGGTAACCGTAGGACCTCCCGTATCAAAACGACCTCCCGATCCGAAACGTTCTAGCAGCTGCCTAGTGTTTACCAAGCTAATCGCTGGCCCATTTGTTCAGAAGTAGCCGACAGGTGGTCAGAAGAACTCCGAAGAACCCCTTGACTCTTTGTATACCCCCTCCTCATCTTGAGAGAAGTGAGGCAATCCATAACCACTTTTGATCGCACCGTTATTGAACCATGAGCTCTAATTCCCGCCTGGCTATCGGAGTAAATAACTTAGCATACATCCCGCGCTAGTCCAGCACATCATTTATCAAAGGAACCTAAAGTAGCGGTGCGAGAACCCGCCTTGAGGTGTGCCAATATTCATCATTCTCTGCCCGACAACGCTCCCTCACTGCCCAATTATAGTTCTGTCGTTTAACAGGCGGTAAACGAGGCTTATAAGGCCAGTTTCGACAACCAGCCTGTTCAGGGACTCCCCTATGGCCCCAGGTAACACATTTTTGAAAGGAAGGCGCCAAACGCAAAGTCCTTACACGCGAGGGATCCATCTATGGACAGGGTAAATTTCACTGATCTTTCCTTACAGTGGGCATGCTGTGACAGCGACAACCTCTCCCGCAAAATTCCATTTCTTCTAATACTTTTTTAAAAAGCTATAATGATGGAACTGTTTAAGCTTAAAAGTTCTGTCTAAAAATTACCGATTTAGACTCATAGGCTGTCATTGGAAATGGGTTTTCCCTTCAGCGTTTTTATGTCATTGCAAATAACCAATTCACGTCCGAATTAAAATATCATTATTATGATTCCGCTGAACAAATTTTGAAATATTTTTATGCAGACCTATCAAGCTTACCATTTTATCATCTAAGGTGATTTTGCCAAAAATATTTCAAACAATTTTTATTTTTTATAAAAAAAAACTCAAATCGGTCCAGCTCGCGTAAATCTTAATATTAATATTAAAATATAATAAATTTTTAATTTTTTTATTTTGTGAGGAGCCCTAGTGTACACACATTATTACCTTTATAAATGCATCCCCCTAATCTTTATACATATGTACATACAAACAAATTACATGCTAAGTATAAACGCTATGACTTAAATTATGACTAACTTAATTTACAACAATAAAATCAATTAAAAACTATCACAGGCATCGAAAGCATTGTTACAGCCTACGCGGACAGCAACAACGTTTCGTATTTTCTAAAATAGTGTGACCATCGCCAAGCACTTCAACATTAAATATGTAAGTATGTACAATTCATACATAGAACTCACGAACCAATTACACTGGAAGAAGTAAGATGAAAAAATGTGTGTGACGTCACAATATCGAAATTTACATACCCCTAATCGTTCTCCTTTTGACATCAGACGTCACACTTGCATCAAAGCAAAGAAAATGAAGAATACGAAAATAATTGGAAACTATTAAAGCAAGAGTTCGTCTCTCTCTACATTGTGCAATTGAATTTACAAAAGTGAATAGACAGCAGATGGTGCGGCTGTGTTTATTTTCAGCTGTGACGTAAGAAACCCAGCTGGTTCTGTCAAACTCGCCAAGTACGAAGTATTGTAAGTGTTTACTACGCCAAATTTTGTGTGGCGGTGAATTACGATTCAAACATGTGCATAATTTCAAAAGGAACGAGAAAATCGACTCAGAACCGAAAAATATACTTCGTTCCCTTGTTCTCTTACGTAATCCTTTGTAATTGGTTGAAACGTATATTACTAAGAAGATGATCTTGTCCAATTTCATTATACCAGAACTAAATGGACTTTTGCTGATTGATATTCGAATCTGATTGGATGCAACTGGTTTCTAGTGTGGCGAAAATTCTTCTTCGTAATCTACGTTCTTCGATAGTACACACCTACATTATATATGTACACCCATATCCAGCCTAAAGCAGTGCAAGCGAATGGCAACAGTGCAGATTAAGTATAGTCGCTAGCGACTTAGGAACATTTACGGCGGCTCACCACTTCATTCACCCGCGTAGCCACACAATCCGCTATGGCCGTAGCTACTATTTTTCTTTGTTAGTTCATTGGCATATTGATTTCCCAAAGTTTCATCTGATTATCGAGCACTTCGTTGAACCAACTCCGCTTTTCAGGCTCATCTCTAAATATAACATTCAACGACTTTAAGTCCAACTGCAGAATCGCATCGTTGCCCAACAGGTTATCCAATGCCTTCAGTAATGTGCCATTGCCGTGTAGCTTCAGTAACGTTACATACTTCACAACATAGTATTCGTATTGCAGTTTTCGCCGCGCCCATCGCTCCACTGTCGCATTCGCGCTCGCCGAACGTATTTGACCCAAATGCACAGCATGCCACGGTGCAAAGAAATCATAAAGTTCCTTCTTCGAAAGACTATTCAGGCCCTTCGTTTTGATGCGATCTCTAATTAGCTGATAGTTTTTGCGGGTATAGACAAAGACCTAAGGCAAAAAAAAAAATCAATTAAGGAATGTTTTGCGAATTTTGTGTAACAGTTGTAGGTGCTCACCTGATACAACGAATTACCCGTCGTATATGAATTGATATAGTGTGTGCCACATGATTCCATGAACTTTATGGCGCCAGTTACATTTCCAGCTGTTATACCACTAATCCGTTCTCGTACATCATTCTCTAATGTTTGATTAAGTGGAATATCGCCCCTAAACTTGCCAACTTCGCGGAAACGCACAACTCGTACCAATACATATGAATATTCGCCCTGTATGTAGGATGTGTTGATACCAAGCTTCTTCGCCGCATTGTCGGCGAACCAACCACCAGTGAAGGCCTCCCACGGTTTGTCCAGCCGTTCCACTGTAAAATCCCGAAAGTAAGCCTGATAGAGCTGGCGGCGATTATCGCAAAATTCCATATGGAAATCACCGTGGAAAATGCCTGGCGCATTCTCTTCCCGACTCTCGCTCAGTGAACTCAGATCCTTCAAAAGAAAAGGAAAATTTGTTTTACATTCCAGGAGTAAAATTAAATATATTTTAAGTTTGGTTTTAGCTTGGGCGTGATACTAATATGGTGGTTTACGTCTACGTATTTGTTAATGAAAGTTTACACCTCCCATAACAAATCCTGAAAGAGCTTTTAGCCTAAAGATCTGGTTTTTTTTTCTTATACATACTTATTGAAAGTCGGTGGTTTGTAGGATGTCCTGTACAGGAAAAAATTTGTAAATTTGTACGGGAAAAAATTTGTAAAATTAGATGAAAGAATGTCTTGCGAGATTATTCCTGAAATTTTTTGTGTCAGAGAAATCTACCCCTACTTCAGACCCATAAGCCTCACCAATTTACTTCTTAAAATTTTAGAAAGATATTCGACATCCATATAAGACAGAGTCTTCTGTTAGTGGGCGTTTCGAAATGTCAGCACGCTTACTCCAAAGGCAAATCAGTGGAGACAAATTTGAAAAGGGGCTTGCATTAAATGAATTTACTTTAGGAGTCTAGCCAAGGAGGAGTGGACTTAGGACCGAAATAAAACTGTTTACCAGGAAATACCATATACCGATTTCTCTACCTCCTTCAGTTAGCCACATATGTTTATTATTTTACTAGTTTATACCCACAAAGTATCGCTCTAAAATAATAACATTTCAAAAACTCGATATTAAATTAAAAATGAAGTTCAATATATCGTTCTTAGAAAACGTAATCTATTTGTCTGTTAGAAAGTGTTTGCATAAGTGCCAATCAAATTGATATGCCGAAATTGAAGACGCCAGTTTCGAAAAACTTGTCCTCTTTCCAGTCCATCGTTTTATTTTACCAATGTGGCACTTGGAACTTCGTTATAGGATGGCGCCTATTCGTTTCTGTCACATTTAATTCGTGTATAATTTAATTAAATTCGACTTTTCAAGATGGTGTCGACCCCTCTTCAAAATATAGCTAGCTATAATTCTTCTTCTCAGCAAAACTTGCTTATAATTTAATTTAATTCTACTTTTCAACAGGCGGCAACCTTAACCATAAAAGTTAGCTAATTTAATTAAACTCGATCTTGCAAATATGTTGCCAACCTTCTCTAAACGAAACCATGCGTAAAACTTTCTCGGAGTAGAAGCTCTTAGCTATGCCAAATTTCAGGTAATTCCGTGCTGTGGAAAAACAGATAAACAAACAATTTTTCACATTTCTATATGTACTTATATATAGATTTTCAATAATTTTTTGTAAAAGTATTGCTGAAATGTTTCAAACTTTTTAATAAGAATTTTTATGAAACTTTCTGGTAGGCAGTTTTGTGGTCAATTCAATTTCAATATAGTAATGTGCAGGTTTCAAGTGACTAAAAATTCGCTGATTCAGCTCTATTCTGCATTTCGACTCGAATCGAAATTTTCTCAGTTTGGCAAATTTGGTATTCTGCGTTTCGATGAGTTTCGATCAATCTTCGAAATTTACAATTTTATGTATTCTACATTGTGATCGTAGTTACGTTTTTGTAAGTTGAAATTTTGTTGGCGGAGGACGGTTAGATTTTTATTTTCGTGTACTTTTAAAATATAATTTTCCCAAATATGTGAGTAAAACTTGTTGTTGATAGTTCTAAAATTCATTAACATGATTTCTTTAAGTTTTTTGGGCTTTATTGATGTTTTTTGATATTGTTTGTGGTCAAAAACAACAACGCCGGAACAGTTTGAAAAATTGGCTGATATAATGGCAACCAAAAGCGATATTTCGCAGGATATTCCCCATTCCGACATTATAATCTGCGCCAACTCCATGTTGGTAACTGCCTTCCGCAAAAAACCTCAATGCAGCCACTAGGCGATTAAGCGGAGATAACGACGGCAAAGTACTTGGTTGAGTTTCTTCCGCAAAAGTATCTAGGACATACTTGAAAGGGTCCTTATTAAGTCTAAAGTTTTTTTGAATCTAAATAAGTAAATCAATGAATTAAGATTTATCACTTTCAAACTCAATTTCTTACAATGCGTCGTCACTCCTCTGAAATGGATCACACATATCTCGCAATCTTCTCCTTTCAACTTTTGTGTCAGCATTCTCGGATGCGTTGTCGTCCTTCTCAAGTAGTATCGGCGCGGCTATGAAATCCATTACGCGATTATATTTATATTTATTTTATTTAAAAAACAATAGTTTGGCCACGAATTTGTATCTGTTTGCTTTATTTTGTTTCAATTTCACACATTCCGAGGCAAACAGCTGATTGCGAAAAGGTTGCCGCTCTTCCTCTTTTTCTTTCGATTCCGTCGTAACTCGGAATACCTAATTCCAATCGATGCGGAGCGGAATGCGGGAACGTAATAGAAATGCAGAATAGGGCTGAATTTTTTTTACTGACGGTGTTGACGGTTTTCGTCCATATAACGCATCAATAAAAATGACTTTTGCACTTGCCCTTGAAATAAATTGATAATCATAAGCGGTCAACTGTATATTAAATTGCGTATGATATACACACCACCCTCGAATTAAAATAGGCCCATTCCAAACGATATTTAGTATACTTAAAGAAAAAAGTTGTCTGATTTAAGAGAAACAGCTAAAAATGAAGAGCAAGTTGGAATGAAAGAAATATTTATTACTATCCCTTTCTCCCTTTTAAAGAAATCATTACGCAATCTAGAGAAAATGGCATAAAAATGTATGTTTGGAATTTCCCTTATTAAGTAATTATGTAAGTGGGTGTCTGCATACCTTGTAAATGGACTTTGTAGGCTCCTTAAACAACCACCTGTCTGCTTCGTAGCTGTCATTGTAGGGAATAACACGCATTGATATGCCAAGGTAGCCATAGCGTACGAAAATGTTGATGGCCTTGCCAATGCGCAGTTGTGACTCTCGAGTGCCGCCCAAGGAAATGCTGCAGGCGACGAAAATTAGTGCCACCAGCCAAAATAGACCATTACCCATGTACATCGCTCATTCGGCTTACCGTTTACATAGAAAGGTAGGTGCTAGAATCCAAGTAACTGCAAATGAATATAACACATATAAAGAATGATTATTAAAAATGTTGAAATATTCATTTACATTTACATGTATGTGTGTATGTATGTATGTATGTAAGTATATATATACTTATGTACATTCGACTAAACATTAGTATTAAAATCGCGCAAGCATTTTTATCGAATTTTTAATGCAGATATTTGTACATACACGAAAATGTAAATGTACCCCCCACCCAGCAAAATCATCGAACACGATTTTGTAACTGGATATTTTCTAGAAAATAACCTGAATAGCAATAGCTGTCAAGGTGGATGCTCATAAGGTGGTAGCAAGATAACCAAGGCGAGTTCGTTGTGTATTTTGTTTGTGTAATTTTGTGAATAAAATGTCAAAATCTGAATTCGGCTAGAGTTGAGCAAATTTTTTTTGTAATTTTACTAGTGAAATGTCAAAAAAGGCTCTTTTTGTTAATTTTTTTTTATTATCGTTTATGAAGGATTCTCTAATTTTTTGCGATACGATATTTTTTCGTAAGATATAATGTTCATAAAATATACGTTTTCTTGCTGGCTGGGTAGTATTTGTATTTGTCACAAGCCTTTTTGTTTTTTGAATGTTGGATATAGACAAACACAAACATCGATCAAAAGACATTAGCTTACTATGTTGATTTTGTAAATTAATAATTAGTTTCCTAAGATGAGTTGGTATACTATTTACTAATCATTTATATTTTACAAGTCGAACACGATGTTAATATGTGTTAATTGTACTGGGATATAAACATTTTTTGCTTTTGAATTCGTAAGTACTTATTGTAAATTACAGTTACATACATACGTACATACATATATGAGAGGCGGACGTGGTGGTCGTCCGACTGCTATAATTTCTACAACGAAATTATGGTCATAAACTTGAAATGCAAACTCTGTGTGTTGAAATGCAAGTGAAGTAGTTTCAGAGATAAACCAGTTCCCAATAAATAAGCGGTACCACGCCCACTTTCCAATATATAAATTTTTAACCCACGGATTATTTTCCCCAACCCAATTATGATATCAACTATGAGTAAATTTGCTTTACTATTAACTCAAATATCGCAGTATTTCTGATTTTCATTAAGTGGTATTATCCGATTTCGCCCATTTTCAATATCAATACATCATGGGTCAAGGGCAATACGTATGTGTACCAAGTTCGTTGGGTATCTCAATACTAACTCCAGTTATGGAGTGCCGAAATGCGTCAAGAGCTTATATTAATCGATTTCGCTTTGCATTCTGAACATTTTTGGACAACATATGTATGTACATACTATGTATGTAAATATATGCCCATATTTATGCATATCGGCTGATTTAGGCTATTGCAGACAACCGTTATGTGAATAAAGTTATAATACCCTGGGCATCAGCGTGCTCGCGATGATTATTTTAACTTCGTCCGCCGTAGCCGAATGCGCAATTCATTCGGGGTGACCCGGGTTCAATTCCTGGCCGGGGTAAGTAACATGATAAAAGTTATAGAAATGTTTTTTCCTAATAGCGGTCGCCATGATTAAACTTCTCACAAAAATCATTTCCCGTTCGGTGCCTCAATTTGTGGTACAACTCTATGACGCACACTACAAAATGTAAGGGGAATTAGGCCAAACATTGAGCTATATAATGGAAGCGATAAACAAGGCCATCATTAACTTCATGTTTGACAAGTAAGCCTTAGGGGGATTTTTATATCAGAATTTATTTTTTTTTAATTGCAGATAGAGGGATTTAAGATAAGCTCTCGATACGTATATTTTTGATTGTAATTATTTTGGAGATGAAAAATATGTAAATTAAAACTTCGTGACCAAATACGAACGTTACGCGAAAAGGAAATGGTTCTGGGATCCATGACAACTTTTGGTTAGTTTCGCTAATTCATTAATTTTAGGATATAAGTATTTTCTGAAATACAAATTGTAAATATCGCAGATCATAATCTTTCTTATTCCGACGTTACGGAACGGACATTGCAATTATATTCCGCCCGGTATAAATTATAAGAAAAAGAGAAGTTTATGGTTTTATTTCATAATAGAAATAGGTTGAATGGGAACTGTTATTAGTTTTCTGCTAAAATATTTTTTTAACTCAGTTTAAAAAAAAAGATATTACAACCGTTTTTTTCTTCTAGTTGACCCTTTTATGGATTTAACCATATTTATATAAGCAATAACTTAGAAAGTATTTATTCCAGAGACATAACTATTGTAAGAGAACTTAGTAAAAGTTTATCAATACTTATTTTAGTTTTCGCGGAATCTATAACTAGACTGATGTTATAAAAGTCTTTTCATACTAATTATCAACCCGACAATGTTTTTTTTTTAAATCTAAAATACTTTTATTTTGAATTTTATATTAAAAAGTGTTCTCATAATACATACATAATTAATTTTTTGGGACTTCAAAGGCTTTAATTTTGAGACTTATGTTATAAAAGTACAACTTCTTATAATAAACATGAGTGTACAAGACTTTTGCTTTGAGACATATATTATAAAAATTTTCTAGTGCAGAAGTGATCCCGAAAGCTTCCCGAATTAAACCTGAAGTAAACTCGAAACAGTTCTGTCTTTGAATACTTAGAAAAAGCTTTCTTATTCTTAATTATTATACAAAGCCTTTTATAACATAAATCTCATAATAATAGTTACTGTTGATTAAACTATTTTTCTTACGCATAATTATTATGAAAAGCTGTTTATAATTCTTATCAAAATTTGGAAGACTCAAAGGTCAAACAATTATTATTCTTAATGTCTGATTTATTCCATTCCCTTTTTCAACCGATCCAAAAATACCCTATTAGCCTTCCTCTTATCAAATCATATTTTATCCAAGTGTGAGCATAATTTGCAAAATTTAAATACTTTCCAAATTTACCTTATCACGAATACTTCTTAACTTATTTTAACTATCACACATGCAGTAAAGTAATTGATTAGCTCTGTAGAATTAATAAATCCATTTTGACTTGGTCCTAAGACTTTACAAGGTTATTAAGAATTCTACCATTTCAAAACCAATTTTTTTTACAGATCTTGCTTTTCATTTTTGTATGCCAAATGCAGGCACCTACAGTTTTACGTTGATTTTGAGTGAAGTTTCTTATCTGTATAGTTACCATACAATGTTGAGCTGATCTAATAAGGTATGTATGTATGTATGTATGTATGTACATGGAGATATAAACACGTTTGCATATTTCTGTTTACAAATCAAATGCCCATATCTATCTATATTAAAAATAAATTATATAACATATCTACTAATCAAATGCTGAGATATTTTTGAGGTCACAATGCAGAAACTAGTACGAAACTAAGCCGGTCAACGATTTGCGTTTGCCACCAAATGCTCCAAATTTAATAGATAAATGCACCTATGTATTTACATAGCTTATACAAGTAGTATTACGAGTATTATATACTAAATATGCATTATACATTGGAGGCGAATGTGTTTTTGCTTGTTGAACTTTCAAAAATTAGGCATGTTTCCATCACTGGTGCGCGTAAAAATCACAGTTGCTGATCGGGTTACTAAGAAAATTTGTAAATAATGATTTCGTAAATATTGTAACTACATAGATAATGAGCAGTTTAGCATTTAATTGGAAATATGATTTAAATGAATATTACAAAGTTTAGTGTAGAAGAATTCCCATTAAAGAGCATTATTCATATTCATCAATATTTCTACAAATAACAAAACGATAGAGTGAACACAAAAACTTTAATAATGATATCTTCTGATATCTGAGTCGCTTCAGAGTGAACACATATTAGTTTGCAATTCTTCCAAATTCAAACTCTAACGAGGAAAAGTCGTATAATTGGTTTGTACGTCAGCGCCAAAAAAATGTATACGGTTTTTTTTCGAAAATACTAGTTGCAGGTTAGAAAGTATTTGCAGGAGAAAAGATTTCCAATAAAGGCTACTCGCATAACAAAATTTTACTAGATGTTGGAAAAGAGCATATTTCAGAGTTTCTTAAAAGTTTTACTTTAAAAGATGCTATTGGCCTTTTGAAGCTTGCTTGGGATAAATATATTGGAATTTGATTTTAGAAAGAATTGATTCCATAGGATCCAATAGCAATGATGGCGATGAAAACATGTCATTATCCTTACTCCGGTTTAAATTGCGTTTAAAAAGGTATTAAATTATTCATGAGGAACTAGCTCTGTTTCAAGTTATTTTTGCAGATGTAAGTTTATAGGAAAAATAAGAATTGGGTATATTGTAAGTGTATTGATTTTTTTTTAATTTTGCAACGTAACCTATACCGACGACGGCATTGAAACATGGAGCTTTAATTATGTCAATGAGACAATTTGTAATGAAGGTGATGCCGATCAAACGACGATATCGCTAACGTAAACAATCAGACCGTCGAGAATCCAACAACAACTTTTCAGAGAGCACAGAACCTTCGCGACAACGGAGTACAAAAATCTTTTACTGAACACAGAAAACATACCGTCATAAATAGCGAAAGACTGTCGTACTTGAATTGTGTTGGTAGAACAAAAAGGAAAAGTGGTAAAAAGCAACAGCAGCTTACATGCCGACTTTGGTCCATTGGCTTACGCACTTGCCCAGCAAGTCGTAGGTTGTGAATTCGAATGCCGGTGGAGTCATGAAAGAAATCTGATAAGGAGATGTGGTGATCTCCGAAATAGCTATAATTTCAGCCACTCCTGACTGTTGTTGTTTTTTTCCAATATACTTTTCCTTATACACTGGCCTTGAGCTCACAAATTAATATTATCGTGTAATATCGTTATAACGCAATTTAACGAACACAAACTTAATCTGGGTAAAGTGAACGATCTGGTTACACTGTACATACGTAATGAAATGCCAATAAAGATTCGCTCCACAAATTGTGGGAGAAGCTCGTCGGGCTATGTATGTATGTGTTGGCATAATATCGATTATGTGCCCCATCGATAGCTTTTTTCCATTGATGGTGGATACCATTTATAATTTCGATAGCATTGGAAATAAAAAAAACAAATATTTCAGAGTTAACAAATTTAGTTCCACAAAAATTTAGGTTTCTAATTAAAAACAAAAAACAGCAATGTTAAAAAGTGACAATTTAAAATGTAATATTTTGTTAATAAATAATAGCCGGTTTGCGGTAGCTGTATTATAAAACATCTTCTGTAAAGAATTGTTTCTTGTATAAATTCTGTATATATTATATACATATGTATGTATGTGGGATATACTGATTTCCCTTAAATTAATAATTAATATGTATGTATATAGTTTATCAGAGTCCCCAACTCCTCAAAATTTTGAGAGGTTAAACCTCTTTTGGTTCACACCTACATTAATTAATTGAACAAAACTTTTTCCAGCATGCTACAACCCTCTACCAAAATATTTCTTCAACAAAACTTTCTTAAAACTATTTAGTTTATTTTCGTACCAACATTGTTGTATTTTATTTAGCTTATAAAATTAAAATTAATATTTAAATTCCTCTTCCTTTGTACCCCATACCGTTGTTCGTTTTTGACCTATACCCCAAACACTTAACTTAACTTTCGATCATTTTAACGAAGTATTTAAACAGGTGGCAACTCTTTTGAGACATGTTTTTAAAACAAACTTTCTTAAACATTTTAGTTTGACATCCATATTAAACAGGTGACAATAGGAAGTATCCTATTGGGTCCAGTCTCTTTCAAGTTTTAAGCATCCGAATAAACCGCGCTTAATTTTTGAATATATCTATAGATTACAGTTATTTTCACTCCATGATTATTATTAGATACTTTTAGTTCCACTATTATTTTTATACTATCAATATATTCTTTGCAAGGCCTTTTTTTGTAATCGACTAGCAAAAGAATGGTTCAACTCGCTAAAAATTTCCTTTTCGCTGCTAAAGCAACCCTGTTAGCATCTTTCATGAAGCATGCGACTCGTTTAGTGTTCTTTGGAATCATTTCGTTATTTGCTTAAAAATACTATCTCAATAATTTCCCATATATTTTCTTAGTATTCATTCACAATAGCGCAGTTTTTTTTTAACTCAAAACAATGCATCTCATATCGGATATCATTTGACCCAGTTGGCTCAACTCGTATATTTTCACATTTTACCGAGTTTGCGTTGTTGCTCTACACGTATTTCGGTTTCCACCTATGTATGTACCTTACTTTTGCTAGTCAGTTACAAAAAAACTTGAAATGCCACTGTCTTAAAACGTTCTAGAACCTTATTCCTTGGTAAATCTCACACAAAATCTGTGTATGATTTTTGAAATAATGCCATCGGAAACTTATTTTCAGAAGTTTTCCAAAAAATATAGTCAAAAAGTTTGAAATTGTGATACAATTTTTTTGAATTTTTATCAATTTTGTACAGTTTGAAGTTCTTATTTGTATGCTTTTTGTTACACTACGAGCTAGTATTATTAAGAATTGACGAAAGAAAAAAGAATCAAAATGTGGCCAATTGTTAGTGTAAGTCTAAAATGGCTAACAATTCCGGTTGAATTTTGACAATTCTTTATGCATTTTTTCCATATAACAGGAAGATTTTATATAGTACATACATATGTATGATTTCTAATATTGCTTTTTTTTGTGCTGGGCTATTGCATCTTCTAAAAATTCCTATTAAAAAGTTAAATTTTCACACTTAAAACTTGAATTTAATGATTTTTTTTTAATTTTATATAAAACTTGACATTTAGATTTACATGCTTTTTGTTATAGAATGAACTATATTTTTCATTTTCCATTTCATATGTATACATATGTATATACTTGTATGTACATTCATAAATTCATAGAAGCATATAAAGACAGTTAAAAAGAAATGCTATTATTAAAAGTGGATTTTAAATTCACCTTGTGAAGCTTATTATTTAAATACAAAGTTCCACAATAATTTTTTACTTGCATTTTTCATTCGTTAGCACTGAATTTTTCAAAAAAAAAGTTTCTTGCTTTAGTTAATAATGATTTATGATATTTACGTTTAATCACCTGCAGTCGAAAATAATAAAACAAAATGACAGAAAAAATAATAGAATTATTACTGCACGCATCCGCTTCCGATAACGCAGACATACGTACTTATATCATATATTTTTTGAACACGCACAAGCTACATATACATATGTACATATAAAATTGAAATTAATTTTGTACTTCCATCAAATTTGACCGTCAATCGCACGATACTAAACTTGACATTCGGCGAACCACTGACATCGGCATCGCCATCAACAATCAGCAATCATAAACGCCGTCAAAAACTTTTAAAAAGAGCATAATTAAAACATGAACTTAACAAAAACAACCAAATTAGCGTTGTCAGTGGCCGAAAAAGGTGACAACACGCAAAACGCAAAACTGAAAATATCAACAAAGAGCGAACACAGTTAAACGAATGACACATACAATAACTACACACGTTTACTACATACCTACTTATCTGATCATGCACTTGAAAAACTTCATTAAGAATTCATAGTTTATGAACAAAACACAAGAGAAAAATTAAGTAGTCTTTGGCCCTTGGTGTCAACTTTAATTTCGGAATTTTAATTGCGGAAGAAGTTCGTATTTAGGAATTTCAAGATTAAGCAAGAACAACGTCCCTCAAACAATACACTATTAGCATTCTAGAGTGTGCGTTTGGGAATTTATTTGAGTTTAGCTTTTTTAACCAACTCAATCTTTGACAACTATATACATTCTATATGCATGCAGGTTCATAAGATTCAAATATGCAAACTCATTTACACAGAGGTATTTTTATACAAATGTAGAACAAAAAATTTTACTTTAGCGGATTAACTTTAGTATCATACAAAGAAAACAATATATTCATTAATTTGTTTAATAAAGTTCCAATTCCTCATTTCAAAGATCTAAAAGTTTAAGTCTTTCCTAGTGTTATTCCGGCACGAGTAACAACAAGTTAATACCCTATACTTTGCTCAAATACTGAGTACTCTTTGTACACACTGACATGAATCAGGATGCGCACAGTCGAAGGAAACAGAGAACTACATCCGACTACCATTCGCGGCGATATTTTATTATTTCAATGTTAGAAAATAAAACAAAATGTAGCCAATTGTATTGTTGTTTCAAACTAATAATTACATTATACATAAGTAAAGCCAAATAATTTATATATGGGTTTTTTGTTTCAGCTGATCTGTTTGATAATATTTTGCATTTCTTTGCCTGAATGCCTTATTTAACATACAATCACTCTAACTTTCATTGCGGCGCAATCAGCTGGTTTTCAGTTCGCTACCGCTTCAATCGTGTTCAATTAAGCGAAATTATCCAGTGAATATGGGGCATCGATTCCGCCTCGTTCGACGAAATTCTCCATTCACCAGTATTGGGCGTACATTCAACTGGAAACTTTCTTTAAATAAAGACTGAGTAATTTATTAACTTTTAAATAAATATTCTTATTAAATATAGATACAAGATATTTTTGGAGTAGGTGCAGGGTTTTTTTTTGCTTTGAGAGATATCTACTTTATATTGTTTTCAAATTTAATATTATAAATATTGTTCATTGAATTTTTGATATTCAAAATAAAAACGAACCATTTGACACTCAATTTTACTATTTCATATAACTTGTATATGAGTTTATTAAATCTTCATATTCCATACAACTTGTACATTATTCAATTGATTTCGACTTTCCAAGCAGGTGGCAAACCTCTTCAAACTGTAGCTAGCTTCAAACCTTCTAGCGAAACGAACCATTTGACTTCCATATTTTCATAAAAAATTTCATAAAATTTCTCCCAATTATGCGCATAAATCTTAACCTCACCGAGACGAACCTTTTATTATTTCATATAATTTGTGTATAATTTAATTAAATTGGACTTTTTAAATAGGTGGCAACCTCCATAAAAGTTAACTATAAACCTGATTTCTGAGACGAACCGAATATTTTAATATTTCACATAACTTGTGTATATTTTAATTTAATTTAACTTTTCAGACAGGTGACAACCCGCTCCTAAGCATAAATATAATTTACGACCTATTCTCATACCTCCGAATTTTCATAAAAACCGGTCGAGCCGTTCCGGAGTAGTTCGACCACAAAACCGAGACACGAGCTTTTTACAAATGTACATATATGTGTATCTACATATAAGAATGTATAGAGCGAATATATGACTGACAATTTTCGTAAATCCGGCCAGTTCTGAAATTGGCAATTAAAACTCAAACGCCTATGGTGTTTGTCATCCAAATCTTTCCTAATTAAATTTTGGCAAGATTTATAAGACTTTATTGCTGTAATCAGTATTTAGTTAGTTTGATAAATATGTATTATAAAATTGCAAACAAAGAGAAAACATTGTAAATTAAACCGACCTGTTTTTAGACCAGATTCTGCGCATGTGCAGTGTTTTCATTGCAAAGTTCCAATCGTCATGATTCATAAATACTAATATTCGAACATAAATTGTGATGTTTGTGGAGTTTATTCATAGTTTTATATTTTTTCTAGCCTTAGTTTTAACATTATAAAAATACATTGGTGTCATTAAATTCATGCGTTTTGAGGACATATTCTATTTTATTTCGAGTTTTTACAAAGTACCTGCGATAGAACTTTCGAAGGGATAGCTGTCACTTGACAGCTGGTAAATGACATTTTGGTTTGACATTTCTGTTCAGTAAGCATTGGCAAATCATCATGGAAAGAATGACGCCGCAACAACGTTTACAAATTGTGGAAATTTACTTTAAAAATCAGATCTTGGTCTACACCCATACAAGATCCAACTGGTCCAAGAACTGAAGCCGCAAGACCATAACAAGCGTCGTTTGTTTGCTGAATGGTGCCTGAATCAGTTGGAAATTGATCCATTGTTTTATCAAAAAATTGCGTTTAGGGATGAAGCTCATTTTTGGGTAAACGGATATGTGAACAAACAAAATTGCCGTATATGGAGTGAGAATAATCCTCATGAAAATCTCGAGACACCATTGCATGCTGAAAAATGCACCGTATGGTGTGGTTTACATGCTGGAGGCATCATCGGTCCTTATTTCTTTAAAAATGAGGCCGGAGCGAATGTTACTGTCAATGGTGATCGTTACAGATCAATGATTACCGATTATTTGTTTCCAAATTTGCATAACATCGACCTGCAAGAATTTTGGTTCCAAAAAGACGGTGCCACGCCTCATACTGCCACGCGAACTATCGATTTGTTGAACAAGCAATTTTGCGATAACATTATGTCAAAAAATGGTACAGTGAATTGCTCTCCACGATCATGCGACTTAACCCCATTGGATTACTTTCTTTGGGGTTATGTAAAGTCTCTGATTTACGCTGATAAACCAGCAACAATTGAAGCTTTGGAGGCCAACATAACTCGTGTTATTAACGAAATACGCCCACAGTTGCTCCAAAAAGTGGTTCAAAATTGCACTGATCGCATCCGATTCATCAAAGATAGTTGTTTTTAAATATTAAATGTCATGAAAATATCTTGCAAATAAAAAAATTCGGCATCATACTTCATTTTTTATGTGTTTTATTTCAATTTAAAGTTCTATGAGTCTAAAAAAAAACACCCTTTAGAAAATAAGCCATCTTTCTCTCGCACAGACAGATACAAACTGAGTTTTGCGAATAGAAATTAGTAAAGATTTGCGAGCAATTTACTTATACAGTTGGTTTTTGGTTTCCCCATTCTTCGTTAATACATCACTTCTTCATTGCCAAAATTACGCTCTCTCCTTGCAACTTTTGCAAGTTTTTGAGGTAAACGAGCACGATTTGGTATAAGTAACTGCCGGGCGAACAGTCTTAATAGTATCACTGAGACCAGCTGATTGTATTTATACAAAAACTGCATTAATTAAGTTCAGCATCAATTTCTTACAAAACGTAATCTGTTTGTAAGATAAAAAGTGTTAACATAAAGGCCAATCGTTCGTTAGTTTGATATGCCGAAATTGAAGATGCCAGTTTCGAAAAAACTAGTACTGTTTCCAATCCATCGCTTTATTTTACGAATAAGGCACATTTCCGAAATACTGTAGGAGCATTGCTGTTAAAAAAAATTGAAATAGAAAAATTTGATGTTCAATCAGATAAATTAATATGTGGTGTTTTATTGTTATCATTTTGTTTGTATTGATTTTATTCATGAATAAAAGAAACTTCTTGTTTACTTTTTAGCCACCACCGACCAAAAAGCTCCAAGGCATCCATAAGAAAAATATTAATGAAAAAACTTTCGCTTAATTCAAATTCGGCTTGATACTAGGGTTCAAGTATCCGCTACTAAAAAGTATCGGTTAAAAAATACATATCGAGCGAAAATTTCGTTATCGAATGGCGGAAGTATCGATATGGTATCATTTCGTATCGAAATCCGTGTATCTAGGCAATCATTATAACGAGTTTGAACTTGTCGGTCAGATACTTGTTGTGGTTAAAAGAAACGTGCTATTTTTAAACTGAAAATTTTTTGTTAAAAAAATCGATAATGATTGGAAAAAAGTTTGTGTTTTGTTTTTTTGTTATTTAATTTGTACTGGGCTTAACTAACATACACATTTGAAGGATATTTCCATCAGTTTTTTATTATTTTATATTTCTTATTTTATATTCTTTTTTTCTACATATGTATATAGCTCTGATTTATTTCATATAAAATTTGTTCCTGTTGGAATTTGAGATAAGCATAGGACTAGGACTGGTGTTTATACAAGAGACAGCTGACTTTAGTTTTGAGCTAGCACAATTTACTATGGGATATATAAAGCTTCTCTATATTACACAAATGTTTGAGTACAATTAAATTATTTGCGCTCATAATTGAGTAAAATGCCAACACGAAATAGCACAAATGATTTAGCCAAAGCCTACAAGCCAGTGCAATGGGGGGCAGAAAATATATAAAAGAGTACAACATACATAGCATGCAAATTGTTTCCTAATGAAAATAGAAGAAAAACAAAAACGCCACTTAACGCATTGCCAGACAATCATGAACAATAAACAAACTAAAATTGCATAGTTAAAACAAGAGCACAACCAAAAAGCAAAACAAATTTAATTCGACGGAAATCTGCAAATTCGATAGTAAATAAATTGCAACAACTTGGACAAACCGGTTGCAACGCCAGCAAAATTCCGGCTCGTATTGTGTGCATTGCTATGTTTTTTTTTGTTTTTTGTTGAATATTTAGATTTCTTTAGTGCGCATCAGCACAATCAAGTAATGTGAGGGAACGCATGCGCAAAGCTTCGTTGGCAAATAAAAAGGGCAAATATGCAGGTAAAGCAATGTAGCAGAGCATTAAATGTGAGAGCAGTCGCAATTTTTAGAAGTTTTCTAGTGTCCGATTTCAAAATTTGCTTGCATTAGGTTGGCAACTATTTGTTTCGCTGGAATATAAAATTATCATATTTCTTCTTTTCATATATTTAACACAGTACATATTTACAAATACAGTGAAAGCTTATATAAGCGGGCATATGTATCTCGTAAGCGGACTTATTCTTGGGAGCGAATAATTTTTATTTATAGAAAATACACTCCCTTATGTGGAATTTGTATGCATGAATAAAAATCTCCGATAAGCAAACGCGTAGCTCTAATCTAAGCGAAGATTTTGTATTTTTTATTTTATTTTATGTATGTATGTATGTACAGTATAATCTCAGTAAAGTTAACCGAAACGTTTCCAACGCTTTTCTAAGCGGTTTTCCAAACTAACAAAAAATAAAATAATACACACAGATTTTACGGCAATACGAGGGTTGCCTTTTATATTTTGCGCCTTCGCAACATTACATGTGATTAGCTGTAATTAGATATTTTTATCGTA
Organism: Anomoia purmunda; assembly: GCA_951828415.1. NCBI lineage: Eukaryota > Metazoa > Arthropoda > Insecta > Diptera > Tephritidae > Anomoia > Anomoia purmunda. Next base: position 130,784,554 of record OX639993.1, on the reverse strand, counting down.
AAGTTTGGTATTTTTTGGCATAAATTTGCATATAACGTTTTCACTTACGAGTTTTATTTGTGTTTATTTATAGTGAGTTTAAAAATTCATATTGCCTAAAAATGGAATAAACCGTGAACATTTTCGTACGATGATTTACTACGATTTTCGACGTGGATTATCGAGACCGGAGTGCATCAATCAACTTACTTCTACTTTTGGTGTTGAATCACCACACTTAGCCACTGTGAAACGATGGTACAACGAGTTCCTACGTGACCGCCAATCTTTGCAGGACGAATTTCGTGAAGGTCGTCCAAAAACGGTGGTTGTGCCAGAAACATTCGATGCTGTGCGTCAATTGATAATACAAGATCGTCATGTGACATATCGCGAGATAGAAGCATCCTTGGCCATTAGTGGAACCAGCATACATTCAATATTGCATGAACATTTGGTCGTAAAGAAGATTTGTTCTAGTTGGATACCGCATAATTTGACAATTGCCCAAAAACGGACTCGTGTCGATTGGTGTAAAGAAATGTTGAAGAAATTTAGCCGCGGTGGATCAAAGCACGTCTATGACATCGTAACAAGTAACGAATCTTGGATCTATGCATATGAGTCGGAAACAAAGCAGCAATCGACTGTATGGGTGATCCAAGACGAGCCTAATCCAACAAAAGTTGTTCGCGCAAGAAGCACCTCAAAGCAAATGGTCGCCTGTTTTTTCGGAAAATCTGGTCATGTCGCAACTGTTCCACTAGATAAACTTAAAACGGTCAATTCTGAGTGGTATACAATCATTTGTTTGCCAAAAGTTTTTGGATAATTAAGGAAAACCAATCGCCGAAGACAAATCATTATTCACCAAGACAATGCGAGCTCTCACGTATCAATTCACACAAGAGAGTTTTTGAGGCTCAAAAGGTCGAATTGATGGGTCATCCGCCTTACAGCTCTATTGATTTCTTTTTGTTCCTGAACATCAAAAAAAAAATGCGAGGTCAACGTTTTTCAACGCCTGAAGGAGCTATAGAAGCCTCCAAACAGCTCGTTTTAGAGGTATTCTCTTCTGAGTGGCAAAAGTGCTTTGAAAATTGGTTCAAGCGAATGTAGAAATGTACTGACTTGGATGGAGAATATTTTGAAAAACAATAAAACTATTTTCCTTAATATTTGACTGTGTTTTCATTATTAGGCGCAAAATATAAAAGGCAACCCTCGTAGTGTGGTAAATTTATTTCAACGAATTACTTTTCATTTCATTAAAGTTATATCAACTGGTTTAAAGCTCACTGCCGCTCTTGACAAATTGTATATACAGAAATTTAATGGCGTGTAGTGATAGTAAAAATAAGGTCGGTTTATAAGTGAGTAGCAGCTTTATGGCATAATTGTTAAAGAGCTATCTGTCGTATTAATCTGCAACTAACTTTAACATCGATTTTATTTTGATTATGGCTATGCAAAAATATTGAATTGTAATTTGGGTGGCATGAAGAAGTAGTCTAGACTTATGTCCAGACATTTAGACGAAAAGATAGTACAGTTGTACATTTATTTAACAACACACAAGTGAAATGACTCTAACTCAAAATGCGACCTTCAGAGAATATTTAAAAGTTTTTTTTTTGTAATTTAATTTCGGTTGTGATTGTTCTATGAAAACTCAGCATACACAATCCTGTAAAATTCAACGTGAACTTAACAAGAGTAATGTTATCAATAATTTCATTTAATTTCAATTTAATTATTTACCATTTAACCGATTATCGTTCATAATTGAACGAAGACAGGTCTTCACTCTTCTTAATTTTATAATTTTTTATATAAGTATATATAAAATATATATAAAATATATGAACGATAATACCTTGTACGAATTTCACAAATATTCAACAAATTTAAAAAAATGTTAATTAAAATTAACGTTTATTTTTGATAATTTTTGGTAATTTTCCTACATACAACGAATGCTCAAAACTATTTCGTATTGAAGAAAAAGCGTCACATCTACCGTCAGTATAAAAAAATATGAAAAATCAAACGCGAATTTTTAGTCACTTGATGCGCTATTTTTTTTTTTTAATTTAATAATTTTGATCAAAGCATTAATACTTTCAGACACTTCCTTATCATTCCTAATTTGATCCTTGTTTCATTTTCTCTTTCTTCAATGCTGATGTCAACGTTATGGCACACCTTCGACATCAACAATTGAACATCTCGAAATGTATCGTCGAAGTAAGAAAAAAAAATGTTGACCGCACTTATTTTTATTTCTAAACAAAGGTATAATTTAAAAAATTTATAAGCTTAGAAAAGTTAACTTTTTAGGGCGGTACATTGAGGCTTGAAATTCGGTTAACTCAACCCGGCGATCAACTTTTGTGCGAGTTAACTTTTCTGCGCTTCTACTCTATTTTGTATTCGTTCTGTTTTTCGTTTATTGAAGACTAAATTTTATTTTAAATAAGCTTCTAAACGCTGGTAAACTTTGATAATGGGAAACCAACGAAATTCTGAATCGCGACTTGCGGCTTAATTTGAAAGTTACTTCATTTGAAAGTTGAGAAAAAGTCACAGATTTGATCTCCCGTGAAAATTTTCATTTCTCTGTTAGATACTGCAGTAAATGCAATTGAAAGGAGGTACTTTTTGCGAGCTAGAAATTTGAAAAAAATTGCTCTCGAAAACATCGCGTAACATATTGATATAAAACATACGCATCAAATATTTTCGCCTGTATAATAAGAAAAACAAATTCAACACGAAAAAAGGTTTGGAGGCAAATATTGTATGGAATACCCCATATATTTTGTATTATTCATATGAACCAGATTCTTAACCACGACTCTATTGGTAAGTTTTTACATTTAACCGAACAAACTATACATGCGGTTTTGTACGAATATCTAATTTCCTGCGTCATCTGGCGTGTACATCTTTTGCACACCTATTTCTTTTACTATAAGTAATATAAATACGTTATTTACGAATAAGTATATCGACCAGTGTGCAGACTTTATTTTTTTATACGGCAGAACTGAGAAAAAAGTGCGGTAGACTTAGTAGATTTTCTTTTTTTTCAAGTCCGGCATGTATTTTTAGGAACCTTTTTTTTAGAGTTCAGTTTCTGCGGGGGAGATTATTTGCTAATATAGACGTATAGATAGATGAAATTCTTTTTCATTAAAATATTCTGACAACCAACTTCAATTGGCGATTCAAGTTTCCAATAGCGCCCTCGCTTACATTTGTACGCCCCGCCTTCCTAAGGCATTGCTTAAAAAATATGCTGATAAAAAGCAATAAATGTATGTATGCAATTGTAAATTCTTCAATATGTAATTCAATATTAAATTAAAAAAATAAAAATAAATTATAATTGTCCGTATGTTGCATTCACCTTCTAAGCAGTTGCAAATTGACGATGTTAGTCTACTTGTGGCCGATGATGAAAACAATTCAGAATAACACAACAGTTGGAGCTACATACATATGTCCATATATGCTAAGTACAATATGCAGAGCCAAAGTCGGTAAAAAAGTCTGATGAATCGCATACTTACTTGACGTAAATAAAAAATTATGAAAAAGGGATTAGGTCAGAAGTGGCGGTTTTTTTGTGTTAAAAAAAAGGAGTAAACAAAATCCACTTACTTCTAATACATAAGGTACTAAATATTTCATTTTTTGAACGATTTCGTATTTCCGAATTCGATTTACATAACAGTAAACTGTTTTTATTGAGGTGAATCAGGTGAACATCCCATCAGGTACGATTTTTAAGGGCATCCTCGTAAGGTTTCAACCATCAAAGAAACTATGACTTTCTCATCATGTTTTTCTACCAATCAATTTGACACCACTGTTACCCAACCTCCACCACCAAAAGTAAAATGCTCTCCTCAATTAAAATATGATCTGTTATTAAGGAACGTCACCATTGTGAATAATTCACAATGGACGCCACCGCCACAATTGTAGCTTTCCACATTATATACATACATTACATATTGAAGGATGAAATAAGTATGTAACTATTGACTATGATCAGTAAATACGTCTTTCGACGGCAAGTTTCATTGTGCCCATCGCCAAGAGATTTTTTTTTCGAAAAATCACGATTGTGTTGATGCATTCGCAGCTCCCAATTAGCGAATGTACCAGCCTTATTGATCCTTTTCTAGGAATCTCGCATTCAGTATATATATTGACAGTTCAAAAATGACGCGAAATTTTAAAATAAACCTCTGGTAGAAAGACATTTTATATATGTACATATCTGTGCCCATATGGGAAAATAGCTTATGTTGAATATGAATGTTTGGAGATAGAGATTTTGTTAAACTTGTATGTTAGCTTGTAAACATAATTTTGGCTGAAAACATTTCCTTTCACCTTGTGGTAAAAGTAAAATTACGGGCAGCACTGTTGATAGCTGACTCTTGAAAAAATAAATTTGGCAGAGAAAAGTATGAATATTTTGATTTCTACATATTAATAAATTTATTGAATTTAATAAGCATACTTTATTTATTTTCGAAAACTTTAATTCCGTTTCAATTTTTACATTTCAAAATATTTATATAAATTTTTGTAATTTTTGTCACGGTGTCAAGAATTCAGATACCGACGTTTTGAATTTGTAGCCAAAGTGGTCAATTCCAACCGTGGTGAATATTGTAACGACTCAGATAAGCTTAACCATTGGACCACAAATCATTCAAGTTTCCCTCGACCCCAACCATCTCTATTTTCAGGACAACACAAAGTTGATATATTTGATTTAGAAAAGGAGATTGTGGGAGCCCTTATAATGCAGTCATTTGGGCAGAGGGCCTGGTTTTGGATATTTGCCATATTATTAAGTACGACTTTTGCTGTGCGAATTTGCTGGTGACAGATTCCAGGTTTCGGCTTAAAATATGAATTAAATTTTTACAATTCCTTTTATTCCAGGCCCTCACCTAAAAATTTAAGGGTTGGTGTAACAAGGTGTGGCACTTTTTTCGCACAATTGCGTGTTGTCTTGTAGTGTCCATAGGCCTTTCAATTTCTGTTCTTCCTTTTAAGATATCAGCTCTTATGGTATTCCCAACGGTTTCTACAAAAACGTTTACATTTCAATTTTATTTTACGTCCAGAAGTTGCATAGCGATGCTTTTTCTGTGGCAAGAACTCTCCTGTGAGTTCACCACTCCAGAAACCAATTGGATTTAATCACCTTCAAATTCAATCAGCAAAAGTTAAATTAGTTCTGATATGGTAAAATCGGACGAGACTTTCTGTTAGAGGAACGGTGGGGGTGATGCCGCTTCTTTGTAATCTATGTTATTTGCTTTGTCTGTTTCGACAGCGTTTTCTTATTTGAACTGCCTCATTTTTCGCACACTGAGTGGATTCAGAGAGAACATATATTCTGCCACCTTAATTGGGGCTGGGCAAGTTGACAATTTTTGATTTTTGCGAATTTTGACTTCTGCTTGAACTGAAATTTTCAAGTTTATTACCATTTTTGCTGATGGACTTTTTCCAGAAAAGAAGGAACAATTTTAAGCTACGAAGTCGAACTAATCTGGTGAAATTTTAAAGAAATTAAAATCTCACAAACCCTTACTTTAATATTTCACAATTACTATTATAATACCGATGTAATATTTCAAATTACTCTGTCGAAGGAGCAAAAAACTATCCACATGAGTCGCTATTGAGAAGTTGTTTCATTTTAATTGTATTTTGATTTAATTATTAATAGCGAGCGGCGTTGCGCTTTAATTTTGACTTCCGCGGACTACATAAGTGGACGGATTCCCCGTTCTTATCCGGACATGTGACATTAATTTTCATTTCATTTTTCTACAGTTTTATTATAGCATACACTCTAAAAACAGCATGCAAAACTACTATAGAACACTGTTGACTTTCCAGCAAAAAGTGTGTAAAAATGCACCAAAAAAAAAATTGTTAAGTACTGCATATACATTACAGTTATTTTACTTGCATAAATACACATTTAATAATTTCAAACAATTTTTGTGTGCATTTAAACACTTTGCGCATATGAAATTCATAATTCAACAAAATCTGTTTACCTTTATATAAGCCATGTTTGAAAGTAAACAAGTATTATGTACAACTACACACAATGTGTTCTTCTACATACAAAATATTGAAAAAAAAACAACAACATCACAGATCGTGAAAGCCGCTCGCGGAAGAGCTACTGCAAATTTTGTAAATTTTTCGTGCTTAGTTATTTCAAGATTATTAACGTAATATTTTGTAAGTTTATAGCGAATTAGAACACATAAAATGTACGAGTGTAATATAGTACATACATATGTGAAGTAAAATTAAAATATTTGCCAGTGTATCAAAGGCATTTAGTATTTATATGCCCACCAAATTACAGCAATATGAGTTCCGATCCTAATATTCCCGTAAAACAACGAGGACGCTCAAAAAGGCACGGAAACTATTATTCCACTTTTTAATAAAGTAAATAAAACAAATCAGAAACGCAACTGTAAATCCCGTCAACATAATATGTGGCATCCCAAAATACTTTGACGAAGATAAAAGTTATTTATTTTCGAATTTTGATGTAAGTTTTAACTAATGCTCATTTTAAATAAGATATCATTAAAATAGAAAATTTTAAACAATGTTAAATTTTTAACAAAGTTATATTTGTATTTCAGTTTGGAACTAACAAAGATGATATGATGGCAAAAATCCCAACTAGCACAACTTTTATTGTATTTCTTGGTAAGAAATTTAAATAATATTAAATGATTGTACAAGTATGTATGTATGTATATGTTTTTTATACTAATTAGTATCTATTTATTTCTTTTCAGAAAAACGACGGAATATCTTACTTATATATCTATCGAAAAAACAATTTTACAACTACTGTTGACGCCAACGTTTTGGCAACTATACTAAAAGTTGGAAATTTTGACTTTACATTCAATATTTTATATCCGAAAGAGAATTCGCAAACTATGCAAATTTCGGCGCATTTGTTTTAAAAGCACAATCCATCTTCTACTTGAGGTAACAAGAGAAATATTAACAATTTACAAAAAGTTAATAGTGTAATAAGTAAGCTGACGAATTTTTAATTGAAATCCTTTTTACTGGTACAGCTAAAAATCAAAGCCTTTTATTATTACATAAATATCTTTAAGTTTCCATGTTCTTTTAAAACTTTAAAATAGCTAAAATCGGCACAGAGTGTTAGAAAAGAATGGAAAGGTATTAAAAACACAAATTGTCTTATAAACAAAGCGGTCCTTTTATTTATAAAATTTTTTAGTTGCATTATTAAAAAGATTACAACCAAAACACTTTTTTGCGTTTATTTTTTATTGTTTAATATAAATATTTATTTTTCTTATCTAAAATTTTAACACACAAAAGATCCACTTACTACTCGCAATAGCCTTTCACAAATAATTGCAAACGATTTTTGCTAACATTTATAATAGTTTATACAAAAATGTGTTTGATTGAATAAAATTTTAGAAGGGAAAATTGACAATTTAATAGGGGATAGGATTTTAGTAACGTTAATGAGTTAATGTTGAAGATTACAAATCAATGTGTAAATTTGTGCATGTCACACATTCGGTGTTTAGACATTCGTAAACACATAACATTTAGTTTTGAACCCACACAGTCTGTATGACGAACAGGACCTAATACACAGTAGACATAAAAAATTTAATATACTTTTATTTTATTAATATTTCATTTTTCATTTTTTTTTCATTAGAAGTGAACCTCCACGGTCCTTTGAAGCTTATTCGATTTTCTCGAAATTCTTTATTTTAAGCCTATTTTCATATTCTGTTAACATTAATTTGATTTTGTCGCTCTGTGATATAATAGGTAAAAAGTTGTCTACTTTAATTGGCGTAAATTTAATCAACTTCTTTTTAGAATGTCTAGTTTATGTTTTAAAATTCGATATTTTTTCTCTCCCCGAAGTTGATATGCCTGATAACGACCTCTAAAATCCTAAGCCTAATTAATGTATGCTATTAAAAATAAGCGACTCCATCAAAGATCCCAAATAATGACCCTTTTTGCAATTTCGTTCGTATTTTTCACCAATCAAATAACGTATACCTAAGTATATATGTTGTACGGATATTATTTTCATTTTAATTAATTTCCAGCTCTTTTGTTTTATAGCAGGATCACAAAAGAACACGACTTTTAATGAAATTGCATCATAACGAGGCATTACTATATATTATACGAACACTGACTTGAACTAATGCACCTACAAAACATGGATTTTCCACATGTATTTATGTATGTATAATAACTACTTATTAAAAAGAAAGAAAAGAAATATATGTAAAAAGTCATACGAAAACAATTGTGATAACAAAAATGGGCCTTTCCACAGATACAGTACTTTTTCGCATCGAGAGTTGGTCAATACTCGAAATACATACCTTTGGAGTGATTGTTTTTTTGCAGCTTTACATTATATATATGTGGTGATCAAAGCATGTTCTGAAACTTAGCGTACTACAACTCATAAAAGGACCAAGTAATGATTTATTTACTCGACACAAATCAAATTGTATACGCTTCTTTATTGATTTTTCTAAATAACGAGGGATCTTAAGAGAAAACCTTTGAAGAGGTTTTATCGTAGAAATTTCATAAGTTACAAAAAAGTGCATGACCTTTTCTCTAAACCACTTCATTTTCGAGATGAATTTTTTATAGCAAAAGATATTGAGTCAGAAGACTGGGCATCGTCGTTGTTTTTCTCTGTGTCATCTGTCATCTGTGTCATTGCCTAAGTTGATGTCAACAGGATAATTCTTCAAGATTCAGCCACGGCAAAAACCAATTTTGGCTCCAATTTTGAAAACTAACCAAGTCGCGTAATCGACAATTCATGTTTAATTTAACCTCACTCGGTTGTCACTTGATACCAATTAAATTCCAATGAATATGGAGTTTTTACTACGAAATATTTGTTGCAGAAATTTCATCATTCGAAAGAAAAATTCGCGGTAACGAAGTAGAAAAGCAATACGACGTAACCCGGCAATTAGAGGATCAAGTTTTCATTCAAGTTGCTTATCAATTTACCAATACACTCCCACTTTTCGAACATGATCGCTGTTTTGATATCAATTTTTCCTTTCACGTCGTGTTGTAATTTGATAGTCAAGTCGAAGAGCTGATCACATAGTGTTCGCAATAAAATTTTCGGGCTTTGTTGTACAAAGAATCTTACGCAATTAAACAATGAATAATTTTGATAGAAATAGTGAAGTATTTATTGCGATTCATAGATTTATACAAGAGAAATGGAATTGTATGGAACATGAAAATGTCTGTAGAAGATTTGAGTGTTATTTTTCTTGCAGAACTTTCAAAGACGCCAGAGATTTAAGTTATTTTCTTGATGACGGCTCTTGAAAGTAAAATGAACTATCAAGTTGCTTGCATCCCCTGGTGCAATGATGATAAGGAGTTGTCAACAATTTGACCAGCAGTTCTATTGCGGCCATGTATTTAAAAATACTAAAAAGGGTTAGATTTATTTTATAGTTTCGGTACTTATTTGTAGTACTAGTCTAAAATATTATATTGATATTGATAACGTATTGAGCGATGTTTTTGAGCGATTTATTAATAAAAAGTTTGTAAGCTTCAACTAATCTCATTAAAAAATAAAAAACGAACTAATGAAGTGTTGCGATTTTGGTGGAATCATAGAAAAAGGAGTAGAGATGGCAACATTCTGTAATAAACATGCCGATGTAGTCAAAATTACCACAAACACGTCGCTACTGATACCACTTTATTAGCATTTCATCATGCTTGCAGCCTACGTCATAGCGTTCAAGTCATGGCATTTTGACAAGCAGTATGTATGATCAATTTGATAGTCATTTCTTGATCGTGCAACTGCAGGGTAAATGACAAGTAATTTGATGATATATTTTTTTATGAAAATACATCAGCCCAATTCTATCGCCAACCATCTAAATATCACGAATTTCAAAATCATCCCTGATGGAAGAGCCACGAAGCAATCCAATATGTTGGAATTATCGATAAATACGTAAATATGTTTTAGCAAATTACAAACTGGGTTGGATGGTTTAAAGGGATGTCGAGCTGAATATGACATTCTGGAAGTGTAAACATCACGGCAGCGTCAAGTTCTTGAAACTGGACAGGTGATAAAGCTGGCATTTTTACAGGTTTTGCGAATATTCATTGAACTGGACAATGGCTCATGAAAAATAATTCGGGGCAAAGGGATTGTGCCAATTGATAGATAATGGACAGTTATAGTAAAAATGCGGCAGCAATCGTAACCACGAAAAAGACGGTGTTGGCGCATTTTTTGGTTTAATATTTCTAAAAGGTCTAATAAATGCAAAAATTTTAGTTGCTAAAGGAGGATGAAAGGCGTCGGCTTAGATCAGGGAGCTGCACACAATCCCACATCATAATTACCACCTAATAATCACATTGACATTTTTAAAATTAGTTTTGCACGTAGAAACAATTACGACAATACAGCTTATAATTAATGCTGTTGTATAACGAAATTATGGGCGCCAGAACAAACTGAAGCAGTAAAATTTTGCCAAATTACACATTATTCGAGCGTTTGTGTTAATGATAGTCTACTTTATATTTATATTTGTTTGTACACATACTCATATGCAAATGAATGTAAATATGCATGCATGCTTAATTTGCACAAGTATGTAAATGATCTTGGCTATAAAAGTCCGGACGATAAAATTAAGTAATTTCGCCTTGTAAAATCTGTTCATAAATTAGGATTAGATAATGATAAATACCATGATATTTTATGATAAATCATGAACCAAGTCAACAACAAATCAGTGTCGACTTTGAATTTTATAGACAATAATCGTCCCCTAACATTTCACTCAACTGTTACTTGATTTTAACTGCCTCTAGCGGCTTAGTTTATGCGAAGTAAGTTGGATGAAAATCAGTAATTTACGTTGTAATGTGAACATGATTTAAGCCAAAGTTACATGCAAAATAATGCGAACTTTATATAAAAATATTAGTGCGCGTTTTATAATGCGATTGTTATAGAAATGTTTAGTAACTTAAAGCAGCTTACAAGTTTTTTGAATGTTTCAAAGAAAAACTGTGCAAGTCATTGCATTCCGGATATATTTACGAAAAAGCACTTTGACCATGTCTCTTTTGAATGCGAAGACTGGCGATGTTAATGTGTACGACGCTTTTCGCTACTTATAAAAAATTATTCGGGTTACATATGTAGGTACATATACATATACATATTCAATAGCGTGGCCAGAAAAACGAACATGAAAACTATTTTATTTCTTTATAGTGCATACAATTATTTATATTTATATTTCTATAACTCTAGTTATAATTATAACGCCAAGTGTTGAATCGAGCAGCATCTTAATAAAATAAATGTAGAAAATCAACGAGTTTACAGAAATTTCCCAACCTGCACCGTTTTTATACAAACTTTAGTATAAAATGTTGCACTGAATCCGAATATGAAAAAATTAAAAAGATATGAGAAAATAAAAAAGTAGAAAAGTTTTTGAGATATAGCTAAATCTAGATTCTTTGAGATCTGAAAAAAAGATATATCGGCATTTCCACCAATGATTTTATCGGCAAAACCAGGCGATTTCAAATAAGGTGGTGTTATAAGTACTACGTACTACAAAATACCCATGCATTTTGTTTTTCTTTTGTGTAAGATCTGTCAAAATTTACATACATTTTGTCAAGGCGAATTAATATTAGGTTAAATTATTAGAGCAGCTGATGTCTTCTTCCACTATATTTGCATTTTTCCTATATACATAACATCCTAAACACGAAAGCTAATGGCGTCCACTCTTCTATCGTATTATCAAATTGAAAAATGCGTGTGTGTGCGTTATGAACTCGCTTTGTCATCACCTTATATGAATTCGCATTGCATTTTGTTTTCACTTTTACGACTTTTGAAAGCTGATATGCAAAAAGATCAAATCGCTGCTATAGTAACTACACCTTAATGAATTAGCAGCCTTTTGGATAAAGCTGACCTGCAACACTGAATTGATCACTCGATGTAGAAGTAGACAGATATTTTAAAGCAATTTTTTTTTCAATGGAATATTTAAGGTTTAAAGTACTCAAATGTGTCACAATTTCTTGCTAGCAGATTTTCATTGAGAAATGTGTCTCATTTGTTAGGCAAAGAATAAATTTTTTTAGTAGTATTACTGTAAATCATGTCGCTATCATGGTGCAATAAAAATAAAGTTAATGTCAGTAGCACAACGTCGCAATCTGTCGGCGCTCACATTTCGGTCATGTGTTTGAGATGAGTAAAAAAAGGGAAAATTTCTGGTGCTGTGTAGTAAAACAGGGTAAATTTTTGGTATTACTATGCTAAAAACCAGATTACCGGACGAGCTACATATCAACCGAAGACGAACCGAACTTTGTTGGTCGAATATGGCCGCAGCAGAAACTGAAGTTCAGCCGTTCTCTAAAATTAAGTAAAGAAAAAAAAATAGTCAAGACTTGTCAATATGCAGTCGGGTTATAATTACGAAATGTGTTGTATTATACAAAACACAGAAATTAACAAAAAATTGTGAGGAACTGCAAAAATAGGAACGCGAATTTCGATACGATAGGATTTTATATTGATACTTTTACCATTCCATACCGATATTTTTTACTCAATAATTTAAAAACGATATTTTTTAGAATCGAGTACATGAACTCCAATATCATATCGAATACAGAAATATATTATATTTGAATTCGACAATATTTCACAAGACAGCAGAAAAAAAGCGTAGAGCGGCACAGATCCACGGTATGGCCACGCATTATCTCTTGAATTTCATGTGCGGGTTGTCTTTGGGAACAAAAAAGATCCAAAATGAGTTCAATAAAAAAAAACAACGATGTATGTATTTACATAAGAATACTAATTTATCATAATTCGGTGGAACAACGGTTTAAACTGAAGAGCAAGCAGATAATGCCTCATTTTCAATTAGTTCAAATTTGTATACTAAATTTGGCATGACATGTTTTGGGTATCGAGTCTTTTTAACTCGATATTTATGAACATTCAATACTTTGAATGAGTACCATATCGATACTTTCGCTCTATCGGAGTGCCCCTTATATATCGGTACCGTAGAGACGGAGTGCAGACTATGTTTGGAAGGCGACGACACGTCTGAACACATCTAAAGTATAGAATATCTTCAAGCTTTCAATGTCCTGTCGCTCTTATTCATCGAATGGTATGATGATGATGCCTGGACTAAGACCATATTAAAATTAGTACATGAAAAAAAGGCAGAAGTTGGAGTAGTTCATTTGCCAAGTGAAGTGGTAGTAAGCTAGTTTGGAGCTAGTAAGTTTCGCTGCCAGGTATTTTCATTACATTCTCTGTATATCACAAATTAAAAGCGGATTGTTGACTATATTACATAGAAAAGAATATCTGCTTTATCTGCGTTTGTCAGCGTGCCCCCTTTGATAGTGAACAAAAGCAAACATACTTAGATATTTTATCCACGATTTTCAAATACTAAACTAACTATGTACATATGTTAATTTTTTTACCACGTACACGATGACAACGACTTTTGTGATTACGAAAAACTATTGTTTCTTTATGACTGCACCAATGCTTCTGAACGGCAATGTTATTGTCACTATTTCTCAAAACAGGTTTTTGTTGCCGCTTTGCGTATGTGAGTTCACATCTTCAATTTTTGACTTGCAATACAATGATCTGAATGAAGAACTTAGATTACCATACTTAAAGAATGTGGACATACTCACGTGGACTTATTAAACTGTCAGTACATATTGTATTTCAATGACTTGGAGCACACCCAATCAGTACCTTGTTCGGCATAATGACTTTTAGACTAGCGTACAGGTAGTTTTAAGCTGTCTGCATGTTGATTAGCAATTCGCCAACATTGGACAATCTTCTTTGCACATTCAAAACTCGTCGTCATCGGTTCGGTCTCAGGCCCAACGTATTAACTCTCATGCATATTAAATGACAAGTGGGTAAATGAGAAGCGCAAGAGTAACCTTGTTTATACAAATGTGAATCTGAATCGAAAAATTCAACACCGCGAATAAAAAGATCATAACAGTAAATGCGCGAGTTTAAATAAGTAGGTACGTATTCATAAACACACACATACACATACTTATGTATATACAGTTATGTGAAAAAAACAGGAACACAACATTTTGACCAGTTTTGGCTATTCTTCTTTTGTATATTTTATGTTTGCTATTTTTTTTATAAAAGTCTACCTCATTATATAACAAACACCGTATAAATCCATATTTTAAATTTTATAGAAAAAATAGGAATTGCATCCAATTTTTAAATTAGAATTTTTAGAAAAATTCGAAGAATGCGGTTTTATTGCCGATTAATCCATTTTCTTCCATACAAGGTGCGCTCGTCAATTGTTTTTATGTGAAATCGAATGTGTAACATCAGCAAAAAAAATTTTATAAAATTTTGTTGACATTTTCTTGAATTTTCCAATTTTATTATTTGACGTTTGTTATATAATGAGCTAGACTTTTATAAAAAAAAAAACAAAAACTAGTTGATATCCGCAGCTTAGTCTCTGTTGCTCACTACGTTTCCACGAACTTGCAGAAGATATTTTGAAGACAAAAATGCAGCTTCGATGAATTTAAAAACAATGTTCCCTAGTCATAGTAAAGTGGAAGTCGGCTTTATGGTTAGTACCACTTTTCTACATAATTTTCAATGGGATATTTGCAAAATATACACAGCTGCAAATTTTGATTTTTTAGTTATTTCTCTTCTAAACAAATTCTTTACACAAAATTTGAAAGGATTCATGGCATGATTTATTAAAATATTATATATGTATTTTGATTTATTGTAAATTGTTAGAAATGCAAAGTGTCCAATTTGCTCTAAGGTAGGCGATATTATTGGTCATTCCCAACATTTATGATTCCATGTATTTTATTCTCAAACCCAATCTGGTCTATTAAATTTGAGCAAATAGTTAGTAAATATTGTTCCTTTTTTAATTTTTGCATTTTACCGTTATATAAGAGGTGGGATGGTTTTTGTACGATTTTTAAAATTTCCGAAGTTTTGCTTATTAATCTTAAATGCAATGTGTGCACCACATTTGGTAGAGTTTGGTGCCATAGTTTTTGAGATATACACCTGGTTGTTCGAAAGTGGGTGGTACCACGCCAATTAGCATTTTTTTTATTCCGTGTATTTGCTTGCGCAACCTCATACTACACATTCAATTTAGGCAAATTTTCTTAAATAGTTAGGTGCTTAAATATCGCGTTTTATTGGTTTTTGAAAATTACCGTTATATTTCCAAATTTTTTTTGATTTGGTGTATTTGTTAGGGCAACTCATCCTTCGTATTCAATTTGAGCGAATTGTCTTTAATGCTGACTAAAATGTCGCGCTTTTTTATTTTTGAAAAATACCGTTATGTACCATGTACCAAATTTGGGGGCAGCAAATTATCTGCAATAGGTACTGAATTATCGCGGTCGTTTGATTTTCACAAAATACCGTTATGTGAGCGTGGTTATTGTCAGACTTTACCCATTTGCTATACCAAAGTGGTTTGGGTCAGGGCAATGTGTATACCAAGTTTCGTTAAGAAAGCTCAATATTTACTATAGTTATCCGAATGAGGGACGGACGGACAGACAGACATGGATTAATTAATTTCGCAATTAATTCTAAGAACTTTGCTATATACAGTTAGTCACTTAAGTAAGTATACACCATCTTTATTTTTGAAGATAATTAAAATTAAAGTGTTTCCCAATATACTAATGGCACGTTTTTACACAAAGCATGTGTACATTGGCACTCGCTTTAACATCAACACAAATATAGCTGTAAAATGTTGATACCGTTAGACACACATCGCTTATTAGTTGAGGCGAGTGAAAATAATATCACAAAAGTTAGTATACAGCGTACAATTGTTTGGTGAACATAACGCGATAGCATAATTTTAAATTTAAAAAGTTCAACCATTTTAAACAAAAAGGACACAGTTAGGAATATTATTAAAGAATTCCACATTTTTCTTTAAATTACTGAACAATTTGCGGCAATGGCACGAAGAGGAAAAGAGCTCTCTGATGACTTAAAAAAATTAATTATAAAATACCACTAAGAGAATAAATCTTTGCGTGAAATCGCTCGTATCGTTGATAAAAGTGTTGCTACAATTCAAAAGATTGTAAACAAGTACAAAAGTACTGGCAAAACAAATTATAAGCCTCGCTCCGGACGCCCACGGGTATTCAGTGACAGGGAAAGTAGTCTGATTGTTCGTAAAATAAAAGAAAATCCCAAAAAAAAGTGCCCCAAAGTTAAAAGCTGAGGTCGAAAAAGAATACGGGAAGCAGTGTAGTACTCAAACTATTCGCCGAGTCCTGTATAATGCTGGTTACCATGGACGTAATGTTAGGAAGAAGCCCTTCGTGAGCAGGGTCAATCGATGTAAACGGATATCATTTGCAAAAAATCATGAAAAGTGTGACCAAACGTTTTGGAACAACGTTATATTTTCAGATGAGTGCAAATTTTGTATCAGTGGAACGGATGGTCGCGAAAAAGTATGGAGGGAAACTAACACAGAGCTGAATCCTATTAATATGACCGGCACGGTTAAGCATGGTGGTGGCTCGGTGATGGTTTGGGGATGTATGGCGGCAAATGGGGTAGGCAATCTGGTGTTTATT
The DNA here is from genome assembly GCA_951828415.1 of Anomoia purmunda. Taxonomy (NCBI): domain Eukaryota; kingdom Metazoa; phylum Arthropoda; class Insecta; order Diptera; family Tephritidae; genus Anomoia; species Anomoia purmunda. The sequence goes on along the minus strand of OX639993.1, from coordinate 130,767,724 downwards.
GAAACTATTATGGACCGATACGGTTACCTTAACATTTTAAAAAATAATTTGAAGCAAAGCGCGATTAAATTGGGGCTGGAGGAGTCATTCATCTTCCAGCAGGATAATGATCCCAAGCACACGTCCAAAGTTGTGCGGGAATGGCTCTTATACAATGTGCAAAAACAGCTTAAAACACCACCCCAATCACCGGATACAAACCCCATTGAACATTTATGGGAACATCTAAAGCGGCAAATCCGTAAATATTCCATACGAAGCAAGGATCAATTAAAAAGTGCGCTCCAGGAAGAATGGAATAAAATACCGCAAGCAGTAACCACAAATTTGGTGAAATCAATGCCTTCACGTCTTAAAGCCATTATTAAGTCCAATGGTTATCCAACCAAATACTAGAAGTCGACTTTTAAAATAATATTTTTATAATTAACTCAATATTTGTGCCTTTGTATACTTACTTTTGTGATATGAATTTATACCAAACTTTTTTTAATTCGTAAAATTTTTTTATTTTCTGCCATTTTGTATGCGTTTTTGAATTGAGTATTATATTTATGTTTCTTTCAAGTGAATAAAACACATTTTTCTTATATTTTGTGTTATTTAAGAAATCTAGTGCAAAAATAATGCAGATATATGTAGTGTATACTTACTTAAGTGACTAACTGTATGTATGTCGACATCTATCTCGGTTACTTTATGCCGTAACAAACAACCGTTAGGTGAACAAAGTTATAATACCCTGGGCACCACCAGTATGATTATAACTTTGTTACATAGCAAATTCGGCATTGTTTATTAACAAAAAAATAAGTAAGAATTTAAAACTGGGAAAGTACTTGCAAGTATCATCACACTTTCCAAAGCATCGAGTATTTTTTAAGATACTTTTAAATGAGTACTAGCATCGAGTACATAGAAGTATCGGAACATCACTAGTTGTGTATAATGCATGCTAAACCTCCACCGTTATCTTGGTTGCGTTCCTTACGTGAAATATTGAAACCACCACAACTAAAACAATATGTGATTTCCAGCGTAGATTAGCCGCTCCTCTTCCTTTGCCACCACCAGCGGGTACCGCAAGGCTGAAGAATTTTCGTCCATACGGACGACATGATCTAGCCAACGTAGCCGCTGAATATTAATATGAACTATATACTAGTATATGTCGCGGTAAAGCTCATACCGCTAATCGTTCCATTGTCTGCGGTATTCGCCGTGGGAAAAGCAGAACTAACTGCGCAGTTGTTGAGGTCAATGACGTTCGATGCCATCGACATAGACCAGTAGTAGCAGACTCTTATAACAGATGGTGCCTGGCCGGTTTAATTCTGCAGCTTGAATTATCTTTTCCAACATAATGTTATAGCAGTCACACGACAGAGAGACACCTTATATTAATTCTGTTTAGTATCAAACGGCTCAGAGAGGTCCTTCGCAATTTTGACTGAGCTGGTGGTTTTGCTCAGCGTCAGTTTACAAAGGCGTATTAGTTTTGCTGGGTTAGCAAATTCAGACTTCGCGGTATATAGACAACGTCTTCTCGAGCTGACAAAGTTATGGTGTGTGGCGATCCTCTGCTCACGGGTATTTTCCAATATTTGGTGTATCATGAATATCTGATCGATGGTAGATTTACCATGTCTAAAGTCAGACTGATAAAATTCAGCCCAATACTTTGAACCTGATATGAAATGTTAAGGATGCTGATCCCGCCGTAGTTGACGCTTATTTCAGGATCACACTTTCTCTAAATTGAGCAGAGCGCACTGATTCGTCCGACCATATTGTGGAAATGAGCTCGTGCATGTACATACCTCTCCAGCTCTTTGCCACCACTCATGAATAGATCAGCTAATATTGCTATCCAAACTTTATCGAAGTCAGGTGTCGGAATATCTTCTCCGTGAAACCGTAAAGTTGAAATAATTAGTTTTTAGTGTTCTCGCTTAAAAAACTTCGCCATAAAAAGTGCTATATCTTAATTCACCAAGAGATATTTTGAGTACCATCAGAATTATCAATTTCATCTGTTCTAAAACTTAAACGGCTATGCGATGTTTCAAGAATAAAAATGTAAATTATTATCAAAGAGCAAAGATCACCACTTTGTACTAACATGTCGCTAAAAATAGAATAGTGAAGACATCACTAAAGCCCCAGTGGGAAATAGAATGTATATAGAGTTGTAAAAGTAGTGCATACCCTGCAGCACTATGTGATTTTCTTTTGGATATGTAAGTCTAAGTATAATAAGAAATATCTTATTTAAACTACAGTGAAACCTTCTACAACCGGACATTGACGGTTCCACAATTTTTGTCCGCTTATGGAGGGTGTCCATTTAAGGGAGTGGATGAATAAAAATTAGAGCAAAATTTATAGACACACTTCTTAAATAAAATAGTTTTCTTTCACAATATTGGCAGTCTGCGATTTTCCAATATCGAATCTTTTAAAGCAAACAAATTGGATTTAAGAAATGTGTTATTAAGCATCAAAGTCTTTCCCAGAGCACGAACAAATAAATTTTCATTATTCATTTCGCGTTCGCTTATCAGAGGGTTTTTATTGTTTTATTTATACTTTGGTTCAGTAATTCATTTTTCTAGTCCGTTATCGAGAGATCCGCGCTCGCTTACCACAGGTAATGCAACTAGGTGGGTAGGTGGAAGTGGCGGCATACTTAGGCCATATACAGAAGCCCATTGTGTTACCACAAGCACTGACACCGTCCACCAAAAGATTACCCCTTGATAAACCATTTTGCCTCGCTGATGAATCTCATCAGGCTATTAATTTCGGTGTTCGAAACTTCATTAAGGTTCTCCAGAAACGGTGATCCCAGATACCGCAGCCTGCTTTTGTACAGTGCAGGGCACTTACACAGAAGATGTAAGACCGTTTCTTCTCTTCATAGTTCTTACAATACCTGCAGCATCTTCGGAAAGGTACGCCTAGCTTTTCAGCATGCTTTCCTACTAGGCAATGTCCGGTTAGAGCTCCCACCACGTTAGAAATATGTTCTCTTTTTAGAGAGTATACACTTTGTGAACGTTTCCGGTCCCACTTAGACAACGTCTGCCTAGAGGTTCGACAAGTCATCATTCGACTTCATCTATCGTCAGCTTGTACATACATATGTATGTATATATATTCTCTAAGTAGCAGTTTGCAAGTGGCAAACTCCATACCAATGCGTCCTTTATCCTGAAGAATCTGCTTGGCCGTACCTTGTTTTGCAAGTTCGTCTGCCATATAGTTTCCCTCTATGTTCCTGTGGCTAGGTACCAAATGAGGTACAGTTTGTTCTCCCTGGTCATCTCCTGTAGAGATTGGCGGCAGTCCAGCGCGAGGTTTGAGTTAAACGTGAAGGAACTCAGAGCCTTGATTGCAGCCTGGGTATCACTAAAGATGAAGATATCTCTTCCTAGAATTTAGGTCCCAAGATTCTCCACCGCTTCCATAATAGCTAACACCTCAGGCTGGAAAACGCTGCAGTGGTCCGTTTATGGAGATCATACTAGATCCTTGTGCCTTGGTGAGCAGCCTTAGGTTAGCATTTTTCCAATACATGCCACCATACGATCACTCCATATAGGAGAATTGGTCTCACGACCGCTGTAAATATCCACCGACAGATCCGGGGACTAGGACCCCATTTCCTGCCCACGGCTCTCTTACAAATATAGAGGGCTACGAAAGCATTTTCATAACGCTGAACTACATTCTCTTTCCAGTCCAACTTCTTATCTAAAATAACGCCTAGAAATGCAACTAAAAAATAGTAAAAAAAATGAGGGCGCATCCGATCATTAGAGTATCCGGTTGTTAGAGTGGAATTTGTTCTGAAAATGCCACGTAAAATTTGGTTCCTCACTTTTTGTCTGGTTAAGAGAGGTGCCCGCTTATTGGAGGTGCCCGCAAGTAGAGGTTTTACCGAATGTCTATTCAGAATTGATCTTAGAAATTGAATATTTTCGGACTACTTGTATAAAATCGTATTAGTTCAATTTCCTATTAGGAAGGCACATACCGGTCCACACAAATACTAATATGCCAACTGGTTTGCCTTATCACGATTTTTTCCAGCAACAACTTAAGCGTATTTATATGAATGTGTGTGTATGTTTAAGAATGTAATGTAAGGTAGACGAACGCAGTGAAGCATTGTAAGCACAATTAATCTGAAAGTCGCGCGGTTTTTGCTTTGCTTCTGCTTCATCAGCTCTAACCAATAATAGCAGCAAGAACAAATCGAAGGAAATTAAAAAAAAGCATACTTAGCATCGCATAAGTCAAAAGGTCAAGTTAAATGAAATACAGACATAGCACACATGCATGCATACATACGTACGTACCCAAATGTTGGAACTCAAGTGCCTCAAACTGAAAACATGGCTTGAATTCTAGCGTAAACAGAGGTATTTATGTACATATATACGTGTGTATGTATGTATGTATTTCTGTATGTATGGACACGCATGCGGCCTGTGTAAAAGTATAAGTATTTCCCGACAATGCTATAACATAACGATCACTGGCGCAGATCTAATTTATTGATATGACCTTTGTTGTTGGAGTTTTCATTTACAAAAATAAAAAAAATAGTAGTTTCATATTTTGTTCATTATAATTTTACACTTTGCTTCACATTCATGACAATGCCAGTAATTTTTAGCACTCCAATTTTAGTCTACGTTGTACTTCCGTTACCGACACAAAAATATTCACATACATATTTACAATACATACTAGGTAGTTATTTGGTTAATAAGAGCAATTGTATCGTTAGCACCAAAAATGCCGCATATTAAAAAATTAAATTAGGCAAATGGCTAATATTCCTGGCGAGGCGCAATATGACCAACTGACTCTGTATCCCGGCCATCGCTGTCACAAAACTTTACCAATCGACACGAAATTTGACTAGCTGCAAGCGCACTTTATCGCTACAACAGCAGATGCCTGTATGTATGTAGGTGAGAATAATTGCACTTCGTAGATACAATTCACTGCCCGTTCACTCATGCGACACGATCATGCCCACCGGCACTACCAAACAAAAAAAAAAACAAAAAACAAAACTCCCGTCACCAACAAGCAACCCATCTTTCAAGTTGGACTTCTGGTTTTGTCACATCTTCGCTAGCAAATATGCATATGAATATGCACACACGTACACAGGAGCAAAATATAAAAAAATTGCAATTTCTCATTAGCACAAATTGTATAAAATTTCGCACTACTATAACTGATATTGTTTCAACATTTTAGAAATGCTACCTTCCGTTGTTACACAATTTATTAATTAGCACCAGAACACACATTTCAATGGGCATATTTGCTATAGTTATTTAAAAAATAAACAACAAAAAAATACCACTCCACAAACACTTTCCTACCAAGCCAAACTACGGAACCACTCACTTTATTCTACACACAATTTTAAATAGCTGCAAGCGAACGCACGACTAAATTAAACCAGACACGATCTACACGAGATACACTGCAATACTGAACCAGCCAACACGAAACCCCAACGGTTTGAGCCGCAACGACACAACAATCAATGTTGCCGTTTTGATCCATTCCGATCCAAATGCATACCTTTTTCCACGAATTTTGTGCAGTTTTTTTTAATCAAGTTTTTCTTAAATTTACGGTATATACATAGATCAAATGCACTAAACAGAATGTTGCAATTCCTCATTTCTCTTTATTTAAAAAGAAAATCGTCATATTTAGTATATAACCAAGCCGGCAAAGAAAAGATATTAATGGAGTGATGATTATTAAAGTTTTTAGTTGACAGTTTCTGCGGGTGATCTGATTCTGATTTTAACTTAACAAAAAAAAACTAATGAATCAAATTGTGGTTTCTAAAGGTATTAAAAGAAAAAGCTCACTATGCTTGATAAAAACAAAACTAGAAAGAAAAAAAAGATTAATTTGAAACGCTTAAAAAAGAAATTAAATATTTAATGCACCAGAAATTCGAAGAAAAATATTTATTTTTATTGTAACTTTTATTGACTTTTTGCAGAATGATAGTGGATGGTTTTGTGGCTTACTTTTGGATCCTTTCTTTTGCGAGGCTGCGGTAACACTGGCAAACATTTTCAACCAAAAACGGTGTGTATAAAACAGTGGAGGGCAAGCCCGTACATAAACATTTGTGCTTGTGTGCGCGCCTGAGAGAGCGGAGTGCTCTGTTTTGTGCTTGCAAACAAGGCGAATTTATTTCAGGTGGTGTCGAATGCATGTAATTTGACATTAGGTGCGTACACGTACAAAATTATCCAGTAACTTGCCAGTAACTAAATTTTAGAGCGTAAGCAAAATTTGCTCTCAGTGAGAGAAACTTGCAAGAAAGTAAGAAAACGCAAAACCAGTAAGAACTTGCAAGTTTTTCTGACAGCTGATTCTTGTTTGGCGCGCAAATCAAACAAAAAGAAAAAGTTTAATATTTTGCAATTTAAAAACTTATTAATATTATAAATCTATTGTAAAATGGAAAATAATAACAAAAAAAGTATCGAAATAACATGTTCTCCTGGAACATTTAAAAAAGTGCAGTGCTATTTGCAGTCACTCCGGCCGAAGGGGCACCACCATCTTCGCAAACACACGGATTCCGGCCCTCTTCCTAATATATTAACATAATGAACTTCACAAACATTTTTACGTATATATATTTACTCACTTTTTCCATTTTTCACCTTTTTAAATTAAAATAATTGCAATTTTTAATATTTGCTTTCTTTTTGTGATCGACCAAATACTTGCAATCAGCTGTTTTCCGTACTGGCAAATTGTTACGAGTAAAAATTTATCCAGTAAAAACTTGTAACTTCCCCTCCAAAGAACTGTCATTTTCGCTCTCTCAATTTCCCCAACTTTGCAAGTTTCTTGCAAGTTTTTGCGTAAGAAAACGCCAAAAGATGATAATTCGTAACAATTGTTACGAACTATCATAAACTCGTACGTAGAAAAACACTATTATTTATAGCCGTGAGACGAAATCGCTCAGCTGTTCATTTAATTCCACCTTATTTGAATTCGTTTTGTTCGCATACGAATTGTTCTCCCAGTACGGCCAAAGCTCCTTCTTCGTTCATTTGCAACTCGAATTTGTAGAGGGTAGCACGTTCTTCGTACACACTTCTAATCGGAGATCGTCACTCCCTTCACTTCATTTTGCCTTTATTGTACTTCCGCTTCCAAACCCGCTCTCACACAATTTTTATCACATTTCCGAAACCGCCTTCAGTTTGCTGTTGGTCGACTAGGTACAGCACTATTGTCTCGCGGTTTAGATTTACCGATCGGTGATTATTCGGCTCTCGATAAGGCCGTCGATATAATTTTCTAGCAGAACTGCCTGCTGCCTTCAGCGATGCGCGATTTGTATAGAGCACAGTTTCCTTAGCGGTACAAGTCCATTCCCCTCAGAAAACTGGATGCACTGCTCCACGGTAACCAGTAAATCTCATCCTTTTAGTACATTCCACATCTTCTGAATTTCTTCATTAGTCATCAACTTGGGTGTTGCTGCCTTTGCGCTTGCTGCCACTGCACTTGTGGATAGCACATCAGAATCTATAAAAATTATAACCAGCAAATGCAAATAAACAAAATCATCGCCATCGTCGATGATCGATCCAACTTCGGCTACGCCACCCACAGTATTTTTGCGCAAAACACCCTTCTGTATTTTTGCAAGAGTCAAGCGTCAAGCGTCAACGAACTGTCCAAATTTTTCATGTCTACACAGTTTGTATGAAGCATTCCACAATAACGCGGCGCTAGCACCGAGCAAATGGAATTTTCAGTGCACTACGTACTGAGGTTGAAAGACCGAAGTGAAAAAGAAAGAATATAAAAATGAGAAAGAGAGAAGGCGAATAGAATAAAACACCTAGCAACGAACTTATAGAAAATGAGAAAGTGAAAAAAATGTGAAGCGGTTGCTTGGCGCGCCAATTTAGGTACCATAGTATGTACTTATGTTGTAAATATGTATAATGGATGTTTATTTCAGAGATATTTAATTTCCTACAGTGATAGCTGTTAAACCATTTATGTTCAGTTCGACATACTTAGTGTTATTCTGTCTATTCTACAACGTCATATTTATGCAACTCTGCGGTTTGTCTAATTCTATTTTATAAGTTCTTCGTTACCTCCATTTGTGTTTTCACTACGTTTCAATTGTCATCAATAAACTGGATTGAATTGCTTTGTATTATTATAAAACGTGTGTTTTCTTGGCTCCGGACATGTAAACTATAAAGGAACAAAAAGATTTCCAATAAGTTAGGAGACCAGATACAATTTCCTGGGAACAAAGTTAGTGAAGACCCATGTTAATAGTGAAACGAAGCTTGTTAATAACGAGAAGTGGCCGGAGTAGGGCATCCAGTAACAGCATATGACAAGAATTTGCTGAAACGGAAAGAAAAGAACGATAAAGCTACGGTAACAATTATCTTGAGTATAACGCCAATACAGATTAGCAGTATCAAAATTGTAAGACGGCAAATGAGTCGTGGAATAGTCTATGTGAGATTCATCGACCCGAGGAACCAATGCGAAAGGTGGCACTGTTCAAATGTTTACTAGGAATGCGCATGACCGAAGGAGAGAACTTTTTGTTATCAAGCTATTAGCAAGTATACCGAAAACGTTCGAAAACTTGGTCGTCGCGTTGGAGTCAATAGGCGAGTTACCAAAGCTGAGTACTATAAAAAATAAAGCTAATCGAAGATGGTAAACGGTGAAAATCTGAAAATTCTGAACAGACCGATTGTAGCGCGCAAGCATTGATGATGCGCAAAAGTAGGTACAGGCGTTGAAAAGAATTCTGCGAAATCAAATGAAGTTGCAAACACGGCGAGAAACTTGTGATTTGAAATTCTACAATTGTGGCAAGAAGGGGCATTCGATGCTCTTTGTTCAGAGAAAAGCAGCGACGACAACAACAGCGATCGTTCGCTGTGACGACATCGGAGCGTCGTCACATTTGTGCTGCGTCCGCAATATGTTTGAGGAATTCGATAAGTATGAGGAAATGATCATACTTGCTGGCGAGAAACAAAATGTTAGCGAAATTTTAAAATTTAGTTCTTCGGATCTTGCTTTCGCTTATTAACAATGGAGTAGAGAGCTAAGGAAAATCGTATTGCGGTGATTACTTTACAAGTGTGGAAAAAGCGCGAGTGAAATTTATGTGATTCTCAAAAAACTTAATATTTCGAGAATGTTTGTTTACCGCACTATTGATCGTTTTTCCTGAAAGTCTATAGGTGATGACAGAAAGAGGGGTGGTCGTTCTCGCGTGGTTCGAATCAATTCAGCCATAACAACTGAATTGCAACAGAAAATTATGTCACGGTAAATGGATATATCGGCCAGATCAATATCAAGACTTTTTCGAGATGATCTCCACATGAAAGCCAACCGCGGGTCAACTGGTAATCTTCTGACAGCAGATGGAAGCGGCTTCTTCAGTGGCACGCGGTCAACGACCATAAAATTATCATTTTTACAGATGAGAAAATTTTCACTGTTGAAGAAGTTTCTAATAAAAAAGAAACGACAAAATCTATGCAAAGACTTCCAAAGACGCAAAAAATGTTATTCCAAGGGTACAACGTGGTCCAGCTGCTATAAAGGTTTGGTGGGGAGTCTCCTGTAAAGGCGTTACACCTCTTCACTTCTGTACAAAAGGGGTTAAAATTGTGGCTAAAGTGTACCAGCAGGATGTTTTGGTAGGTGTTGTAAAGCAGTTAAGAAATACTCTCTTCGATAGAGAGCATTGGATCTTCCAGCAAGATTCTCCTCCAGCACAAAAAGCAAGAACCACCAAGCAGTAGCTTAAAAGCCATATTCCTGGTTTCATAGATAGTCCAGATTTTAAACCATTGGACTACAGTTTGTGATCAGAGTTGGAGAACACGTCCTGTCGAATACTCCACTGAAATTTGGAGAGTATCTAAAAAACTTGAAGGCGGATAAAATTTGTAACAGAACTTCAACATTTTCTGAGTATGGAACCGGATCCAAGTAACTATATTCATTGGGAAGAAAGGGCATATTAGAGAGCGGCTAAACGATTGTGGTATTATTCGTTGCCGACCGATCGCTATTCCATTAAATGCTGGGCATCAAATTAGTTGTAATTAAAGTACACGTAAGAAGGCCAAACAAATGCAGAATCAGTCGTTTATAGGATCGGTGCATTTTTTACAAGGAGGAAGCAGAGATAGCCAGGCCATCCAAAAACCTAGATTCAAGGTTGCGCTGCCTTGGCGGTTGAAATTGACTTGATCCCAACAGAGAAACAACGATCATCATTAGAGTTAAATACAATTTCTGCAGCATAGTTTTAGGCGCAGTTAACCTGACAACGGGTTAATTTTTATTTTTAGGCATTTGCTGTAATACACGAATATTCTCGTTGTGGAGGCGTGTTGAGTTGAATTGGCTTGTATTATTACAACACGCGTGTTTTCTTGGTTCCGGAGCAAGTAAAATAGAAAGGACCAAAGAAATTTCCAATTCTTTCAATCAGAGCAAATTATTGTCAGCAATGAAGCACATTTCTGACTTAATGGGTATGTAAATACGAAAAATAGCCGCATTTGAAGAATCCTCAAATCCTTGCATCGAGATTTGGCGAAATTCTCCTACAATTTGGGGTGTGCGTCTTGAAGTTTGTAGCACAATTGATGATTTTTGTTAAACAATTTTTTCATGCCAGAAATATGCTCGGATTTTTGTCATAGCCCGTCAAGGAAATACACTTTTAAATTTTTTGTTTTAATTAATTTTTCTAGTGTTATGTTATGGTATTTTTGTGAAGACTATTTACAGTTTGCCATAATTGGGTTTAGTTGCAGCCATTCACCAACAGATGACCCCAGCGTCTTTGTAAGGGCAGAATTTAAGCAAAGACAAATATTTAAAACAACTTTTTTCGGAGTAAATACATTTGTTTCTTAAATGGGTTTAAAAATTCGCTGACTTCGAATGTCGGGTTCAAGTATTCGATATCGAAAAGTCATTAAAAATTTACGGTCAACTGCGATTCGAAAAACTCATATCCATACCGTAGATAATTCGTAATAAATCGAAATTCGAAATAAATAATATTCGAAAATAAAATCGGTGTAAATTTTTGCACTCTCTGCCCAATCCGTTTGAAATAATTTCACTACTCGCGGGCTTACTACTCTACACGATTGCTCGCAGGGAACCAATAGCTCCAGGAGGAGATTCGGTACTAGCCCGATACAATTTCTTCTGAAATCTTTTAGCAGGCGTTCAGCATTTGTAATAAAGGTGAAAAATGCATTCCACAGTTTGATGATTTTTGTTGTGGTTGTAACGAAATGTCAGACATGCGCTGTTGACGTCGAGCATGTACCTACACACACATCCAAATGTGCATTCATACATACATACATACATACATCCATATGTTTATTAAATATGCATGCTTTCAAGTCCACGTTTTCATTCATGGATACACACATACATGCATACATACCTGATGCCTTTATTATAGCAACGGAAGGGTGGAAATACTCGCTATAGGGTGGCGGGTTCCTGGGATGAGTTTCTTGCTATCAACAGATTTCGCTTGTTACTGGGGATGGCTTAGATATAAGGTGGAGAGTTAGTAACCTGGCAGAGGTTCTTTAATTTATTTTTATTAGTATTACGCTCGAATTTCTATGTCTCGGATGGCATCCCCCTTTTTTGATGACGACCACAGGCAACGTATTAAGGACTATAATTTGAAGACATCCATCTGGAATATCCGAACCCTTAATGGGGAAGGCTGGTAGAGTAAGGGCTGGCATCACTACCATGCAAGAAATTAAATGGACGGGTCAAGGTAAGAAAGCCATCGGACACTTCGACGTTTACTACAGCTGCCTTCTAAAGGAATGCGAATTCGGTTTTGGGTTTGTGGTGGGAGAAAGACTTCGTCGCCAAGTACTCGCTGATTTGTGCCCACGCCTCGACGGCAGATAAGAAAGATGCGATGCGCCTCGAAACTTCCGCCAACGGGCTGATACCATGTCTAGACGGCAATGAAAACCAATTGTTTTCAGGAGATGTTTTCAATATTAAACATGACCGTCCAGACAGCATTCTTTTTTACTAATTGGTTTTCGATTACATTTGTCTATTTGTTTACTTTTTTTACCCTAAGCTTCGCTCTGTATATACCAAGCGATGTCGCTTTTTATAAATATTTCAGTTTTTCTCCCCACCGATTTTTTCTTTTTCAGTTATTTCCTTCACAATATCTTAAACTTTTACGAGTAATGCAATATGCATATATGTAAACATACTGCTGCCGTAGCCGAGTGTATGTATGTATATGATATCATTCAGAGTACCCTATTACAAGTCCCGGCAGGAGTATGTCCGAGTAACATTAAAAAAAATTATAGAAATAGGAGGTTTTCGCTCCTTGACAGGTAATTGCAAACCTCGAGTTGAATTCTGCCTTGAAAAAGCTCCGCCTCCATCATTTCATGATATCTCGTATTGGAGAAGCTCTGCCAAGCATTGGGTTGTAGACCCATGAATATTTCCAGAATTATCCTTGCAAATTATTTCCTATTTGTCTTTAAACTGACACATTTTCTCGAAAAGTTTGAAATGACTATAAAAACTAGAGGAAGGTCTGGTATAACTCAAAATTCAAACTTTAGAAATAATCGATATAATAATAATGAATAATACTATATTCCAATGATACGTAATTCGCTCTCCCATTCTATCACCGACCTACTTATTACTTGTCTAATTATGGCAATTTCAATACACAATTTTTTTGATAGGGATTCGCTCTGAATTATCCCACTAATTGCGAAAAAATCTATCCGTTCTCATATTTTTGTCAGAAATTCAACGATATCTGGCAGGCAAGCCAAAATAAGAAATGAACAAAGAAGAAATTCTAAATAATTAAAATAATAATAATATTTATTAAATAATTAGGCGCTTACTTCATATATTTAGCTCGATGTTTGGTCGAATTTCTCCTACAATTTGTTATATGCGTTTTGGATGGATTTTTTTCACTAACCCTTCTAGTAAAGAATGTAGATCAGATTCTACTTATAATATCAATCAGCAAAAGTCAAATTATTTCAGGTATGTTGAAATTGAAAAAAGCCCTTTCTGTCAGTGTCCGGTTAAGTTCTAATAAAGCGCTAAGTCAGGCATGGAGTGAACTGTCCCAAGGATTTCTAGTTTTTCAAAGTTGCTTCTACTATTAACCATCAGACTTGGTCTGGGTCCATTGTATCTAAAAACTCGGAGCATACATGACATTGGAGCATAAATGGTGAGAGTTATGGAGCCCTATTTCTATTCATAATTGGCTTGATTAACTTAAAAAAGTGTAGAAATAATTTTGAGTAAAAAACATTATTATTAGGAATTAATTTTATGGATCATTTCGACCCAAGGGAATAAAGGAACTCGTTAGAGGTTAGCCTTAATTATAAAACATTACCGTAAAGTATTAATTGAATGATGTAAATGACGTTGTATTTAATTAAAAGTTCGCTGAAACTGGAGTTTTTCCCGGTTTTAACCAAAAATTTCTGGAAATTGGAAATTAAAAATTAAAATCTAAAAATTAAAATGAAAATTCAATTTTCTCTCATTTGCACAAAAATCAGATCTGGAAATGTCATCGATAGACAGCTAAGGCAATCTAGCTTTTTTATTGACTTGGATAAACAATTTTTGAGTTGTCATTATTTTATATAATGGAAGTAGGCAGGTCTGCTGAAATTAGGGTACTGATTTTTATCTTTTCTGATAGTCAGATTTTTTATCCTTTCGTAAAATTTTAAATACAGCAACGTATTTTAATTTTTTGTTTCCCACAATATCATAGCTGTGCATGTACGCATAGCAGGCATGATAGGGAACATCAAGGATGTCATTTAAATATAAGACGGATGGACACAATCCATGGGAAAAACTCATAATCATCATAGGTATCATCGATGACCTGATTGGCAGGTCTGAAAGATGAGAATAGCACTGCGCATTTCCTTTGTAACTGTTCTGCTTTTTCTAGGCTGAGATGGAGAATGGAAAACGTTCGCTCTCTAACCCTCCGCAAACTTCTCAGATTCATAAAATAGTTCCATTCTCACTTTTTTTCGCATCCTTTTCCCCACTTCCCAAGCCTTCATTGCAATGGACAACTATGCCTGACTGCTTGGAGACCCGATTTCGGGTTTGCGGCCTACCTCGATTCCGTGCCATGGACACACATATGAAAAAAGGAATAGGATTTAAATTTTTATGCGAAATCCTTGGAAATGAAATGTTTTATTGTAGTTTTGGTTACTTATTGAATAAATTTGTGAGTAAATTTTATTAGAGCTATAAAGTATATGCATAAGTAATGATTTTATTGAATTTTGACGTACCTATTTATCGAACAAAAAATAAATAAATCTGGCAATCCTAGCTGAAATCATTAAACCAGGTGAAAATAATATTCAAATTGTACAACAGAGGAGTTCTCTCGATTTAAAACCAAACAGTTACTATTGAATGGCAACCTCTTCGCCAAGGCTCTCTTATAAATATTAGGTACCTACATACATACACACATGCATACATATGTACTTGTAATAAATAACATATAACACTCATGCCGCAAAGTCAGTAATTGCGCAAAAGAGCAAAATAAATAGGAAGAAGAAGCAAACTGAATGGTAAACAACTGTTGAGCCAGCACAAGAGCCCTTCGAAGGTAAACCAATGCTTCGGTTGCTACAAGCCACCAACTTATGCTTTGCCTGGGATATTTCTAGCTATCGGCACACATACATTCAAATGTATATGTATAATAACTGTAATGTATTTACGTAATTTTTAAATTTCTTTACCTTCAATGAAGAATCTATCTGCATTGTCGCCATCGAAGAAGTGTTACACGCCGTGCTGCTAACAAGCGCGCACCGAATGAATGAAATGCGTTAAATTAGACACGTGTCCATCAAGCGCTGTTTAACCCTTCTTAAGGTAACGCCCAAGGAATACCAGGCGCACAAAATAGATGAGTATGTCGCATCGCATTTCTTCGCCAACAGTCATCAGTGTTGAGGCGGTGACAATGTGTGTGTACATGTAGGTAGGTAGATATATGTATTTTTCAGTCCAAGGGTGATGCGTCTTCATGGTGTGGTTGTGTTGAGGGGCTGTGCTGCACACATGCACAGTTAGTAGGCAGTTAGAGCAGAGGAAGTGGTTGACTGGCTATATTGCTGTAGAGGGGCTAAGTACACAAACTGTGGTTGGTTGTAGGCAGTATTGTCGTATTGTTGTATAGGCATACATTTAGGTGCGAATTTTTAGCAACGAAAAAGCTGAGAAATGCGTAAATTCTTACATTAATATTATTGTTAATTTATTTCTAAGAATTAGCTTTTCAGTAAGGGTTATTTTATCCTTTCAAAGCTTAGTGTAATGGACTTGTAATTTACATATGATGAGAATTTCTGAAAGCGTAATGTTCAAATGCCCTCTTGCAGAAACTCTTCGATAACCTTAAAATCAGAGACCGTAACCGTTACGTTTTTATGATAAAAAAATGTTATTATGGGATTTTTATATTCTCGATTATCTTTAATCGTTATTTTATGATTTTAATTTTTTTCGATCAAATATTGGCAATTATTACTATTATTTTTATTTTTTTTTATCTAACATTTGTCTACCTTTATGGGAAGCAAATCGAATGTATATACAGTTACTGACAATATAATAGAATCAAGCATTCCCTCCACATATGCACATATATTTGCCAAAAACGGTTATTAAAAACATTTCTTAACCAAATCAAAAAAAAATTATGTAGTACATATATTAGTAACTCAAACAGGCATGAATAGTTATTTCATTAAAGAAAAAACTCTTTTAAAGTAGGCAGTCGTGAAATGCAATTGACAAAAATGTAGAATCAGAGAACTAATACTCGAAAATAATAATAAAACTCCATACAAAAGCGTAACAGTTTTAAAACTTTGTAGCAAACCCCTTATTTCCATATACTTCAGTGCATCTTTTCAGAATAGATTCTACTAGGGTCTCACTGACTGACTTTGGTGTGGATAACCAAGCTTCATGGATTCTTTGCCAAAGTTCTTCCTTATTATTTGATTTAGCGGGCCCAGGTTTGTCCTTTACAATCTTCCACAAGTTCTTTATCGGGCTTAAATCTGGAGATTGCGAAGGTCACGTCATCACATCGATTCCACGACTCTGTAACCAAGTTTTTACAAAACCCCAAGTATGTTTCGGGTAGCATAAAATCTTCTAATATTTTTAGGTATTGGTACTTTTCCACGTTTTCCCCGAATCCAAAATAGCGGTCTGCCGAAGAGTTCTTGAAGATATTTCTACGCTAATTTCCTTCTGGATGACTGCAGCGGATTTGAAAGGGTCGCGCTCAATGAAGCGAAAAAGCAGAAAAAGCAGTAATTGGTGTGATCTGTTAATAATTTTTACAATTTCCGAAACGAAAACGGTTTTCCATTATGGCGTTTTAAATGAGAAGTATTGTACAGATTCGATTACAGATAAAAGTTATCGGAAATAAAATAGTAAAGAGGAACAACGGCGGATTGTTTCGCAGCAACCGACTTGATTCTATTTTATTGTCCGTAACGTATATACACGCATGATTAAATTATAAGTAGGGACCGTAATGTTAAAATTTTAATAAAAAAAACATGATCTAATCGTCATCTTGCGATTTTTATTTGAAATTATATTTTTCGATCTAGTTTGATCGTTATTTTGTGATTTGTTTCGTTAATGAAACATATTATTGTCACACCGACAAATTTGTTTGTGTGCATTATAATCGAAAAACTGTGAATAGAAAAAAAAACGATTTTTTGTGATCGAAGGGACAAAAATCCTTGCATATCGATTATTTTTTATCGAAAAAAAAATCAAAAAATAAAGATCAAACTTGATCGAATAAGAAAAATGATTTAAAGTAAAAAAAATCTTCAAAATAAAAACAAGGACTAGATCGATATATTTGAGTTTTATTTTGAACGAATTATTGTGATGATGATTTTTTGATCTGAAAAAATCAAAATGACGGCTATTTTAGGTCCCGGATTATAAGGGCCAATCTACACTATAGTACCAATCAGGTAAAATGTTATAATGTTCATACTATAGGATCTCGCTAACCTAAAATTTTTTACCTACTCCAGTTCATTCAGCAATTTGTCTGAAAAAAAATAATAATTTCTTTTAAAAATTTGCTATAATTTACTTTATATCATTCACATGTTCATATTTACAAAAGCCAGCTCAAAATTTCTTTATTTCTCCCACAAGCATAAATAGTTATCATTTTAAGGAACTTCACTTATTTATACAATTTTAACTTTTTTGAAAATTTACACTTTATTACTCAAAAGCGCTTATGATTATTTTAGGTAATTAATTTTTTATTAGTAATTTCGATTTTAATAAAATTATGCAACCTTACGTTAATTACATTCGATATCCTTAGTTGAGTGAGCAGCAGGTAATAAAATTCACATAATACGGTGCATGCTGTTCGCCAGGTTCGATCTAGGTTTTTTGATACTTACAATCTGTTTCATTGATTGGTTAAGTTTAGTTCGTTCTATAAAAAAAAAGCATAGAAATTAAAACGACAAACTTTAAATATTAAAAATTTGTTTAACCAGAATTTTTGGGTATGCCGTTTTGTGGCTCATTCATAATAAGTCAGCCACCTGGAGTGGTTAAAAGTGCCGGGTAACTTTTACAATTTTTTTAAATTTTGGTTCTACTCACATTTCTCCATATAACAGATGAATGTTATATAAATTCCAAATTGTTTTTGCAGGTATTTTTGCTAATCTTCTGTCATATAAACTGCAGGCGTTTCCGAGACCAAAATTTAAAATTAAATTAAAAAATGAAACATCATTTTTAGCCATTTCAGACTTGCATACGCAAAGGTTTTCTAAAAATTCTGATTAAAAAGGTAGAAAACTTGCTGAAGCTTTGATAATAAAATAGAAATAAGGAAGAATAACTGTTATTTTTTATCACAAAATAAAATTCATAATACATATTTATAACGATTATAAATGATCGTAAAAATATAAATCCAAAAATAACGATTAAATTATAATGTTAAAATAAAAATTCTTCATAATAGCGATTATTTTCGGTCTATACTTAAAATTTTACTTCTAGTATTGAGACACTGAATCTAGCTACGCTCCCCAAAAATACTGCGGGGCCATCCTCAATCAGCAGAGAGCTACATATTGGTCGGAAGCAATGGAAGACTGAATGTATGTATATCTTTCAGGAAGAAATATATAATATAGAAAGATGTATTTACTTCAATCCCACTCTCAGCTACCGGAACAGACACATTGCTTGGTTTGCCTTGAAACCCTTCAGTGGTAGGGGAGCACTTATAATCCGATCTCTGCTAATAACGGACAGCAGTATGAACTCTAGAAATTTATGTACAATACAAAAATTTGTCTCGGATTCTGGCTTACATTAAAGTTGGCACAATAGCTCTCAAAGTCGCAATCCTTAATCCCTAATAATATTAATAAAAATAAGCATCACTCTGATAGCCAAGTTGCTATTAAATCACTACAACACAATAACAGCTCTTCGAAGGTCAATTATAATGTAAGAAACCTTTGAATGGGTTGACCACCATCAGCCACCAATCAGATTTAAATGGCTTCCGGGATATAGTGATACCCCTATGAACTCCTCCGTAAATGTGCTAGAAGAAATTTATCTACCATCAGTAAACTCTGGTGCAGTGGATATATCGCAAGAATTATACAATACAAGATTATACCTTCCGCGGACCGCTAGTGAGGACTTGCCGATTTGACAGCATCCACCCATTCGCTGACTAAGTAAACATATTTTTCGCTTATATAAATGGTTTTTTTTTTTTTAAATATTTAGCACACTTGAACTTTGTAGACAACCGAAATTTCTACGCCTTTTGAAGAAAGCAAAACAGGTTCACCACATCGGAACTAACAGAGAATATGAGTTCACCCGTGACCTCACAATGGATTTTAATGGCCTAAATAAGTACACCTGCTAAGGGCTATGCCCAAATAACAAAGTTATCTAACAGTTGCTTCAGTACGGACTTCATGACAGACGATGGTATTTTTATTCCGTTTTGGCACAGCCTCTATAAATTATTCAGCTTTATTATGAAAACAAATGTTCTGTATCATCGAACAACCCAATTTTCTTAGTTTGGCTCGAGCGCAACTGTCAGTATCGCACGTTATTGCTTCCTGATAATAGACTATTTGGTACCTAAAATGGAAGCCCGTAATATTGATGACATTTAGTTCCAACAAGATGGCGCTATTTACCACACAATTCCTAAAACTGTGGATTTATTACGAGAACAACATTTGGGTGAACTTTTTAGTTCACGATTCACCAGACTTTTTCCTTTGAGGCTACGTAAAGCCCAAAGAGTCTATGGAAATACCGGGAAAGGTTAAGGATGTGAAAGCCAACAATAACCACTTCAAATACTAGAACGCGTCGTACAAAGTTGGAGCTTCAGAATATATTAGACGCAGTTACGGGCAACATTTGAAAGAATTCTTGATATGATAATAAAGAGATTAACCGATACAATTTAGTGATTTTTTTTCCTTTTAAATTTTAAATGAATCACCCAATATTTAAATTGTGCCTGCTGCTTTGAAGAAGTTTCGTCGTAGCGAGAATCCTGGTGTCTTTCGCTTCGAAGCGAATGGTAGTTTTCCAGTACAAAAGTCTAAAAAGGGGATAATTTTAAAATAGAAATTAAACCAGTGATTTTGAAATTTCAGTTGCTGTACAAGCCTCGCTTTAGTATATGCATCTATTCTGCTACTTTGCTATTCATATTTCAAATCATTAAGTGATCCTTATGTTGCTAGTTTTTCCAGCACAACTGTGCACTAGTGAATGGGCTGGCCCGAATTGCGCAAATGTTAAAAAGAAAAGTTTGTCCTTTGTCTGCGCCTTACATTCTGCCACATTCTTACAACGCTGCGATGTGACAGCATTTTCAATGTCACACACTCGCTCAAACCTAAATATTTTATGGCTAACGATTTTGACACACTTTGTAACGCCAATCATTTGCCAGCTGCGGCTGTCGCTCTCGCGCACGTCGCTTTACATTTACGTCGTAACTGGGAACAACCTTAGTGCACCAGGAGACCAGCCGTTCCAGCAGTTAACATTGTTACTACGTTTTCAATCCATTACATTGTTGCCCAGGATTAAGGCGTTGATGTTACTCTTAATAATGATGCCCACCACTCAGACAATATGTGGTGTTTTTGGCCAAGGGTGGGTTGATGGCGTGTGTGTTTGTGGTGGTGGAGTCGGCGTAGATGCCTGAAATTATGTAGTACACTCTATAGCTGTGATTTGTTGTTGGTGGCAAAAAATGTGAAAAGGCAGATTTTCGTACTTTTAGTTACTGTTGTTCGAGGTAAGGGTTGCTCGTTGGATGCTTGTTTGGTATGAAAATGCTTTTAGAGAACAATTGACTTAAAATTAATTAAATTAAAAGTGCACGTACATATGTATGTATGTATGTAGGTCGACGTAGTTGTGGACAATTTCAAATTTCGTTTTGAATAAAAAATACAGATAATTTCATTATAGAGATGGGACTAAAATGGTATTCAAGAATAATGAGAATTATTAACGGAGTCTTAAAAAGATTACACTGTGCGGGCAGTTTAGAGGTAACCGACGCATCGGGTTTTCGATAATATTTTCTGAAAGGACAAGGAGCTTGTAAAAGCTAGATCGAATTTTATTATAATTGCTTCTAAAATTTTCATGTCTCAAAAAAGTGGATAAAATGATTAAAATAAATGTCTGTTCAAAATGAAAAGTTAGGGCATATACATATGTACATAAAGTTAAGTTTTTTTTACAAATATTATTTTAGCACCTTAAACCCTATTCGCAAAAATTTTACTAGGATTAATCAAAATCTTTATATAAAAAAAAGAATAGTTTCATATAAAACTTGGATAACATCTCTGTTTACAATCAGTGCTAATATTTAGTAGTGGAGCACAAATAAATGTCTCATATTTAAGGGGCATACTTGTTTGTTAAAAAATGGGCGGAACCTGTGCAATAAAAAAGCCCAATTCCTTGTAACTCCACAACTATTTGATGCAGAGGTACAATATTTGGTACATAGATTACACGGCTCTACAAAAAAATTTTTGTTCTTCGTCCTAAGGTTTATTTTATGGTTTTCTGGTTAATTATGATCAAAAACGGAAAGCAAATACCTGTTCTTGTTGTAAAGTTTGCTTTTGTAATAGTTATAGTAAAAATACTCATTTTTTAATCTTTTATAAATTTTAATTACTTTAAATATATATATTTTATATATTCCAGAATAACTGAAAATGTCGTCGCGAAAGTGTAAATAAAACTTAATAAAAATAATAAAAATGTTTAAATAGATGGTTTTATCTTTAATTGATAATTAAAACTACAGATTTTGAAAAATATCGTTCAATCGGTCTCCTAAATACAAAAGCAAAATTTTTCATGCTATCTATTTTTTTTTCGTATAATTACAAACTAAAGAATCAAAATTTAATACTTTAAAGTCTAGGTAAAATTTTGTGTTGACCCGTGTTATATATACCAGGCTATACCTCAGGGAAAGAAGTATATGTGCATTATTGTATTGAGCGATTTCTTTTCTCTCAATAACAGTATCAATCTCTTAGGTATGCAAATGGTGATTGTTGTATTTTTTGTTTAATTTCCATGTGCATAATTCTGCTTTAATATAAATCCTTAGTACCGTTAGAATCAATTTGTTGTCAGTCTCATGTTTTCCTTAGGAAATAAGTATAAGTGCAGTAAGACATATTAGTGCACTTTGGACTGTAAACAAGAGAAGTTAAGTGAAGTGGTGATATTTTTAGTTGAAAACTAGTAAGTAAAATTACTGTGCATTTTTGTTTAAGGTTTAAGGTTAGAATGCCACGTGCTACCCATTTATCGGAAGAGGAGCGCGGATTAATAAGGGGCTTAAGTGAAGCGGGTACAAAAATTACTGACATAGCCGCCAGAGTGAATCGTCATAGAAATACCATCTGTAATTTTCTTAAAAACCCCGATAGTTATGGCACAAATAGGCGCTGCGGCAGACCGACTAATATTGATGAACGGTGCAAGCGAGAAATTCGGCGACTAGCAAGTCAAAAAAACATGTCATGCCTGGAAATCAAGACGCATTTAGATCTCAATGTAACTAGGAGAAGAGTCCATCAAGTCTTGACGCAAAATAAATTGATAAGGTATGAGTCCCGAGAACCTGTGCCTAAACTATTGCCACGCCACATAAGCGCACGCTTGGCATTTGCCGATAAAATGAAATTTTGGACCGATGAGTTCCAAAATGTTATTTTTTCTGACGAGAAAAAATTTAATTTGGACGGTCCTGATGGTTGCCATAAGTATTGGCGCGATGTACGTCAACCCCGCCAAACTCGACACAAGCGAAATCACGGTGGCGGATCGCTAATGATTTGGGCAGCTTTCGGATATGCTGGAAAGTCTCCGCTTTGCTTCATTCCCACCAAAACAAATGCGGAAATATACGTGAAGCTGTTAGATGAAGTGCTGATAGAATTTGGTGAGAAACTCTACGGAGATTCCTGGATCTTCCAACAGGACAACGCCCCAATTCACAATGCCCGCATTACAAGGGAGTTTTTTTCATCAAAAAACATAACTGTTTTGGAGTGGCCAGCGATCAGCCCGGACTTAAACCCAATTGAAGACTTGTGGGGAATACTTTCGAGTAAAGTTTATAGGAATGGCTGCCAGTTTGAAACCATTAAACAGCTCAAAGAAGCTTTGCTCATTGAGTGGGATGAAATAAGCCTTTCAACATTAAAACAATTAGTTGACTCCATGCCAAATAGAATTAATCAAGTATTTTTAAAAAAAGGCAAGCATATTAATTATTAAAAACACAAAAATAAATTAGTTATTCTTATGCACATATACTTATTTCCTAAGAGCTGTTAATATTTAATTTTTATTTGCTTTATAAAAAGCATATTGAAATTGAGAAGCTTTTTTTTTTGTTAATTTTTTGTACTACTATTAAAATAAATTTTATTGATAAGTTTCAATTCATTTGCAGTAGTTTAATTTGAAATTAAGTTGATGCACATATACTTATTTCCATGAGGTATAATATTCATTGGGAAAACAAGCGGACTCACGCCCCTATCTATGACGAAACTTCTATTCTCCATTTGTTCCCAGCTATTTGACGAAGATATTTTATATTTAATCCAGCAAGGGGAAATGGGGGACATTCCCCCGCCTCTCCCAAGAGCTCGAAGTCTAATAGATTACTTGTATACCGTAAAAATATTGTATTTAAGATAAATCGAATTCAGGAATTTGCTTTGGAATCATTCAGGAATAAGCCATATAAAAATGCCACTTAAATGCAAATTGTAATTTTAGTTGCATTTTTTAGTGCCATTTAGTACCAAAATTGTTTTGTAAGAAACATGTAGTGGGGAAAAAAGGGTATTGTGGATATAGCGGCTATTGTGGACCAACTATTTAAAAAAGCGAGTATCATTTGAAATTTTGATTCTAGCCAAAATGAAATATCTGAAAAAAAAATTATAAATTTATCTAGAATTGCAGTCAAATAATGTGTTTGAAAAGATTTTACAGTATGCATTGGATTTTGATCCCTTTCGATGTAACGATCGTGTGCACTTGGGAATTAATTTTTCAACTAATGTGGAACGTACACTTTCTGTCGAGTTTTATAATCGCATATTAAATGTTTTTGTGCTAAAAAGTTATTTTGTTAGGTCGTACTATATGCTTATTATTTGAGGTGTAAAATTGTTTCAATGTACACCCAAGTCTCTTTTTATGCGGATTTTTCTAATGCGGATTTGAATTTATGCGGTTTTGAAAAAATCTCTCGAATTTAAAGTTTTATTAGTTATTGATAACGCTCCTGGTCATCCACATTAAGAACATCCAAACATTAAAGTTGTTTTTTTTCCCGCCCAATACAACTAGCCTTCTTCAACTTCTGGACCAAGGAATAATTTCAACATTTAAAAAATATTATATCAAATGTACCTACCAATTTATTTTAAGCAAATTAGAAAACGAAGAGTCAACATTGACAGAGCTATAAAAAAAATTTGCCATTTTTGACTGCATAGCTCATGCTGCATCTGCTATTGGTGAATTAAGATGTTGCTTTAACTGACGAAGAAGTTATCAATATAGCTTCAGAAAACACAGAAAGGCCAGAAAGTGACAATGAGTGTGAAATTCCAACAGCTCTTACAGACGTGCAATACATTGCAAGAACAAATTCTTCTATACAAACCCAACTCAGAAAGGGCATTAAAAATCAACCAAGGCTAATCGTATTATGTCTGGATATCGGGAAGAATACAAACAACTAAAAAATGCTGCAACTCAAAAAAAGATGTCCCATTATTTTCCCAGAATAGACCAACCTACAGACAGGAACCCTTGAAAAACGGGGAAGAACAAGTCTAAGTAGTGATTCCGATAATATTTAATTTGTTTAAAACAATTTATGGCTCACGAACATAATTTATTAGCTACTAAAATTCACCTTTATTATATATTCTACATACATATTTTTAAATTATTTATGTTTAAATTGGAATTGAAAAAACTATGCAAATAATTATATTATATGTTCACATGGAAAATAATAACTTACGCATATTTCATCTTTAATATGTAATCAAAAAATAAATACTTTTTTTCTGAAATTATTAGATTTCTTGGATCTTTTTATGCGATTTCTGCATTTTTTTACAAGGGAGTTTTAAATTTGCGCGGTTTTTGGATATTTTGGAACGTATCCCTTGCTTTTGTATGAAATAAGAACCTTTTTTTATGCGGATTTCTTTTATGCGGATTTCTCGGGAACTCATCTACCGCATAAAAAGAGACCTGGGTGTATAATATATCAAAGCAAGCCGGGTATGCTGGTATAACCGCATTTTGAAACTTTAAACGACGTTTATTGATTTAAATAAAAACAAAAGGAAGTTAGTATGATTTTAACGTATCGCATTCATTTTCAAAAATTTTGATTCTTTAATTATGTCTCAATTAAATTCTTTATTCTAAAGTTCAAAGAATTCGCGACACGATTTAATAAATTACTGAATATTTTGATTTGTTGTAAATTGTGAATTGTGCTTTCTGACTAGAAATGCAAAATGTACGTAACGTGATAGAATCTGACAAAGATGTTTCGGACATATACATTTATGATTCCATATATTTCGTTCTCGAATTCGAGTAAATTACCTTGTACCTACATATAGTTGATAAATATTTATATCGCACTATTTTATGTTTTTGTATTTTACCGATATATGAGAGCTGGACATAGTTTTATACGATTTTTACAATTTTCGAAATTCAGTTTACTGAATCGAAATGCAATGTGTGCATAGTTTTTGAGATATAACTATTTCCTCAAAAATGGGTGGTACCACGCCTCTTACCAACATTTTTTTCCCCAGTGTATTTGGTCTGCTTATTAAATTTGATCAAATCCCCTGTAATAGAGGCTTAATTATCGTGTTTTTTGGTTTTTGAAAATTACCGTTATTAGAGAAAGTTCGATTTATACAATTTTTGGAATTCACATACTTTTTTTTTTGATTTGGTGTATTTGCTAGAGTAGCACCTTTCTTCATATTAAATTTGAGCGAATTGTTTTTAATGCTGACTTAAATATCGCGTTGTTTTTTTTTGATTTTTGTAAATTACTATTATACAAGAGGTGGGCATAGTTTTGGTCCGATTTTAGAAAGTTTCAAAATTACGTTTCCTGACTTGTGCACTAAATTTTGTGATATAGTTTTGGAGATATATGTAGCTTTTTTGACTAAAGTGGACGGACCACGCCTATTTGTAAAAAAAAAAGTAAATTTACACACGTACTCCTTTTCCCAACCCAATCTTATGAATCAAATTTGAGAAAGAAATAAATACGCTCGAGTAAAAATGGCGAGTCAATTGCGCCTTGTATTATATCGAAAATGTCATAAAGCAAAGAAAAAATTGTCAGCCTAGAAAGCTAGGCGATAGAAGTGAAACTTCATGGATCTCGATGGGCACTTGAAATGAAAATACTCACCCTAGCCAGCAAGTTTTATGAGATAGAAATATTTCCACGATAACCGAAGCCACTATTCATTATTGTGGAATTTTTAAGGGTGTTAGGTTAATGAAAAAAAAATAGTTGATGTTTTCGCCTCCATTTATAAAAAATCTATTCATTCACTTCCATATTTTCACGTTCAAGAAAAGATACAATTGGTTTGTGGTATGAAAGATATGAAATGAAAACTCGTGATTGTAAATTATTTAAATATCTTGAGAAAATGGCATCTGTTGTCGTGCCGGATCTGGTTGTTGAGTCTTTGGGATTATTATTAATTTTTAAATTAAATTTACTTTCTAAAAATTGCACAAGTGGCTGAGCTTCTTCCAAGGAAAAATTGACATTAAAATCACCGCTTAAAATCATTGGCATAGTGTGCAAATCTTCTCCTAATTCAGCTGCACCAGATGGAGTAAATGCCAATAATGCTCTATGTGTGAATTTTATTATATCGTTAATTCTCTGGTTCGGAGTGAGGTAGAGAACAATCGTTGCCACACTCTGTCCGCTTTGCTACCCCTCTCCCGTTTTTCCTACTCCGAATCTGTCGCATGTCTCCTTCCGTTGGACTGCCCCACCACGCGCGCCATCCCCTCCCTTTTCCTGTCGCTTTTTCGTTTCATTCGATATTGGAATTACAGCCCAACGAGCGTAAAGAAGTTTCACTTCAAAAGTCAAAAAAATTCCACTCTGGGGCATGTAAATAACGATACTTTTAAATTAATAATGAAAATAAAATAAAAATTTGTACTTACTTTAATAAATGTGACGAGGTAGGGGGCATTGAGTTTCACAGATCATAATCCACACATCTTCCCGTTGTGACGGTCAAACAGAAGAAGCAGCTAGTGAGCATCAGCAAATTTAATGGCATAAAAGGACAAGGTAAGAGAAACAATATACTGGCTGCGCCTCACAGATCAATTGCACCCGGAAAGGTTTTAGCTCGTTTTCTCATTAGCTTTTCAGGAGAATGGAGGTGGAAGTACTCATCCGCCAAAATTTTATTTTATATTGTAAGTGGTTTAATATGGTTAATTTATACATAAATTGTGCGATATAAGAATGCAACGAACTCCGACGCGCATATGGCAGTTTTCAAACACTTCCTATCAATCCTATGCCTACCTATCAAATTAGACAATCCCCATTATAACCGATTGTTGTTTCTTTATTAACTTCCCTATATTTATCTATCAGCACATGCAAGGGTGCATAAATATTTAATTGCATATGAAAAACACCGATTTACTGTTGTCGACCCTCATAGCATTGCGACGGGCACACATGCGCGTTCAGGTAATACACACACGTTACACTAGTAGAATATGGCAAGCGGCGACCATAACCGATAGCAAGGATGCTGCAAAATGTTTATCGCTTTGTATTGCTATTGCTAACGGTCCTGTTGTACGCGTACAAAAACTCTCCGACCAATGCCACAGATTTGCATTTTCGACGCATAATAGGTAAACTCGCGTCACATAATAAAAATCAAAACGCACACAAGCGCGTAGGCAACGGACGGCATACGCATACGCCTCTAGTTCGTTAACGCATACAAATGGAGACGTGTATGAAAGCGCGCGACTGTGTTGGTGAATTAAAAAATGCGCGCGCTTCGGTAAATACATAAACAAGAAATTTATGCGATATATGTATGTATGTGGTTGTATTTATGTGCATATGATTGCACCCTATAGCAATAGTAGGACTATTAGTAGGATAAAACCAGAAACTAGCGAATTTTGGATGGTATCAGCAGTCCATTTGTCACTAGTTTGAAACAAATTTTTATAACGAGCTTACTTATAGAGCAGTGGGAAATTAAGTAGCGATTTCATATATGTATATTTCGAGTCCGTCAATATAAATAAGCTCGCTTCTAAAATCACTCAACGATTTACTAAATTTCATACAAATCGGAAGCTGGAAATATAGCAACTATCGGGCACCTGGAGGCAAATCGGAATTTGTAACTTAAGTGCAGTTTATGAAGTTCGATTTTTATTTTTTTATGTTTTTTCGATCCGTATGACAAAAAGATACTGTCATTCAGCTAAAATATCCGTTTAGTGTATTTCAAAGTAATATGAGAATTGATAGTCCTGCGGGGGTGTCACAGGTCCAGCGTAGGAAGGAGGCTGGGATTAGGAAAGAGCAGGCTGCGGTTTTTTTCTGAAGCGCGTTGGAAGGTCTCCTACACTGAAAGGAGTTGTACGCAAAAATACTGTGTCTAGCGTAGGCGGTGTTGGAGCGACCAGAGTTAATTTTTTGAAGCGCGGCCGATGGCCGCCTACGCTGCAAGGAGTTGTACGCAAAAATCCTGTGGCAGTTTCCAAATGAAATTAGGCCTCTCGCGGTCACGCGATCTTATTTCATTTCGAACTTCTGGCTAATTTCATTTTGCAGAATGAATTTAGGCCGCCGATCAAAATGCTATGTGACGTCAATTCCCGAAGCCGCGGGCTACCCGTATCTATAAAGACTCCCACATACCGGTTAGTAACCAAATTCAAAAAAAATCCATCTTCCCAAAACATGGTTCTATTTAAAAACGTAAATTACTAGCTGAGAAAACTCTGGGATTGGTTTTACTATTCATTTAAAGTTAATTATATGCTATGCTTAAATTTTTTGTTTCTGTTTTTTTTTAAAATCATTTTGGGGGCTATCCTTCTACCCAATGTGTATGAAACAGTTTGGTAATGTCAAACAGACATACCAAAAGCTTGTCTTCATTGCCTTAACCCATAAATGATATCTGCAACAATCGAACCTGGTAAAAGTCTAAAATAGCTTTTAGGTCATAATTTTTTCAAAATATTTTTGCAAGTATATTAGCTATTTTTTTGTTTAAGTACCTACTTATAGTGAAGAATTTTTTCTAAGTTTCAAGATTTTTTTTGTATTTTTTCGCTTTCGTTAAGAAAGAATATTGTTTAAAGCTTCCCCATTAACTAAATTAAAGTCGTTGGACAAAAATTCTGATTTTAATTTTCTTAAAGCCAAGAAATTTCACCTTCTAACTTTAATTTGTTTAAGATGAATCCAGCTTTTTGATGTGCGCCAATTTCCTTAATATTGTTCAAAACTTGAATTCTGGTTTGTGGAGCTTGTGGCTACCGCTTAGAAAGCACAACTGGGAACTTCTACATCCTGTATTTTGTTAAATTAAGTTAAGTTCGATTGTTAAGCTCGCAAATATATTACGTTGTCTTCGTTATCATTGAGACCTGGCTCAATCCTCATTTTTTTTTTATACAAAGTTTTTGATACTAATCTGTTCAATATTTTCCGCAAAGATCGATACCCAATCAAACCGGGTCGTAACAGAAGTGGTAGAGTGATAATAAACATCTCGCAGTAGTCTTCAAGCAAAATGGAGACTCGTTTCTAGATTAACCTTATGTTAGAATAATAAATTCGCTTAAACCTCTGTTCACTCTTTTCGTTAAATGGTAACCCTAGCCTACCGCTTTCGTCAAAAAGCTCTGCTAAACACTTCTGCCTCTCCGAAGTTGAAAAAAGCCATTGTTTCCACGGATAATTAAATTATGTAAAAGGCTACTAATGAGCAGAAATACCTTGAACGCTATACATACGTCTTTTAGAAAATAATTTGATAATACTTGATACGGCTTGACGCCGTGTTGAATAAACCAACTGCTTAAACTTATAGTTAGTTTAATTATTTTATTCGCCGATATTTCGACCTCAATTTGAGGTCATCTTCAGAAGCTCTTGACTGCAGAGGTCGAGCACGCAGGATGCCAAAAAATCATTTTCATCAGAATTTGATAATTTAAATAACCCGCTCTATACTCTCTCTATATAAGCATACGATTGCTAAATCAAAGCTAAAAGTTTCTGGTAGTAAAAAAGAAAAAGTATACCTACCTTGGGGTTTTATTAGGATTGCACAGCTAACTTTATTTCAGGGAATGCAAATCTATTGGCTATTTTATTTTCCTCTAAGTTTGTTTGTGACTTTTCAAGTGGTTATCTTATAAAATTACTTGGTAAGAACTTGTGTGACTGGCACTCAATTCTTAGTATAAGATCGTTTGTTTTTTCTGACGAAGATATTATCAATGACGTAAACAGTCTAAAATATTCGGCGTACACTGATTATGTTTAATAGGTCCCTCTCCTCGGGGGTTTTTGGTGATGACTGGAAAGTAACTTCAGCCACGTCCATTTTCAAAGGCGGAAGCAAAAGCGATGTTAGGTTAGACTTCAGTACCTAGTGGGGCACACTTAAACTCATGGTACACTGTAGTACCCCATTGGGGGCCCTAAAACCACTTTGCACTCCTAAGATCAGATCGCAATTTCAACTGAAATGAGATCGTCAATCCCATTAAGGAAGTAGCTTCCCACAGCCTCGGATCTCATTCTAACTAATGCCGGACAATGGGAGAGGCGGTGATATATAGCCCCCTCCTCCTCCACGACGTGACTACTACTACAGCAGTCCTGTCAATGGGCCCTACTCGTGCTACGTTTGCACTTATTAAACAATGCCCGGTTAAGGTAACAGTCGTCATCTTAATGTACCCTGTCTTTCCAGGCTGAAGAGAGATTTCGTTCAATGGTCACTCAGAGTGTTCTTGCGATGCTAACAAATTTCCTGTGAATCACTAATATCTGCCGGACGACAGAGAACAATTTTTTTTTAAATTTTCTATGACTTTTATTTTGAGACTTATATTATTAAAATCTTTGCCTAATTAATATGAGTAAGAACATTTTTTTTAAGTCTTCAAAGATTTTTATTTTCTCACTTATTTTATAAAAGTCTGTGCATTATTTTTCGGAACTGGTTCGTGACTCGTTCGAAATCATTTCGGAACCAAGTTCATTCTAATATTTCGATTTATTAATTTAGCACAGTCACGCTTTATGCAAAAAAAAAACAATATAGAAAAACTAAGTTTTTGGAATCTTGAACTAGTCCAGAAGAAGTCCCGAAATGATTAGAACCTCATCCAATTTCCATATAATCTAATTCACATCAATAAATTTGAATCAGTTCAAAAAGTTTTTATTTGATTTGCTTAACGTGCACTAAATTTTTCAGAACCTGTTCCGTCATATTTTTCTAGATGCAATAATCCGCGCCAGCACAATTTGGTTATTTAATATTAAGATTTATTATGTTTCTTAATTTATACCTACTTATTAAGCTGAAAACTATGTCATAGTCTGTACGTAGATTTGGACTAAATAAATAAATATAAATATTGCTTAGGAATATTTAAAATTACTAAAAAACGAATCTGAATTTTGATGCCATTTTTCAATCTTAAAGAAATTATCAAAACGAAATAAACTATTTTTCAAGTACAAATTACTAAAACAAAATAAATTTTTTTCAATCAGAAATTATTAAAATGGAATTAAATGAATAAATTATGTAAAACTTGAAGGATCAGCCATCTTTACTTTACGTTCGCTAAATAACGTAAAAATCAGTTTTAAGCGTTAATATTAATTTGTCGTAAAATCGTTTAGTAAAAAAGTTAGTTACGTTGACGCTGTTAAAAAATAAAATTTCATTCAAAACAAAATTATATTACTTAAGCCATTTCTACGAAAAAAATTTTTCTCCACATGTAATATTTTGATAAAAATATACCATTCGTTTTGTTCAAGATTTTAGTCACCAGTTAAACCCCCAAGTGAGCTCAGAAAGACAGAGAAAGAATATATTTGAAAAAAAAAAATCAATGAACAGGCCTACATATTTTTTTTTTTGGATTTTGAATAACAAGAATATTATCATATAAATAAAAAAATAAGAGTTAGCTCAACTCGTCTATTTTTTCGAGTTTATGTTGTTGCTTTGGATGCAATTCGGTATTCTACTGAGTGTTCCTTTGCAAGTTTTGAGCTTATTTCAAAACTAGTACCCCACTCAAAATCCAAAATTCCTCTCTCTAATAAAGCAATATTGGAAGAAATAGTTTTTTGGGTGGGCTAATGTTATTCAATTACTTAAATTATATTAACTAAATACCTATACTGATATATTTTGTATATCGATTTTATTTTTGTTATTTTTGGAGATGCCATTAAAATATTTTTATATTTACCATTTAATTTGTCTAGGCATTAATTTTTGTAATTAATTTTGCCGAAAAAAAAAATCCCGTTAACCCACAGAAAATCGTTATCTTAAGTAACAACTGACATAAATAATTAGGGTACCGAAATTAGGATAGGTGTTCTATTTCATTTTAAAAACATAAAAACATATGACTCTAGAACCAATCGCCTAGTATCGCGATTTTCACAGACTCTAGAAAATAGATGTTCAACTTTAAAAAAATTTAAATGTTTACTTATAGTACGGATAAATGTTAGACCTCCTTTTAACCGACTAATCGATCAACCGGTTAACCGATTAGCAAAAGTTGTTTCAAAAAATTATCGACTTGACATAATCTAACCCTTTCCTTTCGACTTTTTCGACTAACCTACCAAAAGCAACTAGTCGACTAACCATTAATTTTCGATTTTTCGACTAGTCATTTTTTTTATAAAATATTTGGGGTTTTTTATATGTGTTTGAATGTTTGTGCTTATTGACAAAACTCATTTTCCACTATAATGAAGTTCATCAGTAATTTATTGTGAGTAACTGTCACTATTGGAATAGTTTCGGTTAGTCGATTTTCAGAAGGTGAGCGATTCGTCGAAAGTGAACGGTTAGTCGAATACTTGATTTTCGATTATGAGCCATCAAACAAGTTGCTAATCGAATAGTTGACTAATTTAAACAAAAGCTCTTACAAATATTTTTTTTTAAAACTAGAGTAATAAATTTTTAAAATGAACAGAACATCTCTTAAAAAAGTTAGCACTTAAAAGCCCTCCTTAGCTCCCTTAGCTTAGCTTAGTCTTTGCAATGGGAGATTTAATTTTCATAAGTCTAATACGGGCATTAATATTTGCTTTTGCTTTTATATAAAATCCCATTAAATTTGCAAACGTTTTTACAAAAATTTACTATATTGAAACAAATCCGTTTTACACAATTGGGAAGTTTTACACCGACCTTGAACGCCGGATAATTTGTATAAGAATTTTTTAATGAACAAAAGGCAATAATGTGTTTGCCATTGACAGCCAGAGGTGACGATTATTACGGAAAAAATCTTTTCAATAACTGTGATACTCCCAAGATAATGACAAGATTCATCGAAGTACTATTTTCATAGCTACTGCGCCTAAAACTATAAGTATAAAATTCCACTTGGCATATCCCGTGCGAAATGCGTGTGTAGTGTGAGCTAGGAAGTCACTGGTGTTGTTGTTGAAATACTCGAGAGATTTCAGCTCAACACCAAATAGCTTTTTATTTATGACGTACCTTTAAATATATAAACAATCAACCAAAACCAAGAGGCATCATCTCGAAGTTGCCGTGGCCCGCTTTTAGGCGCAATAGCTATGCCAAACGTCATTCGATGACTGGCTGCGACTTAAATAGCATGGACAAACTCCACTAAAAACACTTCTCCATAAATGCACTGGTTCTGGGCTTTACTAAATTGTTAATGGAATATGGGGAACAGTTTCAGCAGTGCTATTTAATGTGCATGCTGGTTTGTGACTGCACTATATCCGTTACTTCCGGTTGTTCGAAATAAAACGTACCTCGAAAGAAATGGTGTTTGTGTGCGTGTGTGCAGGTGAGTCTGCGAGTCTGTTATTATAATAAGTAAAGGTATTTTTAAAGGTATCCTTTTCAGGCCCAAACGGCTGAACGGAATTGCGCAAAATTTAGCCTACAAATAGCCTATACGGTACGTTAACATATAGGAAAAGTTGCCACCTGTTACAAAAGTTATAATCAATTAAATAAATACGTTAAATCACATACATATGTACATACATATGTACATGTGTAGGTACATACACATGTATGTACATGTGTACATATACATATGTACATACATGTGTATGTACCTATGTATTGTCCGTTATATGGATTACTATAGAAGCCATTTTCTGAAGGGAGTTGCCACCTGCTTAGAAGGTCAAATAATGCAATATGGGTATCAAATAAAGCGGCTTAATAAATCTTAATTTCCCATAGGGTTTTAAAGAAGGTTGCCACCTGTTTAAGTGTAAACTAAGTGAACTTAAAAAATTAATGAGATTTTAGAACACGAGTGCAAACTAAAAGTTTTATGAAAACTTGATTTCAAAAATACTTTCAGAGAGGGTTGCCACCTATTTAAAAAAATTATGCAGCTTATAATAAGTTAAATCAAATATTGAAATATGGATCTTAAACAAGAAAGTTTTAAAAAAACTCTATTTTGAAAATACTTTCAGAGAGGGTTGCCACCTGCTTAAAAGAGAAAAAAAATAAAATTATTAAGTTAACTGAAGTATCACGTAATATATTCAAATAATATAGGCTTAAAAAATTCTATTATGAAAACATATTTAAGGAGTGTTATTTAAAAACCTGAATTTAATGTTTTATGTAAGCCTACTGAAATACAACAGTATTATTCTGAAACGAAAGAGTTTAGACGAACACATTTTTGCTGAAGGTTGCCGCCAAAGACCGTTGATTCAATTTAATTGGTAAGGAAATGGAAATTTTGCAATGCTGATGTCAATTTAAATGAAAATTTATTCCAAATTTATTTCTAAATTCATAAGATAAATGAAACATTAAAATATTTTTTTGAATAGATAGAGGTTAAGGAAAACTTAATATAATAATAATTTGGTCCTTACATCAAAAGCTCGATGGCTGGATGAAGTTCTCTTCGAATTTGCAGAATGCGTTACGATTTAGTACCACAAATTGAGGGATCAACAATTTTACGCTGACTCCGAACGGCAAATGATTTTTGTGAGGACTTTTTTAGTAGGAGCGACCGTTAGACGACCCTATAATTTTTGATGTTACTTGCTCGACCATGGCGGCCGCTTAAGCCGTGTAAGGGGTTGCCAACTGAAATTTAATGGAAAATTATAAAAAGCATAATTGAAATTTTAACACAATAGGTCATACAAAAATTGCGGCTAAATTGTTATGAGAAACAGTTTGAGTTAACAAGTCACATTTTAAAGACAATTTCCATCCATAAAATTAAAAAAAACAACAACCATCTTTGCATGTATGTATGAAATTATTGTTAATATCCTGAAGTATAATTATTATGACTTTCTTAAGACTGAAATACTGGCTTGATTTATATAACCACCAGAATAAGCGCATTAGGATGATCAGCAAATACCTGTAGCATTCTCTGTATATGATTGTAGTTTTAACACTCGAAGGCATAATGAGAAATTTAAATGCGGCTTTCGTTTGATTACGTTGTGTATTTCTAACAATATGGTTGCACTAACAAATCTTAAAATTAAGAATAATAAAAGAATCATAATATTAAATAAAAATAAATTTTTATAATTATTATATTTATAAATAGACTCACTTGCAGTAATTACTAAACTACAAATTCAACAACTTAATAAAATTAATCCATAAGAAAGAATGCCATATCCCAAAAAATATAAAATATTTACAAAATAATTTGTACAAAAATGTATAAAAATAAAAAAAATATAATTATAAATAACAAATTTTGAACCATTCAAAATGAATAATTTATAAAACATATAGGAATAATAAAAATTATTATAAAAATTGGCAGACTGCGCTATTGCCAATGACAAAGAAGTTTTAGGAAACAACCATAGCCGGCAATTATCACATAAGGTAGATTTTTTTAGATAATAAAAAATGAAAAAAAAATCTAAAAATGAATTAAAAGCGAATTTATTTATTCATCTTTTATTACGTTCGAATTCATAACGTTAAACCGAATTCCAAGCAAAAGGAGAAGCGGATAAAAGCTAGAAGTAGATGGAGGAAGTAGCTAAACCAGTTGCTTTTCTTTTTCAAAACTGTCTAAATAATGGAATTTATCTCCATCATTGGAAACTATGCTCCATAGTCCCTATATTCAAATCTGGCGATCGTAATGACATTAATAATTATAGACCTATTGTCAAACAAAGCACGCTGGCAAAATTGTTCGATCTTATAATCAATAATAAATTATTTGATCACGTTCACAGTGCCATTTCCGAATACCAGCATGGGTTTTTTCCGGGTAGGTCAACAGAAACCAACCTGACTCTTATTACGAATAATATAATAAGTTCTCTGGAGCAACAAGCTCAAATCGGCGTTGTTTACACGGACTTTTCTAAAGCGT
This sequence comes from Anomoia purmunda, assembly GCA_951828415.1. NCBI lineage: Eukaryota > Metazoa > Arthropoda > Insecta > Diptera > Tephritidae > Anomoia > Anomoia purmunda. Next base: position 130,731,115 of record OX639993.1, on the reverse strand, counting down.
TCGATAAAGTAAACCATACGATCCTCTTGGATAAATTGTGTTGAATGATCGTAAGCTTGTTGTTAAAGTTGACTCATTCGAGTCTAAAGTTTTAGTTGACGCATGGTCAGGCATACCCCTAGGGACTCACCTCGGTCCGCTGCTATTTCTAATTTTTATTAACGATTTGCCAAACTGTTTTAAGTTTTCTAAATGTTTAATGTTAGCCGACGACGTCAAGCTGTTCCTGAAAGTTCGCCATTTGGCAGATTACATCAATCTTCAAGCCGATCTTATAGAATTTGAGAAATGGTGTATCAACAACCATCTATCCCTTAATATTAATAAATTTTGCGTTATGACTTATTCCTAGAAGCCAGTGAGTATTCTTTATAGTTATGTTCTAGGTCATTGTTCTCTTAAACGTAGCTATGAAGTCAAGGATCGGGGGGTTATTTTTGATTCGAAACTTTTATTTTCAAAACATATTGATTACGTTGTCTCCAAGTCATTCGCTATGCTTGGGTTCATACGAAGAAATTCTGAAGACTTCAAGGACCCCACTACTTTAAAATCTCTTTACATTTCTTTAGTAAGAAGTCGTCTGGAATATTGTGCCTTGGTCTGGAACCCCTACAATTGGATCCACTCAAATAAAATTGAAAAAGTCCAAAGGATATTTACTAAATTTGCTTTGTTGAAGTTGCACTGGCAGGATGGTCCTCCTTCTTATATTGCAATCTCTCCACGAGAGAAGAATTTGTCTTTCATTATCCTTCGTTTATAAATTAATTAATGGCAGCATAAATTGCAAACAACTTAGTAACTTTCTCAATATGGATAATTCTGAAAGAAATCTTAGGAACAAGCACTTATTTTTCGAATCTTTTCATAAGAACAATTACTCATATAACGAGCCGATAGCTAGATGCCTGCGTTTATGTAATACCTACAATAATGTTATTGATTTTAATGTTAACTTAGACAGGTTTAAATTAAGTTCATTCTCTTTATTTAATTAAATTATTCAATTAGTCTGTAAGAAATTTCTTTGTAGACTGAAATAAATAAATAAATAAATAAAAATATTTTAGCATTTGTTCCTAATCCTTTTCTTTTGTTTCTCGCCATTGATTTTAATGCATTTCTTACGTTTTTAAATCTACTTCACAAAACAGTTTTCAAAATCTTGCTTTTTAAACCATTAAACTGCTACTCAGAGATTGTACAAATAAACAAGCTGACAATATATGGAGGCGAAATACGACCTGTCGAACTTCAAGGCAGACGTGGCCTAAATGGGATCGGAAACGATCGCGCAGTGTTCTCTCTCTAAAAAGGGAAAACATTTCGAACATGATCGGGGCTCTAACAGGGCACTGTCTGATAGGGAAACATGCTGAAAGGTTGGGGGTGCCCTTCCGAAGAAGCTGTAGGAGCTGCAAGAATGACGAGGAGTCGGAAACGATCTTGTATTTACTGTGTAAGTGTCCTACACTATGTAAAAGCAGAATACGACATCTGGGATCACCGTTTCCGAATGACCTTAGTAAGGTTTCAAGCACCGAGGTGAATTGTCTGTTGAGGTTCATCAATGAGGCAAACTGGTTTGGTGAGGGGTAAGTTCTTCTTCTTGGATGGTACAAAATTTTTCTTTGTGGTTAAACAATGGGCCTCCTAATACCGGATTAAGTGAGCCGCTGCAGGCGGCAGCCGCTCCAACCTAATCTAAGCCATTAAATTTAGAATTAACTGCATCAATTAACACCGTGTTGCTGCTAAAAGCTTTCCCCTCAAATTTTTTTTACTTTCTGGAAATAACCGAAAATCATAAGTTGGTAGATCCCAGAAATAGGGTGCTGGTCGTATTTCTTCGATGCTAGCGTAGTTTTTCCGAGTGGGTTTGCACCTTTTCTGCTTCATACCATGGACTGCCGCTTGGTTTTAGGATCATATTTAAAGAACTAATTTGCGTCACCAGTAAAGACTTTAATATAGTTGCCAGACCTCCCATTTTCGAATTTATTTAGAAAACTTGAGGAAAATCTCGAGCGTCTTTGTGGGTCTCATTTAAAATTTGTTGAACCCATCGAACAGATTTTTTCATGTATCACAGATGTTTACTTAATATTCCTGATAGGATGACATTCAAGCAAAATTAATCCGCCAACACTTCTTGTACTAATCGTGGGTCTTGGTCAACTTTGGACTTCACCAGAGCCGCAGTGACGTCATCAGTGGAAGATTTTGGTCAAATTTCCTGTGGTTCGTCCTCTACAGAAAAATATTTCGTCTGTAATGTTTGAAACTTCTTGGATATAGTATTTAGTGATAAAGCAATCGTTCCATATGAAATTTAGCGTTCATTGAATAGTTGATGTGGCTTTAGTTTACGCCGAAAACCGAAGAGATTCACAAAGCGAATTTCCGTTTGTGTTGCTGATGGAATTTCGTCTGATCCATCCTCAGCTATTTTGTGATTTCTCTTCTACATTTTAGCCGATCGTTTCGAAATTTAGAAAGAAGTCTCCTAAAATAATTGCGAATGATCTAGCACTTTTATTTTTAAAGATTTAAATTTTTGATACGCACCTCGTAATTCATAAATGTTGTAATTTATCGCCCAACGCATTCTCTATAGTGCCCGCGTTTAGCGCTTTGCTCGCGTTGCTGTCAAAACAAAGCAACGTCACACCCTCATAACGGTGTTTTGTGAAAATAAAAAGAATACGATAATTCCTCAACTCGCCGTTGCCACGTGTGTAGAGTGTGCGCGCTTCATTCGGCGGGTCTCGGGTTCAAATCCAGGCCGGTGCAAGTAACTTAGAAAATTATAGAAAACTTTTTTATAATAGTGTTGTGTTAGAACATCAAAACGCACACCACAAATTGTAAGAGCAATTCCGCCAAATATTGAGCTATGTTGTCAGCGCAAAATTATTATTATTATTCGAGATATTTTGGTAAAATTTCTATATACAAGATTAGCTTGGAAAAAGGAATACGTGGTTAGTGACTATTAAAATAATTTTTTCAAAATTAATAAACGGACTAGAAAAAGAAGTAAAATTTTTAAAAATATAAATAAGTTATATTTGAAACTATTTTATTAAACTCCACCAAATTTACTACCCGCTTTTGATTTCAACTCAATAAGCATACAATTATTGTTCGGTTCGGTTACAGTTCTGCTTCGGCCAAAAAAAGCCGAACTTTTACTTTTAATATGTTTCTCGTTATATGATAACGATATGATTTGATACTAAAAAGGTTGGTACATTAGTTAAAATCACACCCATTTCAATATATAACATAAATATATGTACATACATACATATTTTCCTAAAGATAACACTAAAAAACTTATATCTTTCTCTAATAAATAATAATAATAATAACTTAAATTTTTAACGCTCGAAGTTTAACATTTTTATATTGTAATGTAAAAATAATAGCCTACCTACACCTACCTACATTTCCTCCTTGAAACCGATTTCGGTGTAAAGCTGACCTGCAGCTACAAAGAATTGTCCCTTGATTTAATCGATTGAGGTGCATACAGATGTTTTTTGATAGTAAATTTCCCAATTTCATGGCAGCATATGTACATAGAGAAAACTGTTCAATTCTTCCTTTCAGTTTTATTACTGCAAATCATTTGGTTTATTTGACTTATTTGAAACATATTAAAAGTTAAATTTTATAAAATTTGTATGGCAATAAAATTTGCAAATGCTCGGTCAAGTTCGGTTTTTTTTTGGCCGAAGCCGACTCGACCTTTATTGACCGAACATGGCCCAAGCCGAAGCCGAGTTTCTGCCGTTCTCTACATATAAAAAAAAATGTCATGCAATCGTTTAAAATAATAACTAGCAATAAAATAATGAGAGATAAATTATACTATAAAAACTTGGTCTCTTAGTTAAAATTAAAATTAACTCAAATTAAATGGGAAACCACGTTCCACTGTGTCCAATTTTTGGTTTTAGGATGACAACTCATAAGTCATAGAAGCTATTTCCATAAAGAACTTAAATTCAATTTCAAAATCATTATTTAATGTACAATTAAATTGATATGCATATATATGCATGTAAAAAATTTTAAGAATAAAATAATTACTATAAATTAACAAAATATTAATAAGTACATAGAAAAAAAGTTATTATTCGGAATTTGTGCTATTGCTTTAGATTTATTATTTAATTCTTCAATTATCATTTAAGTACTTTCCAGTAGTATAGTACTTGGGGGCTTTCTCAAACTGTATATACATATGTATGTATGTGTGTACATATATGGATCTGATAGTTTTCTCTGTCATCACTCCCTTTGTGCAACATAAAATGTAAAATGTGATCATCATGATATCAATCGTTATTTTCATTCATTCATTCATTCATTATTTATTAGAAAAAATTAGTACAATAGGATATTAAAATCTTTTATAGTACAACAAATTTCAGAGTCCCAATAACAAGACATAACAGATCTTAAAGCAAGCTAATAATCAGTACATATGTATATAAATAAGCAATAAAACTTATAAATTAAATGACAGGTGTGTACAAGAATGATAGAATACAAGATTGCGCCTTCCCGCGGTGAAATGACAGATCTCGCCTTTAGTAAACAAGAATACGGGAGAGAGAAAATTGAACAACTTCCAATATTTCATTGAAAAACGTGTTCTAATTGTTCTAAAGTGTAAAAGTATGAATTTATAGGCAGACATTTAATAAATAAATTCGCAAAATACTAAAAAATGTGTCTCTTTTTCTTAATTTGTGAAAAAAGCTTTGTCTAGTTGAAGTTGAGAATTGTCAAACCCGGCAAAACCAAAGTAGCGGTACTTCTAAAGGCGTCACCTTAGTCACCTATGCAATATCGAGTTAACTATGTTTTAACAAAGAAATTAGTTACAAAAATATGAATAAATTAGGACTATAATGGAAGATAGAATATCAATAAAGGCTAAGTACTGAAGTAATTATAGATAGATTCCCTAAAATTGCTTTTGTTTATCTATTTTCTAATATTGGCAGGGATAGAGTTCCAAATGCGGATAGCGTTAACGAAGAACAGCCTTGCTGAGACCATTGAGGTAAACTGAGGGACTATAAGATCTAATATGCGGGCAGATTTGGTAAAACACAACTTATCATAGAGATAGCTAGGAGGTTTCCAAGTGATAAGCTTATATAAAAATATACAATTGTTGGCCTTGTGATACTCCGAGATCTCACAACCTAAAAGTCGTGAAGAAATCGAGGTTTCCAAATTGACTGAATAGGTTCGAAGCAAAAATCTGGAGTTGCTGAATTGCTGAAGTAATTCGACTTAATAAAATGCACTACGCGGTCACTTCGGTATTTTTTTTTCTAAAAAAGACAGACATATGCTGAACGGTTTATGCGTCATACTTTTAAATCGAGGACCCGCCAAAGACGAACAAGCTTTCAATACCAAACCGCCCGCCCGCTTTTAAAAATTTGTCGTCCGACACGACTATTTTAATTAGTCTGCTACATCTACAACCTAGACTGTTTTTTTCTCCTCTTGAGTTTTGTAACGAAGTTTGGAAATGACGTTAAAATAGTCGGTACAGATGTTCCAAACTCGTTCTCTCGAGTTTCCAATCCACTTGAATGCTTTCCGAATGAGATGTACTAATTGATATGTTTGATGGACATTATGGACCTACATATGACTAGCGTAATCCCATTAATGATAGAAGTTGCTTAAAAAATATATCATTCCACTTTAGACTTGTCGTCAGAGAACAAGGATGGCGATGAGTAAACGAGGGCTGAATATATTATTACAAGACTCTAAAGAAGTGAGTGAAGCTCATTTGCTTAATCGAAAGAGCGCTTATTGAATGAAGTTATACATAGCCTTGCAGTAATTAAGTAATCAAGGCTCAATACAAAAAGCCAATGTAAACCGGTCGACACTTGTCGTTATACAAATTTTTTCTTTCAACTGCAATTCAAAGAAAAAGTCGATAAATGTTTTTTGCAATTTACTAAATTGCCAATGGACGTTAAATTTATAACGGGGAAAAGTGGTGGTGATAAAACTAGAAAGAGTTTTTTGCGTGTCGTTGGCAAGTGGTTAAAAAAAAGAAGCTAAATACATAAATATCAGTGAATGTCTACATGTAAAAAGTGTGTCTATCGCTGATTATATAAAAACGTGAAATTTTTAAAGCTCTCGCTGTGCTTTAAGCTAAAGAAGACATATGGACAATGTCATTTCACCACCCCCCATGTTACGGCTAGATAAATATCTTGCTACGAAGGATGCACAGACGGCATGTTGATAAATTGTTCGATTTGATTGTTGTGTATCTCATCTCGCCGTTGAGTGGATGAGATCGCGGTATGATATCATAGGACAATTAACAATAGGATTGACAATAGATGACAATAGTTATAAACACTTGAGCAGATGGTGGAGTTGTTGAAATTGGAAAATATTGGCTGCTGTTTCTATTTGCTTGAGACACTTTAATTATGTTAATAACAATTTCTGTGCATAGATCAGTTCAGTGGATTTTGTTTAACCGAAAATATCCAAATAATGAAAACGGTATGCTCCTGCCAGTTTTGAAAGATACAGCAATATCGCAGTAATTAGAATTAAAGGAGTTTTGGAGGACGTATTCCTTTTTTTGCCTTTTGGCCGAAACCGATGAACTTTCAAGCAGCATTGAAATGGTATAAATTTTAGAATAACAACTTAATCAGGATAGATCCTTCTAAATGCTAAAGTAAGTACTTAATGAAATATACGTAAATGAAATTTATTAAGAGAATACAATAGTTCTACAGATATTTAAAACGTTTAAGAACAATAAATGCTTTTTGAGACTTTAAGCGTACGATGTATGTACCCTTGAAGTAGTAGAATCTTTGAAATATTTCATATTTCTCCCACCATCTACAAAATGCTCAGTAATCAGGTTTCAGAGGGGCGCAATCTGCTCCAAGCCAGAAAATTGGCAGATGGTTTGCTGCGATTATTGCGATTGTTAGTTTCATTTTAGCTGTATGAATGTCACAGCCTCGATTGAGCGCGTGAACTGGCACTGCGCAGATTGTTCGGGAAATAACAAAAATGTTTCAAAGGCACAGACCGATACCAAAGAACGTAGACTACAAAGAAGTTGCCTCCCATCCCACCGTCCTCTAACAGAAAGTCTCGTCCAATACACCATACCACAACTAATTTGACTTTTGCTTAGATCCAAACGAAACACCATGCAATTTCTTTGTAACCTACGTTCTTTGCTGTCAATGTGCCGAAACAGCAATTATTGAAGAAGAGCTGCAAATTCTTCGAAAAAAGGGAGATGCAACAAACTTCTGCACGAAGTAAAAACTGAGAACGAATGTTCTAACATGAAAGAGGGTTTGGACACGATCGCCGTTCAAAAGTGGTCCAATGCAAATGGGCATACCTTGTCTATACGCGTAACCGAAAGTATTATTCGCGAATCGCCCCTTTGCAGCCAAAATAGGCGTTTAAAGATAGCAACAACATTAAGTGGCATTTTGTTTCTAAGCAGTAATTAATTTTATTTTTTTGTTTGCTTTACTACAACCCTCGACTAATTGTGACATTCTCAAATTTAATTTTTCTTGCTTTAGCTCAGCAATCGCCTTAATGATATCTCTGAATTAAAATTGATCGATAAACCTCGATCACTCGGCGCTAGTAACTGACACTGGCAATGTGCAAAATATCCGCAGTGCAATACAGGTGCTCGGAAACGGTGTATCCGAATTCTTTTCATTGACAGCGTTCAACAATTCGAATGGAGAAATACAAATAGAATCTTCAGAATAATTGCCACGATAGATGCTTTTCAAGTTGACTATTTCGGATAATATTTCTTTAGAGATATCAGCAGGAGATTCTCAGCAAAATTTGGTGCCGCTGTCTGAACGACTTCTTGTTGAATTTTCGGAAACAGCCACGAAAATGAAATTTTTTTTGTTAATTTCTCTAATTGTGGAGAATCCGTTTCTTATTCCAGCAATAATTGAGGTCATGCTAACAGGAAGCGTGTTTCTTTTGAAAACTATTCCATCTTCAATATAAGTTTTTTCTGAAGTTGTAGACGTTAATTTAACTTGTTTCTTCTTACAGCTAAAGGCCGACAAGGCATCTGCCAAAACTTTAGGAACCATTTTATACTGCTTAAAATTTGTATCTCATTGGCATCACAGTAAACGTTGCAAATCAGTGAGCAGTCTTTGCTGATGTTTCACTTCGACGTCAACTGTAGTGTTTGTCTTTTGTTAGAATCTGTAACCATATTGACGATATCAGAACATATTCAATTTTTTTCGTATATTTTCCATCGACATCTCGTGTAGTCTAGCAGTAAGATTAGTAAGCCTTTTCACTTATCCTAAAGCATTCCTGAGTGCTCGCAGATTTTGAGAAAGATTTGACAGTTTCAATGATTGCAGCCCATCTTTTATCAGACAAGCTTGTGATGAATAGGACATCTACATATTGTTTAAAAATTTCCCAACGTTGCGTTTAGCAGCAGCAAATATGTTGTAGCGGTGCCAACTCCAGCTTAATTTAGAGCATAGGCGCTACACGAAGAAAAAATGCTTATAGATTTAAACCTAGAATTCTACTTTGCCCGCTTTTATATTCCCCACTCATATTCCTTCCCTTGTCGTAAGCTTGACCACTGCATTCCGATAATCCTTTATCATATTTTATCAAAGTCTCACAATTCAAAAATGCGACACCTTTGTCTGTTTTTCCATGGCAATCCACAAAGGCTAAAAAACATTCTTCAGCCTGTTACTTTTTTGTTTTTGATGTCGTATGCCCTTTAAAATGAAGGTTGCCTACTTGGCTACATCATTTCCAATTGTAAATGAGAAAGGGTTAAATTAAAATGCGAAAACGTCAATTGAAATAAAATAAATGGTGAAAACGTCAGACGAATATGAGAAATATCAATTGCAAATGAAATAAAAATGCGAAATAATCAGTTTCTTCAGTATTTAACCTTCGTCCGGCCTTTGGGTCAATTTGAACCAAATTTCAACTTTATTTACTTATAATTCGGTTAAAATTTGATGCAATTGACCTAGGGATTTCGCTTAATGGACAAATCGCATATGAATATTTCGAATCTTTTGAAATCATCGCCGAAATTTTTCTCCCTACTGCTGTATCAAAAAAGTACTGACGTACCTCGTACGTGAAGGTCATGTTGACCCCGTGTATTTTTGTTTGCGGTTAATGTGTTCGTAGGGTTTTTATCGTTACCATTCAGGTCATTTTGGGGTTTTTTTTCAGTAGAGGCTTGTTTGTTGACACTTACAGTTCGCGTTGTTATACAAATATTTCGGAAAATATAATTTTTATATTTTTCGACCGATATCCAACTGGTGAAATGGATTTATTTATTAAAGACTATGACGACGATTATTTGTCAGATGAAACTGAAGTAGAAATTGATTTTGACTATAGTGATGATTCCGATATCAAATATTTGTCGTAATCAAGTAAATTTCTTATGGTTTATTGATTTTTTTGTTCAATTTGTTTTTTCCACATATTGAGGCTAACATCTTTTGCCGCGTCACAGATTACTGATCTCTTGTCATAATTTTTGTTGTCCATCGCGTTATTCAAACTGTATTGGGTACGACGAATTTACAAGGAGCACGTCTTTATAAGGATGAATGGGATACTTTTTTGGTATTGTCATCGAAGAAGTGTGAAATGATAAATACAGCCGATCAGTTATTTCTGCAACAATGTCTCAGAAAATGTATAAAAAATCAATCGCTGTCTTCGTTTTGACGATCGAAAAACCAGCATTAGTTTACGTGATACTCGTAACAAAACTAAAGGAGATTTTGATGTTTAAGATAAGCCTGCTGCTACTTATCGTAGCAAAAGAAAGGTTAATCGTGAGCCAGATAAAAACAACGAAAAGTTTGGTTTGGAGACAAGCCGGTTTCAGCGTTGTGCCACCTTCAGTGCCATTTTCGTTCTCTAGAGAGAACTTCACTAGGGATGACGGAATGTTGTTCCAATATACTAGGAAGATCAAAACAAAACAGTTTAATATTTACTTATTGCGGATGAAGGTTAAAAAAGCTCGAGGATGGAGTAAAGGCCGCTATTACAAGAGGAGAATGTGCAAGACAATTTCAACAGGCATCAACTTTCCACGCATATGCAACTATTCACAAACCAATAAAATAACGTACAAAATTCTATTGTAATTATTTGAAAAAAGGCATTATCATTTTCAACTGACACTTTCTCATTTTGACTATTCATATTTTCAATTGCCGCTTTCTTATTTAAAACTGACTATTCTCGTTTACAATTGACGCTTTCGCATTTGTAAATAGTGTAAACTCAGGTGTGGTATCAACCATAATCGTGGGGCCACTACAGATGCCATAATTTTTTTAAAGGTCCTACTTTTAATCCCAAAACTATCCTAAAATGTGTGGGGAGTGAAATATTTTAATATTTTTCCATTTGTGGGGTATCCAATATACACGCATATATATTTATGTACGTACATAATTATACATACATATGTACATATGTATATTTACGTGTGGTAATATGCCTGTATATAAATACCGCTGCGCGACAGCCTTAAGTGATGTCATTATTGTCATGTCTCAAGTGATTTTTCGTAGTAAATTTCAACTATCAAAATAATTAATTTTCGCACACTTTCTAACACACCAAACACCTAAAACTCAACGCTTTGCTGGTCGTACCTGTACATTGCAATTTACACATTGTCGTCTCCACTTATGCTCCTACATCCACAAATACATGCATACATATATATGTATGTAGCTGTAGCTGGGTGTATGTGTGTGTGTTTGTGATCATTTCGCTTAAAAACGTCTACTAAGTTTAATTGGCATTTCATTTTTTTCGCCTTTGGCATGGGTTTCACTCCATTTTAGTTTAGCACATTTCTATCACTGCTCGACGCGCTTATCTAAAGTCAAAACAATTTTCAAATTTTTTTTTCCCCCGACTAGCCCATCATTGCCGTCAAACATGCCAAATCGCAATTAGCGAATACAAACTAATTTGCTCCATGAGACAAGTAAAGGAATAATGAAAGTAGTGGACATTTAGGTGAAGCCACACACACACATACATATGTATGTGCATACGCACCTTGATGTAAATGTTTATATATGTGTGTATGTGCATATGTATATTGTTTCTCCACTACACCACCCAACCATGAATGTAATTAACAGTTTTTATTTCGCTTATACTTAATTTGAATTTTATGTTGTGAACAATTATGCTAATTTGTTAAACGAATTGCTCCTTATGCAAACATGTGACACACTACCTACATATGTACATACATACATACTCTCATATATGCACACATACTCCTACATAGCTAAATAAGAGTGGCCCACTTTTCTACTCGGCCAAATTTTCCTATGGCGCTCACAACTTTTAGTTAGCAACTTAACTTTTATTATTCCGAAATGCTAATCACTTTTCGTGCGTTTAGCTCTGCGTCCATCTGTTCGCCCAGAGTAGTTCCATTCAATTTTTGCTTTAATTTATATTTTATTTTTGCCTTCCATTTTCTATTCACATTCATTTTGTTCGGTTCTTTCACCTGCACTTACATTTCTCTTTGACTCATTCCTACTCAGCCACTCACCTCAGCAGGGCGATTATACTTTTACGTACGTAACAAATATATTACATAGTAGATCGTAGAAAATATATACCTTTTACCACATTCTTATCCAATTAAGTGCAGAGCAATTTAATTATTGTAATTTACTTTTGTAGCTTTTTGGCTTGTTTCATTTACGTATGTATGTCTATTTTTTTGTCTATATATGCTTACATACATACAGTTGTGTCTGGGTATTGTGAACACCCAAATTTTTAAATGGAGCAATCGAAACATGATTCAATAATGAAAGGCTTGATGCATAAACAGCTTTGCTCCTCACTCTTCACATGACGTCTCCCATAGTTAAAACAGTGTTACTTCTTTAAAAATTTATGTATAAATCTTATCAAATATTTTTAAATGGTTGTAAAATTTAAAACAAGAAAAAAAGTTTGAATTCGCTGACATTTGTCGAAAAAAATGTGACAATTTGAGTAAGTACTTTATAAAAATGTAAATATTTTATATAATGCAAATATGTGGTTTTATTTGCAATTCATTAGGTAATTTGCGCTTCTAATTGGAATACTGAGTGACCGTTTTCCGGTTCTTAGCCCGTTAAGTTCCGTGTCCTAGTTAATTTTTTTCTACACTCGTGTGCGACCGCGAGTTAGCAAGACCTTTGCTGTTTCCTATCTTTTTTATAGGATTTATATACAAAGCCCATTGCTCGTTGTGATCGTATCCCTACTCTTCTTCACCCCCCACCCATGTGCCATGGCTTCCTTGCCAAAGCGAGTGGGCATTCCGAATTTCGAGAATTTAAATTAATATTTAAAAAAATGAAATATTCTAAATAAAAGTTAATATATATCTTTAATAAGGACCTTAGAGTGTGTATGCCATTAGAATAGATAATAAGCATTTCTGCCCAAGTGAAATATTAGTGTAAATATTAGTTGCTTCTTAGTAGGTTGCTAATAACTTGTATTCCCGAACTTCAGTGTCGCCGTTTTGGAATGGTTTTCTGCCCAATTCTATGTAAATTGTTGAAAAGTAATCCTGTGATTAGATAGTTATTTATGGTTATGTACTTTTTGTATCATACATTTTTCTGTACGTAATATAATAAAAAAAAAGTACTTACTTTGTTTGAAACCATCAATAACCTTGTTTTTGTAATCAAGTGGAAGGCTAAAAGCCCGATTTACGCCGTTTTGACTTACGTGGCGACTTTTCGGAGCCGACCAAAACGTAAACCAAACGTATAAGAGAAGTCTCAACAATTGGGACGTGAGGAGTTTGTGTGACTTTTGGTACATGAATTAATATGGCTCACCTCACAATATGTAATATTGGCGTTCAAAGGAATTTATGTTGCTTGGTTTTTATAAGAACAAAAAATTTTATCACATGTTTTTTTAATTGTGAACTACAAAAATTTGATTGTACCAACCATTTCATAAATTTACCACTAAATGTAGAAAACTCACTTTTCTTTACTTACAATAATGATATTTGTTAATTAAAATCAATGTTTGCATAACGAAAGAGTTTCGAATCGGAAGAATGCATCAAATATTTCGTAGACTACGAAACATATTTGGATTTTATGGAACTTAAATTCTACAACCAGTTACATATTTTGCGTACTTGTTAAACATTTTTTTTCAAAAAAGGGATTACATTCTTCCCCTTTTCTACTCCCTTCGCAAATGCAACCTTTTGTACGAGAGAGCTAGAAATTAGCTGTAATTATGTATCAAACCTTTAATAATTGATAATATGAATACTAAATTCAGACATCGCGGCATATATGCAACTTCTTCTCGTGCTGTCGAAAGCTGATTTAAAGTAGACAAATAGATGGTGTTATCAATACTCTTCTCACGGGTATTTTCCAATATTTGGCGTATCGTGAATATCTGGACAATGGCGGATTTACCAAGTCTAAAGCCACACTGATAAGGTCCAATCCATTCGCCGATGGTTGGCTTAAATCTTTTACATAATACGCTCTATAGAACCTTGTATGAAATGTTGAGGAAGCTGATCCCGCGGAAGTTGGCGCATATTGCAGGGTCTTGTGAATTGGGCAGAGCACACTTACATAAATTCCAATCGGTGGGCATGCATTCGTTCGACCATACTCTGGAAATGAGCTGGTGCAGGTCGCCGTTCTTGTTCTTCCGTAAATCGCCACACCTTTTTGTAAAGTTTTCGGGCGCTTTTCCTATCTGTTAGCATCTCAAGCCCTTGCAATCGCACCTACTGCTGCCTTTGGTGGCCCTTAAACCGAGTATGTCGGAGTGGCCCTATTGAAGAATTGCACTTCGGCAAAAATATATGTAGTGAGTAAATTAACAATTTCGGGAATAAGTAAAGGGAAATGTAACATAATCTTTCACCAGGCAAGTGAAGCATCTAAGAGAGAGACTGTTCGAAAAGGCGCGTATCTCCGCATAGAGGAAGTGTTATACAACTGATTTGTGGAGCGACGCAAAAAACTGTTCAGTCAGTGGGAAAATGCTAAAGGAAAAAGGAAAGCCGATATCCAAGCAATTGGTGTTAATTCAATTGTTACTCCATTTTAGGAAACTTACACTGAAACCGATATTGATAAACGGATTGCAATCGAAGATGACGAGCCGATTAATTTTGAGCAGTATATCGAAAATTTTCATGAATCTGGCAATGACAACCAAGTCGAAACACAGATCGGAAATCCTGTAAAAGCTACTGAAGGTATTACAATTTTGATTCTCCAATACATCTATTAACATTTATGTTTTCCTACTAATTTATTTAAATGATCTCTTGAATTTAAAAATTGCACAGGGTATTTTGAGCCAAAATTTCAACCATGATTTATGGAACAACTTCAATACTGTATACTGCAATAATTTGTTCACTATATCCAGACAAAACTCTATGTACCTCTATATATCCCATTTCACTTTAGCCCCGCCACATTTATCGCATATTAACGATTTGCTCACGATTGCGCCGAAATTACCTTTGCACGCGTTATCCTGCGGGGTGGCCACACCAGATGTTCGCGTTCTGCCTTTTAATTTGTTTGTTTATTTGTTAGCAGTCACTTTGACTGGCAATCCGACTAACACGACACGTTGCGCCACACCTTACTTTTGAGTTTATGGCCTCATAAACCACTACTGTCTGCCCGTCACTCATTTCCTATTGCAGCCATTTTTGAAAGCTTATAAATACACCATTCTCGTTTTTTTTTTTGTTATCACTGTTGTCTGACATCCATATTAATTTGTACGCATGTCTTTGCATCTCAAGAATGGCCGGCTAAGGGAGTTTATGTATGTATTAGGTATCCGAAGTGTAAGGCACTTTCGTGCAAACGAAAGTGAATGCTTCCTTAAAGAAATATAATCATAATAATCAGTCTTATCCTGAGTTTCACTTTCGCCCGAGATGTTTTGCTTTTCACTTTTCTCTCTCTCATTATAAGTTCCACTCGGATTTTTTTCTTTTTCAAACATACTTTTCGCTTATCGGCAGCACTAATTCCGTGCCAAATGCTTTACTATTGTTTCTGTTGTAAAAGGAGTATTTTTATTTATGCATTTGTACGACTTACTGGCTTTTGTTTTTTCTTCATATAATGTGTCGTATATTTCCTGCCATTGATTCATTTCTTACTCTATAAAGTTTTTGCTTATACGCGTTGTTGTTCATTATTTAATTGTCTCAATTTATTCTTTATATAGTTTTTTATTAGAATTACAATTGCGACAATTAAACATGTAGTTAAACATGCAAAAACAGTCAACCATTTATTGGGAAGTTCTTCCTTGTTTTCTATAATAGGATGTGGTTCATATTTGACTAATTTATTTTCATAACTTTTCTCTGCTGAATGTTCTTTACCTACTTCGTATCCTGCTATTCCTATTAGGATACCGTCTAGTGCAATTTTCCACCATGCCATTTTTATAAAAAATAATTTTTTTTTTGAAATTATTTGTATTTTTATTTACATTCCAATTTACTCAGTTTGCATTTTGTTGTTTTATAAAAAAATTTTTTCTTAACTCGTTAATTTTTTCTTTTAATTTTAGCCTATCGATAGTATTTGTAGTTAGATTGAGTAGCCTAAAAGTTTCGGCTATTTCTTTTCTTTTTCTAACTTGTTTGCCTCCCCGTTTTCTCTTTTGGATTTTTATAGGGGTAGGTATTTTTGGAATTTCTTCCTTTTTAGTAAGCTTGTTCCTTCGCCGATACTCTTCTATGGTAATCGGTGTAGGGCCTTGCTTTACAGTGTTACGACTCTCAAGAATTTGTTCGGAAATTTTTAAAAATTCTTTAATAGTGTCTTCGCACTTTTTGAATACACTATTAAATTTTTCCTGAGTTGTAATCTCCTGCATATTACTTAAATATTTGTATTATTTATTGTATTCAATTTTATTCATTTTTTTTTGTAAGATATTTTCCTAAGCAAAATGGAAATTTTGCTCATGGTTTAGCGGCCTTGAGGCGTGCTCAATTTATTCTAATATGTTGTGTATAGAAAAAAAATTTTTTTTTTTTACTTTTTAAATTTTATCTCTAAGCAAATTAATGCTATTTGGATGGCGGACATAAGGCGTGCCAAAGTTTTCTAAGTTTTGTTAATATTTGGCGATGTCCGTGACTTTGTTGCCGGGATGTTTTTCCTTGATTTACTCACGAGTCTCATTGAGCCGGGCTCCAGGTTGACAGAGGACGCTTTGCTGACAGAGGACGCTTTGGACATTCACCAGTCATATTTGGTGTTTGTTAGGATTGATTTAATTTGATGACTTCAAGATGTTTCCAATAAACTTTATTAGTCCAGCTAATGTTTTGCAATTTTCAACTCTAGCAAAAACGCTGATTTTGGTTTTCAATTCACGTACTATAATTTAATTTTTCTTCCGTGCTTCCACTGGTTCTATGGCTGCCTTGTAGTATAGCTTTTGAGCCTCCTGGCAGGATCGCCATGTAATTAATTACAACGCCGATGAGTAGCGATTGATTTGAATTGATTCTTTATTTACAATTGCTTTCTTTTTATAGCAAAATTCTTACTCTAATTTACACCAATACATACGAACTACTTATGAATGTAACTACAATACTTACAAACTACTTACGTATACATAATATGCTACATCAGCATGTGTGTAATAATATCTTCGCCCGCTGCGGGGTTTAATGGCATTTGAATGTGTCACAATATTATTTGCATGTGCATGCCAAATGTTTGTAAACCGCAGCGTATACAAGTAATACTACAGAGTAGATTTCATTTTAAATTCGGAAAGATCCAATTTAAATTTGAATTTGAATTAGAATTTTCTGAATTTTAAGTGAAAATTTTGAATTTGAAATGGAAATTCTGAATTTAAAATTGAATTGTTCCTTTCTGAGCTTTAATTGGAAATTCGAAATTTGAATTGTAATTTTCTGAATTTGAAATGGAAATTCTGAATTTGAATTGTAGCTTTCTGAATTTGAATTGCAACTTTCTGAATTAAACTGAAAAAGTGTAGAAATCTTATGATTCGCCAAATAACATTTTACAATGGGTGGGGTAAGGATTTTTTTTTGTTAATCAAGCCTATATGCATATACCTATGTATATAGCTATAGAAAATTTGCGTCGATATTGCTTAGGCTTCGAGCATCAGGATTTAATGAGTTAAGGTGCATTGGGCTTAATTGATGGTCACCAACTTTTTAGCCCATTTTGTACGCTATTAACAGAACAACACGTTTTATGGACACATATTCTGAAATATGCTAGCATGCTCTGATATTCATTCACATGAAACGTTTTGATAGTGAGAATATAATATTGTTTCATTGGATAGTGTTCTTTTAATAGCAGAAACCTCTTAATACAAATTTTGCAATACCCTTTTAATTAAAATATCTATATACATATATAAATACACTGGCGAGCAAAACCGATCGAATGGGGTTTTTTCTACAACGTTAAATAGTGTTTTCATAATAAATTTTTACGTTAACTTTATATAAAATTATGCAAGTTCATATGATAACAAAAATCATCGAACTTTATAAAGTTTACTGTTAAAAATTTTGTGTAAAATTTTTTCGAGAACGCCGATTTAGTGTGTTTCAAACTTTATACAAAATATATAAAAATTCAAAAAAATGTCATCAAAATTTTTAAATTTTTAGAAGAATTTTTAGTAATTTTTCGGGTATCCAGTTTTATAGCTTATTTTATTTATAGTATAATAAAGTCCAAGTTTGTAGTGGCTATAGCTACCGTGTTTTTTTTAATGGTTTTAAATTTTGACCTTAGAAGCTTTTTATTCCATATTTTTTGTTGGCGAAAATGCAGAATACTGTCGACATATAAATATATTAAAAGTCAAAGGGAATTTTTATAAAATGCTCGCGCAGACCAAACATTTAAAAAATTATAAAAATCCAACCGCAGTTTCTAGCGACTTCCAATTGGCACTTTATTAAACTAAAAATATAATAGGCTTCACCCGAAAAATTGATAAACATTCTTCTAAAAGATTTTAAAATTTTTGCCGAGTTTGCATAAATTTTGTATAAAGTTTGAAACACGGGTTTTGTTACAGCATGAGTTATACTTTTATATAAAATTAAAAAAAAATATGTCATAAAAAATCTTGCTAATTTGTAAAAGGGTCACCCTTCGGATTTCCTCGCCACTGTATATATATATATATATATATTTTCAATTCAAATCTTAATTCCGCAAAACAAATGTCAATCAATTGAAATTCTAAACGTTTCCTCGGTTGGTTCCATCGGTGATCAGCCATCGGTCCACAAAGCACACCAAATAGTAAATTTTAGTAGATGTAAAGATACCTAGCACAATTTGCAAACGCTGCTCTAGCGTTAGTGTATTTCTAATGTAATCGTACACTTACGGCCAATAAAAACGCACCAACCAACCAAATATAATTGAAATAAGATCACATGAGCAATTTGTTTATAAAATTAGAATATTAGGACCATTTTTATTTGTTTGGCCACATAGTGTAAATTAGTTATCCACAAAAATTTTTGTCGGAAATGGTGTTTATAAAGAATAGCCAATTAATTAAAGAAATTAACAAAAATGTACATTCGATGATACCCATGATTAATTAAAAGAAAACAATGTGAAGTTAACTTAAAGCGACTAAATCATTTTCACCGTTCTTCCTTTAGCCTCAATAACTACCTTAATTCTTGAAGGCATAGAATTTACGATTTTGCATGATGGCATGGCGCTGAGTCATCCTGGAAGATTAGGCGGTCCGTATAAGAATAATGCCCTTCAATTGCGGGTACTAAAAAATTTTTAGCCACAGTGACATATTTTTGTGTATTCATTACTCCATCAACAAGGTGTAGAGGCCCCAAAACATGGTATCAAAAGCAGCCCCAAGTCATATAGAAAGTGCACTTTTAATGCGATCGCTTAAACTTATCCGACCTGATCCCTTTTTACGCTACAACACACACATCGTTTTTTTATAAAAGACGAAAAATAGTTGAATTCTTGCTGCTACTTGCCGAAAAGATAACTTTTCTTTATCTATTGCCGATATGCGAATTGTTTGATCACGCGTTAATTTCTTCCGATTATTTGGCATTTTGCACAACTTTTCAAATCCACAACCAATACACGACTATAACTGAACAGTGTGCAACCCAATTTCATAAAAAAATAATTTATTTCTCAGTGCTTACTAGATCTAGTAGAAATTTTTTCAAATTTACAGTTATATAGCTGAAGATAGTCTACCAAAGTGTATATAGCAAGATTCAAAACTCTCCGAAGTGCTGCCCAATTAGGGAACTGAATTTGGCAACATTATCACTTCATTCCCCTTAATTTGCGAAATCATTTGATGTGGATTGTGTGAACTAAATAAAATTGTCGGTATCTATTTAAATTTTATTCACGAAAAACACTTTTAAAACCTTTATAAAAGATCATGTAAAATAATAATGCTAATAATACATTTATTGTAAAAAAATTTTCAGTTAAACTGTTTTTTACTTTTGTAATAATATTTTGCAACTAAAATAATTTTTATCCTTATTGGAGAGTTCTTTTCCTAGTTGGGTACAAAGGAACGAACCCATTGCTACTTGTAATATATTTAAATAATGTGTTTGGCAACGATTTTCCGTCACCCCTACTCAATTCCAGTTTATCGTACACCCTGTCGAAAGAAACAACGAAAAACCTAGACATATTTAACTGAAGTAATTGTGTATGTTGTTTTTGTGATATCTAGTGATATATATTATTTGTTTTTATACCCGAGCGTACTGTTGCTCAAGGTTCACCTTAGTTCACCTAAAGGTTATTTTTAACAGCATAAAGCAACTGAGTTCGGTATAGACACATTAAAATTTTTAGAATAAAAAGCGAAGTAGATAAATTGCTTGTCCTTCTGTGGATTAGATAACTCTAGTAAATATTGGGAAATATCAACGAAACTTGGTACATGCATTGCCTTCGCTTCAAGGTAGAAAGCACATAGAACGCGTATAAAGTGCACACATTAGTTTTTCATATATAAGATTGACTGATTTTATTAAAAATATCAAGTACTGTTTATTTTAAATATAAACTAACCGAACTTAGACCTTTCTTTACTTGCTTTTTGCTAAGGTTTTTCACATCTTTGAAAACTTTGTAATATAATAGTATGCAATTGTGAAAATCATCTAGTTTCCTATTATTTACTTTTAATCAAACTCTTCTCCTTCACTATTGAATGGAAAACTTTAAATTGCATGAATAAATTATCCTCTCAATACCTTTCATTCACAATAAAAGCGCAAATGTGAATTAAAATATTACATTTTATTAACTTGGGACATGAATAAGTTTGAAAATGTCATGTCGTTTTCAAATCTCAAGATGATAACCGTCTGCACACTCAAACGCACTGACGCCGTGCATAAACAAGCTTATAAATATAATAAACTCTTTGCGAAAGTAATTCAAATGGAAAATGTGAAACTTTTCGCAAATTACATTCCTAAAAGAAACTTTTATTTCACCTCATTTACCTTAACATGCTGAAAGCGCCAACAGCAAATGAAATAATAAATATGCTAATATTCCTCTGACTCCGTTTGGTCGGTTCTGCTGTGGAGTGAGCTGCGTTCAAACTAAAAAGAAAGTTGAGAGTTGCTCAAGAGTGTAAAAGTCAGCGGCGACACAAAGCGAAAAGCAAACCAACAAATAAACAAACAAACAACAAAAAAAAAACAGATAAATAAAAAAAATGCAAAACGAGTAGAAATGAAAGCCAATCATAATTTTTATGAAGTGGAATGTACAACAAAATTGCCTGACAGCATCATCACATTTCCAAACGCGCGCGGGTCATCCGTTGTGACAACCGCTACGTTCTTGGGTGCGCTGATTGCGCCAACAGCTACAAAAACAACAGAAATCAAAGCAAAGATATGCCTTCTGTTTGTCAAATGATGGAACAATGCCCCAACCCCCCCCCCCCCCCCCCCCCCCGATCCGTCAAGCACCAGCAGGCAACATTGTTTGCATAAACAAAAAGCTCACTAGCGAGTGGCTAAAAGATAGTGTGTAGAGCGGGTGTCCAGAGCTGTTGGCCAGGGGGCGAGTAGAGGCAAACAGGGAGCTACAACAGATGAAATTGGCTACAAAGTTGGTGCTGGCGTTGGCGCTGCTGATTATCATGAATCTTTTCCGCCTTCAAACGACCAGCTGTCAGCCTCACACTGAGCATCCTTCATCAAAGCCAAGCGCCTTCCTCCTCAGTCTCAGTCTAACCACCACCACATTCACTGTGAGGATAGTAGCCGGGTGCCGCACAATTTGCGCAACCGCTTTGATTGCAACTGTTCGCACCAACCGCAAAGCGCTCAGTCATACAAGGTCTGCCCCGTCTTCCGGCCCACTCTGAAGCACTCCTCTCCCGCACCATACCATTACGTGCTACTCCGCCTCGTATCGGTGTATGTTACGCCGCCAAACAGCAACTACTTTTGCCTCATGCAAAATAAACAGCAAAGTTAATGCTAATTTTAATATTTTTCGTGACAAGAAAATCTTCAGAAAGCAAATGTTTTTTATTATAACTTTTTCGCATTTTAACATTTTATCTTGGCGTTGTTTGTAGTATTTAAATATTCTTCTACGTTTTTTTTTTTTTGTTTTTGGTGCTTATCTTTCCATTTTCCATTTTCAGTTTTTTTTTTATTTCAAAATACTTTTGTTGCATCAGTAACACGTATGCTTGTTTGTTGTTTTTTAATTTGCATTTTCATGTCTTTGAGTGCTTCATCGTCAGCTGAGTGTTTTGGCATGGCTGAACACGTCGAGAGGACGGTGAGCGGCGAGATACTCGTATCCTTGAGCGACAACAAGTAATTTCACTTGACAAATAAAATGCACAAAGTTATTTGCACACTATTTGCATGGAATGTACGCAATGGGTTTGTATGTATACGTGTGGAAGGACATGTGAATGTATTTTTTGGTTTCTTTTTGTCATTTCCTTTTGTCTGCTCTCATATAGTAACATATACATATGTATAGATCTACATAAATGCATATTATTTCGGTGTTTTTTGGAATTTTCACCATATCCTTAGCTAGAGCCGTCGCAAAATAATAATATTCATACAAACTCTGAAAATCTCAGAAAATACCATTAGGTATGAAGATTAGTAATATATGAATGTTGGATGAAAATACAATTTTGAAAAATTGAGTTTTAAGGATCCCGAAAAAATCCATTAAACAATGCTTAGCAAATGTTCGAAATAAAACTACCTAGTAGGCGAATCGTAAATCACGAGTACAATTTTTTTAGCTGATTTCGTAACTTACTTGAGACGAAGCCTTCTGAAGTTTTGGACATATCCCCTACCTATGCAGCTCGCATAGATAGGCACCAACTTAAAGTATGACACCCGCTCAAACTATTGTATCTGATTGTAGCGGATGTTCCCATACTAGGCAACAAGGAGGTACATAGAGGCCACTCGGTTCTAAGCATGTGGGTTGTGGGAGGTTAATTGAATTGATCATCGCTCAGTTGACCACGTCGTCCCTCAGGCATCCGAAGCGAACGGGAGCCCTTATAAGTACACATTCTCTTGACTGACGGGCACGTTCTTGCGCTTTGCATCCCGTAGCTCGGATTAAGATATTTCCAATCCGATCCTATACGGTTCCCAGCTCGAGGGCAATCTACTATTCCTTGCTTGGTAAAACATACGCCTACTAACGGAGCGAGTTGCATTTGCTCGTGGACTCTCTCGGTCCACCAGTGCGCTTTAGATTTACTAGCGCGCTTTCTCGGTGGGCACGAGATCTTGATCGCTTTATTACAAGCTATGGTGAATTTCTCCACCACGTTATCAGTCGAATGAGATCTAAGACCTCCTCTCTGGCCGCGGTAGTCAAGGTAGAGTTGCTGCCCCTTTACATATCGACAAGTTTTCGCTTAAAATAAAATCGAAAAGAAACTCACCACATACGTTGATATTCGAGTTTCTCCATAAAGTGGCCCACGAATTAGCATCGCTTCCTACTTTCGATACAAAAAATAAATAATAAAATAACTATTATTTTCTACGCTGAAAATATAACCCAAAAACTAACAATCACTTTCCAAGCAAAGTATAAAACCAAAAAAAAAATATTTTCCAATCAAAAAATTTATTATTTTCTGAAAATAATTATTTTAATTTCCTTACGCGGGCAGCATTCCAATTTCATTATGATTTGAAAATTGAAGGTAATCATTATTTGCAGTTCGTGATCCCAACTAAAGCGTGAGAAAAATATGATATTGTTATATTTCTGTGTAAGCTGTGGAGCAAAAGCCCAAGTGTTAGCCCTCTTTCAGTGCCTTGCGGCATGGCAAGGGTTTTAAATTGATGGTAAGATATAATTCGGCATGTTGCACCTCCAGTTCGCCACGTTCCAGTTTCAGTATCAATATCCTCTGCTTACATACAAACAAAAATTAAAATTCAAAGGCAGAAGGAACCCAGAATGAAACTCTGTACCACAGTCACACTGTAAGCTAGGCTCTTTTCAATTTTAGGTGTTACCTGTGTAGTCTACTTTTTAAGCTAATTAGTGCCATATTGGGTACTAAATTCAAGCAAGTAAATATTGGGGTAAATAAATTGCCAAAAAGCATAAACTGCAAAAAAAAAATGCTGTACCGCACCAATGGGAAGACGTTCTAAAGGCTAAGCAGATCACGTTTCTCAAAAAATTGTGACTAAAACTTGTTCTGAATTCAATATCTATATTTTGATATCGAGTATTTTTAATTCGATATTTATGGGTACCCGATTCCTTTAGAGCGATACTTTGAATGAGTATCATGTCGGTATTTTCACTCCGTTATCGTGCCACTAACCACGTATCACCGTTTATGCTGGCACTCAAAATACAAGGTACTTCACTAAATCAAAGTTATAGCTTCGAACAGTCAAGAATTATAAAATACAATATTACACCTTCAACAGTAAAAATGATGAGAGTAAATTGTGTGATTTATTCTTAATAGAGCGAATAAGAGAGAATTAGGGAAAATTTATAATAAATGAAGGAGAAAGGCGCTGAAAAGATAGGTTAGGTTGAATGAAAAACGAATATTATAAACTTTTGTATTTCACTCGAATTTTCAAAGACATCTCAAAGACGTACAATGTGTTAAAAAAAAATGATTTCTTCTTACGCTGCATCGATAATCAGGTCAGTTCTGCATTTCGATTCCGAAAAATTTAATCAGAATCGAAATCGATTGGCGTTATTGATTTCGATTCGATTTTGATTTCGATTCCGACAAAATTTGGTTGGTTTATAAGTTTTTCGTTTGATTAGTCGGAATGAAAAGTAATTTGCAAATTAAACCCAAATATATATTGTTTTTCAGTCAAACATTTTATATTTAAAAACGCATATTATTGGTAAGATTTGTAAAACAATATTGCTCTAATCTGTATTTAATAAGTTGGATAAATCTGCATTGGAAAATTTGTATTTAAAAACTACAGAGATAAACACAGGGAAAACAATCAACATGGAACCGACCTGTTCTTGATTCCTCTTCAACGCATGCGTAATATTTATACATGAAAATTATATTCGAACTTAAAATTTATTGATGTGGCATTTATTATCCGTTTTATATTAGTTCGAACCTTAGTTAATGTTTGAAAAACATTATAAAAATACATTGGTGGCGTGAAATTTTAATTTAAAAAAAAATCGATTTTTTTAGAGAATCCAATTCACCCGCGTGTAATCTCAGGTAATGATGTTTGTTGTTTTGAATGCGCAATACCATGCTTTTTTGTATCAGCTCACCCAAACAGCATTGCTAATTTTTCACGAAATATCAATAATATTGACTAGGAATAAAAATAATTCGAAAACTATTCGAAATCTATTCGATCTTAGTCGGAATTACGAGCAACACCACCAAAACGAGTCGGACTTGCATCAAATTTTCTTTTCAAACCCCATCGAGATGCAGAACAGGTCTGAATGTCTATCAATACATTATTAGAGAAGGACATAGTAGGGACATATCAGCTAATTTTCTGCATATTTCAAAGATAAACATTTTCATGTATGCTGAAATAAGTAGTAGTATCGTTTGCTGATGTAACTTTTTCTTTGATACCCCAGCTTTTATTAAAGATCAAACATTGCCTATTTGGAATTTTTTAAATCGATCGAGCTTCGTCTTGGGCTTCGACCAAGTTCGGTCACCAATGATCGGATCGGTTTCAGCCAAAAAAAAGATGAACTTTGGCCGGAAATTTGCTAATTTTTATTACTTAAAAAATTATATAAAGTTTTAGGTCAAAGCAGCAAATTTGCCTTAAAATATCTGCCTGCTTCTTCATCGAGTGTTCCTAGAGGCGTAAACATCGTTAAATAAGTGTTGTGAAAAAAACTCTCGACAGTAAAAACATTGATTTTTTTTTTACTTTTTCAATGACAACTCATCGAGAAAAAGGCACTTCCGGGCACATAAACTCGGGCCTCTAATTTCCCGAGCCAGTCATTACCTCTATAAATAACAGAAATACAAAGATTTCGAAATAAAAGATTTATTTATTAAGCGCAGAATCTTCAACGAACGATACATAGATAAATATTTAGAAGTATGCAGCACAGAAATCGCAAATTTCTATTGGACTTCGTCCTCCATTTTTGTGATGTTTGAGGAAGACAGCTGTTTAGATTTTATATTCTGATGAGCTAAATTTTTATGATCTGCACAAATACCAAAAGATCTTATAAAACCATTTAAATTTTTATTAATTTAAAAACTCCTTTTACTTTTAGACAAGTCATGTTTTAAATGTAGTAATTTTATACTGGATCTTGGCTAGCGCTAGAATAGAATTAAAAGATTTGGAGTAAATTTCAAGGAAAATCGACATAAAAACCTCGTGACTAGGAGCATTGTTTTACGATGTATCGATATTTTTAGATTTGAAAAATCGATGGCATACATCGATGTATCGTTTGCATCACCTAGTGAGGAATTATTCAGAGCTGTAGGACAACTTTACGCCGATATACAGAATCGGTTGCCAGGTGTTAATGCCGATAGGTTATTATTTTTACATTACAATACGGTACTCTAATAAATTTATTCTCATTTGTTAACTTATCGAATATTTGTCAGACCCCTAAACAGCCAGACACATTTATTTCAAGTATAGACTTCCTTATCGTAATGTTGCCATTTTCATCACTTGCTAGCATAAATTTACATTTATTTATTTATATATTTTTGCATTTGTTTGCAATTCAATTCAGCTCGTCAACAAAACTATTTTAACGAACAATAACAGCAACAAAAATTGTTCAACTTTAGACAATATATGTACAAACAATATAAGTATATGCATATATAAATATTTGTTTATATACTTACGTTTGTAGTAGATCTTTTTTGCATTTCCTTGGTTAAGAAATAAGGAGGTATAAACATAAATCGAGAAGAAGGCGTTGAAAAAGGACCAGCGCGGCCTAAAAGATAAAAAGCCAATGCAAGAAAATCATAAAAAATTGAATCAACAATGAATCTACAAAAATTCAAATTACCAATCCACAAAATAGAGCTACACATACTAATAGTCACATATATAATTAAACCCAGCAAGAAGACGTTAGACGCATTTTCGGATACATATTAAAAACTATTGCTCCCTAAAAAAAACATCGGAAAAATATTTCTCCAACCATTCACAATCTTTTAGTTCCTTGCATCATTCTACAATTATTATCTAACCCTTGAGAAATTAAAAGTTCTCAAGCAAGCTGAGATGAAGTTGAAAATAAAAACGTTCTGCATAATTTCAAGCAAACGTCTGATTATTGTGCAGAAAATGAAATTGGAGCTTGTGATTGGGAATATATTTACTTGTTACGTAAAATATTCTAGTGTTATTGTAAATACTAAAGTAAAAATGTCAGTTACAAAAAAACAAAAAAAAAAAATAAAACGTGAAATTTTCTATTGACATTCAAGCAAATGCCCTAAAACTTGCTTTTATATAACAGTCGAGGAGTACTCATGAGCCAAACCATATTTACTGCGTTAAAAGCAGTTTATTCATGGCGTTTTTTTATTAGAAATCAAATGTACATATTTTATTTTACTTTCTGTATTACCATCATATGTACATTTGAGATCCTTTACAGAATCATATTTGAATTCAAGTTGAGAACTAACTTTTTCCGAACTTGAGAAACATTATTATTGATACAAAGTTATGCCCTTTTTGTTGAAAACGCTACCCTCAGTAAAACAATAAATTCATTTTCTTATTTTAATGTTACTGGTTTTTACGTAATAATACAAAAAATGATCCCAATATGAGAACTTTTCCCTTAATTCAAGCTCATGCTGAAAACATTGTGTCATTAATTTGAGAATAAACAAAAAAGTACTATAAATTAAGGATATGTGTTTGCCTAAGCAGGGTGAAATTTTTCCTTAGAATACGATATTTTTTCCTAGCGTCAATAGAAAATACTTGTATGCAAAATTTATACGCTAGGTAGCGTTTGCGAAGAGTTATATGCTTTTGATCCAATTTAGATTTCATTACAAAAATATTTATGTATTTTAGTGGATCCACTAGATGGCGCTAGAATAAAATATATGTATTTATTGTTCGATAGTGATGACATTAGAAAAGTATGCAGTAAATGCGATTAGGAATGATTTTATAATACGATTTAGAAAACATACATCCATATATATGTACGTATACTGGATACGTATACTATATTTGGAAAAAAATATTGAAAATATGTAGTCGAGACTTACAGAAACCCCATATTTTTAAATAATTAAATATCCCTTTTTATTATCGGACTCAAAAGAGAACACTATAC
This sequence comes from Anomoia purmunda, assembly GCA_951828415.1. NCBI lineage: Eukaryota > Metazoa > Arthropoda > Insecta > Diptera > Tephritidae > Anomoia > Anomoia purmunda. Next base: position 130,703,009 of record OX639993.1, on the reverse strand, counting down.
GAACAAGTAAAGTAAAGTTTCATGAGAATGAAAAAGAAAACTGCCCACATATATAAAAACTGTAGCATATGTCAATCCTCCTGTATAAATTCATGGAAACTCTTTGAATTTATCACCAGAGGCATAACTATTAGACGAGAAAAGAGTAAAAGTTAATCAATAGTCGGATACAAATTTGTCAAGTAATAACCATTATTCAATGAATTATGTATATTATAAAAGTTTTTTTATAATAGCTATCAGCTATAAGCGAGGTAAATATTTTTAAGTCTTGAAAAACTTTTATTTCGAGATTTATGTTATAAAAGTTTTCACATAATAATTATCAGCGAGATAAACTCTTTTAAGTCTTCAAAGACTTATATGTTGAGATTTATATTATAAAAGTATTTTCATAATAATTATGAGTGAAGGACAGAACCTTTTGAGGACCATTTCGGGATTAATTTGGGTCTACTTCGAAGCAATTTCGGAATCCCTTCTGAACTACAATAGCTCGGTTCTAATTTGAATTCCGAGATAAATAGTTCCGTCTTTCACGACTTAAAAAAAGTCGTCTTACTCGTAATTGTTATGACTTTTAAAATATAAGTCTCAAAATAAAAGTCTTTGAAAGACGTAAAAAATGTATCCCGCTGTTAATTACTAGGGAAAGAGTTTTATAATATAAAACTTGTCTGACTCATAATTATTTTCAAAATACTTGTATAATTCTTTTCAAAATTAGGATGGCTTTTTTAAGACTCAACGGTCAAATAATAACTATTCTGGATCTCTGTTTATCATGGATATTTTTTGTAGGACTATGGATGGATGGTTTAATGCCTTGTATAACATACATAGAGTTCATGCTGGGAAATTCATTTGCAGATACGTGCACAACTTCATGCACATACACGACTACGTAAATATCTTGTTGTAAAAGAAATTTGAATTTTTAAATTAGTTTTGTTACCTCGTGCGGCAAAGTGTAGACGTGTTGGGAAGACATTGTTGCAGATATGTACTTGCATTTGTCGGACGTTTAGGCTGACTTCTCGACTGGACTGATTGCTTAACGACTCGTAAGGAAAATTGTGAGCTGGATGTTGACAGGAACTCGTAAACAAATCACATGTGCAGGAAAAGGAAGAAATATTTACATAAGTGCATACATACACACTCACATACACATACGATGAAAAAAACATAAAAAAGGAGCAGATTCTGCAGTAGCGGATTGTAAGAAAATGGCCGCTGCCTTGCTGGAGATGGGAAGTGCGAGGGATAGCGAGGAGAATGAAGGCAGGGAATTCGAAAGTACCAATCGAAAGAGATAACCTCATGTGCGGGCCTACACTACCATAATACATACATAAAAACATATACATTGAGTAAATATATTGTATGCATGTGTGCGTGTGCGGTGTTGTGGCACGTCTTGCATGTAAATAAATGTTGTGGTTTGTTAGAAATCAACATAAATGAAAATGTCATTACGAAATAAAAACTGTGAGAAAAAGAAAGTCATGCAAAAAATATGTGATCAAAATAACTGAAAGAAGTGGCAAAAAAAAAAACAAAAAATGATGAGAAAATGGCAGCAGAAAAGCAGTGTACTTGCGGACTGTAAATCTTTATATTTCATTACGATGTTCATATTGCGAGGAATGATGGTTATTTATCAGCAAATGTGATGTGTCTCACAAGAAACTCAAGATTTTAATTCACAGATTGCTTCACTCCCACTTCTTCACTTCAGAGTTGGCAATACAAATTAAAGTTCCAATTAATTAACTGGTTTACAAAGTTTTATTTCTTTGATATCAGTATTATTGACGTGAAACTTCTTAAGCGGGCCCGAATAAAAGAAAACCGCTACGAAAATTGTGGTGCCATAGTTAATTTGTTCTCCAAAAATAATCGCCGTAAAATGTTACTACTTATATACTATATATACTATATATGTATATGTCTTAAAGTCCGGGTACACTGCAACATATATGACTTATTTTCGCTAAAATAAATTTACATAAATCAGGTGCATCTACTCTTGTAGTTCCTAATCTGTCTTGGCAGCTCTATAGCCACAGTTCTTTAATCAAAGAAAAATATGTGGGAGGTTATGTACACTTTTAATAATTTAATTTTTTAAATCTCCGATCAGGAAATCAAGTTTCTAGAGGCAGTAAAAATCAAGAAACAGTTGAGTAAAATACTAATATTTCAAAATACAGTATCCAGTATGGTTAAGAGGGGACACATTTTAGGATTACTATCGATCAAATTTAGAGCCAACACTATTTGTTCGTTATTTCGTTCTTTACCAATTTTTTTTCAATAAGGCCAAAAATTCAAGCCAGGTGGTTGAAATGTGAATAGTGTTTATAGCCCTGATACTCTAACAGCCAAGCACGCGTAATTTTTGTTCCGTCGATTCCGTTTCGGTAATTTTGATATCAAAGATGCACCACGCTCCGGACGGCCAATTGTACAAAATATCTATGAAATAATGGAAACCATCGAATCCGAGAGTTATGTATGGACTGTTTCGGAGCATGAAGCATCCCAGCCGTCGTAGCCGAGCATGTAGCGTGTGCGCTTTTCACGGTGGGTTCCGGGTTCAAATCCTGCCCGGGGCAAGTAACATCAAAAATTATAGAAATACTCAATTTGTTTTACAACATCAAGACACACACTACAAATTGTTATCGCACACTGCAAACAAAACTGCTTAAGCGGTTATAGCGCCAGTTAAGTACCTAAGTAAGTAAGCATCCCAGGAGCTAAACATTGCACACAAAGCGGTTTGGAGCCATTAAAATAAAGTAGGATATGAAAAGAAGCTCGATGTATGGGTGCCACACGAGTTAATGCAAACACCTCATAGACCGAATTCCCATCTGTAAATCGCTGCTGAACCGCAACAAAATCGATTAATTTCTGAAGTGGATAACTACTGCTGGCGAAAAGTGGGTCACTTACGAATACGTCCAACGAGACCAGTCGTGATCGAATCACGTTGAGCCGACTCAAACGGTGCCCAAGCCAGGATTGACGTTTTGTTATGTGTTTAGTGGGATTGACAGGGAATCATCTACTAAGTGATGCCAGAAGCTCCGGGAGCTTGGTTGAAGGTTCTTACGCATCCATCTTATAGTCCAGACCTGGTTGCTATCTTTGGGGGACGATTTTGCTGGTGAAAAATTCGCCTCAAGAGTAGCTTGTAAAAATCGATGGTCCCAATTTTTTGCCAGTGTGGACGAGGGCTTCTATGACAGTGGCATTATGAAATTACCTATAAAATGACAACAAGTTATCGAACAAAAAGGTGCATGTTTGAGCTAAATCGCATAATTCTAACTATGCCAAATAAAACTTTTAATTTAAAAAACGTTTTTTTCTACTGGCCGTATGATTTTGCCATTTTCCACTTTTTCGAAAACAAATTATAAAATAAGCTTTTCTGAAGGTATTTTTGCTCTTTTCAGCATTGAGTTTTGCTTTACATTGTTGTTAACGTTGTCAGCAATTAATTACGATTAACAAGAAGTTGAGAATAACTTGATTTGCAAAAAAACTTTTCAAGGGCCCAACGGCTTCATACGAATTATTTAGATTTTCAAATAAAAGGTGTACAAATTATAACAACTTTACTGTATATATTAGGTCCTTCATATTTTTTCTAATTCATCATTTCATAAGATTAACAAATTGGCGAGAGTATACAATTTTTAAGCTTAATAAAAATATGTACAATTTTTCTGAAATTTTTTAATCTATGATGGCTTTTCAGGTTTTTTTTATTTATTTATTGTCATTTTCAATAAATATGTGAAAAGTGCTAAAATATATTATTCTTCTTCTAGCACGCCTTTGCTTTGGTAGCTGGTGCCCCGTAGAAATCCTAAGTTTAGCCAAGTCATTCTTCAATTGGTCTTTCCAACGTAGAGGAGTCCTTTCTCTTCCTCTGCCATCAACAGCGTACATCTTCAGGGCTGGAACGGTTTCGTCTATTCGAACGACATATCCTCGCCAAGGTAGCCGCTATATTTTAATTTGCTGGACTTTGTCTATATTGCAAAGACGTAGACATCCAAAAATCTGTCAGAGAATATTTCTTTCGATTTCGAATTATCTAGCATAATTTTAAAGAAGCCACATGACAGGGAATTCGCCCCGGCCCTAAAACCTTCCGTAAGTCGCTGCACTCTCTGATACAATTTTCGGGCGCCAAACTGGTACCGAAATTATCTTAAAACAGTCTTATCATGAAATAACTATGTAGTTCCAAAATTGTCCCCAAATGGAATGCGATATGTAGGTTTGTTTCATCTCCCGAAGGCGTCGTGAAGCCAAGAAGTGTTACTTCTAAAAATTTTGGCAATCCGATATGTAATCTTTCTTGGTTTTCTTTTCTAGAGTAGGTAATTGAAAATACTATGGCATTAGAATGTTTTCAAATCAAATCGTATACAACAGTGGATCTACTTTGTCTGCGTGAGCGAATGCCCCCAACAAAATGTGTACCACTGTATGCGAGTTGAGGAGGCGTGCAATAAAATTGTTTGTTGCTGTTCATTTGCAGTGCAAAACATCACACTTACATTTTTTCTCTGCTGCTTATTTACTGTTTTGCTGCATACAATTGTTGTTGGTGTTTCACATGCTTCTTTCTCATTCGCAACTTTGTTTGCACACAAATGAAATTGTTCCAAATGTGCGGTGCGCATTATCATCCTTGTTGCCGAGCAATGGGAATATGTCTGATGGCTTTTGTTTTTCACTTTTTTTTTTAATTTGAGTTTTTATTTATATTCCACTCAGGTGCGAATGCTACACGCCACACTTTGACAGCTTTGCAAGTACAGAAATTCACATAATTCTTTTTTGCGCTGTTTTCTTTTGTCTCATTACACAATTGGTAATTTTGAATATTTTACGTGCTTAGTATTTTTTAATGCATATCTTTTATTTTTTAAACAATGAAATTATTTTTTGAAGTGCATATTATATTCGTAATGCTGAATGTGCAAAATTGTACATGCCTTATTCAATGCCTTATAAATATTTGGTATTTGTTTGTTTCTCTAGAATAATGTAACCTAGCACTCAGATAAATCCCTAAAAATTGGTTAAAAGTATTAGTTTAAGTTTGATTAAATGTTGGATTACTATCAGTGAAATAAAGGAAAATATTACGCCTATTTTGTTTGAGGATCCAAGTAAAAGGAAGGTATAAATTTTATTGCAGACACTAATAAGAGAAGACATAAGTATTAAAGTGTTTATCCCAACTATACGACAAGGTCCTGTTGACAAGTTTAGACACTTAATTTATTTCTAACTAATTTTTAGTTAGCTTTGTATAAAAATACAGCTCATTGTATGCATTACAAATATCAGTAATCAGGAAAATTTTACTCATAAATAAATTTAGTATTAAGTACCAGTAAACTTTTACTAATTACTGAAAAATGTGCAGTAAAATTATTTTTCACAAATCACTGAAAGAAATTGCAGAAATGTTTATAGTTTACTGAAAATACTTAGTATTAGTAGAAAAAGTAGTTGAAAGTCAATCTCCATCCTAGATTTAATGAATGAATTGCATATATTTAAAAGAAAATTATATTTTTTTTTTTCAAACTTGAGGACTAACAAAAGTTGGATTAGTTGGTGACTTTTAAATCTTTAAAACAAAAATACAAAATACCAAAGCCTTGGCAAATATTTTACGAGACCTCTTTCTATATTTCAAAATAATCGGGTTAAAATGGATTCGAGAAAACGCTAAGTAGCTGAAAATGGATCAAATGGAATTCCACCAACAACGCAAGTAAAAACTCGCTAAAACCTCTACAAATTTTTAACGAATACCATATTGCTCATGGAATGCTTGTCTCTACGGGCTATATAAGTAGTTCCGAAGATTCCAAACGGAAAATGTTTCTTTAGAGCACCATCCCTAAAAAGCCAACCAAAATCTTCCTCTGATGGCGTCACTGTTGCTCTGGTGATGTCCACAGTTGACGAAGAGCCACGATCTATACAAGAGATAATTGCTGATGAATGAGGCTGTGAAATGCCATAGCTGTATCGCGAATATTAAGTAAAATTCTGCGATATAGGAGAAGTCTTCTCGATGAGTTCAACGAATTTTAAATTAAAGCCAAAAAAAACTCGAGTGAATTTTGCTAAATTTTTCTTAAAAAATTCGAAAATGAGTGCGGCCTGCAAACCAAACAGCAGTATATGGTATAGAGACCAACAGACAAACCCGTAAAATCAAAAACATCAGCAAAAAATGTAATGGTGCCAGTCAACTTTACCCGACCAAAAGTCGTTGCTGTTATTCCCCTGGAAAAGATAGATAAATTATGTGTTTAATGATGGTTCTCCAAAGTGGAGAAAACGCTCAATAAGATTAAGAAATACACTGAAATAAATGGCGATTTTGTAAAAAATATATTAAAGGCAAAGGTTAAAAATAAATATGAAAAGACTTTTGTTTGCTTTTCTTCTGGTTAACCAAGTACTCACTTGTATTTTATATATAATATTAAAGTTTCTTAAAACACAACGAATGAAAACAACCGTTATACTGGCACAGATAACGGTAACGGGGAATTTTTTTTCAATAATTCATTAACTACCAGTAACTATTTTCTGTCAACAGAAAACATTTTAGTGATAATGTAAATTAAACAATATAAGCAGTATTTTTACTGCAATTCCTTTTAGTAATCAGTGAAAGTAATGCAGTGCAAACCCAATTGCATTATAGTAACAAATTTTATTTATTGCATTTTTACTGGTACGGCAAAGTGCACATCCATGATGGGACAATAAAAACCAATGTAATCTTTATTAACTTTCAAAAATCTTAACAAATTTTCAAAAAAATCTCAAAATTTGTAATCATAATTTTTAGAAAATTCTACCCTATGCAGTTGTATCGCAGATTTAATTTTAGTATTTCGAATCGGAAGTTTGCAAAGACTCCAAATTTTTTTTTGTTTTTTGATAATTTTTCGCTGACCGTGTTGCTCATTTTCTCCCTTTAGATAGGATAGATATTGATATTGAGGTTTGCGCTTGACCTTTACGATCATAAAAATATGTATTTTTTGGCGCATCAAAGCAAGCCGGATATGGTAGTAATAATATCATTTTGAAAACTAAACCTTTATATGGGGGTGCTAGAATTTGATAAGTAAATTTCGGAGATATACATATTTGCTCTATAGCGGGCGCTGCACACCTATTTCCAAAAAAATATAATACCGTATAAGGTTCATTCCACATCAGATTTGAAGCCGTTGTTGCAAATTTCGATGAGATATTTTTTTATGCTTTTATCAAAATCTTTTTTGTCATTTTTATGATGTTTTACATATTTCATGAACTGCCTTTTTTTAACCGCTTTTTTTTTTAATTTTCCCAGTCAATTCACTTCACTATTATCCCCTCGCTGTGCGCGCTCGAGGTGAATTGACGCTCGTTGGTCAGCGCACGCCCTAGGACTGTGCGCGAGTTACAGGTGTTGTTTCGGCTTATGCCAAAAAAAAAACAACAACATCAGCTGTTTGGTTTTGTTGGTTAAACCAAATTTTATTTATTAGCTCTTCAGCACTTGGCTGTACTGTTGACTATTGGTTATTGTACATTCATTCTTAATTCTACCTGCTTTTATATATAATTATTGTCTACTTTGCATAATTGGTCAGCTTTGCATATACGAGTACGAGTACATATTACATTTATTGTTAGTAGTAATATTCGTATTGCTGACTATGTGGTATGTAGTAATATTTATTAATGTTGATGACTACTATACTCAGCGTTTGGTGAAATTGCTGTGCCAATCCAATTGATTGGGAAATGTGTTTTAGTTTTTATTGGTGTAGCCGTAGTTGTTAACGGCGGTGTCGGCGTAGCCGTAGACGTAACTCGCGCGGACCGTGCATGAGGTTCTTTTAAATTCTATAACTCAAAATCTGATTCCATCAAAATATTTTAATATATGTATTTTCCGGAAGACTTTAGAGAATTCATTGTGGTGAAAAAGAAAAATCGAAATTGTCCAAATTTGAGAAAAATCAATTAGTATTAATACTTATAAAGTAAAACTTGTTTAAAATTACCGTTATATAGAAGGTTTTATCCGATTTTATAATTTTCGATAGCTTGATTACTGACTTTAAATGCAAAAATTAGTGGAGTTTAGATCAAGTATTTTCTTGACAGAACTATTGCCAATCCTATGAGTCTAATAATGTCAAATTATCTTTACTTGTTACTGAAATATCGCGCCCTCTAGATTTTTACGTCGTGCTATTTCCGGAGGGACTAATAGACATTGCTTTATTAACTTGGTTATTAATTCTAAAAATTTGGGTGAATTCTAAAAATTAGTGAAGCCCTGATCCCTGGTTGGGCTTTGTGGTTGAGGTCGCTGCCGATCGGGCTTTCACACTGGACGAAATGGCTACCAGTCCGTATGCGGAATGGGAGCTTAACTCGAAGTGGTCTCGCTCACGAAGTCTGACCGAGATTTTAGTCATGTTCCACTAGGAACAAGAAGCCCCTGAGGGCGATCTGCCACGTGGTAGACACCTGGCCTTTTCATTGGGTATGCCCTCATATCGGGAGTATCGCGATGGCTGTGGTTTAGAACCTAAGTGCTAAGATTGCAAAATAGCCTGGTGCATAGTAAGACAGAGGTGTTAGATTGGCCTCGAGCCTTACCAAGGTGGTGGCATGGCCATTCCACAACCCTATTGGTATCGAGTATTCTGCAAGCAAACTCGGGCGGTTATCAACGCAATATATTGATACATTGTATTTCAAGGCGCCGTGGTGTTGGGCCATCTCCTGCAGATAACCACGTTAAATACTCCGGACGATGTCCCCATCGATGGCGATCGATCTCAAGGAAATCAATAGTAATAATTTATTACTTACATCATAAAGCTCGATTTCCGACCAAGCTTATCCTAGGATTGTTGGCAATCATCATGCCGTTATAATAAAAACCGATCAATACCATTTATTGCATATGAAAAAACCATAAACAGGCCGCTAATTTTCCTTTGCATCATGTTTTCCTGTAATGCCTCAAATTAAAATTCACTGCCGGCTCTGACCTTTCGGAAAATACATAACTATCGAATAATCAAATAACATCATAGGATAAAAATCTACTTCGCTCATTTGCATATCGAGCACATAATACAGAAATGTTGCATTATTTATTACACATTTTTGCAAATTCATAAATTTTGCAAGCACACTTAAAGCAATGCCCATAGCCAACAACAGTACCACAAATGAACAAAAATCAACAAATGACAAAAGTGATTTCGTGTAAAATTCAAATTAACCAAATACTTAATTATCCTGGAAATTTATTCAAATCATACACAAACAAATAAACTCGTATATACAACATTGCAAAGAAAGTGATAATGGGATGGGAGTAAAACGACTGACTGACTATTGAACATTAATTTCATTTGTTATCAAAAAGTTGTTGGTATAAAAAGCAGCGACTTATTAAGTATGATGTAAATTTCCTGCTCATTAATATCAATAAAATGATTGATCGCACACACTAACAAAGCCACGCAAAGCAACCCCAACCGCACGAAAGGACGAAAATTGTCAAATAAATATCTAGCTTGCATTCACTAATACATACACATACAAATCCACATACATTGTTGGTGTTAGATTGTGGCGGAAACCCTTTTATGCAGCGTCACCCTCCTCGCAACTGAGCGTTTGGTCTACTTACATGCAGAATGAGTTTGTGCAGTTAATAAATCCTTTGACAATTGTTACATTAATGTCAATAAGCCAACAACAACAAAAATTTCGAAATCAAAAGTAAGCTCAGCGACATTTGTATAACACGTCTCTGGCTCTGGCTCTGTCGTTGTTAAACCGAATAATCGAGGTCCTTTGCTGTCCGCTATTATTGCACTATTTTATTTTTGATCTCTGTTTTCGTGTTTTTTTTTTGTATTGCTATATTGTGGTGGGTTATTGTAGAAGTGCCAAAACGCCTCTGATGCTACTTTACTGATATTGAACTTGTTTGTTACTGTTGATGTTGTTGTGACTGCTGTTTGTTGATGATTGTTGTCTGTAATCGTTTATCCTGTCGCATTGTCGCACTTCTCAGTCTGTTAGCATTTTTCCGATGTTTGTTTGTCTGTCCATTGTATTTTGCGACTTTGTCGCAAGCTGCTAATATTATCTTTTGACGTTCATACAAAAGTAACTACGTACGGATATATGGCCTTTATATATATAACTACAGATTTACAAAGCACACGCTTTTATGAACAACTCCAGATTTTGGGAGCTATTTGAGGCGCTTTCTGGCATGTTAAATTTATCTTGATATGTTTTTAGGGTAATCAATCAATTTGATGCGTCCTCCTGCCTGCCACCAACAACTTGTTTTATTTCATTCAATTTTAATATAATTTTATTACGATTTTGAAATTTTAATTTAAACGGGGTTGTGTATATTTGTATTAGGCCGAAAAGGAAATCATAATTTTTGGTGACATATTCTAATTGTATAATTTATGAATAATGTTTTGATGAGGAAAAGGGGTCGGTCTGTAGTTCACTAAATAGATGGCAAGTTAAATCAGTGCCATTTTCATATACACATGCCTGAACTACACACAAAATTATAAGTATGGGGAAATCCTTGTCTACTCAGCCACTTTTTTTTTTGTTTTGGTATTAAATGAGGTAAAAACCTTATTGTTTCCTGATTTTTCACAATATTTTTAAATTTTTCGTATTTTTTCTTTGCTTGGGCCGCTCGATGTCCGATCGAAATGATGTTTTTCTGACAGAGAATGACCACTTATATCCTATATATAAAATACTCGTGTCGCGGTGTTTGTGGTCGAACTCCTCCGAAACGGCTCGAATAGGGCGTAAAGTATATTTTACGATTGGGAGAGGGTTGCCACCTATTTGAATAGTCGATTTTAATTAAAATGTGGGCAAGTTATATGAAGCATTCAAACATGGACTCAACCGATTAATCTCGGAGAGGTGAAGATTCATCTTATGTTTTGGAAGAGATGCCACCTTTGTTATTTTATATACAACTATATACAATATTAAAATATCATATCATAAGTATCAAATGTTTCGTTTTGTTGAGAAGCAAGGTTAGAGCAAGCTATATTTAGAAAAGAGCAAGCTGCTTGAAAAGTGGAATTGAATTAAATTATACACGAGTTATATGTGTATTAAAGTAACGATGTCAAACGGATCGTGGCGACGAGAGAGGGTTGCCACCTGCTTGAGCAATCAAATTCAATTAAGCAAGTTATACGAATTATAAAAGTTTTGGCGTCAAACGATTCATTCCCGCAAGAAGGTTCATAACTTGTTTTACAAGGGTTGCCACCTGTTTGACAAGTCGAATGTAATTAAATTATATACAAGTTATATGAAATACTAAAATATGTCTGTCAAAATGTTCGATTCGTTAAGGAGAAAGCTTCTATCATATAAAGAGTTGCCACCTGATTGAAAAGTTGAGTTTAACAAAGTTATACACAATTTATATGAAATAGTAAAATATGGATGTCAAAGGATTCGGTTTGCTAAGGAGAAGGTTTATAGCTAGTTATATCTAAAATATGGTTGCCAACTGCTGGAAAGGTTGAATTAAATTCAATTATACACAAATTATATGAAATAGTTAAATATGGTATCAAACCATTTGTTTCTCAAAGAGAAAGTTTGTATGTTCATATATTTTGAAGAGGGTTGCCACCATTTTTGAATGCCACATTTAATTACATAATACACAAGGATATAAAGTAATAAAATGGGATTGTCAAACTATTTTTGAAAACCAAATTTAATTGAATAATACACAAGGATATAAAGTAATAAAATGGGATTGTCAAACTATTTGTCTCAGCGAGAGCAAGGTGCATACCCATATTTTTGTGAGGTTTGAATTCTTTGTGACAGAAACGTTTTTTTGTTTACTTATGAAAAGGGCAATTCTTCAGGAAATATAGGCAAGGAAACGTCTGTCGGGTTTTCTAGTTATTATGGAAGAGACAACAAGGACGCCAGAAGAACTTCTTTTCTTAAATTTTAGTAAAAAAACAAATCTCTTAAATTGTTTTTTAGGGGGTTTGCATTTTGGACTGTGCTTTTTATGCCAAAAAAATGGACACATTTGTGTGCCATACATTCCGCCAGGCAGTTGTGATTATTGGTTCAAGGCTCATTCTGACTTCATACTTCAATTTCATGCAAAAATAGGTCACCCCGGTATTCTAGGCGACTTTAGTTTATGCAATATTTCCTGGAGATAAATGAATAATTATAATTTCCTCACTCTATCTAACATAAATAGCGTTTTGATATCATATTTAAGTAAGCCGTATTTTTGGATCTGATTTTTGTAAGCTAAAATAAATACAATCCTTAAGCTTTCTCTTGAATCAAGATGCATCGCTTCTCTCAATCGCCAGCATGCACAATTAGTGTTGGAAATTAGTTTTTTGGAATTTTTTTAGTTCCCAATTGGTAGAGGGTAGCTTTTAATTATTCTCCTATATACTGAGCTAAATAGTATTTTGTTTGATTGGTCTCAGAGTTTTGGAAAAAAGGATATAATAAGTCGTTTTAATATTTTGATGTCTAACGCTTACGATGTTTGTCTAAATCATATTCCACAATTGTAGCTAAAACCTTTAAGCTACGTTCATTCTCTAAAGAACTCAAATGTCTAAGGAGTTTAAGAAACAAGCTTTACAAAAGGTTCAAACAACACTATTCTTCGCGCACGTTATGTGTTTTATGGAGATAAATTTAAAAAGCTTAATAAATTTTCATATAGAAATTACATACGCAATGCAAGTTTTTCAGGATAAAGGCGAGGAAGAACTGTTAAAATATTCTGGCATCAGTTCAGTTCGATGGTGTTTCAGCTAATACTATTTTGACTTGCTTTCGTCTAATTTTATATACTTATATATATTATTATGTTAGTGTTGTTCTAGAGGACCTTTCTTTGAACCTAATAATTCTCTCAACTTCGGTAACTTAGTTTTGTCTAATATGTTTTTATAAAAAATCTGCCTTTTTTCGATCCAGCCTTCGAGATCCATATTTAATATCTCACTCTGTCTTCTTGAAGTGGATTATTTCATATATAAGTAAATAAGAGTCTCTGTGTTGTCGTAACTGAAAATATGTATATCATCCCGTTCGTTCGTTGCTTTCTCAGGTTAGCATCTGAGGTCCTATATTATTATTTGCGATTTTTATCAATGATACTTGCTCTTCTTCCTTTAATTGTAATTCCCTCTATTGTAAAGGCATGAAGATTTATTACAAAATTAGATGCCCCTAAATTTCACTAATTCTGTTGGCTGAGGTCGGCGACAACTTATGCAATTGGTATTGTATATGCGGGATTATATAAGTAAATTTATAAATATTTGTAAACGTCATTATACCTACTATGCTATGTTCCTACTTCTTAAAGTATGTCAAATGTGGCGCTGAAGGCAAATTTTGAACTTAAGAACTTGGGTGTAGTACGAGTAAATGTAAAACATAGAAAAGTTTTATTTTAGTGTGCCGGCATTTTATAAATAAAATTATATAGTATAATAAAAAATTATTTTCTTCCATTCCAAAATAAATTTAACTCATGGTTATATGGCAAAAAGAGCGCCACTCCGGTAGCAAAAAAATTATAAACGTTCAAGCGAAATTTTTAAACATACACTTTATTACATTGAAATTGAATACCCTCTAAAACTGCATACCCGAAAAGTTTCTAAACTCTGATTAAAAAGTTGATGCAAATTTGCTGAATTTTCATGAATTTCGTATAATGTTTTAAGCTTTGATATAGTTTGTGTTATGTAATATTTAAAAAAATGAATAAAAACTTTTTATGTAAATCATAGTAAGCATTGTAAAAAATCATAAGTAAAATTTATTAAAATTTTTCAAGGCGAATTCATACAAGGTGGTAGCAAGAAAAAACGTATGTATTTTGTTGTTGCGCCTTGAGCGGGAGTTATGTCAAAATCTGATATAGAATGTAAACACACAAATTAGAATGTAAACAAACAAAAATAGTTTGACATTACACCAGCTTCGCCGAATTGAAAAAAAAGTAAAACTCAGCTGTTTCTTCACTCCACCTTGTATGAATTCACCTTGAAAATTTTTATCGTTTGATGTTGCCATAACAACAATTTGAAAATTTCTTTTAAATTTGTTGAATTTCTGTGAGTTTCGTAAAATGTTTCATTTTATAGTTTACAAAAAAATTGTGAAATTTAATTAATATATGTACATAAGGGGCGATCTACACATATTGTATTGAATTTTGTCCAATACGATATGTCCAACACTGTCTAGGTGGTGTTGTGTTTAAAACAGATAATACGAGTAAAATGTTTGGCACAGCTGAGATATATTTACTAATATGTTTATAGTTTACAAACAGAACATTTTATTCGTTCATTTAACATTCCATTTCTGAATATATGTAGTTTCAAAACTCTAAGTGCCAAAGTTTATATTATCGGTAGATATTGATATACATATTTGGATTATTTGCTTTTGCAGAAATATTATTTCTAACTAACCGTAACAGAATAGTTACCTTGAGAAACCTACGAAGAAACATCACTGACATTGGAAGAAATATTTTTAAATATCACTATTTCAGTTCTATCTTGTAGGTAGGAATAAATTTAACGTGGATGAGATGGTTATTCTTATTATTTTATGATTATAAGTGGTGAAATTGTTGAAGGAATCGAATATATCAACTGATTATTATTCTTTAAATAAGTTTGCAGAAGAATTGCAGAACGCTTTCAAATCTCATGATAGTTTTCAATCGAAGATAGGCTTTTATTAGGTTAGGTTAGGCCAGTATTAAGATGCCCATTGTGTTACCACAAAAAAGAATTTTCTACCATCCCAGAAGAAGAACTTACCCCTCACCAAACCAGTTTGCCTCATTGATGAACCTCAACAGACAATTTACCTCGGTGCTTGAAACCTTACCAAGGTCATCCAGAAACGGTGATCCCAGATGTCGTATTCTGCTTTTACACAGTGTAGGACACTTACACTGTAAATGCAAGATCATTGCCTCCTCCTCGTCATTTTTGCAGCTCCTACAGCATCTTCGGAAGGGTACCCCCAACCTTTCAGCACGTTTCCCTATCTGACAGTGCCCTGTTAGAGCCCCGATCACGTTCGAAATGTTTTCCCTTATTAGAGAGAGAACGCTGCGCGATCGTTTCCGATCCCATTTAGGCCACGTCTGCCTTGAGGTTCGCCAGGTAGTATTTTGCCTCCATCTATTGTCAGCTTGCTTATATGTACAATCTCTGAGTAGCAGAGATGCGTTCTTTATCCTGTGGACTTTTATTTCTTTATTGAAATTTTCAGCTATATGTTCTTTTTGAGCACTTAAGTCGTTCCTGGAGTATTTGAGTGTTCACTCATTATTACATTATGTAATTGAATAATAACTTTAGCATAGCCCCTAAGGAAAACGTTACCTGGACTTAAATCCATAATATCGGTGGTCATCGATTATGCGCGTAGTCTTTTATATTGAATTGTATATTGAAAATACCGCGATGCACCATTTGTACTGTTTATTGTTAATGTTTGCGTCTTGACCTTCTTCGCAATGCGGACAACCGTTCCTTGAATTTTGGAGCAATTAATGTGCCACATTTCAAGATTATCACAATGAGCTGCAGCAGTTAGTAACGGTATTTCGGCAGTGCTGTGATATGTGGGAGAATACTGATAATATAGACAAGGAAAAGGTAAATAATGGTCAGAACTTAGGAGCAGTGCTTCCTGTGTCAGCCAACTATACAAATATAGAGGCGTGTAAAGGAACCGTTTTAAAATGTACATTATAATCCTGTGTGGGTGCGACGTTTGCTAAGGAAATTGTAAGTTGGAGAATTGTGAGAATATTTTTTATTAATTTGAGCACGTCTGCGGAAATCAAACGGTGATTTCACTGAATGATTTTTTGAATGTTTCCCCCAATTAGATTATTTCAGGAAATAGTTTGTTAATGTCGTTTTTGAAAATGCTGCTGATTGCACTGATTAATATGAGTTTTGCAAGTGCCTTAGTAAAAACAACCCCTATTGAGATTAAAAACTGTTTCGGAATGCACATAGCAATAGGTTGCATTTCCTTCCCAAAACTCGTATGTGCCGTTAGTAGCAGAAGCAATGGGTCTAATAAGAAGATGGACATTTTTGACAAAAAACAAATGCAGGCCAATCAAAAATGTAATTATACTTGTCATAGACTTGATCTGCTGTAACGATTGGATGGAGTGCCGATATACTTGGAGAGAAATCGGAAAGCCGCCAAAAGATACGCACGGTTTGTAAAGTTTTCGAATTGCGCTAGCTGAGATTTTCATGGCGGTTCAAATTTTTAGCAATAACAAATGATGCTCTGGATCTGAAGCCGCCGGGGTTTCTGTGGTATCACCTTCAAAATGATATCGCCAAGCCGACCAACCGTGTACTGAAAAGCGACAGGATAGTTTTAATCACTAGCCACAAGAAATTGACCTAAAATCAGTCAATTTGTATCATCGCAAGGGGTGTAAGTCGTGTAAACACACAAGGTGCTCTAAATGCGAGTTATTTTTTTATGTTATTTTTAGAAAAATAACTGTTTCAAACTTTACCACACAATGTAATAATAAAATAATATATTATTATTATTTTGGGCCGAGATTGTGCGAGTCCAGAAAATATTCGAAAGATATTAAAATATCGGCTTATAAAAACAGAATATACTTTTATATTACATGTCAACTATAGATGGCAAGCCTACTTCCGAGCAACAGGTTACAAGACGAAGAAAGGTTAGCTGGGAAGTATCGAATAGCGAGGCGAACGAATCAGACGTTTAATTATTTTGGTTCGCATTCTAATTTTCAATTATCATTACAATTAAATTCGTTTATATTGTAAATTAAATAAACGGTATTTTTATTCATTCGATACCTTCACATACATAAAGGCTATGTATACCAAGAAACACAAAAAAATCTTCGCAGCTTAGTGCCAATACTGAAAGGGATATAGTACAAAAATAAATTAAACTTTTTGGAAGTAAAATGCTTATTAAACCAGCTAGAAGTTAGATGTTCTTTAAACTAATTAAGCTTGTGATTTTTCTTTTCAATTTCATTCTTACCAAAATACAATTGATGTGAAACTTTCAGTTGAACTTATCTACTTATTGGCAAGCAAATAATTTCACTCAAGAATCGCAAAAATTAATTTCAGTTGTATCAAAATCATAGAACACAATACGCGTAACGCTACTGCCGGGAAACTTAGGTGGTTGGTGTGGTACATCTGGATGGGACTAAACTAGTTGCTTTTCCTAATTTCTTACATTTACTCCTAATGATTTTAACCGTGTCTTCATGCACTCTGAATTTGGTTTCAAGTTTTCTAAACCTTCAACTCATAGTCATTCAAAACTACATTGCCTATCATAGTATACTACATAAACGCTCCAACTAGACCTAAAGACATTTTGATGACTCTGTAGCGTCAACAGGACGCACCCATTGATAAACCTTAAGCTCATACAAAATTACACCATCATTAACCCTTACATTTTAGCTTTCAACAGACAAACTAATTTTGCAAACTAGACGTAATTAAAGGCCTATTAAAATATCAAGCAATTAATTTTTATCCTCTACCCAGATAATTTAAATGTGTTGATGCATTTTGTGAGCTCTGCGAATACTCGAAGGATGTGAATGACATTTTAATGCGAGACAAAATAAGCAAACATAAAATAAAAATTCAACAAGGTATAACCATTTACAGCTCTGTTGATCGTATGAAGTATGTAATTATCAAATTAGTGGATAATTTCAAAACAAACTAAAAAATAAAGCAGTAATACGAGCGGCAATTAAAGTGAGCAAAAACAACAGTTAATAATAATGACTTAAAGAGTACGCGTTGTACGCGTTGAAATTGCGATGCGTCAACAAACAAACAAACAAAAAAACGTAAATTTAAATAATTCATATTTTGAACCGATAATTAAATTAAGTTGTCAGTGTTTGTGTAGATATAGTTGAGTATTGTGGGTGTTTGAATGACGTTCCACAAGGATACACCAGACATGCGTCAATTGCATAAACACAGCTCAGTTTACATATCTGAATATTAGTCACTTCTGTTAATCATTCAAATGGTACGTACGCAAATGGTTGCACACGCATTTTGGATATTAATTAATGAATGCAATGAAAACTAGGCATTTGAAGCTCTACATGTTTACTATCCCCACGCGCTGACCAATGCATCGTAGTAGGTAGCACGAGCTACAGCGGTTAATTGCCACTAATAGTGCACTGTCAGGAGTGTTCAACGTTTCAGTGGTGCTCAGTGGTGAGCGAGATATGGCTTCAACATGCAATTATATTCGTGTATTCATTTAAGTTTTCATTATTCGTATTTTTAGACTATATTTGTATATTTATATTCACCTCACTTCTATACAACCAGCACTGTTCCATATGTCAAGGCCCTAAAAAATAGTCGCCTTCAAAAAGCTATAAGGTTTTTTCTTTTATCGAGCTTCAAAAAACACTCACAGAAGCACGACATCTCTCAATAACCAGTACAACAGGTAAGTGGGTTTTTAATTCTATTGAACTCAGACTTTGACAAGAAATCAAATTGAAAGCTAAATTTATGCGACTGTAACAAGACCAATTAAATACTTTTTTGCGGGATAGTTGATTAGACCATGATAAAAAATATTATGAGGTTAAACCTGGGAAGTGTTCAATCTCCACTTCTGTGAAGCCTGACCCTAAATACATTTCTGCAAAAGGCAGATTAGGGAGGCGCAAAAGTTGTTGCATACGCTGATGACGTCGCATTCGCACTCAAGGGAAAGTTTTCGCAAGCACAAAGTATGCGAGCTGATGCAGCGAACGCTTCAGGATGGGGCCGGAAATGGTGATGAAGCGTATACTCCCTAATAAGAGAAGATGTGGTTAGGGCTCTAACCGGGCCCTGTTTAACATGAAAACATTCTGAAAGCCTAAGTGTACATTTTCGAAGATGTAAGAATTATGAGGAGGAGTAAATGTCTCGTTCTATGTAATAGCTCACTGCGGTATCTGGGATCATCGTATCTGCATGAGGTTAGTGAGGTTTCAAACACCGAAATTAATTGCCTGATTAAGTTCAGCAGCTAGGCAAAATGGTTTACTAAGGGGTAATCTATCTTCGGATGGTGTCAATGTTTGTGGTAACACAATGGGTCTATGTGGGCCACTCTACCTATTTACCTAAACTATTGTCTTAGTTTTAGGCCATATTTTTTTGTGTGGAAATTTGTCAGCGGTATTTCCCTTGAGAGCGAAGTAAAGTACGAAGCGAAAAAATGTTAACCACTTTCTGGCCGGCATATTTCTAAAGTGACATTCGCCATTGAAATAAGATCATGTTTCGGTTTAAAGCTCCTTGGAATTTAAAAAAAAAAAAAATGTGTACATATTTTGTTTACAAAAAATATGTATAAAATCATAAGCCATTTCGACAAGTTCTAGCTATTCTACTTTTGATGATTTTTTTTCGCGACCTTTCCAATTTTAATTTTGTGTTTTGTACAAAGCTCCACGTCGTACAGTGCAGACGTGTACTTTTGGTTGTTTAATGTTATTTTTAATATTCATTACACTTTCAAATATTTTTATAAGAATTTTAATAACAATTCTAAGTAGCCCTTTAAATTTCAGTATAATGAGCTTTCAACTTTCAAAAAAAGCTTTTATATAGTTTTTGATGTTACTTGCCACAGCAAGTCCTATCCTATCCTAATAATTATTATTATGTGGCGTATAAGTACATCTTATATGTAGCTCGAAGCAAGTCCGAATTTTTATGCTATAACACAAATTGAGAGACCTGCGACGACTCGGCACGGTAGATGATTTTTGTGAGCAGTTTTTTCATAATACAGTGCAATCCCGATAACTCGTAATCTCAAGGGACTGGGCAATTATTACTACTTAGTAAAATTTACGAGTTAGTGAGATTAAGAGTTATCGGGAGCAAAACCGAAAAAATACGAGTTAGCAGGATTTTTTTTCTCTTAATTTAAAAATGTTTAAACAAATAATATTTGCATGTACATACTTAGGTAGTACGATTTTTAAATAAAAAGATTATTTAAATTGTTTATGTGTTATTTATTGTGTAGATAAAAAATCAGTAATATGTGTTTGATGTACAACTTTTTTTACACACAGTTTATCTATTATATTGTGCAGTTTTAGTAGAACTTCAAAATCAGTTTCATCAGTTTCATTTTGAACCAGGAAGTTACGAATGTTTTCAATACTAGACTTGGCACTTTTACTGGAAACCTGTGGAATGTCTTGATCGTTGTCATCATTTTCATCAGCAGCTGCTAGTCTTAAAATTTCGTCATTGTTAAAAATGCCTTCAGTTACCAAATCATCATCAAAATGTATGTAGTCATTGAATGTTATTGGACGTTCTTCATTTTGTATAATTTTATCCCACTCCCCTATTGTAATTAACTCACTGCTCACTATTATGACGTTTGGACCTTCGACAAAACCCCAAGCTCGATAACAATTTTTTATAGTGGCTTTCGAAATATTCTCCCAAGCTTCATAAGCAATATTTATTCCAGAATATAAAGTTATTGTGTGATTTGTAACACTATTTCCTTGCGGTACAATGTCTTGAAATTTTGAATAATGCCTTTATCGAGCGGCTGAAATTTGAAAGTGGTGTTTGCTGGCAAAAATTGTATACGCACATGACTAAAAACTTCCTTTACATTATGAGCTGGGCTATTGTCAATAAACAGTAGAATTTTACGTTGTTGTCTTTCCATTTGTTTATTCAATGATTGGAGCCATTCAGTGAACAACTGACCAGTCATCCATGCCTTCTTGTTGTCACAATAAGTTACTTATAATGTCTTCACATTCTTAAAGCATCTGGGCTTAACTGACTTTCCAATAACTAAGGGCTTTAGTTTCTCTGTACCATCCATGTTTACAGCAAGCATTATTGTTATACGGTCTTTAATATTTTTGCCTCCATGGCACTTTTCCCCTTTAAAACTCATTGTACGATCAGGAAGACATTTGAAGAAAAGACCTGTTATACCTGCATTAAAAATATTTTTAGGTTCATAGTCGTCTGTGAGCTTACTAAGTTTACAATGCCAGGCTAAGACCATATTATCGTCAACAGAATCACTTTCGCCACAAATTTTCTGAAAACTTATGTTATTCCTTTTTTTAAACCGATCGAACCAACCTTGGCTTCCTTTAAATTCCGTAATGCGTAATTTATCCGCAAAAGCCTTTGCCTTTTCTCGCATCAACGCTCCACCAACTGGCATGTTAGAATGACGACACTGTTCGAACCATTTCACTATTGCTTTCTCAAATTCCGGGTATTCACATAGCTTTTGTCTTTTTAACTTGGACTTTGATGGAAGATCTAAGTAAAACTCACGTTTTTTTAAAATTGATGTCAAAGTTAATGGAACAATTTTATGTCTAGCCGCCACATCTCTTTTTTTCACCACTAGATACGGCATTAATAATTGCCTGCTTTAATTTTACCGAAAGCGTATTACAACTCCATTTTGACATTTTTACTAAATGAAATGAACGCGATACAAATTTTAAAATAGGAGAACAAAAGCAATAGTGACTAAACATAACGGTAAATAAACGATCGCATTGCATTCTTTTACTACGCAGCATTCCACTGCTGAGAGTCGCACATGCTGAGAGTCACCTACACCAATTTACTATTCTCTTGTTTCGTTCTCTTGTTTTTTACATTACGAGTTATAAGACGTTTTTGGTAAGCTATTACGAGTTATAAAACGTTTTTGATCGATTAAAAAAAAACAAAAAAAATACTAATAATAATTATTACGACTTAGTGAGGGGACCGAAATGCATACATTTTATACGAATTATCGCGATTTTATCAAGGGACGGGCAATTATTACGACTTAGTGAGATTTTCGAGTTATCGGGATTGCGAGTTACCGGGATTGTACTGTATTTGATGTTACGTATCGTGGACGAGATTTGAACCCGTTGCACTCCAAATGGAGTAAGAATACGTTGCCCACGAGATTATAAAAAATTAAAATACAACGAATACCTGGTTTTCAGTTCAATAGTATTCGCTTAGTATATACTTCTGTAGCAACTTGACAGTTTTCTACTAAAATTTTGTTAAAATTGAGTTTGACACAGATATTTGTGTGTGTTTAATTTTATTTTATAGACCATTAAAATTTGTTTGTATACCACCATTTATTTTTCCAAGGAATCGGTTTTGAGATATAGGCATACACTCTGATTTCGAGGTCCTCTTGCAGTTATTTCTACATAACTCTAGAATTTCAAATAAACATATAAGTAAAAATAAGGAGATTTTCGAGCTTTTTCGAAAATCTTTAATTTTAATCATTCTATTTAGTGCATGAACTCTGTAAACAAACCAACATCCATGCACCTAACTGCGCAAGCCAGAAACATATCTTCTGTCACAGAAGTTCTGTGCCAAATATACAAAGAGACCTAGAGTTAAATACGGGAGCGAGTTTTGCAAGACGTCCTTTTTAGTTTTTTTTTTATCAAATATGTAAGCAAGTGTGCTCCATATAAGAAGTTGAGGTCTTAAACCTGCGGTTTAAATTCGTTTAGGATATGCCGCAATTGCTAAAGCTAAAGGTATAATTAAGACTTCACAAAATTGTAGAGGTCCTCTTCTTTGCAATTCAATTTTCACATGAAGTGCTTTCATTAAAAAAACTGGTTTTTGAAAAACCCTATTGAATATAGTATATGTATGTACATATCTGTTGTTTGAATAATCTTGAAACAATTCATACTTTGCTCATTTCTAAAATAAAAGTCTATTCCATTGGCGAAACCGTATGCGTCAAACACATACGTATGTACATAAGTCTAATGACTTTCGTGTCCATTGCTTATACAGTTGACCCCGCAAGCACTCAACTGCAGTGACACCCCACGGTGATTGTTTGGTTTTTTTTTATGACTCGATAGGAGCTCATCAAGCGCCGCTTTGTCTCTGTTGGAATTTCGTCTAAAAATTAGACTAGTTGTATGAATGTGTAAGGGGCGCGTGTACAGCGGGTGCCACATTAGCCGCTTGATCAAATGCAGGACACAGTCTATGGAAACAAATTTCATGCATGCACATGTCCTTTTGAGGCTATTGAGTTGAAAATTCTTTCATTAAAAAAAAAACATACATGCATATATGAAAATTTCGTCAACTATTTTGGGGTAATTTTCTATTATATTATACTATGGCTATATAAATGAGTAGCATTCATTTTAAATGCTTAATTTATGTATGTATGTTAGTGTGCGTGCGTGCTGATTATAACCCTTGTTCGACTTCTATCACTTACTTTACGTTTTATCTTAGACGCTACTAAATAGAAGGGTATACAAAAATGTTCGTACACTTTTATAAATATGTATGTATGTTGTACATTTTAAATGTCCTTTTTGACCAAAAACAACTTTGTGGCAGCTCATTTGGTTCTAAAGGCGCGTCTGAAAGATATGTATGTATATATATATACCTCTGTAAGTATATACATATGTCCTGGTGCCTGCCACATGTTCTGCCACTGCCTAATTTTCCTGCACATATTTACTCCTACATATTCATCTAGTTTTATGGCATTTGTGTTTTGCGGTCAAAAAATGACGACTTCACCAAATGTGTGTATTTTATTTTAATTGCCGAACACAGCGTGTTTTTAATTTTGTTGTTTTTTTTTCATTGCTATTCGGTCTATCTAAAGTTGTTACGTTAGTTTTAATTACGCTATTTTCATGATGGAAATGTTATTTTGTTGAAAATTCCTCCTTTGCCGCATTGGCTGTTCTTAACGTAAAACGCCAGCTACAAGCGGTATTTTAACCACTTTGCTGCCACGTTTGAATCCATTAATTTGGCATGCGCTTTTTCTTTCATTTATATAAATTCATACTAACATACATACATACATACATATGTATATATATAATTTGGGTAGGTCCTCTTTGATGTCGTTAATTTTCTCATTTCTATTAATTTAGTAGATAAAGCAAATTTGTATATATCATTAACATAACATAAGAAATAGAAATTTAATTTGCCGTCGATTGCGATAGGCGAACGAAAGCGGGCGATGTGTACGCGCTAAAAGGAAAAAAGTGAATCATATTAAGTTGAGATCGAAATTTGTATGGATATAAAATGTCACTTTAAATTTTGTATACGTGTGTACACATTGGCGCACCCAAGGGGGATTTCGGGGTTCGAACCCGCAACGCTTTAAAATTCTTAAAACTACAATACTCTCTTGCAATTAATTTACGTTTTCTTTTACTAAAATTCTTGTTTAACAATTTATTTGCTATTACTATGGAATATTAAGCTCATCTTGTGTATAGAGGATTTGTATATCTTTCATGAAGATGATGTTTTTAAGTATAAAAAGAATAAGAAATAGACCCACATGCAAGTCCGTCTTTTGTTTTACTAGTCCCTCAATTTTTTTTGAGATATCTAAATGACACATAATAGGTAGCCAGATGTATTTTTATAATGTATTGAGCATTTGCCGGAACAATTCATATCGGGCTACTGTGATTGTTCACATATGAGGTTTTCCATTATAACTTCTACACTAAAGCAACTAGGAAAATGAAATTTGGCAATCCTTCCCTGTATTATTAATGAAAAGTGTGTTATTAAGATCGGATAACTATAGCTTAGCGATCAACTGATTATTCAAATATGAGGTTTCGCGTTATAACTCCTACAATAAAGCATCTAAGGACATGAAATTTGGTTCCCCTTTGATTTATCATTAATTAAATGTACACAACAACAAATTATCGAGATCGAATGACTATAACTCATAGCTCCCATACAACTGATTGTTCAGATATGAGGTTCGGCGTTAGAACTCCTGAGTTAAAGTAGGTAAAAATTTAAAATTTGACACTCCTCTCACTTATAATAAATTGAAAGTATACAATGAAAATCATCAGGACCGGGTTTCTCTAACTTATGGCCACTCACTTATCAAATCATACCAGGCCTACTGAGAAAATCAATAAGAATAGGTTCTGGTTTTAGACTTCAATATTTATAGCATTCCTTGGAATGCGATTGAGCCAACTTGGGCTAAATTCATTGCTATAAAACTTTCCTGTCACGGTTATTACCGAGTTTTCCTGCAGACAGTATAAGGGCAAAAACATATGAAACCTCATACAGTGGCCATGACGGGATATTTTTTAGTTCTAACGCTTAATATCAATACATTTCAAAATACATCTTTATTTTTTATTTTTTCGGGAGAAAAACGGCTTATTTTATTATAGCAACTTTACTTTATTTTAGCGTATTTCATTTTGTATGAGAAAAAAATATTGTTTTAATATAAAGGGGCTTTCAATAGGAACGCTACAAGAGTTTTTTTAAATAAAACAAATTAGGTTTGGGATATGAATTAAATTCTTTATTCCTGTGAAAGTACATTCGATGCCATTATGTATGGAACTCGATTTCTTTTGCATGGGCACCAGGGGCACGCTTGCAGAAGTCCAGACGCTGAACCCAATTTTCGACGGTTTTCAAACATAAATCGGCCGATAATGCTGCAATTTCACGTTCGATATTCGTACGAAGTTCATCAATCGTCGCTGCCTTGTTGGCATAGACCAAAGACTTGACGTATCCCCACAGGAAATAGTCTAACGGCGTCAAACCGCACGACCGAGGCAGCCAATTGACTGGGCCATTTCGTGAGATAACACAATCACCAAACTTGGTTTTCAATAAATCGATTGTGATATTCGCTGTGTGACTTGTGGCGCCGTCCTGTTGGATCCACATATTGTCCAAGTCCATATCATCCAATTCGGGCCAAAAATATTCGGTTATCATTGAGCGGTAGCGATTCCCATTCACAGTAACGTGCCGGTCTTGATCATCACGGAAGAAGTACGGCCCATAAACCGCACCAAACCGTAATTTTTTCGGGATGCAATGTTGTCTCATGGAGTACGTGTGGATTGCTACCTGTCCAATAATGCATATTTTGCTTATTGACGAAGCCATTCAGCCAGAAATGACGACGACCATAAATTGGACGTAGCGCTCTTAAAGTTGAGGCCATTGACTCCGAATTTCGGTAGTAAATTTTAATAATTTCGACTCGTTCTTTCCATGATGAAATGGCAAACCTTTCTGAAGAGAAATGTCAAAAGAGCGGGAAAAATATGGCGTCGTTTGCTGTCTGCTAACAGTACAGTAGTTTAAATTAAATTTTATGTATTCATAAAAGGTTTGAAGGTTTCGGCAGGGCCGAAGGTAGCACTTCCTTACTTGTTTTTTAATGTTAGATGTTAGATGACTTAAAAAATATTTAGTTATAACATACATGCCCATTAATTCTACGCCAAATTGGGCACCCATTGGCTTTTACATGTCCGAGTTTTTCCCTATTTTTTATGTTATAGTACCTATTGAGAGAGGTTTCCCTAATTTTTTGAATTGTTTTTTTTTTGCCATCTTCGAGATACCGATTTTTGAAGAACAATGCCCTTTAATGCCCATAATTTTGCGAAAAATTTACTGATTTTGGAATATAAAATTGAAAAAGGTGTAGGCCCACATTTCTTTAAAATTAAAAAATGTTTAATACAAAATTTCAGTTTCCAAAAAAACTAGGTACGTGTACTGATCGAATTTCTTGAAAATGTTTCCCAAAACTAGCTTTCACTCCACAACTTTTGAGCTCAGTCCGTTAATGGAATAACAATTGGATCTATTTTTTACAGTTTTTAATTTAATTTTCCTATCAATTTAATTTATGCAAATTTAAGCAAATGCAATTTAATAGTTACTATTATATTGAACTTTTTCATCATCATCCTAAACTTTTGCCGATACAGCTCTTTGTGAGCTTTGAATTACTGAATACTGGAATAATTGTTCAAACATTGATTTTAGCTGCCCTTGCTCGTAGCCTTTAAAAATTTTAATCGGTGCTCAAAACTGAAGAAATTTGCAGAAAGAAAGATGAGAAAAACTTTATTTTACTAAATTCATTGCAATTTATTGAAAATAAAAGTAACACTAATAATAATAACCATTGTGACTTAGCTTTACGTGTGAAAGTTGACATTGTGCTTGGAGGGCGTGATTTGGATGCCCGCTGAGTCTAGAAAAAATAATCCTGGGGCGAAGTTGTGATAGCTGAAATACCAGTTATAGCGCATTATTCATCAAAACCAGCTGCAATTTGGGAAACACATTATAAAATGTGGAAAAAAATCGAGCCAGGAGATAAATATTCTCCCGGTTTTTTGACAAATCTATCTTACTATATTAGGACAAAATTTGGTTTTATAAGAGTTCTATTTCGTGCACGGAGAACTGTAACGACATTGGCAGTAAATGAAATAGGTCCAGTTATTAAGATTTTTAAAGTAAAATTTTTTCAGCGACAGTGAATATTTGCGTTGTGCCACGAACATGACGCTTGTAAGAGAAAAGAAAATTAACGTAGATATTGAGATAGCGAGATCAGTACTTATATACTTACATACATATGTAGCTTCTACTACCCTGCAAGCCAACACTAACCAGTTTATACAAAAATTCTAATATATTCACGCATTTTTTCTCTATATACCAATACCAATGCACATTTATGGGACATTTCTTTCTTTAACCTTAATGCGATAAGAAACAAATTGTTCTAAATTACTTAAAAGTTCGGGCTTCCGAAAACAAATTCATCGTACTAGGGTTAATGTATTTCGAATTTCCCAAAAAGAGAAAACGCTGGTGTTCTTAATTCGTCTTCATGAGTGAGAGTGAGTGAAGCAACAAGATTATCATAAGAAAAGAAAAATCCCTAAAATGGGAAATAAAGCAACGCCTGAAATTCCCGCGTCTTTTGCATAAAGATTTCAAAGAGGTAAGTTGAGAAAATCTTATAACATTTATAATATTTTTCCATTTTAAAATAGATTTTCCGCACAATCGTAAAGCTCCATACAGCCAGCAGATTTCGCCAGCTTATTGCATTTACGAGTATCACAGCCAGCACATTTCGCTAGCATATTTCGCCTTCTTATTTATTTAGTTCAGCCAGCACAACCTGCACAGCCAGCACAACCTGCACAGCCAGCACAGAGCCAGCACCGCAAGCATAGCCAGCACCGCAAGCATAGCCAGCACCGCAAGCATAGCCAGCACCGCAAGTATAGCCAGCACAGAGCCAGTACCGCAAGTACAGAGCCTGCAACAATATATCATTGAAATAAATAAATGAATAATGCAATAAACTGATTTTTGTATCCTTTAATTAAAAATTTGGTGGCTATCGTCTCCATGGAGTTAGCCACTTTAGCCGTTATCTTCACCTGGTTGTTAACGGCTAATAATATGGTTAACATGTAGTATAGTTAACCATATTATTAGCCGCTTTAGCCGCTATTTTTAGCCATATCTTCACCATGTTGTTAACCACTTTATTGGATATCTTTAACTACATGTTAACCATATTATTAGCCGGTTTAGCCGCTATTTTTACCCATATCTTCACCAGTTTATTAACCTCTTCACAAGATATCTTTCACGACATGTTAACCATAGTTTTAGCCGAAGAAAGGGAAATTAGAGGAGTGCAGCGATAGTTCAGTTAAATCGAACATTTCTATTAGTGCAAGAGAAATGCCGTATCACACGTATATGAAAAAGTAGCTAATATTTTCACACGGCTAGAACAAAATTAGCCATTTTTTTAACCACTTTATAAATGAACGCAACCCACCGGTTAACCACATTTCTAGCTGGTAGTTGGCTTGCAGGGTAGTACTCCTACAACTTCTACAACTACTGCTAACTACCACTACTAATAATTTCTGCTACTACTACTGACCACTACTAATTATTATTACTACAACTACTAATAACTACTACTCACACTACAACTACTACTATTTGTACCTATTCTACTACAAATTACTACTACTTATTTTGCTACTTTCTACTACTATTTTTTTTTACAAATTTTACTACCATTATTACTAATACTTCTACTGATTACCACTACTATTTTCACTAATTTCTACTACTATTTTTACTAATGCTACTATTGATTACTACTGCTATTCTTACTACTATTTTACTAATGCTAGTACTTATTACTGCTACTATTTTTACTAATGCCACTACTAGTTACTACCGCTATTTCTACCAATTTTTACTACTATTTTTACTAGTGCTACTACTGATTACTACTATTATTTTTACTAATTTCTAATACTATATTTTACTTATCGCTACTACAATTTTTGCTAATACTACTACTAATTACTGTTACTTTTTTTAATAATTCTATTACTACTTTCACTAAATTCTACAAAAACTTTCACTCATGTCCGAAATGAGTCTGTTTTGCACGAATTATTGCAATTGAGATTCAACTGTACTAGTTTGTAGTAATTTCCGGCATTCGTCTCGTTACCGATATCAAAACCGTAATCGTCTACCATATACATATATGTATACATACTTATGTGAAGAGTGATCTGTTCATATTTCCAAACATACTCGCAGGTGCGAGAATCAGAATTTGCGGAAATTTACTATTGTACGCTACTGATGAGTTAAATTTAATTATATATTAAAATATGCCAATTAATTTGAAACATGCAAACAAGTAAATACAGTGCGGTGCCATATAGCGTTGTTAATTTTCTAATAAAATGTTAAAATTTTTTATTTCTATCTAACTATCATGGCTCTACAAAGCCCTTTTAATGAACTTGCACAATATTGAAAATATATTTACATATGTCTAATAGAATAATGTTAGCTGATTGGATCTAGTATTTTTTGAAAGTTTTGTATTCAATATTTTATTTTTATTATTATACAAATTTTCACACCTTGGCCAACTCTGCAGAAAGCTTTAGCCGATTTTCGATTCGAAGATGATTTGACGTCTACCAAACATTTTTTTTTCGAAATTAAACTAAAATGAAAGTTTTTGTTAATTAGCATTCAGAGCTAGATTTACTGAAAGTAAGCATAAAGTACTTTTTAAATGACGCTTTCTTTATGAACGCTATTGTGGAGATATTCCCGTTGTTCCAATTTTAATCTAATCTCAATCTAAAATTTTAATTTTTATTTCTTAGAGTTCGCCTAAAACAAAACGATTCCATAAACAGATGTTTCATATTCAATGTTTCTACACACATACATTCATATTGGGGATACACAAATTTTCGACAATTGTAATCCCGGGTTGTCTCGAATAAATTTCACTAAAAATAAAATTATAAGTTGCCTTTAACATAATTTACTTACATGTATTAATTTTTGGGCCTTATTTATTTATATCAACAATAATTTTTGCGTCCTGGTTTTATAAGGAAATTATTGAAAAAAGGCTAATACTTTCAAAGAAATCACCTCAGATCATAAAACCTAGCGATGATAGGAACAGATATGCAAGAAATAACCTCCGAAAACTTAACTGGAATCTTTTCAGTAGTTTTGAGGTTAAGACCGAACAGCAAAAACTCCCTACCCAAAAATAAGTAAGTATGCGCTATTTTTCCATCGGAATTATAAAATTCATTATATTTTAAGACATCTACGAAAATATTTCGGAAAAATATTAGCATTTACGTTATTCGATATGAAAATACAACCAAAAATTTTTTTTTTCCAAAAATCACATCAGATCATAAAAGCGTTTAAGATTTAATGTTCTGAATAAAAATATTTAAAAATTTGTTAAACGGAATCATAATAATGAAATATTGAATGCTGTTTTTGACATTTTTTGGAAAATTGGTTTAAGAAAAACTTAAATAACTGAGTCAAAAATTACCGATTTAGGCTTATAATATTTTTAAAAGTTTCTTTGCAAAAATAAATGAAATTCATTCTCATGTTTCGCGACCCAAAATTGGTCTAAAAAGCATTTTTAAGTGACGTACCCCTAATTAATGATATATTTGTTAAATAGTGTAATTTCCATAATCCAAATGATTCATTTAATAACAAAAAAAATCAGCAAAACCCCTATTTGCCTTTAGCAGTTTTGCTTGAAGAAATTGGTATTTTAATTCAAGTCTACAATTTTGTGATGTGTGCTTTTGTATGAGAAATCCAAAATAAATATATTCGTTAATATGTAGGTAATTTAGTATCCACATATGTAAGTATATACAAATAAACATACAAAATTTATATCAACACAAAATAGAAAAACAAAACAAAACAAATGTTTGCACAGGTGGATAAAAATCAGCGACACAAACAATTTAATTTAATTTCAATTGAAAAGCAAGAGGCTTCACACTTAAACATCCGCCGTCACTTGATGAGCTGTAAATCATTGGAGGCATTTTAAACGTAGGTCATTTACATTGTCAACGGTCCTAAATGGCAATACATGTTATTTTAATGAAAGCAGCGCTTTGATAAGATAAGGTTTTAAACTTTGTTGTGAGGGTGTATTTAATAAAATACTAACGGTATATTAAAAAAAAACATACTATCAAAAAGTGTCGCTTAGAGACTTTAATAATATCAATGACTATATGCAAATATGTATATAGTAATATATATTGAAAACAATTTCAATTTTATGCGTTATCTACTTTACTCAAAAATGTGAAAATTTACTTCATAACCTCTGGCCAATTTTTGTCAAACCGTACCACGCTCTATTTCCCGTTCGTAAATTCTCTTTAATCGTCATTTGCATCATATTGTAATTGTACATGTCATGTGTCATAATGTCATAATGTCATAACGTTTTTAAATACAAAATTGCTTAATTTTAGTTATGCTTTTCTATGAAATCCCAAAAACAAATTTTTAAATTAAACATTTTTTGACTGTATGATAAATAAAATATTATGACACCTTGTGAATAACCTAATAGTCTTGCTCCCAGATGCACAAAAGTTTCAACGCATTAATTTCGTACCAATTTATCTTCGACATGAGTAGCTGTAATTATATATAGAACACGCTAAAAATATATTTACTGATAGAAATAAATATTAGAAATACAATGAGACTAGTAATAGCGGTAAATAATAAAGGTGCAGAGCATTAACGTACCCAAGGAGAGGATTTTTAGGGTTCAAAGACGCCCTGATATTGATACTGTAATTTTATTTGCATTTTCAGTAAAATGGTTGGCAATGGGATTGAATGGAATTTAAAAAGACGGGAAATTCGAAATATGTACATAGTTATAGACAATGAATGTTTACTATTCCTAATATATCTGGCCCATCTCAAGTTAGCAGAAGTAGGACAGATACAAAGGAAATGTACTATCATCCTCTTCCAAGCAAGATATGCATATCGGGTCATCGTTGATATCTATTGTGACCATATATTTTCCCCAAGGGTTGTGTCCTGATACCAATCCAACCAGGGGTCGTAACTCCTTACTTACTTAATTGGCGCTATAACCGCTTAAGCGATTTTGGCCGAAATTCTTCTACAATGTGTGGTCTTGATGTTGTGATACAAATTGAGAGATCTACAGTTTTACGCTGACTCCGAACGGCAAATGATTTTTGTGAGAATTTTTTTTTGCATGCCAGAAATGCGCTCGGAGGTTTGCCGTTGTTTGCCGAGGGGCGACCGGGATTTGAACCCATGACCCACCGAATGAAGCGCGCACACGCTAAACATTTGGCTACGGCGGCCACCCTCCCAACTCCTTCCTTCTTTGTGTAAGAAGGAATTTCGTCCGGTCTTTACAGAAAGCTCTTGGTTGTTTTTTCAGTAGTGCACCAACGGTTCTCATCCGTCCTATACATGAAAGCCCTGATGCGCCTGGCTGTTCCCAATGGGATCTGCCAATGACCCGCAATTAGCCAATTCGTCATCCAGTTACTTTGAAGACTGCCATGTTCCGGCACCCATATGAGTGCAAGGTTATTCCATTTAGCAACGGAGTTCAGCCTCAACTTAGTTTCTCGGACAATTTTTGAAGCGATGCAAGCAGTCGCCAAGCCTTAAGTGCAGCTTGGCAGCCACGTCACCTATTAACAATTAAGTATAGCAAACATTTCTTATTGGCAAAACTATCTGAAACAGTGATCTAGGGGTTTCCTTCCTCAAAACCTCTGTTAGCTAATGTAAGACCGATCTCTTCTTGTCTTCTGGTAGAGACAAATGTAGGTCTATTGCCTATGTTCTGTTCTGTATTGTAAAATGTTTACTGGATCCTGAAATGGGAGAAATTAAGTTATATCCATGCCGTCTTCCCTATTCTGTTACTCTAGCCCTCATTCCCTTCGCCCTTCCCTGGCTTTAATTGCAATGGGCAACTATGCCTGAGAGCTTGGATACCCGATTTCGGATATCCGCCCTACCTCAATTCCATCCCAAATATTTTACTGAAATCATTATCACTATTTTTACTGAAATTTCTTTCAGTAATCAGTAAAATGTATATTTACGAAACATTTATCGTTTTGTAAATAATTCGAACAATTAAATAAAAAAAATTGATTTCTTAATTGTTTGAGCTGTTCTTTACGTTTTGAAAATAAAGTGAAACACATGTTTTTAATCCCTTCATGAACTGAATATGAACAGATGCTTGATTGATGAATAATCACAGACAAATGTTTTAATTATAGTATAAATCTTAAACAAAAAAAAAAAAAAAATAATACAAGAAAACACAACATAAACCTAAAACTGAAAACAAAACGGAATGTAACATTGTCGTGGAACATTAAGAATGCTTAAATGATTGCAGAAAATCCTAAGCGTAAGCTTTTAAAAACTTTAAGTTAGTAATGGCGAATACGAATTCAATAATCCTTCCCCCAAGTTTTATCTTATGATGATATATTAAATTCTTATATTTTCCCGCTTAAATCTAAAATCAAATAATTTGAACAGAGAGATTCAATACCTGAATGAAATATTACAAAGTTTATCAACTAAAAGCCATGATTAAAAATCCACAATTTCCAAAAAGGATTGAAAATGTGATTATGTTTTTTTTTTTTTGCACTTAAACGCCACAAGCTCAAAAAGTGCTATTCCGATTTACACAAAAAACATATCACCATAAAGAAGCTGAATGTACGGCATTCACAAAAGGTTAGTTTGATTTGCTATTTAAGCCAAAAATTACCAAAAAATTAGTCCGCTGTTTTGAATGAGGCACCACTCATTAATAAAATATTTGCTAACTAGAGAAATAAATAAATTTGTAAAAATTTTAGATTTTATTTGTTGTTATTGAAAATATACATAATTCATATATTAGTTTAAGTTACACGCATACATATTTTTATAAAAATAACAATAAATAAGTTAAGTTAAGGCCCACTTGCGAGAAAGCTGATTAAATATTTAACTCAGTGTTTACCGGTGAAATCAATAAATTTGCTTGCACAGCAGTAGGTTAGACATAAACTATAAATATTTACAGATGTTCATTAAGAAAAATGTTATACTCGCTGTATACCTTTACCTATATACCTTTCTTTCAGAGTAGAATTGGGAGTTTTAGAATGGGTTACTAAGTATTTATATTTCTATGTGACGACGTAGTTTATAGTTGATATGAGGTAACAGAGAAGTCATTGGGTGCCAAAGTAGGAATATATGGCGGATAGCCAATAAATTGCATGCTTTGGTCGGGCAAAAATTCTTTGTCAGTGCCGATATATGAGAGCTTGAATTGGCTTGGTAAAAGATGATTCGTCTCTTTTTGTTCTATTTACGAATTTCCCCAATTACTTGTGGCAAAGAAATGATTGTATACCATTCAGATTTGACGATGTAGTTAGTTGTCTCCTGACGAGTTTTCCGGAAAAAAGGCGCCCTGTTTTATGAAAGACCCATACAGTCGATTTAGTTTCGGGCTCATATGCTTAAATCCATGATTTGTCACCTACATATGTATTGCCGGCACAACTATTTTCCGTTTTTAAATAGCACTAAACAAATCGCATCGTTAATGAAAGAGGCTAACAGGGTTGCTTTTGCAACTTACAGAAATTTTATCCGAGTTGGAGCGTTCTTTTGCAATTCGGGTGCAAAGGAACGGGCCTATTGAGTGAGATTCAAAGCTAACACAGGCAGGGAAAATTTATTGCATCAGTTTTTTTTACGATGCCAAAGGGTGGTACTTGGATCGCCGTATAATGATTTGAGTTCATAGATGATTTCTTGTCTTGTTAACTTGTCGATTAACAGGAGCTCTAGTACTTAGGGAAACCAAGGGGAGGCACAACAGAAAAAAAAACACGGAGAACTTTTGAATCTTGAATTGGTTCGAGAGCTGAAGATTACGATGGACAATTTTTTCTCGTCTTACAATCTGGGTAAACATTTGCTGTCTGAAGGTCAGATAAGTAAGCTCAATGCGAAAACCAAAAGAAGCATTCCAATAAAACTTCTGCATAGAATAAAGCAAAGAGACCATTATTCCAATAAATAAATAAAATTTTTAACTCACTGAAAGCACAATCCTCGTATCATACGTTGCCATAAGATACTAATGCGTAGTTCTAAAATGTACAGTGCAAACTTCAAATGCGGTTAAATCGGATGGAAAAGAACTTCCAGAAGTTATTCAGTATTATTGCAAGACAAAGGGTCATGCAATTGACACAATTTTTTCAATACAGTCGACAAAATGTTGTCTTGTTACAGCTAAAAGAAGAGAATCAAATCAAGGACCGCTTGCTGTATTCTCCAAAATGATCGACACTTTAGTTTCGAACGCGTTCATTATCTTCAAACATATATATATATAGGTCCAAATTGGCAAACAAACAAAAACAAATGAAAAATGCGGCGGGTTTTTTTGAGAGCTTGGAATATCTTCTGCAAAACCATCGTTCGAAACTCCTCGCGGAAAATGTAAAATCGCTCCGTATGTGTGAAAAGCCACACACGAGTATAGGAAATGTAAGTTTTTTTTAAGGAGGAGATGATCAATTTTTAGAGCCACTATAAATAACTCACACACTGCTTGTAGTAAATATGTCAAATTTTGCAATAAAAACGTGACGTGTTGGCGCGACAATACAACAAGTGCCCACAGCCAGAAATTTAAATAGCACGTATGTATTTTGAGATATGCAAGCAACAATAGGATTGGAAAAAATAAAATGACAAAAAATAAATAAAACACATGGCTGCACAGGTGAATAAAAATCAGCAACTGAAACAATTTAATTTAAATGTAATTGGAAAACAACACGCTTCACACTTCGTAAATATTCGCGGTAACTTGTTGAGCTGCAAATTCATTGGATACATTTTAAACGTAAGTTTTATAGTGAAAACAAAAGGCAGTTTAAAATATTCATATAAAATCCTTCGCTATATAAAAGAATATTTTCCAACTTTGTTATGAAAAACTGTCGCTGAAGTTATACAAAAATTTCAGTGACCATCAACTCCTTCACCCAAAAATGTTCAAATCTACTTGGCACCAACAACTGATTGCATTTTTCGGCCTCACCCTTTGCTTATTCAATATAGTTTGGACAGATACTGCAACTAGACCTTGTCTCATAGCTTATCGGTGCTCTAATATTGAATCCGTTGTATGGGCTACAGATATAAACGGTCAGAGATGTTATGTGATGCGAAATAGTTGCTTCTTGGCTAGCGCGAATTGTCAGCGTTTAAACAATAACGAAACAGGTAAGCTTTCTTTAATTGAAAATTTCCGTTGTAAACATTTTTAATCATCGTTTTGCATCGTTGATTTGTTGATTATCATAGAGTTGGTTAAAATTCCTCAAGAAGAATGCCAAAAAAAATGTGCAAATATATTGTGTCTCATGGTCTATGCGCCAGTTTGCGCTGAGTACAATGGCGTCCGACGCACGTTTTCGAATAGTTGCGCAATGCAAGATCACATATGTCGTACTGGCGAAAGTGAGTTTATTTCTTTAACTTATTTAGTATTAAATTAATAATTTTGAAATACGCCTTCTCATTTCACATAGCTTACAATCTGTACACTGAAGGAGAATGCCAGTAAGTTGTATAAGTACAGTAGCAGTAGGATCCTCGTTAAGTTCAATCACCGTTCATTTGTTACGAACGGCTTCTAAAGTTCCGAAAATTAAGAGAACCTATAGTTTTGATGGACTTTTTTGCACTATTTTAGAAGACAACTATATTCACAATTGCCGCATATTCCTACGTAAATGATACCTTTAACCCGAATGTGGCTCCCGTA
Organism: Anomoia purmunda; assembly: GCA_951828415.1. Taxonomy (NCBI): domain Eukaryota; kingdom Metazoa; phylum Arthropoda; class Insecta; order Diptera; family Tephritidae; genus Anomoia; species Anomoia purmunda. The sequence goes on along the minus strand of OX639993.1, from coordinate 130,665,569 downwards.
GTAGTCAGCGAAGTTTTGATGGGCATCAATTTGGTTTGAAGACAAAAACAACCTTAGTATGCAATGTGAAAGTTGGCCGAAAATTGTGCAATAAGGCAAATGTATGTATGTAAATAATGTTTAATAATTGATAGTTTAACGATGTACAAATTATTCTTTCAATAAATCGTGGTTATTAAATGAAAAAGTCGTAATGCACCTAGCAACTTAATTAATGGTTTTATTCATAAAGGCTATTTACAGATTTGCTAGAAACAATTATTTAGCGGTTACATTATATTCCTCGGCGTTTGGCCAAACTTTTCTCACATTTTGTGGTGTGCGTTTTGATGTTGTAACACAAAATGATGGGGCCTACACGAACTCCGTAAGGCAGATGATTTTTGTGACACTCGGAGAACCTGTGACTTGCTAGGAAGACTAATCCCGCGGTAGGTGGTGCTTATTGCAGGAACACCCTGCTTGTGGCAGATCATACTTAAACTCCGTCGTCCGAACATTTTCTAAAAATAAGCTGGTACATGCACCTTATCAATCGTTCCTGAGCTGGCTGTTGTTGAGCACCAGTGGCTTCGTTGTACGGAGCCACGATATTGCTATCAGAACTTCTTTGAGGTCGGGTGACGGGATATCAATAGCCTCATCCACGATTTGGGGTTCGTGATCTTCATCTTTTCCGGCGACGCTTTTGCTGTCATCATTCAGAAAAGTGGAGTGCTGTGGCCGTTAGTCAATAGATTGCCGTTCTTTTTCGTACAGAAATTTGTTCCAGTCTTAAAACCTTCCGTAAGTCGTCATATCTAACGGGCGCTTTTCCTGCCGGCTAGCTTCTCAGCTACCGATAATGCTTTCATACGTAGTCTCGTAGGCAGCATATTTACATTCCATAGGGTCGCTGAAAGACAAAGACTTCTTCGGTGGCGAAACACAGTGAGTGAAAAATGTGATCCCAAAGCTAGTGAATTCCGGTTGGCAAGGAAGTTGTTCTTGTTGTAACAGCACAAAACATTCCCCATAAAAGTTTGGGGAACGCTACTCTTAGTGAGCGGTGTGGGAGTCGGGTGACGAATTTAATAGTTATATTTCGCGAATACAGCGTTCCGACGTCGAGTTTTCCATGTCTTCCGTCTGTCGCCTGATGATTTTTTTATGCTAGAACCTGGTGCTACAAACTACCATATTTTCGGTTACGACAAAGACGATCAGTATCAGTACGTTGGCGGAGGTTTCATCGTGAAGGCTAAATTTTTCTTTTAAATCTTAAAATATTAATAATGAAAAGTAATCACAATCATAAAACCTCAATGCATAAATATAAATATTTCAGGAATGTATCTTCTAAATTTTTTTATTGCAAAATAAGAAATAAGTTTTGTGAAGTTTTATATTGAAATACAAAGTGCAAAAGGATTATTTTAGATTTCTCTGTATTTGTTTGTTGTGTTTTTGGAAAAAGAAGTAATAAATTATTTGATTTCATTTTGCAGTAAAATGAATTTATCTTTTCAATCCATGATGAATTCAGGATGTACTTTTCAACGTTGGTTTTCATAAAATATAGAAATCAACTCAATGTTCAAAGTGACTTCCGACTAAGAAACATCTTCATTATATTTTGACATTATTAATATTTTTAAATATGGGTATACTCGTTGCATAGTATATATCATTATCACTTCATCTGTAGTCTACTTAAGAAGTTTAGCACTTTGGAGGGTGACATGTTGCATATTTTGGAAGGAGATGATAGTTGCTCTTCAAGGTGTGTTAGTGTATGACTTATAACTCGTGGGAAATAACAGAATTCTTAAACCCTCGGTTTACATTCAGAAGTGAGAAACAAACCGCGTGGATTGCCATTTACCATATGAATTACGCCAGTGAGTTGCAAAGCAAAATTCTTTCCATCTTCTTATTAGTTCTGCACTGTGGCCCTTAGATGTTGCACAGCAAGGCTGTGGAAAATGCAGATGTCGTTGAGCCCCAAGTTTTGCGGGACTGTCAACCCTTTCGCTGTCATCAAACCGCTCATTCTCTGGAACAAACAACAACGTTACTTTGTTGCAGGTGGCCAATTGATTCAGCGGAATTCTGCTGTCATCCACAAGCCTCGAAATCGTTGACACAATATGTTTTCTAGTCACATTTGTCTTTCTGCGAAGACATTCACGGGCATAACCCTTCGCTCAGACTTTCCTGAAACTTTGGGCCGCATATTCCAGCACCAGTACTCCCATCCTCCACGATGAATCTATCTGTGCATCACACTTGAGATCCTTCGGAGATATATTGTATTATCGCTTCGCAGCAGTTCCTTTCAGAGAACTGTAGTGCTTACTAAAGGATAGATATGCTAACATGACATCCATGACCCCGAAAATTGCGCATTGCTCCAGTGATAGCCACACAAACCAAACGGTAGAGCATATCCAAAGTAATGCCGACGCTAATTTGCCTAAACTTAGGTCACCAGTCCCTTGGCGCAAAAGTTAGAATTGGCTTTATCACCGTATTGAATGAGCAATATGTTAATGTAGTTGATATTAATCACGTTCTACCAAAAAGGCTAGGACAGGCATTTACTTGTCAATTCAGTCGAAGTAGTCCAGAAAATCTTATTAATATTGCAATCTTACTTATTATTATTATTATTATTACTATTATTATTATTTTGATTACTATTATATTGATAGATTGCGACAACAATTTTCTCAACTGTTACCTAATTAAAACTGCACGATGTTTTCCTAAAAAAATAATTTTGTCTATGTGTACTTTTATAATTGTGGCTTTCATCTCTACCAAGAAATACTTCTTCGTTAATTTGGAAACGCATAAATTGCAAATGTATATATTATTAAGAAAATAACTGCCATATATTTTTGGAGTTACGCGGCTTCCCGAATATGGCGTTTCGTCCGATTCACCACACACCGAAACCAATTGGATTTAATCAGCTTTTAATATCAATCAGCAAAAGTCAAATTAGATCTAGTATGGTGAAATCGGACAAAATTTTCTGTTAGAGGATCGCTGGGAGTGATGCAACTTCTTTGATATGCACGTTCTTTGTTTTTTACTTCACTGGAAAAGTTTGAAAACCACTGGACTAGATAAAGTGTTTGCTCAGTTTTTGATTGAAATTTTAAATATAGAGAAACCGACAAATAACCTTTTCTAGTAGCAACAAGTACGCAGGGTATTTGCGCTTTGTTATTCCTCGGTAGAAATGCTCATTAATATTCGGCCATTCGTAAGGCTAAGAGCCCTTTGATTAATATCTTATTAAGTGTTTAATCAGAATTTAATAAATATTTTAATTTTTATGAATCGCTATATTAACCGCATATTAAGAAACCGGCGGTTAGAGTAGATTTGGGGGCTGTCGTACTCCATCCCATTAGCAATGGGAAAGTTCGTTTATCAATAAAAACTTCTTAGCAAATTTACAAATCTACAAGAGTAGACAAAATTTTGGTCAAACCCAAAATGCTATTTAGCTATACTTTTTAGTGAATGGAAATAAAACCATAGGTTTCAAAAATATTTGTTGTACCTTATATTGTATTGGCGATAAGTTCTAAGTCTAATTTTTAAAACCAAAATCCCATCAAATACGGCAGTTCCGCTCGTAGAAAATTAAAGTAGACAGATAAGGAGATGCGGTGATATCGAAAATAACAGCTACAATTTCTACCGCTTTGGCTATTGTTGCTTTTCCAAATTTTCAAAGATAAAAGCTGTTGAAAATGTATTATGTTTTTGTATTACAAATAAATTTGAAGGCCATGTTCGCATCAAAGTGTGAAGCACCATCTTTTAGAAATTCTAGCTATTTTCCAGATTGTTTTTTATACCTTTCGTGAGAATGAAATGGTATATTAAGTTTGGTCCGATGTTTGTAAGTGCCAGAAGGAGAAGAGATAGACCCATCAAAAAGTATACCTAAATGATCAGGACGATGAGTTGAGTCGATTTAGCCATGTCCGTCTGTCTGTCCGTCTGTCCGTCTGTCCGTCTGTTTGAACGCAAACTAGTCCCTCAATTTTAGAGCTATTTTGATGAAATTTGGTGAGCAGGTGTCGTTGTACAAATGATTAAACATTTGTCGGAATCGGCCAGATCGGGTGACTATAACATATAATACAACCGATTATTCAGATATTGCATTTTGCACCATAACTCCTCCATTTAAACAGCTAAAGGCTTGAAATTTTGCACAAACATCAACCATTATTAGCTATATATTAGTATTCATCAAGATCGGAGTTCACAGTGTAAATCGGCAAGATAAATTCAGGACAAATATTTATTGCGAAAAGTAATAAGCTCAGCGCAATATCACATGAATCATAGCGTTAAACGTTTGGGAACTATTTACGGATCTGATAACTGTTTTCAAAGACCGACATATGTAGGTCTTACATATTAATACTTAATTATTTGTATTTTTTAAATGTTGAATATCAAGCGTCGATACGATATTAAAAATATTCAAAAACCATTCCCTTCTTAAAACATAGTTCTTTTTAATTACATAAGGAAAAGCAATAAATAATTTATAACAATGCCTTTACTAGAATTATTTTTATTGATTTGAAGGAAATTTTCGCTTTTAACTATAGGTAATACGAAATTGTAATACAATAACACGTTTTTTACTATTCTTCCATTCATGACAGCGCTGTTTTTACTTGTTTTAAATTATTTTTGGCTCGATTGCAGTGCTGGCTGGGCACATTCGATTTAGCTTCAAAGCATCGTTCAAGTCTCCACCCAATTGATTTACTTTTTTGCTTTCGAAATATTTATAAATACAAAAAGCTGAAAAGAAAGATTAAAGAGCATTCAAAGTGATTGTAAAATCATTTAGTAAGTATGTGGGCTGGGTGCAGTTTGAAGTATGAAGAAAAAACAACAATAGTACGAATAAAAATAACAAAAACTGCTTAGAACAACAATTGAAAAGCATAATTACACTGTCACTCGGATTAAAATTGTTACCGGAGTGTGAGACTGTGAGATTGCGAATTGGTAAAATGATCATCAAAGGATATCTGCCACAATCATAATCACCCTCACCAACAGCCGTTATATACCTGTCGACTAACTCATATATGTATGTATGTATGTATGTATGTATGTATATATGTATTGAGTAGTTGGGAAAAAATGAAATGCTGGTAAATATACAAACAACAATAGAACAATGCACATCGAGCACACTACATTTCACATTATGAATAGAACTGCACTGAGCGGCGCCAATCGAAGCACAAGAGACTTAAAAAGGGGAATAAATCAGCGACATAAAGGATGAAAATAAATCAAAGTTGCAGCGCAAGAAACAATATCTACGAGATTGCTATGTCGAAGAGTTAGAAAGAGCATTTTCGCAGTCAAGCAGAATGTGGCGGCAGTAAATGCGACTCTGCATAGGCTTACACTTACACTGCGAATAGGCAAGTAGAACATCATGCACTTCGCTTTCGCTTTGCACTTTTAATGAATGAAGAAATGTACGAGTGATGCGGGAGGCTTGGAAAATGATTGCTTGAGTGAATGCATGAAGATTTGGTTGAGTGTCTGAAGGTAAATCGCATTGCATGAATAATGAAATGGGCGAAGAAATCACCACCAAAGTGTGTCAACGCATCAGCAAACACAAAAGTCAGAAATGATTACTTTTTAGCTCTTGACTGCACATCGAAGTGTGCGGGTGAGTAGACAGCGTCCGCGGACTGCGACTGCAGGTGGGCGGAGGAGAACAAGTCTATTGTAAATCAACTAAAAGTTTTTTAAATGAATCATACAAATAAATATTTACATATAACTTGTAATAAATACCAAAACATATTTTCTCTTTGTGGCATCTCCTCGCACCATCGCCACCGAACAGCATGAACACCTATTTTAATTTTGTTTGAGTTTAAAATGAGCTGTCCATCCGCATTTCTGCTCTAAATTTTTTGTTTCCATTTGTATTTAGTCTTGCAAATGTATTTGTGTATTTAAGTGTAGTAAGTAGTTGGCGTTGTTTTTTATGCAAGAAAAGAAATTATTTTTCAGACGAATGACTGAATGCGCATAGAAAGTGATCGATACCATGGAAAATGCTACAAATAAAAAAGACAGTAAGCTAAATGAAAAAAAGTTATCCATTCACAATTGAGCGAACAAAAGGAAAGCGCAATTTCTTATAATGATCACATGGAAAATATGTTACTGGCGGCGTGAGGTGCGAGTGTACATATACAGCGTGGCGACGAATAACTGTTACACAATTTACTTTTCTATAAAATTATTGAAAATACATTAATCAATATATGTAAGGACCGAACTGATTTATATCGCACTTGGTTGTTTATTATATGCCTTATATAGCAAACTATGTATCATTTAAAAAAAAGTCCTATACAAGAAAAACTAAATTTAAATTTATAGTAGTATTTAGATATATAAGACTATATATTTTGGAATGAAACACCCATTTAAAATGAAACTACAGTTACCCATATCTTTCCAGCTATTTGACGTGGATATATGATATTTGATATACACATACATATTTCTTTTAGATCAAGGTATATGAATTAAAAATTGTAAATCCGAATGCACTGTAATAAAATACCTGATCAATATTAAAAAAAAAAATATATATGTCTTTTATTACATTATTTTGAAAGCTTAAAAGAATTTTTTGGGTTAAATAAAATCAAAAATAAAATAATTTACCTTTTCACTCATTTTCCAAAATTTCTGATTTTTTAAGTACATATTTCTCTCCCTAATTAAACTATTCGTAACAAATTCAATAAAATAGTGAATATTTTGATTGGTAACTGTTACTGTTATATCAAAGGTGAGCGCGGTCTCCATCTGATTTCTATTATTTATGAAATTGTGCCTTCTGACTAGAAACGCAAAGTATGTACGAAAATCGGAAGAATTTGACAAAGAAGTTTCGGAGATATATGTACCTATTTGCTCTAAGGTGGCGTTACCATGCCCTTTCCCAACATTTATGATTCCATTTATTTCATTTTCAAACACAATCTTGTCTATTAAATTTGGGCAAATTACCTTGTATAGTTAATAAATATCGGATTTTATTTTGATTTCAGTGCTTTACCGGTTAATGAGAGGTGAGCGTGGTTTTTGGATGGCTTAAATTAATTTCAAAATTGTGCTTACTAACTTGAAATACAAGACGTTTGCTGATAATGCAGTTTCTGAGATACATATACATATGTATCTATTTGCTCTAAAGTGGGCGGTGCAACTCGGATTTTTTTTTTAAATCGTTTACCTATGTTTTCCCATCTCTTGCCCAATCCTGTTTATCGAATTTGAGCAAATTATCTTTAATATTTACAGAAATTGTGCATTTTTTTGATTTTCGCAAAACACCGTTATGTGGGCGAGGTTGCTATCCGACTTCGGCGACGTCAATGTTGGGCTCAGGGCAGTGTCAACAGCAAGTTTCGTTGAGATAGCTCAATATGCCGAGTTATGCGAGGCATGGACGGACGGGCAGACGGACGGGCATTTTGAAGATTTCGGTATAGATGGACTTAAGTTTTTCCATTCTAACGCTCAGTTTTGTATGGCCAACAGGAAAGAGCACAACTAACGTGTGTCGTAAATTTGCAAAATAAAATACATACATACATATGTACCTACATGTGTGTGTATATAGGTTTTTATTTAACACATTTGCTTACTGGTGAATATTTTAACTACCCCCGGAAAACGCATTCTCCAGCCGATCCCTTTTAGTGGCCAACCTGCTTACATATAGATGCACACACATATGTATGCATGTATGTGCATAGTGTATGTTATATGTATATCCTTTAAGACATTAACTTTGTGTGCCAAATTACATACAAGCAAATTTGTTAACAAGTTTCACATTGTATAGTAGCTCTGTATTAATATGGTTTGCGTTTTATACAACTACGCTCTATAACAACAACAAAACTTTTCAGGCACACAAAACCACAAAAAGCATACATACACATGCATGTATGATTATATACATATGTGTTTACTTACATATTATTTACACTATAACACTTATTATGTAAATATATATTCCGGCGTTTAATGTCAGAGGTTGATTGAATTGTTAAGCATTCATTTCCGTTGTTCCTATCAAGGGAGGTTGAATTGCTAAATAGGATAGCAAGTGAATTTTTTAGTTAGCAAATAAATACAAATTGTGTACAATTAGGAATGTAGGTAAGAAATTTTTAAATTTTTATTAGTAATCAAATCAATAATAGCAACAATAAAACTTTTTGGTTTGTCTTTATCAAAATAAAAATTTATTAAATTTGCAATTTATAATTACATTTTACGACATTGCTTTTGCCCTAGGCCCGATTCTGTTCTTGTTATTTATAAATATTACTACTGCAATAAAATATTCAAATACTAAGTTATGCCGATGCCGAAATTTTTTAAGTCATACGCTTCGACTGAAGAAAGCTACTTATTACAAGCAGATATTAAGAGCTTAGTTGATTGATGCAACTTAAATTTTATGCCACTCAATTTTGAAAAATGTAGATATATGAGCTTCTCATGAAAAACTATGTCCACTGAAAATTTTTTCCAAAGCCAAATGTCTATAATATTGTAGATGCTTATAAAATAGAATCACTTCGTTCTTGGGAAAACATCGAAACATTTTTTACATAAGACAAATGTAAGAGAAAATTATGATACTGTAATCTGGTTTATTTACTGGTCAGAAAAGTGCAATATCATTGCGAATAGTTAGCAGATTGACCAAGTATTCTTATTTGGTACTACAATCGTTTGTCGGTTCTGACCGAGATCAAAAAACTTCGGCAATCGGTTCTTTCCTCCAATTAATCACTGCATGTTTAGACCGGTTCTTCCACTGTACTCGTGGGTGCCCTTGCTTTCTTTGTCCACCCATGGGTATCGAGTTAAAGGATCTTTTCACCGAAGCATCATCATCCATACGTACGACATGTCCAAGCCACCGTAAATGTTGTACAGTTCATCATCGCGAACGGAGCCATATATATATATATATATTGCGTAGAATTGTTCTCCCGAAAACTCCCAACACCTTTTCATCTTTGTTCAACATCGTCCACGTTTCTACGTCATACAAAAGGATGTGCATTATAAGGGATTTGTTAAGCGAAACTTTTGTTCGTCAAGAGAGGGCTTTGTTTTTTAAGTCCCTACCGAACCCGAAGAATACCCAGTTTGCAAGAGTTATTCTTCGCTTGATCTCAAGGCTGACATTACAGGTGGTGTTTATGCTAGGTCCTAAGTATACAAAGTTATTCACTACTTCAAATTTATAACTGCCAACAGTGACGTGTGTCCCAATATGCGAAGACTATTTGTTAGTTTCTAGGTATTTGGTTTTGCCATCGCTTGCCGCAAACCCAACCTATCTTGCCTCTTCTTTCCCTAAGCTGGAAAAATTTGCGCTGATGATCCTGCTGTTAACCATTGTACTTTTGGTACTTATGGTGGCATTGCGATTCAGATTCCCAGCATGTCTTACGCTTTCCTGCATCAGCAATCACACGAATGTGAGATCCTTGCCTAAAACCTCGATGGGCCTCGAACGGCCTCGAACGGCTCGAACGCTGTGAATGCGCGGTCAATGGCGGACTTGCCAGGTCTAAAGCCACGCTGATAAGGTCAAATCAGTTGGTTCATGTAGTGATTCAGTCTTGCGTCGATAGGGTCTTATAAGCAATGTCGAGAAGTCGTATCACGCGCTAATAAGCGCAAACAGTGGGATTGCTCAGCTTAAGGATTGGGCAAAGCACACTGAGATTCTAATCTTGGTGCATGTATTCATTAGACCAAATTGTGCTTAAAAGCCATGCACCCTACTAGCTCATCGCCATGAACTTTGAACACCTCAGCCGGTAAACCGTCTACTCCGGAAGTTTTTTTGTTGTATGAAAATAACTGGAATGGTTTATACTAATTCTTTGTGGTTTCCTGCTGAAGCCTCTTCATAACTACTTAGTTAATTCTCAAACCTGTGTGCAGTAACATCTACACAGGATGCGCCCGTTACTTGAGGGCACTTACATATATCTGTAGGATGTTCAATCCTCGCAGTAAATAGATTATATCGTGCTCACGGGTATTATAGAAGTATTTTGCAAAGATCGCCTAACCCCGTTCTTAACTATTGCTGTCAGTTCAGTCTCAATGGCATTAAAGAGGCCGGTAACCGTAACTTGAGGTTAAGTGAGAGTTCACTTGCCGTCTAGAGCCATTCTAAAAACGTCCATGAGCCCTGGATTGATGTTCCCGGCCTATACTTATTCGTCCCTCTCTGCGAACTTGTTGTCAAAACAGAGAATAGGGGTGGTGCAGTTCAGTAGTAGCAGTTTTGCCGGAATCGCATCCATAATTAATCTGAGGTCTTTTCAGAAACGAGTTGCATTCAACCGAGTTGCATTACTGCTTGACTAAAGCTTATCCTGGAAATTTAATGAAAGAGGTAGGAGAAGTCAGGACCTTTGTGCTGATCGTTTCCCAAGGAAAGATAAGTTTATTCTAATAGCGGTCGCGCCTCGGCAGGTATTGGCAAACCGCAGATGGTATTTCTGCCGTGAAAAACTTCTCACAAAAATCATGTGACGTTCGGAGTCGGCGTTAAACTGTAGGTCCCTCAATTTGGGCTATAACATCAAGACGCACAACGAGAAGTTCGACCAAACATTGAGCTATGACTTAAGCGCCAAATTATTATTATCGCATGTCGTGGATCCTTTCAGTTGTATAAGAATTATTATTTTAACTTTTATCGGTACAGCGTTCCGATTGAACAGCATTTTTTATTCGGCATTTCCCCTACTGAAACGACAATTTGATAAAACAAATTTCCCTTATCCTAAACCATAAACGTAAACCCAGCCTGTGCTGTTTAAAAACGATCTTTTTAGCTGTCCTAAAAACTTATTCACCATTTACTAAAATCGCTTGTCCACAGCAGTGTTATAAACTAGCAGAAAACCTTGTTTTGCTTTACGTAACTAATACACAAAAATACCGTACTGTAAATAAAGATATAGTATGCATACAAACATACTACATACCTGTATTATAATTTAAAACACATTTTCATACATACATAAGCATAGCATTTCAAATCGAAATCCCCAACGTTTTAGGTCAAACATTTATTCAAATATTTACCATTGCATTTGCCCTTTTGGTTTTGACTCTTGGGTTGAGTAAATAGGCGCAAACATCGTTAAAATGGCTTGAAACTGAAAGAAGAAGCATGCTAATGGAGGGTAATTACTGCCAAAGCATATCTAAATAGTTCACACCCTCATGTAATTAAGTGAGAGTGCGTGTGAGTAGGTTTTTCATGTGTGCACGGAAAGTGGCTTGAACACTTTTCACTTTTTACTTTACTTCACTTTACACTTGAAGCCATAACTGTTAAGCAGAGGAAGAGATTGGCGTGACATTATATTTCCGGTTGGCGGAAGTGGCCACTCAAGTAAGTGTTTTCGGTTTTTGTTTTTTTTTTTTTGGAAAGCAAGTGGCGTGTATACTACCTCAAACCGATTCGAATCGCGTGATCCCACAAGTGATGGAACAAGTGATTTATTTTACAGAAAATACATAGTAGTATTTTCTACAATTTGAAAATATTCTCGATACGATTACTTAAAAACAATACAGATAATATTTTTTGGAAAAATATGGTTTCGTTGTATACAGGAATTGCCGTTTCTAAATGCAAGGCTCTCTAAAATTACGTAAACTCGGATAATTTGTCGAATTCGGAGGATTTAAAAGAAACCATTGTGAATGAAATAATGTGTGCCCTTATTATGCCAAACAGATGTGCCTTAACCCATAAATGATCAGTGGAACAATAGAATCCTATTTAAATCGAATTAGGCTCATAGCTTCTAATTTTTAATTTTTTTTCGTTTAGTAATAGTTTTTTACATATTTCGGGTATTAAATTTTTTTTTTTCAAAACTCAAAACGAAAAAGTATTAGAAATTTTAAAATTTCCTTTCTCATTGGACAAAAAGTCAGATTTTTCCTGCCAACTTGAAGTAGCTCAATTCAAAATTTCCCCTGTTTTTAATTTAATTTGTTTTTCAATGTCATTCTGTAAATGGAACCCAATTAGCTGCGGTTTTTAATCCACAAAAAGTTATTATTTTCATATGTTTAGATTGCGTTGTTCTTTTCAAAAATGTTTGACTTTGACCATTCAAAATCAATATTTCATTTAAGGGTTAACAATTTGAATGAACGAATGACAATGCTGTCTCTATTTATCACACCTCCTTCGTACGCTATGATAGAACCTAAGCCAGTTTTGGTTCTACAAAAAAATTAATAGAATAAGATCTATTGGATCGGAATTAAGCATTGGAAAAAATAGAGCTTCTTTTGATACAATTAAAATCAGGTACCAGAAATAGTGATTATTTTTAACTTTTCAATGAAAAAATCAAACGCTTTCAAACATCGGAGAACAGTTTTAAGTATATATACATATATGTACATATATCCATATACTTTTACGACATGTGTGCACCTGTTACGAATTAACCATTTTTGGGTGATATCTCTAAAAACTACAATTAATAATTACTTGTAGATTTGTACTAATCGTTCATACCATGTCCAAACTAAAACCTAATCTTTTAATTGTCACAATTATCTTTGTTATCTCGCCAATCCTCTTGATTGGGCAAGGTTTCCTTATAACAAAATGTGATTTTAAAATCCCGTCACCGAGAAGATCAGAATTATCTGTGCAACCCTGATTTGCGGCACCTTCTTGGGAAAAGAACTGTCAAACTGCAGTGAAACTACACTAATCGAGGAAAAACGTCCCCAGGTGGTGGCGTCCCATGAGCTGAATGCTTCTCCTTTTGAATTGGAAAATTGACATCATTGTAAATTAATTTTTTCGTTCTTTTCTTTGATATTTAATGCGTTCATTTATGGTTTTCATTCCTAGTTTCCCTGTCATTCCACTCTACTCAATAGGAAAAAGTACATGTGCTTCTTATATTTGTACTGACACTCCCACCTTACATGAATTCTAAACCTCCAACGGCAGTGTGGCCAGCTATAGTCAGTGATGTGGATTAACTTCGATTTGAAATGATTAGCATTTGGTTTGGACATGGTAATTGAAAAAATAATTATATGTACATAACTATATCGAGTTATATTTTTTCCATCAAAAATAAACTCCCACTATATATGAGAAGGAGATATAATGTATTCAATGCTTAATATGTAATTGTCCAACACATCTAACAAGATGATTTTGATAAGAAATATGCGAGCCGAAAAAGCCTTTCCCAACACTCCCGATAAAGTCGCCATTTTCTAAAATTCAGAAAATCTTCCTATGAAATTAGCAGTGTTTTTTTTTTTTTGTTATTTTGTACGTAACTTGACGATGCCTATCTTTCAGTATGATGAAATTAGAATATTAAAGAAAGAGATCACTTGCCCTCGAAGTGTGCGAAACAAATACTTAAACTCGCGCCCTCGTCTGCCATGAGAGAGCGAGTGCTTTCTACTTCTAGTAAAATTTTAGAAGAAAGACGAAAACTTTTACTTGGAAGAAAATGAAGGCAAATTTATAGCAGGTGGTGTCGATTGTTCAACAAAAAAATTGACATGCTGTCTAAGTTTAAAGTTTTTCCAAGGGGAATTCATATCAGTAGTGCGATTCACTTACTTTAAACGGTACGACAATTGTTATTTTTAGCGGCAATATTTGTCGTTTGCACTAACGATTGTGCGATTCACTTATTCTTAACGACACTTAACAGCTGTTTCGTTGTATTTATTCAAAGTGATAAAGAGTGGCATCTCAGTCAAACTAAATGCCAAAATAAGCGAAATGCACAAAGAGGAATATAAAAAAAAAACAAACGAATGCCTGCTGCTAAATATAAATTTGAGCGATTTTGTTATATTTCATTAAAGTGAAATAGATATTAGTTTGTTTCAAACTACAAACACTTAAAATTCTTTATATATGTATATTGCAATGATCCATTGTAGCAGAATTCTGGACTCTTCTATGAGTGTTTTGTTAGAATAGTCATCAACTCGACTCCAAGGAATATGCGGAATAACCTGCAAATATGCCATGGTTATCGTTTTCAAACTTCGCGTTGTGCTCCAGCGTATTTAGGATTTACATACATATATTTAATTTTTTTTAATTATAATCATTTATCTATATATTAAAACTAAACTAAATTTCTGTTTTTATACATGGATCCTTGTAAAAGTTTGCTTTTACCATTTGCATATTAATTGAATAGTAGATGTGGTGGTTGGCATAAGCCTCCTCATGATTCCTTGGTGGCAAAATTGATATGTGCGTGGAATCGACGGCTCCAATACAGCCTCCCACAAAGGGAGACGACGCCGAAGCAAACATTTCTTTAGCAGAATGGCGTTCCACTTGGGTCATAGGAAACCTCACTTTCTGGTGAAACAACGAATCATTGATGGCATCCGTTACCCGATGAATGCCGGCTTACGGATGACTATCTCATGGATATTCCCCATCGTTCACCTACGGGTCATTGATAGCAACCAGTTGCGAAGAACCTTAAAGCCGCTAGAACCTAGAGATTGAATTTTATGAATTTTTTGAACTACCATCTCTTAGCCATTCAGTTGCTTTTTATTTTTCGCATTGTAATTTTGTTGAATTAAATAATTTGTTTGATTTAGATTGGCCTCTGCTCTTTGGGAACGGTGATGTAACAGCATGTTATGATATTTTTAAGACTACATTAAAGGATATATGCATGAGTCATATCCCAATCCTTAGCTCTAAACCCGGTAAGCGTCCGTGGATTACGAAAGAACTAAAGCGTCTAAGAAATTTGAGGAATAAGTTATACAAAAAGCAAAAACATTCTAGTGATGTACAGTTGCGTGAGCGTTACGTGTTTTATAGAGCTGAATTTAACAGGCTCAACAAATCTCTGTATCGTACTTATATTTCCAAAGTAGAACGTAATATCAAATGTAACCCAAAGTTCTTCTGGAGTTACATAAAATCAAAAAGAAACTGCTCAAGCATTCCGGCATCGGTACAGCTCAACGGAGTATCAGCGAACTCCTTCTCTGAAGCTGTTAATCTCTTCGCTGATTACTTTTCTTCTAATTTTTGCTCTGGTACCTTAGATACTGATTTTGTTCTGGAAGATAGTTTTTCTAATCTGGATAATCCTAACAATTTAGGAAAATTAAGCTTAACAGATGAGGATGTTCCAACGGTATTAATCAGCTTAAGTCTTCGTCAAACACTGATGTGGATGGCATTTCGGTTATTTTATTTAAATGTTGTCCCGCACTGATTACGCCTTTGAGATATATCTTTAACAGCTCACTATCTGGTGGTATTTTTCTAGATGACTGGAAATTTACGTTTATCACTCCTATCCTTAAATGTGGAAGCAAAAACGATATTAAAAATTATAGACCGATCTCCAAACTTACTTCTGTCTCTAAACTGTTTGAGTGCATAGTTAAGGATAAAATATACTATGCTGTTAAACATTTGTTATGCCCTAATCAGCATGGTTTCATTCCGGGTAGATCTACGTTAACAAATTTAGCAACTTTTACGGAGGATTGTTTCGAAACCTTTCAAAAGGGATTCCAAGTCGATGCAATTTATACAGATTTCTCCAAGGCTTTTGATAGAGTATCTCATCGCATACTGATAACTAAACTTGCAGGTTTTGGTTTTCATTCTGAGTTTTTGAAGTGGATTACTTCCTATTTGGATAATAGACGTTGTGCTGTTCGAGTTGATAATGTCTCGTCTTATTTTTTTGTTGCTTCTTCTGGTGTTCCTCAAGGTAGTATCTTAGGACCGTTATTGTTTGTTCTTTTCATAAATGATGTCTCCACCTGTTTTAATAATTGTAATTTCCTCATTTATGCAGATGATCTGAAAATTTATCATGAAATTAAGTGTCTGGAAGATTCGTTAATTCTCCAGTCTGAGCTTGAAAATTTATATCGCTGGTGTGTGCGAAATAATTTGTCACTAAATGCTAGTAAATGTCACTACACCACCTATTCAAAACTAGTAAACAATATTCCTACTTCCTATTCCATCTTAAATGTTCCGCTTAACTCAATCAGTGAATTTAAAGACTTGGGAGTATATTTTGATTCCAAGCTCAATTTTACGGCTCACATAAATTTCATTGTTCCTAAATCATTTGCTATGTTCGTCGTAATTGCTCTTCTTTTTCAGATCCTTACACACTCAAACTGTTGTACTCAACTCTGGTGCGGTCGAGATTGGATTATGCAGCATTTATCTGGCGCCCCTTTCATGCTATCTATGTTAATAGAATAGATTCTGTTCAAAAGTCTTTTTTACGCATTGTTCTGCGTTCGTTGAGATTTGAGGATCCTATCCCATCTTATCGTTCTCGCTGTTTATTGATTAATTTAATGTCGTTGGAGTCCAGGCATACTCTTTTATCGCTGTGCTTTGTTTTTGATATCATTGCAGGTGGCATCGATTGCCCGTACCTTCTAATGAAAATTTGTTTCAATGTTCCGGCACGTATTCTGCGCTGTAATGAATTGTTTTTTCTTCGTATTGCTAAAACTGTCTATGGGATGAATGCCCCTTTACGGAGGGCACTTACTCAATTCAATGCTTATTCTTCTGTCTTAGACGTTGATTTTTCTTTTTCAAAATTTACTTTTAAAAGTGTGCTCTTAAAACTCTTGTCCTAGAGTCTCTCTTATCAATTATCAATTATTATTTTGATTTTATTATAATATAAAATTTATATCCATATTCATATCACATAGTCATTAAGCACTTGGTTTGTTGTTGATTAATAAATAAATAAATAAATAAATAAATAAATAAATATAAAAGTATAATTTAAAATTGCATACAGGCTTAAAGATTACACGAGCTACCTGTTTCTCAATTGATATTGCTGTTATTCTGGAGCCTCTTATTTGGTTGTCAAGCTGATAAATTAGGTATTCAGCCATGTCTGCCGTTAACCGATACAGCTTCTGAAATTCTGTTGAGTTAACAACATAAAATTTGTTGTCGCTTAGTTGTCGGTCATCGACTAGCTAACATCAATAGCTGATTCGGCGAATGCGAAAATCGTAAAAAAATGGCTACTGAATAGCAGGGTCGCTAAAATTTTGGTTAAGTTGAGTTAACCAAACGAATATCTTTAAAATAAGTTAGTGAATCGCACTACAGGTGAAGTTGGGCAGCTAAGCGATTTCTTCTCACGGCTAGAAATGTCAAATTAATTGTACTTTGTGTTTGCTTTCATGGCTTCAGCTGTCATAAACTTAAATATTGATCGCCAGAATGAGCGGGAATGGGCCGAATATTTAGTCCCGTGCCGATCTCTATTTTTGATATCAGAGTAGGCACATTGACCCTATGTTCTTCGGATTACTTCTCAATTATATATTTGTTTTTAATATACTTATACCTATTTCTTTCCTGTTAACCCGCATTGTTTTGTAGAAGTAGGACGCTCTAGTAATATTTTAGAAGAAAATTAATTAGCGCCAAGATGAGTTTTGAGTCGAAAACAGCTAAAAACAACTCTAAACCGCCAGGGTTTATAAGAATGGTGCCTGTGAGATTTAACTTTGGTAGTTTAAATATTTTAGACATAAATAATCAGAACAAAACCTATACATTTTTTCCATAAACAATTTCTTCTTATTACGACTGGATATGTATTTAACATAAAATAAAGAATATAATCTGTAAAACTAAGATGAAAACTTTGCAATGCAATTAAGGAGGTGCTCCGTAAAATTAAGATGAAAACCTTTCCATTAAAATCTAGTAGATAACCACCACGTAGTTTTGACTTAACTTTTACCAAGCGAATTCAATCCGCGGCTTGATCAACTTCACCTTTTCACTCTTACGCAAAAGCAAAAACAAAATACATGGGAATTTATTTATTTATTTATTCAATAATAATCTAGAAAATGTACATTTTCTTACAGACTATACAGAGACAAATTCAACATATAATTATTTAACAATTTCATTTAAAAGGGATTTAAATCTCGGTTTTGACATAGAGAAATCAATATCAGACGAGTATGACAGAAAATTAAATTGCTTTAATGCTCTAAATATAGGTGAGTTAGAAGCATATACTGTTCTAACGCGATTTAGAAAAAAAATTGCATGATTGCGCAGGTCTCTTGTGGGGATATTAAAGTAGATGCATTCAAGCAGAAATAAGAATAGTCCTTCGGCTATTTAGAGATTTAAGATCAATTAATTGACATCTGGCAGTATACGAAGGAATCGGATCTACAAACTGAATTGAGCGGAGGGCAAAACGTATAAAGGTTTTTTGTATACGCTCAATCCTTTTGATATGGGAATTGTGGCATGGTCTCCAAACAAAGACAGCAAATTCTAGTTTAGAGCGGACGAGAGATGTAAATAGAAGTTTCAGAGTGTACGGATCAGTAAATTCGGAGCTGAAACGGCGTAAAAAAGCTAGTAAAGAATAGGACTTTGCTATAGTATAGTTTATATGGCTATTAAAAAGAAATTCAGAGTGTTTAAAGCAATTAGATATGTCATTAATGAATATCACAAAGAGAAGGGGACCTAAGACGCTACCCTGAGGAACTCCAGAGGTCGCAGTAAAAGAATGAGACGAGATATTATCCATTGCGACAACACACTTGCGTGCCGAAAGGTAAGACTTTACCCACTTCAGAAAAGTAGAGTGAAACCCTAAACTGTATAATTTTGAAATTAGAAGCGAATGACTAACTTTGCCAAAAGCTTTAGCGAAGTCCGTATAGACAGTATCCACTTGCAGACGATTATTGAAAGCGGACAGACAAAATTCAGAGAAAACAGCGAGATTTGTAACAGTTGATCGGCCAGTCATAAAGCCATGTTGGTTATCTGAGATCAGCCGCTTAGTTGCAAAGTACATCTTTTGCTTGACAATGTACTCAAATAACTTTGATACTGTAGACAACTTTGATATGGGTCTGTAGTTGGCACTATTGCTCTTATTACCACTTTTGAGTTGTACTTATAGCACCACCTTGGATGAATTCGCCTTGTTAATATTCATAATATTGAACTAATAACAATATAAAGTAGATTATTCACAAAGTGAAGACGTTAAACGCAGAATTGGAATTAAAAAAGTCCCTTTTAAAAATAGCAAGCTTTCCTTATTAAAAAATTCAATAAGAATCTACTGAAACTGAGAGCAGCTCCTTATTAATTTACTTTATATGATTTTTAACATAAAAAGAAGGATATTTCTTCTTATAATTGTATATTTGTAGGAAAAATTCCATAAAAATTAGTAAGTTAGAAGTTGCCTCCTTGCTTTCAAGATTTTTTAATAAAAATGTTTTCAATTTTGTCCCCTCTCACTCTGCTTAGCCTCCAAGCTTTTTTAGGCGTCGATGTCTTTAATTATAGGTGACCTTTGTATCTCTGCATATTGGACGTGCTCAGTTCTATAACAACTGCCTATACATACATATGAGAAATACCTCATACCCCTCGTGAATAAATTATACATTAGAAACACAAAAAGTGATATAGCACCACTTAGAGGTCAAAATAATTGAGGATAATTAAAGTTTTTCCGGACTTGATCCACCCAAAGCAATTGCGCTTTCTTTTAAATATAATATTTCAACATTTAAACATAAGATGTTTTAATAAGCTTACGTTTGAAATGTTTCCCCCGAAAATGCGCTCTGTACAATTTATTTATTTATTGCTACTTAAATTGTTATCAAGATACCTATTTTTCACTGAATTCTTCAACAAAAGTCATTTAAATGGCTCAATTTCGTTTTTAAATACAGCTAAGCAGCCTTCTTATTGGCAAATCCTGCGGGATTCATTTTACTAATACTTACTTTCTTGCTTACCTTGTGACTTAAAGGCCAACAACAAGCCACGGAATATTTCAACTTGTCACAACAAAATGTACATTTCCAGTCGTTTCGTGCTAACGGCGTGTTTTCGCATTAGCCGGATTTTTAAACATCTACCTCATATTATTTAGAAATAAATGAAAAAAAAAATGAAAAGCAGAAAAAAATATTTTATGAAGCAAAAGTTTGTGCTTCCTGATTTGCTTACCTTGGCATTTGTCTACAACGCAATGCTATTAAGACCACTTGACGACAACTGCACGCATAACGATCTATACTTACTTACAGTGTTGGAGAAAATAATAGAAGCGTTCAGTTTTTCATATTTATTTAAGCGTTAGATTAACTTGTGCTTTTTAAATACATGACGATTTCGTACATTTTGTTAATGTAAATTAAGATCAAAAATACTTTTATAAGTGCAGTAAGAAATGAAAAAATATGAGAAGCTTTTTTTTAATTTTTACCCCGAAGAAATAATAGAAGCAAAGTATTTTAACAGTTTTATTGAGCTCAAGGTCAGTTTTTGTTAGGGAATATATAAGAAAGCAACGATGTTTCAAAGTTATAGCAGTAATAGCTGCAATTTCGGAGATCACCATATCTCCTCATCAGACGTCTTTTTCTTTCTAGGCAGGCCTCGAGCTCAATAAAATTGCAACAATATTCTGTCAAAATACAAGGCCGATAATAAATTGATAATTGGAAACAAAGTATTTTTTTTTAAATAAATTAAACTTTGACAATAAAATTCTAACAATAATTTAACAAAGAACGTTGATTACAAAGAAGTTACATCGCTCCCACTATTCCTCTATTAGAAAATCTCGTCCAATTTCTACATACCGGAACTGATTTGCCAATTGGTTTCCGGTGTAGTGAAGTTGGACGAAATTTCTTGCCACAGGAAACGAAACACCTTGCAACTTCATTGTAATCAAAGTTCTTTGAATGCAGTTATTTCAATATTTTGTTGGAACGCCGGCTTGTCTGATTACTTCTTCCATCTGCGGTATACAGAATGAACTTAGTTGGCACAGCCAGTTTTCGGAATGGAATACCACAATTTTTTAACCTGCCTCCACAATTCATCTTTATTTGTGGCTTTGAAAGGTCTGATTCTCTTCTTTAGCTCGGCTCAAAGGTGTTCAACGGGGTTTAGGTCGGGGGATTGCGTCGGCGACTCCATAACTTATCGTGATCCGGACCAACGCCTTCCTCCGAGAACCAACCTCATACCCTAATGAAGCTTCCAATGTGTTTGACCGACTTTTCGGTGTATTTTGGATCACGGGGTGTGTTCTTAGGTTACTTATTATTTTCCATTTTATACAAAGGTATTAATTTTTGTTTCATGGGACCACAGAACATACTTCCAATTTTGACGGAAAAGATGTTTTCTAGCAAAAGTAAGTCTGTTGCTTCTGTTTTTATGGCTCAGCAGCGATACTTTTCTGGGAGTTCTGTCTGGAAGTTTGCATTCCGCCAATAGGTTCCTAATAGTTCGGCTTATCACTTTTAAATACAATTCAGCTCATGTGGGCAGAGAAGAGTTTGCAATGGCGAATTATTTCTGGGTTTTTGAAGTAAAGCATCTTTAGCGGCAGTGATTTTTTACACCGTGTCACGAAGTCACGTCATAACGCTTGTATGAGAAAAAAAAACCCAAACATACATACTACTATTTATTACTACTACTAGTTTAACTTATGCTACTACTTTCTACTACTATTTTTTTACTAATTTCTACTACTATTTTTACTAATGCTACTACTAATTACTCCTACTATTTTTGTTAATTCCACTATTAATTACTACTATTTTCTTACTCTTTCCAACTACTGCCTTTACTCATCACACTGCTAATTACTAGTAGTAGTACTATTTTTATTAATGCTACTACTATTTTCATCTAATTTCTGCTTCTATTTTTACCAATGCTACTACTAATTACTACTACTAATTTTTACAAATTTCTACTACTATTTTAACTTACGCTAAAACTAAGAAACTAAAAAGGATGTGTTTTAAAACTCTCCCCAATATTCAATATTATATTTCTTTGAAGAGTCAGCACCGAAGTTTCTAAGAAAGCTTAAGAAGCCATTTTAACAAATATACCTTACTACTGTTGATATGGTTTATTAAATATTTGTCATTAAATCGCTTCGATTATTTTTACCAACACTGTATATCAACCGCAAGAGGGTAAACAATGGCAAAAACAAAAACAACATTAACAAGTATCTGACGTGCAACGCGACAGCTTTGCGTATTGTTGACTTCTGAAGTGAAAAAGCGCCATAATGTCACCCTATTAACAGTCATATTATATTTTCTTAACATTCCCACCCCCCCCGGTTACTGTCATGCTCATCGCTGTGTTTACTCTTCTCCTACCTATCTACATACATACATACTTAACTTCTTTCATTGCTGCCTTCTTCATTCGCTGTCACTGGTTTTCGCCAACTTGTGCGCACAAGTCAAGCTCGCATATCCTTTACGTCCTCTTACCCCATCACGATATGCCTTGCTTCTTAGCTTTCATACTTTTACCTTCTTTATCATTCAACCAGTTTTTGGTGTGGTTGTTCCTTAGCTGTTACTCCATTCCGACTGTTCGCCACCGCTAAATAGCACAAAACTCAATTGGGAATTTTAAAAGTAAAGTTGAATTTCATGTTTTACTCCGGCAATTGTCACAGATGGTTTAATTGAAGTAATTACATGCGAAATCCGTCAGGATTTTCTCCTGCGACAGCAACTGTGGTGAGGGCAATGGGAGTGGTGATAAATGTTCGTAAGGCAGTAGCGCAGCATTTAACGGCTGAATGGCCAGCAACGCTGAGGAGCAAAGGGCGGGTGCCGCTACATTTGCCACACATACATACATACCAACATAGCTGAGAGGAGTTTGTGTTGTCAGGATTAAAATGATGACACTTTTTATGATTTTATTACCTGCTTTAGCCACAAGCCACAGGCGACTTAGCTAAGTAGAATGCTAGTAGCAGGATAACCCTTTTGCCGCAACCGCCTCGCTAAGGGAGAGAAAGGGTTAATTGTGCGCTGCTGGCTTGTTTGTTTGTTGATTTTGCTGCTTTCTGCAAATTAATTATCCT
The DNA here is from genome assembly GCA_951828415.1 of Anomoia purmunda. Classification (NCBI taxonomy): domain Eukaryota; kingdom Metazoa; phylum Arthropoda; class Insecta; order Diptera; family Tephritidae; genus Anomoia; species Anomoia purmunda. The sequence goes on along the minus strand of OX639993.1, from coordinate 130,642,446 downwards.
ATCTCTGTTTAGGCGTCGGCGCTATTTCACTCGTATATTGTATGTATGTATGTATGCACATATTTTCCATTTATTCCGCCACATTTGCCTTGTTGGTGGTTGTTTTCGATGTGTTATTGTTTTTATAGCTTTTCATAATCTCACATTTTGTAGATACTCGCTTTTGTTGTTTTTCCTGTTACTGTTTGTTTTTTGTTTCGTTGTTTTTTTTTTCTTATTCGCTTATTGTTTTTGTTAACATTATTGTTGCAGCATTGTTTTGTTATTTTGCTGTTTTGCCTCCGAGCGCGCATAATGCGTTAATGACAACTGCGTGTAATTACTTTATATGAGCTCATTTAAGGTGTAATAATTATTTATGTGACTTTTTCATTTACCAAACAACTTGTTTACCTTTTTAATTACATTGTCCTTGAGGTGAGATTTTTAAAGTGTCATTAGAAACACTTTATTGAGTTGGTTTTGCGGGAATGCGATATGTCATTTGTGTTACTTGGAAAAATGATGAATGATGTATTGAGTTGATATAAAGCTGAAAATATGCCCCTCGAGCTCGAACATTTTTCTTGGGAGAATTTCAAAACTGGAGGAATTGTTTTCTGCACACTCTAAAAACAGCCAATTTTGGGTTTTCGAATAAGTTCTCTATTTGATCTTCAATTTTTAAGAATGCTATGTAGTTATAAAGGTATTATAAATATGTATATTTTTTATGATGCTTATTTGTGTAATAATGTGTTTTGAATACAAGGTGTTGTTTCTAAAGAAAAAAGCTTGCCGAAATGTGTCTTTAGTTAATACCTTTCCAACAACTATATACCACTTATAGAAATCGAAGATGATATAAAGTAATGAGTGAAAAACTACAAATTAGCTGTTTTTACAAAATACAAAAAAAAAATTCCCATTTTTGAAATCTTTATTTATTTCTTTCTTTTGTACGATACCGTCTAATGTCTGTGTTGTTGTTTGAAATATTTTTTTTATAAATTATTATTTTTAATCTACAATCTATCCAAAGTGATAATAAGTAGAAATCCTAATAATATCAATACTTAACTTAGCTCTGTCGCCTCCATTGAGGTCACAGAGAAGTATAGTACAAATGTAGATGTTCGCTTAAATAATTAACTTATCATTAATATGTACAATATCTGTTTAGTAGCCCAAGTCTAATACATGTTTTCTTTTCAATCTTTAAATTTTATTGGTTTCATCTAACAGTATTATAGCAAGTACGTTCGTGTGGTTAGATAATCTGTTTACATAATTACTATACATTTTTTTAATCCCTTATTTAATTGTTAACATTTTGAGATCTCTGTGAACACAATTATTTGGTACGTACCATGGAGAACCAATAATTAATCTTAAAGTTTTATTTTGAAAACGTTGAAGAATCTCAATATTTGAGTTACTAGCAGTGCCCCAGAGTTGGAGCCCGTATATCCAAACTGGCTTTATGATTGCTTTATAAAGTAGTCACTTATTTTCTAAACTAATTTCTGAGTTTCTTCCTAAAAGCCAGCACATTTGTTTCACTTTTAAGTCACAATGCCTTTTTTTGCTCTTACGTGATCTTTCCAAGTAAACCTTCTATCCATATGCATTCCCAAATAAGTTACACACTCGGTTTGGGGTATACATATTTCGACCAAATAATTTTACATTAGGACATTGACCTTTTCTAAGTGTGAACGTAATATGCTTGCATTCCTCAATGCTTACTTTGGATTTCCACTTATCTAACCATACCTCCAATGAATTAAGCTGCATTTGCGTAACACTGCGCATTCGTTTGCAACTAAAATTGCAGTATCATCTGCGTATGTTGCTAGAGTAATATTTGTTTCTTCAGGAAGATCAGATGTAAACAAAGTATACAGAACTGTGCCCAAAACACTTCCCTGTGGTAAATCTGCTTTTATATTACGTATGCTCGAATTTGTATTATCATCCGTCCTATCACTTAATATGAATTCAATTGAAATATGTTAATAAAAAAAACAATAGAGAAACATTGGTTGGGTTTTCTATAGAGCTTTCTGCAAAATTATTGGTTTTCATATAAAGCGTTACCACTTTGAGGAAGTGAAATTTCTGTCATTTATTTCTTGTCCGTTTCATAGCATAGACATTTTTATTGTATATTGCGTTCCGACTTAGGGGCTATGCTATGTAAATTAGGGTATCTCACTTACAAAAAAAAAATATTCCTTTAAATAATTATAAAATTCTTTGTATTTTCAAATAAACATTAATTATTTCGGAACAAAATTTTAAGATTTACGTGAGCTGAACCAATTTAAAAATTGAGTTTTTTTATAAACAAGAATGGATAAAAAAATCATCCAAAGGGTCTGCGTAGAAATATTAAAAAGAGAAGAATAGTGGTTTACTTAGGTTTATGGATTACTTCATTCTTAGTATTTATTAATTTGAATATTTTGCAGATTTCATTGTAGAATCTGCTTGCAGAAAAAAATTGATCAAATAAGTACTGCTAATTCACCTATAATAATATAATAATAACAGTATGAATTATTTGGTGGTATAAACGCTGAATTAGTGGGGTGTGTCTAGATGTTATACCTCAAATTGAAAGTTTCACATGTATGTATGTATGTATATACAAAAAATTCACGTATCTAAATTAGGTCGCCCAGCAATCCATAACCAAGCAAAGCTGGGGCTCCGGGGCATGAGGGGTTCGCAGGTAACGTAAGGACTGACGGTATCGCAAAACTTGATCCGCAACGAAGTCTGTATGGTACAAAGTGTTCCCGCTGAACATCCGAGTGTTACACCGCAAAACTAATAAAAAGAAGAGAAGAGTCAAAGTTTGCAACCAACTGGCATAAAGGGTAAGGAAATCTAAGAGGTTCAGGTCCTGATTTTTGAGCGACTGCTAAAACTCAACCGAAATAGTCTAAGAAATCATACTGATTACCTCAACTGCCACTGTAAGTTAAAAGTTGTGGGTTGGCCGACGAAACGCCAGAGCATAAATATATTATATGATTGCCCAGACGATTATCATCTTTATCCAACATTTTGAATATGACGCTTTCCATAGCACTCAACTATTTAAGTAGTCGTGATTAAAAACAAACAAAAAATACCCTCAAAAGAGTTTGTTTGTCGGCTGTCGGTTTGTTTCTGACGTGTTATTTTTACATCCACACAAAGGATCTTTTTACGTCGCAGTACTAGTATACTCCTATTTAATAATAGGTGTTGATCGATCGTACCAAAAACTCTCTTGCTTTACATTGGTGCGACATCTGGGTATTTTATTTCCTTGCAGGAAAGGAAGATATTGAGGTGTCGACCTTGATTATCCAGCTATTTATTCCGGGGTTTCCTTGACAAATCCTGTAGAATATTGGTGTACAAAAATGGACTTAAGCAAGGAAGCGGGGTGGACCTTCCAAAGGTTTGGCACTTTTATAGGGTCTTAAATTTGAAACCAGTAGTTATATATGTATGTATGTACATTGAAATTTCTTTTTTGGCCAATGTGCATACAAATGTCGTGTGAGGCTAAGTATTCGTAAAGAGGAAAGGTTTCACCCTTATGCGAAAATTCCAATAATCAACTATAACCAGCTTGTTCCTAACATATAGCAAGGTTTCATGTCTCTGAATCATTTTCAAAGCGAAAACAAAGATTCTTAACTGAGTAATTAATCAATAAGCCAATTCATTCAACCCGAGTCGCAAAATTACTCTAGATCGGTTAACGAATTGCATACGAAAAAAAAACAAAACCAACAAATTTCAGTTTAAAACCTAATACGCTTTTATCGATTCGAAAATTGTCAGAACAACTATTTTCCGTTCTTAAATAGCACCAAAAAAAAAGAAAATCTTCTCCGAAACGGCTCAAACGATTTTTATGAAATTTGGTATGTATGTATATTTCGTAGGTATGAGAATAGAAATGAAAAATCAAATAACGGTCTGAAAAGTCGAATTTAATTAAAGTATACAAAAGCTGTATGAAATATTGAAATATAGGTGTCAAACTACTCTTGTCGATAGGATTTAGTTTATAGGTATATTTTGAAGAGGGTTGCCACCTTTTTAAAATTTTAAATTAAATTAAATTATACACAAGAATATAAAATATTACCTAAGCTGTTTGTACAAAGTACATACCTATATTTTTGAGAGGGTTACCACCTTTTATAAGCGATAGAAGCCGAAATGCATTTTCTGGTTGCATACGCAAAGTGTAATTGATAAATAAATAAAGCAGGATAACGGCAGGCTGCTCGAATAATAATTTGTATTCGCTATATAGCGCTCGAGTTGAGTTATTTAAAAAATTCGAATTTGTTGGTCGATTTTGATGAATTGGCAAAAAATATATTGAAAATATGTACAAAAATCCAGTAGGTGCCTCTGCAGTCGATATTTCCAAAAATCCATATTTATGGTTCGTTTTAGTTCAAATCGTAAGCTTTGCCGACCCTTAAGTTAGTTATAGCTTTTTCCCCCAGTTATTCCTTTGAAAATCACTACGGAACATTTTTTTTTTTAATTCATCGATGCTGCATTTTTTGCTTTAAAGATCGGTACAGACGAAGTCGCGGAGTATTTTGTATGAAAATACCTAAGCATTTTCAAAGTAAAAACAGGAAAGTATAACATATCGGAAGCAACCATGCAACTGATTGTTCAGATGTGAGGATTTGCTTTAATACCAAAAAACAGATTTCATGATGTTTTGAAAAAAAAAATGTTTGAAAAAACGAATACTAGTTATTTAAAAATTGATTATTTCTACGCTAAAAATGCAGTAATGAATTAAGGTCTAATGTTTTTTATATTCATGAAAGACACAAAGCTTTCGATAGAACCGCTGGCAGCATTTTTCTTTACTTGTATAAATGCAAGTTAAGATAGATTTCGTTCTCATGGCCACAATTTAGTATACAATAAGTTCGTTGCTGGCTTGGATTGCCGAATTTTACCCCATAATGCTAGTACTAGTAGTATATATTGTTCGTTTTCCTTTTCAAAGTTCAAATCACTGCAATTCTCGTCGTAATCTCTTAATTTATCACCTCGTTTACACCTCAACCAAGTCCTTTATGTTACTTGAATGCACGCACACAAGTATTAACTCTAACTGTTCGTGCGTCTCGAATATTTCATTCAATGCGAAAATTAACCCCAAGCAAAGAGGTACTTACCTATATAAACGAAATCAACACACAATCATAGAATCAAGCAGTTTGTCTGTCTTATTCTTGGTTGCCTCAATTCGTTAGCTTCACATTTTATTTGTGCTTGTAACCAATCCAAGTGCGTTTTGCGCCTTAATGGACTCGACGATAGTGAGGGCAAATGTTGAAATGATGATAATGGCTGGTGGTTAGTAATTTTTTGGAAATCCATACACAGTCACACACAAACGCAGTCAACAATATGTATATAACAAATAAATGTGAGCAGCAGTAACTGGCTACAGCGAACGTTGGCAACAATACGCACAATAATAGCAGCAACAACAAAACACGTTGGGATTTGGCAGCGAGGAAAGCAAAGCAAAGGCAATTTTCCGTTTAGCACGAAGACTAATGTAAAAATATATTTATTGAAATTGTATTATCCCCAGGGACGAATGTGGTAGCTGCTGTTGTTGTTGCCGATTTTGCCTTTGAATCTTCTGCTACTTCAACACCAAATTACCAACAACATATGCGTTTAATATCAACTGCCTCATTGGCTCTTTAGCCCTAAGAATATATATAAACTAATTTTTGCTGTACACGCATTTTAATCAAACTCGGTTGGTAAAAATTCTAAGTGCATCTATGGGACTACATTATAAACTTTTAATTTTGATCACACAATGAAATCAAATACTTTTTTGCACCTACCGTGTTAGTTTGGTGAATGCTGCTGAAGTGACAGTCCTTGACCGGATATAAATCCGGGTCGTTCCGGTATCGTAGAACCTGCTGTCGTGGCAACGCACCGTCGCAATGTTTTTGTCCGGTTATACAGGGTGGGCCAAAAGAAACCAAGGGGTGTAAGAGTTTAATAACTTTTTCGTTTATTAATTTTTTTTTATTTTTTCTTTCAGATTATATAATATACAAAAGGGAAATTTTTTTACACTAAGTATGAAAAATGATGTCTCTTAAATGACCACCGTTTTCAGCTTCGCACTGATGGGCTCTTTTTAGAGCATTTTCCATAACATCTTTCAAAACTTGTGGCTGTAGCGTTGGAATTTCAGCAACAATGTTTGATTTGAGTTCAAGGATTGTCTCTGGCTTGTTCACATACACTCGCTACTTCAAATAACCCCTAAGAAAATAGTCGGGTGCTGTCAAATCTGGCGATCACGCTGGCCAAATAATTTCCGAATTTCTGGAAATTATTCGCCCTCCAAAAATTTGACTTAGAAGTGCCATTGTGTCTCGGGTAGTATGGGCAGTGGCTCCGTCCTGCTGAAACCACATACCAGGTCTGTTTTCAAGAGCAGGACGTAAAAAATGTTCTATCATAAACCGATACCGCTCTCAATTTACGGTTACAACACTTCCATCTTCATTCTCGAAGAAGTAAGGCCCAATGACATTTTCAGATGTGATCCCACACCATACCGTACACCTGATGGGGTGCAATTGGCGTTGATGAATGGCTCTTGGATTTTGAGAACCCCAGAACCTACAGTTCTGCTTATTAACAAAGCCATTCAAATGAAAATGAGCTTCAGCACTCATAATCAAATTTTTAATAAAGGTGATCTCATTTCTGGCCAACTCTTGAAATTTAACTGCAAAATTTAGACGTTGCCGATGATCTGCGGGTTCTAATTCTTGCACCATTTGCACCTTATATGGGTATAACTGTAAATCTTTTTTTAAAATGCGCCGTAGTGACGTACGAGACATTCCTAGCTGAGCAGAACGCCTTCTGGCAGATGTTTCTGGTGCTTCGTTAACACTTTGCTGTACTCGTTCAATATTTTCCGCAGTGCGACTTAAACGTGGTCTACCGGTTCGAAGCAAATCTGTTACGCTGCCATGTTGGTGATGACGATCAACTAAGCAACGAATCATTGCTTCAGAGGGCGAAATTCTGACGTTAAAATGTCGACGATATGCTCTTTGCGTTAAAATAATTGATCTCTGGTTTAAATAATAAAATTCTATTGTTCTGATTCTCTGTTCAGTTGTGAACCTCTCCATTATAAATTCTAAAAGTGTTGTCTATATAATCTGAAAGAAAAAATAATAAAAAATTAATAAACGAAAAAGTTATTAAACTTTTACACCCCTTGGTTTCTTTTGGCCAACCCTGTACTAGACGTCGGTTATGTGGGGGATCCTAAAAATTTCGTTTGAATTCCACCAAAATTAAAATTATGAGCGCACTTTTTCCTTATTAATCTGGCCAGAAATTGAAATCTTTTTACTTCTAGTATTCGCGCACCAATCAAAGCACAATTTGTCTGTATCAGATTCATATTATTTACGAAAACATCGCTTTTGATGTACGTTTACTCCAGACTCCCATTTAGAACGAATTGTTACTTTATTTCTATTGACTTCTCAGTCATGCTTCGGTTGCTTGGTAAGTATTTCTTTTCCCATTACTACATTTTACCAGCGTTTAGAAAAACCTTTTGTTCATATTTTCCAATAAAATAAAATAAAAAAAAACCAGTCCAAATGTAAAAAAAAAGTTTAGTTTTATTAATTTTTGATTTTTGTTGTTTAATAATAAATTTAATTTAATTTTAGTATAATTTATTTGGGAGTTGAGAAAAAATCGCACAATTCGTGCAACATATTGATATCAAAAAATAAAATTATTTCCGCCTGTATAACAAGACAAAAAATATTTAACGCGAAAACAAATTTTGTGGCAAATTTTGGGTGAAATACCCCATATGTAGATTTTTCTCTTGGGACAAAAATACGAGAAGAATTATTGTTAATTAGTAGATCACTTTCTAAAATAATATCCGGTACATACATCACACCAAATTTTGAACAATATTATGACATTCATACCAGTTAAATTGAAGCCATTTCCGGGAAATTTTTCGTAAGGAATATGTTTTTGATTGATCAAGTTAAAATTTATTTTTCTTATTATTTTTGTCATTTATAGGTTTCGCAAGCCAGTTGGTTTGTGTTGAGAAAATGAGAATGTGACTCTGGCATGACTCGTGAGTTTTACACATTTCTATGACTCTGACAGTTAACTTCAAACCATTCTACAAATCTATTTAGATATTAAGAATCTGACCATTATGTAAGCAATTGAGGACAGCCGATCATCAATTTTTAGCTCCGAACCTAACCGAACCGAACTTTGGGCAATTTCATCCGAAGCAGAACCGAACATTTTGAAGGATGAAAATAATAATTAAGCAATGAATTTTCAATTATGACTCGCGCGTGAAGCGAGCTTATTATTTGGCACCTTATTGTACATGTCAAGAAAAAATTTCTCACAAAACTCATCTGCCATCAGATTGGCATAATATTTTTGCTCTGTACATCACAGCTATGTGGAAGTATCCCTTTTAACTATAATTAAAATTCATCTCACAAGGCCCTCTAAATTAAATTAAATTTTTATTCAATACTATAATAGTAAGTTTTTCCTCTGAGTGATAAATATTAGAGCTCTTGTTAATCGACTAATCGACTACGCTGTTAATCGATTGGCAAAAGTTGTTGATAAAAAATAGCCGACTTTCCATAGTCGACTAACCGTTTCCGTTCGACTTTTTCGACTAACCTATCAGAAACAACTAGTCCACTAGCAGCTCATTTTCAATTTTTCAACCAACTAGTGTTTTTTTTTTTTCAAGAAATTGTTATTTTTATATGTGTGAATTTCCAGTGAGTAGCTGTAAGTAAGTCGATTTTTTGAGAATGCTTGACGGTGAACGGTTAATAGAATACTTGGTATTCGATCATCAAATATCAAAAAAGTTGCAAGTTCTTGACTAGTCCTCTAAGGTAGGCTGGGTCAATGATTTATTTTCTTCTTATGGAATGTGAGTAGGGGCAAACAATTTCTTATGACAACTACCCGTACAATATTGACCCCAACTCAAAATATCGAAAACTGCTTATTTCAAAAATATTTAATGTATTATTTAAGCAAAACCCAAGAAACCAACCTAAAAAGGATAAATTTAAATATCAATTCAGGCTGAAAAGGGAAGTTTTATGTATCACCTTTTAAATAGGACCAGCTCAGACTTGGTTAAAGTTCTGAAACCGCAAATTCAAGACCCAGTAAATTCTAGAATCAGCATATTTCAGCTCAATCGGTTTTTTTTCGTAAAATAATTTGTATTTCAAACGTTTTCTTGAGGAAAATTTAAATTCTAAATTCTTTGTAGTAAAAAATTCCTAAAATCTAGCCATTTTTTTAAGCCGGTAAATATATTACTATTTGGATTAGTTCGTTTTTTTTTGTTTTGTATGAAAAACTTTATTTAGAAATGGGCAATCAAAAAAGGGATGCGTATTTCGAGCACGCATTTTCATAGGTTATTTAAATTTTGTAAAATAAAGTAAAAGTTTTAAGTGGTTTTAGCCGTTGAATTTTAATATTTTTCTTTATTGTCATGTACTGGTACAGTGATTTTTTACAATACTTATTCATAAAGTTTCGCAAATTAGATCTTTTTCGAATTTTTTATAAAAATCTAGTTCATTATATGTGTAAGATAAATCATATTAATTCAAGCTTCAAATTTTGTGCAAAATTCACAAAAATCAATAAATTAAAAATGATGGTATCAAAATTTTGGGTATGTTTTGTAGCCTATTCAATTTCAGTATACAGGAACAGATCCAGGAAAATTTGTTTGGGATGGCGAGGGTTAAGTTGTCAATCAAAATATTTAAATCACATTGACAATACCTATACTAATATGTACGTATGTACGCATGTGTGTTGTATATTGCATATATATATACCTAAAACCTTTTTTGTTTATCTATAACATTCTTGATATAAACCCCTATTACACGATGAACATTGAGGAGCGCCAAACCGATAAACCTTTCTTGGACAACAAGAACACCCCAACAAGAACAACACAGCCAGGGGGTTTTGCTCTACCACTGTGAGTTGGTACTTATAATGAAATGCAAGTCTCAACTGGCTAGAAAATCCCCCGAGATTTTTTCATATTTGTTTGCTGACTGTATTGCGCATTTTTTCCATTTAAAAACCAATTTCGTCCATCCGCTACATGGAAGATGATGTATTTAATGCGTTCGTTCCCAAATTATATGCTCTGTTGAAACATGCAAGCAAATTTTTGATCCTATGGAAATGTAGCCGTTTAGAACTTTTCAAATGTAGGTCTTTGGCTACAAATGACAATATTGCTTACATACATCAATGCATAAAATATGTAAAGAAGTATTTTATAAAATTTTTTTATAAAAAAGCGCTGAATTTGCTATATTTTAACTGATTTGTACTTTCAAATTTGAAAAGTTGCCTACAAAGTCTTTGAAATCCTGATTATTTTATATACAACTTCAGGCCTTTTTTGAGGTACTCGGACCTTTTTTGAGGAATGCGTTAGACAGTAGTTATTTTTGGACTTTTATTTTACTTGAAATAAAATAATCAGTGCCCAAATATTTTTTAAGGCGGAAATAAAAGCCATTTCCTTGTACAAAACAAGCCGCTTATCCAAATTATACAAATTTGGTATCAAATGAAAGAGAACTGACTTCCAAACTGAAAGAGCTTTCAAACTGAAATATCTAAATCAAGGTTGTAACCTTGTACCTATTTATATACAAAAATATTTATCCTCGGACTTTTAGCTCTCTTCTCATTTCGAACACTTGAGCCAAAATATTTTCGCGAAAGCCTTAGAATACACCAATTTTTAGTACATAAAAAATAAAAAAAGAAGACACACATATACTTGTGCAATATTTCAAAAGAATCAAACAATACTTCCTTCGCGCAAAGAAAATTGAGCTCCAACCGAAGATTTGCTCCAATTGCTCGCTTCAATCGAAATCACTTCAAAGCGACACTAACAACAAAGTTCGAAACAAAACAATATCGGGGAATCGACGACAAAACTTTTCATCAACAACAATGACGAAGTGCAATTCAATCATCACCGTCGATGTTGTGCTGAAAAATTACTTTCTTTCGAAATTTCTTTTGCTATATCGAGTCGAAAAAGTACAAGTGAATAGAATAAAATTGAATAGAAGAAGAAGAAGAAGGATGTACGGTCGCGGAGGTTTGATTTGAATTGTGAGAAACACCCGAAACTCAATTGCAATTTTCGCAGTCAATCGCCAAGTGCTCGACATAGACGCAGCTGAGCTTTTATTGTGGCAGTGGCAATGGCAACTTGATTGTTGTTGTTATTATTCTTGTTGGTGCATTTCAGCTATGTTTTATCCGTTTGCAAGATGGAATAGAATGGAGGTAGGAGCAGCGAGAGCAGAGAAGAATATAGAAAATGCGTTTGCGAAACACAGAACCCAACATTCAACCAATCTGCCTACTCTCGTTTCCATCTCCTTCCGCGCGCAGTTTCATACTGTTCCTCTAACCCATCTGACTGTCTTTTTGCCATTGCCATTTTCGCAGAGTCAATTGGCATATTTTGCTGCCACAACTACACACACACATATACACCTACACACCTACATACCTACACAAATTTATATGTAGGTACATTATTGAGAATCATTGTCTATGCCCTTGCTCACCCGCTCACCCGCTCACCCGCTCACCCGCTCACCAACCACCTCATCCACCGCTGCTACCATGTTGATTGCCTTTTCTTGTCTTCGCCACTGGAACAACACTAACAATGCACTCTTTGTGTGTGTGTGTGTGTGTGTATGAATATGCCGTGTACATAGATGAGTTGCGTTGCAGCACATGCGGGAGCAATTCGAAGCGTTTTCGGCGCATTTGGCTAAAGAATTAAACCCGAGCAGTAGCAGCAGCCAAAGCAATGAATGGGGCGTACAAAGCAGAATTGCATTTGTATGAGACCACACAACTCTCTACCCTCCGCAAGCGTCTCATCATTCCACTCTACACTCACTTGTGGTTTAATGCCTGCTTGTCTGGTTGACTTGCTAGCGATAAATTTCCATTTTCTTGTTAAATTGCTCTGTTCTCTGCTTGGCTTTCTGCTTTCTGCCTTGATTATTGCTGTTGACGTAGCTGCCGCCGTTGCACTTATTGTTATGGTGTCGATTGCTTCTTGATTGCGTTGCACAAACACAAATACGTCTAACCCGTTGCGCATACACACACACACTCAAAGATTTACACTTACGTTCGCATTCATTCACCCATACACCTGCACATGTACTCACACACATCCATTTATATCTAGACGAGTACACCCATACATTAACAAAACATCAATTGCTGCAATTTTTCCTCGTCGATTTGGCTAGCTGTGGTTATTGTTGATTGGCTTTGATTTCCTGTGAATTGCTGCGCCTCTCAAGTTCTCCCAAGTGGAAGCTTTTTTTTTTTTTGCAATCGAAAATGATTGCCACCAACATGTGCTCGATTTTCGATCTACAAATTCTTGCCAATCATCAGTGGGGGAATATATGCACTGTGTTATTTGTACGAATACTGAAAAATTCTTCAATGATTTTTATTTCAATGATTGCCTTCTTACCTACTGGATATTCTGAATAGCTGCCAGAGCAGAGGATGCGCTGGAAAGTGGTTAATTTAAATGCTGCGTATGCTTGACTACCTTGGAAAAGAACCAAATGGGTGCCTATTCTAATTTTTAAACAATCCTACCAAATTACTAATAAAATGCTCAGTGGGTGATGCTCGGCGTTTGTTGCTACAAATCGCTACTAAAAAGGGAGATATATTTCAGCTATTTAGTTGTCGGTCATACGCAGAGGTCATACGCGTAAAACGCCCGCATAGCAATATTTTGAATATGAAACTAATGTGAATTTCTTTCAATTTCAAACTCTAACGACAAATTTAATAACAAAAAGTGGAATACCCGTATTAAAAAATCAGGTCCGTACCGGTGTATTTGCCATTTGTGTAACTTTTAGGATGGAGCTAGATGTGCGCGGACGTTTAGTCGTTTTGAGTTTAACATTTTTCGGTGAATATTATTTAAGCGAAAATGGATTCAAAAAGGCGTAAGTACAGACCTTAAAAAGAGAACTTGTTAGCACTTTGACGACGTAATATGGCGATGCAAAATCTTTTGAACAGAAGAACTATTAAAGAATGCAAATAACCTTATATGCAAAAGGCATTGTATAATTGGTTTGTGCTTCAGCTCCAAACATATTTATACAACTTTATTTCGAAAATATTATTGCAGGTTAAAAACTATTCGCAGGAGAAAAGCTTACCAATAAATGCTGTTAGTAAAGAAGATTATTTCAGAGTTCCTGAAAAAATTTACTTTAAAAGATGCTGTGCGCTGCCAGATGGATTAACTTAAATAGATATTTAAAATTTCAGAAGCAAAATATTCGAGCGAGATGCATTTCCCACGCCACGCCGCGCCAGGCCTGATCTGAAAGCGCACTCAATTTAGGTGTCCATTTAATTGAAAGCCTCTCAACGAAAATAATAAAATAAACGCACGGGCGCTGAATGAGAAAGGTAAAATGTTCCCAATAATATAGAAATCGCAAACAAAACATATTTAGCGTATTCACAGTTTGTGGGAAACTTAAAATCTGGTAACTTTGCCCAACATTTGACAGCTAAACTGTGAGCACATCATTTTGACTTTGTTTCAAATTTATTTAAATTCCAAAAAACAAATGTCTCGTTTAAGTGGCAAACAAAATATACTGAGTGCACTTAGCCACAAATGTATGCTGGACATAGCTGCCAATGATTCTAGTATGTGCATATATGTACCTATATACATACGTATATTTACCTCCTAATACTTTCCTACCAATTTTACTGCAGGCAGTGACGAAGAGGATGAAGATATCCTAATGAATTTTGCCGTTGATGCAGCGCTAATGTTGGCTAATCGTAGAAGCAGCCATTTTGGAATACCAAAAACTTCGCATTGGGTCGAAAATGTTCTCCCCAAGTTTGATGGTGGTCGTATGCGCCAGATGCTGCGTATAGAAATCCCGGAATTCAACTATATCTTATCCTTAATCAAACAAGACCCTGTCTTCCAAAACAAAAATTGTGTGCCTCAATTGCCTATAGATATTCAACTAAAGATAACTCTTTTTCGTCTGGGATCTAGTGGAGAGAGTGCATCTATTAGGAAGATTGCAACATTGTTCGGTGTTGGCGATGGCGGAACAGTTATCAAAGTAACCGAGCGGGTCATCGCCTCGCTTATAAATTTAAAATCTACTTTTTTGTTTTGGCCATCTAGAGAAGAAAGGCGGAAGATTGTGGCAAAAACAATGGATGAGCTTCCGGGTTGCATTGGCTATGTTGATGGCACCGAAATCAGATTAGCAGAGTCTCCTTCCAAAGATCACGAACTATACTTTTCTCGCAAAAAACAGTATTCCATAAAAATGCAAGTCGTATGTGACTGTTCGCTAAAAATTAGGCAAGCAACAATAGGATACCGAGGAAGCGTCCATGATGCTAAAATTTTTGCAGAATCACCAATAGTTAAAAACCCAGAACAGTACTTCTGTCAGAGGCAATGGATTGCTGGCGATTCGGCATATCCTTTGAGCCAAAATCTTATTACACCCTTTCGACAAAACAGTAATGAGCAGACGAAAGAAATGAGAGATAAATTTAACCAATACTTCTCCAAATATAGAGTGCGTATAGAAAATTGTTTTGGAAAATTAAAGGAAAGATTTGGTAGTTTAAAAGAACTACGATTTCGTTTATCGAACGAAAACAATTACAAAAGTTGTTGTAGATGGATTTTGACATGTTGCATTCTTCACAACATGTTGCTACAATTTAGCTCTGACGAAGAAGATTGTTCCGATAATGAAGATGAAACTGGCTTCCCACAAGAAATTTATGAAAACAACGACCTCAGAATAGCATTATCACATTTTGTTGACAATAAAAATTAAACAAGTAATTTGTTTTAATAAAGTGAATACATATGTACGTACATATTTATTTTTTCATTTTTAATTCCTCCATTGCAATTCTTTCTTTCATTTCAAGTTCTTTTAAAGCCACCTTTTCTTTCATTTCAATTTCTAATATTTTTATTTTTTCATCACTTTTGGTTTTTTCTTTTTCAAACAAAAATTTTTGAACTTGTAAATCTAACTCCTTTTCCTTCAAAGCCAGCTCCTTATCCTTCATTTTTGACTCCATTTCTAGTTTTTGTTGCTTCACTTTAACCAAACCAGAATGCATGCTAAGCACATCGGCAAGACCGGTCCGAGAATAAATGCCTTTACGACGATTTATTGTGCTGTATGTAGATGCTGGTGACATACCGATTTCGTGAAACCCATTTGCAACTTCAGGTGTGGCAGCTACATTTGCAGCAGTCGTTGAACTGCTTCCAGCGTCGAAAATGTCTGCAGTGGACGGTGAGCTACTTTCCGTACACACAACTTGTACGTTCAGCGTTTGGATGTTTTCGGCATTATCATCTATAGGCGGCACTGCATTTTCTTCAGTATCTAAAACGGATGCGTTGGATTCAAACTCCTTGTATCCAAATATGTCTTCCAGATCACTGAAGAAAGGGCAGATTTTCGAAATTATGCCTAAAAAAGAAGTGCTTAGATTTGTATAGCAAAAAATACATTTTTATGTTACTTTCTGTTGTTTCGCCGTCTTGCATAGCACCAGCTCCCGTCGAATTTTGCCAATTTCGCGCTTTGGTATAACATTGGCGCAAGTGTCTTGCCTTCAGCCTCACCAGAGACCAATCCATTTGCAGCTGGTGTGCTTCCAAAAAGCGCTTAAAATACACCTGCGCAGTCGGCTTTTCAAGCGGTCGATTGTCCCGCATGAACATTATGAGCTGCTGCTGCTCCCCGTTGCTCCATTTTCTGTACGGTGCTTTGCGTACACGCCTCGGTTTAGTCTGAAACAAATATTTTTTCATTATTAATAATTATATCACGATTTAAATACTTAATTTTCATTTTATTTACAATTTTGCTTCCGCCAGGTTCCATGTTTGCAAATGTAAACAAAACCAGCTGATCAAAGATGCCAGTTTGCCACAATAAATAAACATGCGCAAAACATCGGGAAATTGTGATAGTAGTGGTATCTTTGCGTTTCACGTAAAATGGAAACGAAACAGATAACTGAGCGGTAAATATGGGAAAATTGCCACCTGGGAAATTTAGCATGCTAGATACCATTTAACTGTGAACAGCATAATTGTATTTACCACACATATTTATATGAAAGGTTACAATTTGTTGAATAACCCAGGCAACTACGCTCCGGATTGGCACAGAAAAAACGCAAAGCATTATGAAAACCGCTACGCCACTTCACCACTTCAATTTCACCAGCGCGCTTGAGAGCGCTGACAAGTGGCACTTCGCGTAAAAGCATATTGCAAAAACACTGCCAACAACAACAATAACAACCATAATAATAGTTGTTATTATAATATGAAAACAAGGCATTGATTTCTAACCCTGAACGTAGGCTACGTTTGGAAGGAAATTACTTTGTTTTCCCAATCAATTGAAACGCGCCCAAGACTAATTGCAGCCGGAAGAATGCGACCGAAAAATGCGGAAATGGATACTTGTAACCTGTGCGCAACAGTGCACATTTTCAGCGGCGATCGGCACGTGTCCCGCATGCGTTTAATAACAATAAGGGGAACAGCAACAACAACAACCAGAAAGAAATAACAACCTTCAACCATCTTGCCGGCGGTCAAACGCAAGGAGCGTAGAAAACGTGGGCGCGTGCAAGCGCTTGCGTGTTTTTCTTGCTGTTGCACAAACAACCCCATTAGCGTTCCGCCAAAAAGGTGTTTACTACAAACAACAACCAAACAAGCAATTTTCCACTAAAGCTTCAAAGCTATAGGTGGCTTTCGTGGCGTGTGGCCCTGTCCAGCGTTACACCGTGCCTGGTATGCCTGTCAGAAATGGCAAGGACGGTGAGCGTGCGCCTGTGCGCCTGCCGCTTCGTAATATTTCCATAGTGTTTACTAATTGCTGATAAGTGGGCGTGTCACGCACTCGCATACTTACTTAGTAAATACTTAGCTTGCTGCGTGAACTAAATATACCCATGGTGTATGTGAGTTCGTGTGGTGGTTCCCATGTTGCCGCGTTAAAAAGCCGCTGATTATGTTATTTAAACGCCGGCGGTGTTGATGATTCTATTTGCTCTCATTTGCTTCCCAGTTGCCGCCATTCATTGCCTTACGTCTCTTTGGTCCTTTTCACATCTCCTGTCATAAGCCCATAATAGGTCTTCTTCCCAGTCATTGGTAGTAATTTTGTTTGTTTGTTTGTTTATTTACTCAGTCACTTGAGTGGAAATGTAAACATGAAGAACAAATGTGGAAAAGTGGATAATACAAGCGGATTAAAGTTTGGTTGGTTGGTCGCTTTATGACACTTGACATGATAGTTGGACAAACATGATCTTGCTATTTTAATTAACTGATAATTAGAAAAGTGTGCCGCATTTCATGTTGAGGTGAGTGCATTCTCCCAGGCTGTGTTAGCATTGAAATAACGATACCTTGTTGCTATTGCTTTTGGTAAATGATTGTCGTCTACTTACTTACTTAAATAATTGGCCTTATAACCAATAATAATGATACTAAGTAATATGCAATAATTTAGCTTACATATATCTCGATCTTTGTTTTTTTCTTCAACAATTTGTGTTGTGCGTCGTGATGTTCTATCAAAAATTTAGTGGCTAACAGGGCACTCCACAGTGCTAGCAACCACACGCCATACACTCAGCTACGGCGGTCGAGTAATTATTTCTAGACACCAGATATAATTCAATAATGAAAGGTTTGATAATTAAGCAGGTTTCCCACTAACTCTTTACACAACGTCGAAAAACTAAGCCGTCTCAAGTCTCTAGTCTCAAAATAAAGTCACTAATATGTCAGCTGGTTCTGAGCAGGTCACAAAACAAAGAAATTGAGGTACGCGAAACTAAAATAGAGCTGCTGCTTGATCGTACGCTATATTTCGCTAAAATCTGCAAAAAAAAAACACTTAATTTTCATAACGCGTAATAAAAAAAAACTACGTATCTTGTTTAGCATATGGATGAGAAGCTGTATTTATCGATTGTTGATAGTTTTAATTTTTACACATATTTTAAATAATCTTTTCACATAAAACGCAGTATTAAGAACGGTTATTTTCAATGTTTATTTTACGATAATTATATTTTTTTAACAATAATGCTAAAAGCTGAATATATCATCAGCTGATTGTCTCTAATGCTTTTCGCCATAGTCTTTGTTGAATTTTTTTGTGACTCTTGCTTACTGAATACCGAAATCGTCTCAAGTCACAAAAAATATCTATAATTGAAAGTCTCAAATTTAGTGACTTGAGATGAGACTGAATTACAAAATACCGGCATAAATTTCCCTTATTTTGTCTATGAATACGGATCACAATTTTCAAGTGAATTTCAATCACTTCCATTTTTATATAAACACTAGCTAATACCCGCTACGGTTTACTGGCACTATTTTGTTTCAAAATCATTTCCTTTTATGTGGCCAATATACAGTTTGTCTTTTAAGCCGAAAAACTCCGTCAACAAAAAAAAAATCAACGCAAGTTTCTACTCACTAGAAACTTATACTTTATTACTCGTACACTACCCAGCAAGCATTTGGAAGATATTTTAGCGATATATCTTCTGCGCGAATCGTGAAGATAGAAAGACGATAATAGTAATACGTACAATGGCACATGTCTATCGCGGTGGCAATAATAAAGCGATACCGGCGATCGCATTTTGCATTGGCTACAAAAACAAATTTTTTGATCATTTTTACAGTCCCGTTGAAGAACGGTAGGTACTTATTGCCACGTATTTATCTTCCAAGAAAAAAATTGGCTATTCTTTGAGCATGTTTTTTAATTTTTTCTTCACTCGATTAAGATGGAGGTGAGAAAACTAGGAGGAGCTTTTGGCACTTCATCTACAGGAGACCTGCCTGCATTCCCATTAACACAGGTCGATGCAGTGAAAGCCCTGGATGCGGCGCTGCATGAAAATCCAGATCAAGTTTTGGAATTTGTGAGCCTTATTTCGTTTATATAAATACATCAAATTTCAATAATTTTTTTCGTTTAGAAACAACTTTTAAATCGATTGGGTGGCATTGAAGGGGCATCATTTTTGCGCACAGCAATAAAATTCATTTTCACTAACGAATTGGCCATATAATTCAGCTGGAAAGGCACAAAGGACAAACCAAGTGCCGAATTGTGTTTCTGCTTGTCCATTTTAAAATATAATGTTTATTTAAACATACATATATTTTAATACAGTATTTATATGTTTTGTTCTCTTATTCGCAGATGTTTGTCACTTAAAATTTCACATAGGCGACAAAGATATGAATGCAACCCTGCAAAAACACTTTTTGCATGCACAGGACAGGCTCAACAAGCGCCACCCAATTAAAAAAAAAGGAAGGATCGTGAAAATATGAATGAGACTTGTTAAATTTTTTTATTAAATAAAATATTATTTAAATCTAAATAGGTTTTTTAATTAGCAGGTTTGATCACGGATACGATAGCGAGTCCCCATATCGTATCGCTTTCGTATCTTAAAGAAGATACGATAGCAAGTCTCCATATCGTATCGCTTTCGTATCTTTTAGGTCATTTCGCCGTAGGGTACTTTTTTGATTCCCAGGAGTGTCTTCCGCGAGTCTTCAGCGGTAATCATCCACCACAAATTTATCCCCAAGAAGATTCGCGGAAGACACTTCCGCGATACGAAACGCTAGCTGGGTATAAGTATAACTGAATGGGTTACATACATCACTGCTTACTCAAAACATGTCTTAAAAGTCTGAGTTTTTTAAGCTTGAAATTTAAATGAAAATTCGTAGAATTTTTATAAGTTTTGTTCAAAATGTAATAAAAAAACTTAAATCAAAAAACTTTTGTGTGTAACTGTATGTAGGAATATTTCGACTCCAAGAAAACTCCGTCAACCATGCAAACGTGCAAACTGTTACATTTATAGTATTAGTGAGAATAATGATAATGATATGTCTGTTTATTATTTTAAACTATAAAATTTTGATTTGACCAGCATCTCGTCATATATTTACCACTAACTGTAAACTAACTTATTTCTGGGTACTCATTTACCTCACTTCAAGCGTCAGTTGGCATCAGTTGGCAACAGAATCCGATTAGCGTGCTGAGCTATAAGGACAGACATACGCAGTTATAGAGGAACGCTATACAGGTTATTGTTTACAGTTGATATATGCTGGATATTCTTTTATATCGTTATATAATTACCTAGAGCTAAAAGAAAATTCTATTAAATCAATGATCGCTTAGTTACTCAAATTTGTATTGATCGTGGAGCTTTCTATTTTAAGGTGACTTATAGTCAAATGTTATCAAAAGCATATTTTCCATATACTCTAACCCTTTAAAGTCTGATTTTGTTGTACATTTTTAGGGCGAGTTCCGAATAAGTACTCACTAACTATTAAACTCACTTTGGCTAATATTCGTTCGATTGGGTTAAGTTCAAATTGACTGCTCCCCACATCTCAAATAAATAATAGTAATAAGGTATCTATTGTGATACCACAGTAGTAACCAAAAACCTGGACGGTAGCTTCTTAATAGAAATCTGCCAAGCGCCGCGTGCTTTCAATGAAGCCTTGAAGTAAGCCAGCTTCAAACTCCACTCCCGATATGTTCGTTGGAGGAAGAATACCAGAGAGTGATCCCAGATACTACAGCCTTAGTCTCGCGAAGGCAGGGCCATCGGCCATCGGCCAATGCTCTGTCTGCACCCATATGATTGACGAAACCTGTGGCTTGGCGAGACGTAGAAGCTCCCGTCACCTCCCCCGATTTATTTCTGATCGAAATGAACTCGCGACCTTACATGTGCTAGAAGTTGTCCAGTTCTTACCGAGCTGGTCACAATCCCATTCGTTTAAAAGCAGCCAACAGGTGGCCGGAGCGGGAATGCTCTTTGTTTCAGGAATCATTTTCAAGTGTATCCTGCTTGGCTAACTCATCTGCTGTACAATTTTCTGGGATATCGGTGTGCTCCATTTCTCAGATTATTTCCATGAAGAAATATTTCGAAGCTCTCGAAAGGGAAGTCAAGCAATCCAAAACTATCTTCGCTCGCACCATTGATAAAAAAAATATTGAATCAAGAGCTTTTTTGTCACTTGTCTATCAGACTAGATGGTTACTTCCTTAACAGAAATACGCTAGTTGAAACACACTGAAATTATCTGGTAAACAAATTTTTAGTTTCAAAGACAAATTCTTAACAGTAAACTTCACCTCCAACTCTACTATCAAGTTGCGATCCAACCGTCAACCTGTTCAGCAGTCTCCAGTTCCAAATATCACACAGAAGAAAAAGGTATTATTCATTGGATTAAAGCAGAGCTATTGAGACAACTACCCCTCTTACATGACGTGCAGAATTGACCAATTAAATCATATCCGACGGTTGAGTGCATTGGACATCATTTGCCACATACTTACCACCGCTAGATGTAATCAGAGTGCTCTGAAACTAAGGGAGCAGGAGCTTTGGAAATATTTTGATTATGCCCATGAATTCCCTTTCCAACCCTGCATTTGCAATAGCGCCTACATATCCCTCAATGTCTTTTTTTTATAAAGGTGTTAATATTAGATCTTCTAGTAGGTAAGACTGGAAAGGCATTAGTTCTGGAATAGGTTCGGTAATTTATTCATCAGACTTTCATATAGAAAAATCAGCATAAAAGTTTAAAACTTACAAATATCAAAACCACCAGCACTCACACCAACCACCAACCACACCAACAAGAAAAGTGGCGTCAACGTCCGCTCCAACCATCAACATCACCATTTGCGTCAGCGCATAACTCGACTCATTAAAATTGATGGATGTGACGAATGAAAATTCAACCGCCGCCACCGCAAACTAACTGCAGCAAATGAAAAAATGGGATATTGTGAATAAAGAATGCCTGCCAAAACTACAAATATACATACAGGCATAAGTATAAAAAATTATGAAAACGAATGGGCCAACACGCGCACACACACACACATGTACATATATTTTATGGCATTTGAGATATTACAAAAATTGCTATGATAAACGCGAATAAGATATATGTATGCCTACGAGTACTCGCCTGTGAATGTATTGTGTGGATGTGCCGTTATTGCACTTTGCACAAATGTGCATGTATGTGCAGGCTTTTGGGGCGTTATTGTGCATTGGTGTGAGTAACACAACTGAATGAATATGAATTGCTATTGGTCTATGTCGAGATAAAAAAATTTTGGTTTTATTTATGTATGGAAAAAAATCGCAAATCGAGGACGCTGCGGCAGGACATTCACACGCGAACACGAAAGCTGCAACCACAAGTGCATATGAAAAAAAAATTGATTGAAAAAATAGGCGGAACACAGCATCACACAAACACATGCACACATACACACACACACATGTAGTATAAAAAATTGCATATTCCAATGAATAAATTTGTGTTAATAGAGTGGGTGTTACTGCGGTTTGGTTTGGCTATGTGTGTGTGTGTGCTCGTTTTTAGTACCATTTCATCAAAATGAAATCCAATACACAACTGACAAATAAAAAAAAAATAAAAATACGAAATCTACGAAATACATTTTGCCAGCATTGAGCTGATTTGAAACTTCTATGTAAAATTAATACTAGAAAGAAATAGCAAAAAAAGCAAAATGTATTAACCAAAATAAAGTAGCAAATATTTAGCATTGCATTGCTATCTACCCACGCACTAATCCATGCACCTGAGCAGCCTGACATCAGCAGCAAAACGAACACCATCCATACCATTTCCAACAACGTGAAAAGCTGCAGCATTATATATAAATCAAATATTGTACATCGTGCAATCTTTTTTTTTCGGCAGCATTCAGAATGGCTTGGCTTTCAAATATAGAAACGTGAGCCTGCCAACCCTCCCCCACTATGAACTCAGCTCCACCCCCAACTACTACCACCTTATGGATTTCATAATTTTTTGCAATCCTACTAACTCAACCCAACCAACCAACTGTCGCCAAAATTTTGAAAAATTGCAAAATGCCATTGACAAAAAAGCTTATGAGCAAACGTTTTGCTTTTCGCTTTTCGCTTGTCAAGCCCAAATACATAGCATAGCAACTGCACACAGCTAGCCTAACATCCTCAAACCCGATTTGGTTTGGTGGTAAGCATAAAAAAGAAATGGACAACACAAAATCGTGTCGAGTATCAAGTGTGTGTTGCTTACTATGTTCCAAAGCGAAAATCCATGTTGACATTTTTTATACACTCACCTGCTTGTGTGTTTTCATTTTTTTTTCTATTTAGGTCATTTTCATATTTTTTCCATGACTTTTGCATTTTTGTACAGCGTCACATTCGTTGATTAATTGAGAAATCTCTTTGCCTGCAGGTGAGCGAATAAAGGCATGTAAAAATCTCTTTAGAGTAGGGTCACAGTGGCGTAGTAATCTACATACATACATACATACATAAGTACATATGTATGTATGTGTGTAGTTTGTGGTAAGTAAGTAAATTAGAAAAAAACATTTGTTGGGTTTCTTCCTCACACACACACACACAATACAAAAACAAAAAAATAGAATTCCACATAAATATTGATTGCTAACTGCATAGTCTCCCGTACATGAAAACTCCATATGCTTGGCTATGTGATTTATGATCCTTAATTAAAATTAACTTCATTAAGCTGAAAGCCGCAAGCCGGAAATGGTTTTCAGTTTCCAATTTAGCTGGTGGTATTTGGCTAATTACGATAGTAAAAAAGTAGAATAGACATAAATTGAGCTTTATAGGAGATTTAATTAAATACCTAACTTTGCTTTAAATGACATCTTAGCAGTTTTACATTTTCACACAATCGACGTGTCCACCTGCGTTTGGTTTTTGCATTGAGTGCATGGATTTTTTAACAAGGGATATTTTTTAAAGCTTTAGCGATCTGCCAGATGTTATACTTTAATCAGTGATTCTCTCGATATAGAAAACTTCAGGTTTAGATTGCTGTTCCAGCTGCTCGAAATAAAATATCCCACATTCGTGCGGTAAACTGTGTAGAAAAAATTTGAAGATAAAATCAGACTTATATAGTCATAAAATTGTTTAAAAAATTGGTGTTATGTAAAGATCATGCAAATATTTGGAAAAAGGACATAAAACACTGGTCTATAGGTCTATAGTAGTTCCTCATTTTATATATTGCCCAACGATCTTCTTCATGGTAAACTATACATAGATCGACAAGAGCTACGATACACACCCACAAGAGAAATGGTCTCAGATATGAAGTGGTTGAATGTGAAACAGAAACTTTTTTAACATGGTATGAAATTTTAGTGACAATTTTCGATATCTAAATGAAACCCACTCATAAGTTTATATTAAGGGAAAACAATAGTTTTAGACTATCAGCATATAGAACTGAAAATGTAAAATGATAGTTTTAACCGATTCAAGAGCCTTTTAATTGAACCCTGCAAGACACTGTCTATTAGATAGATCGAAGCGATCGACCTGGTAAATATTAATCTCGACCTCATCGCTCAGAGGATGAATCGGAGCTTCGGTCGTTTCCACCACTTCCTTTCGAACAAACGACAATAGAAAAGGTTACTTCTCTAACAGTCAGCGGGTGGAGACTCGGCCTTCCGTCAACCAAACGCCAAAGAGCAAAATCAATCGAGTGCAAAACAAATTTAAGAGTCCGAGCTTTTCCACCAACAGGCAGCGGCCCTCTAGACAGTTTGAATCGGAAGCGCGTAATTCAATCATCATGTACAGCCAAAAACTCAATGACCGAGCGAATCGGAATCTCGTCCTTTCAGACAGCCTCGGTATGCGCCGAATAATTCGAATTACAGCGCACATTTCCAGTCTCAAAACTGTGCTTAAAACCTTTTTAATTTTAGCACTGAAAGAGTTAAGAGGATGTTCTAGAGTAGCGGCTTCAAAAAATTTATTTGGTTTTGCGTATTTATCACCTAAATGGTAGGTATTAAAATAAGCTACTAAAAGATTAAAGTAGTTTTTGCCTTCGTTTAGGAGTTATTGAGCTTCAAACACGACCGAGCGTGGCGTGTATTTATCACGTTCGATATCTCTAAATGCGTCTCCCGAAAAGTAATGTTTTCAGAGGGCGGGTGAACAGTTTTGAGAAACTGTTGAACTAACTGACACATATTTTGCATTTTTTTCGTCAGAAATTTGTCGCTAAGATATACCGCAAGTTTTTTTGAAAATATTTACAACCATTATTAGCAACAAAACAGAAAATTTTTTTTTTCGTCAAAATCCTATAATTTCGAAATTTTTTTAAATGTTTGAAAAAGCTTGTGTGATCGCGTAGAGAAAGGAATTAAAAATTAAGATTTAAGTCATGTTTTTGTTTCAGATTATCCGAACTCTCAAAACTCTTCACCCCAGGCACCCTCTTCTTTTTTGACAAGCGCAGAGCCAAGATCACATAACTAAAGCTGGGAAAAAAATTTTACAACCAAAAAAATCCTGTCATTAACTGAAAAGTTAATAAACAAAATGAAAAAACCGAGTTGAAAAACCTTCAGTAGTTTTCCTACATTTCATTCTCAAAAATAGGGTTGGAAAACGGGTCGTTAAACTAGAACACCCCCTCAATATATATACTTTGTAATATTTATTTTGTAATATATTTACAGGAATTTATCTATGATAAGACTTTAACCAATTATTATATACATAACTAAATACATACATATGTACGAATTAGAGCAGGAAAAAAGTTTGATATTCAATGTTCTATAAAGAGGAATTCTAAGTTTGGAATCAAAATCTGTCGCCGTATTATCAATGTTAATCAAAAAAGCCTTCAGCGAAAACATTTTAAGCTTTTTTTACAAAAATGTATCCAGATTTTTCTAAGGCTCACGTCGAACTGAGCTGCAGAATCCAAAAATTTTTTTCATGGCAGAAGTACACTCGGAGGTTCGCCCTTGCCTGCCGAGGGGCGGCCACTATTAGAAGAATCTTTTTCTCAACGCGTATCGACAGAAAAATTGTGAAAACTGTATTGAAATGTTAGACAGTTTTCCGAAAACTATGAATAACAAACCTCCATAATTATGGAAGAAAAAATTATTTCTTGGATTTTGGTTATATCTGCAGACAGAATATAGAACTTTAATTTGGAAACAAACCAGTTTCGGGGATATGCCATCATTTTCAGGGTAATGTTTCGTTACAAAATAAAGAGAAAATACTTTACTCTGCTAATTGCAGAAACGAGTCAAAGCAATGGAGGTCAGTGGTAGGAAAGTTAAATGTTATTAAAATTGAAAATAAAAATGACGAATAAATTTTAATTCATCACTAAAGTAGTAGATTATAGAGCATTTTTTCATTTATCTTTCAAATAAATTAGAATAACGAATAAATGCTTATAAAAATATATTCGAATATATTCGATATATCTTTCACCTGACCATAACGAAGCAACTACTTATATATGTACACCTGGGCATTACTGCCAACTGCCACGAAATGGGAATGGATTTTTAATCAAAAATTTATCTGATGTCCTTTACCCAAATAAACAGTCAGAGTAAATTACAGGACTTACCTTGTAACCTACGTTAACATCAACAACAGTGTAAAGTTTGAAATCCAACGGAGAATTACTCATGCCAGTAAGAATGCCTAGCACTAAAAAACACGTTATATAAGCTCCTCATTATACTAGGTTACCTGTTGTGATTTTGAGTGATTCATATGTAAAATTATCTTCTGAACCCAAATATAAGACGTCGTTTATGTAAAACTATGAATGTATGTAGAAGATGAACAAATCCAACCTATGTTCATTGGGTCTAATTTTTGAAGTAATGTAAAAAAAAATGTGGAAGATTTAAACCTTTCCCTGCATTTGGTTAATATATTGGGCAAAAAAAAAGCCTGACATTCGTTGAGCTGAAAATCTAATTAAATATTGTAGCTTTGGGCAAAAACGTTGAAGCTTGACTTTCTTTTTTTCATATTATGAAAACTTATGAACACAGTATAAAGATTAATGATTTTATGCAACTTTGCAAAAATGTAATTTCTACAAGGGCACAACTAAAAATAAATATTTAAAATAAATACTGAAAAAAGTTTTCTATGTACTTAAAATAAAAGCCAACTTTTTACTCCCTTGAATAATTATGAAATAAAAAAAAAATATTTACGCTCCCAAAAAAAGCGCAATATAATGTGCAAATGCACATAATTAAATGTACAATATATTGCTTTTGCGAAATTTTAAATTCTGGGAAGTAAGAATGTTAGAGTATTTTTCTCATAGAAATATCTTGTGTAACGAAATACTTGTAAAAAGAGTATTTAAAGTGAGTTCTTGTAAAAAAAGTTTATCTCAAAACGAAATAGTTGGTGCAGTGGATGATATATGTATGTAGATGCTCAATTATCTGATTTAGAGAAACAAAGTGATATTGTAGACGGAGATGCAAACGATGCTGAAAATCATGTTCTAGCAGAAATAGATATCGATCCTTTTAGAGTCTCTTAAAAGGCGCAAATTTAAGAGAGAACAGATTTTTGAAGCGATCGAAACGGAATGTGAATTTAAAAATATAAGTAATCCCAAATTCTTTGTTACAGACTAGGACAGCATCAAACGGAGGGAACTAATAATGAACCTCACCCATTTTCGTACGAGTCAAGTTCCGCTCAAAAACTACTTTCAACAGTTTTTTGTGCCAGAAATATTTGAAACGGCTACATTTTACACAAACTTTCATAATAAATATTAATTTTTAATTTTGAACTGAAAAGATATTTCAATTTATTTTACAATTTTTTCTTACTTTCATTGAACGTCCACTAGTTCTTTAAGTTGAATTCGTAAGTATTTTAAAATCTTCCTAAAAAAAACTGAATGAGTTTAATTGTAAACTGACGCGCAAATTTTAGGAATAAAAAGAAATACAATAGTAAAAATATGGAATTTTCCTTTCATGGAAACTGGTTAATATATTGACCAAGTTTTCAAAAGCATTTTTTTAAATTGTTTTTCGATTCTTATTTTTATTTAAACGGAAATCTCTGAATTAAAATTTAAAAAAATAAAAATATGACATTTTCCAAGATTTTTTGCAAAACTTTTAGATATAAGTTCTGGATTTATTAACGGAAGTTCGTCTTAAGGGCTACCAGATACTCATAAGCGCGCAATATCAAAAGCCCGATATGAAACCACCGGAAATCGTCCTGGAGGCGTTCCATGGTTTCTTAACACAAATTCTGTTATCATACCTTCTTCCAATAGGATGGTTTATTTTCGGCTATCCTATACACAAGAATCAAATCCAATAGATAGTTGAAAATAATAAGTTTCGCGGATGTTTTAAACATCAAGAGGGTGCCCATAATATTTCGTATACGATGTGGAAAATAGAAAACATATTCATGGGGCTACATTGTAATTTCGGCAGGATCGATTTTCATAGCGTCCTGGGCTATTATCATCCTACTACTTGCAAATATGTTAGGGTAAAAGCTTCAAAATGTCGGGCTTCTAAGTGTTTGAGAAACCAATTTGTCCTATCTTTCTGGTTTTGTCAGCAGCCGATCGGAAAGAGGTGGAATATTCTTCATCGGAAATACCTGTTGGTCAAGGGGCTTAGCCCCAATTGGCATTTATACTCTAACGATGAAACGACATTAAATAAATTAAAAAAAGTGGCGATAGAATCACCAATGTAACAATTGGAAATAAAATCAATTTAAAAATTTAAAAAATTATGAAATCTGAAAGATGTAATTTTTGAAAATTCAGTTTTCTCAGCCTAGTGTATTAAAGAAAATGAAATAGCAAGAATTCTTTAATTTAAGATAGAATATTCACAGCAAGATCCATCAACTTCAATCAACCGCAGTCATGCATCTTCCACCCATCAGCCGCCGCAACCCTCTTTCCACATAACTAAATATTTCTGTTTGTTCGCCATTGTTCTGCCCCATTGCATTGCCGCAATGTTTTTTTTTCCTTTAATGCAACAGAATTTTTAATGGACTCCTCTATGGAGTTTGTTATCAGGAATTCGAAGGAGATGAAACAACGTAACAACAGCGCTTGAAGAAAAGTGAAGAATTCGCACTCGTCACGTGGCATTTACAACCGCCTGTCTTTGCATTTTTTCAAGCACGCCTACCTGTTGTCGCCCATGTTGCTATTTTTTGCTTTTATTGTCATGCAAATTTCGTTAGTGCTTTTCAGTTGGTGTTTTGCTGCTAACGCGTTTTTACCTTTTTACCATTTTTGCCATTTTTGCAGTCATTGTTATATTTTTTTGTGATTTACGGGTACTTTCCGCTGATATTTCGTTTGCGTTCCCTGATTTTATTGTGGTGGTTGTTAGTTGTTTTGCTGCTTTTGTTGCTTTTTTTTTGTTGTTGTCAATTTGGCCAAAGTGGTTTTTCACTTGTTTTACCGCGAAAAATGCGCAATTTACAGTAAAAATACTCCTGTATGCGCACACAATGGATGCAACGGGAGGAAGAGGCAAGGCAATTTAAATGGAAATGAGTTAAAAATTACAAGTGTGGGTGACAAATGAAAAGAGGGAAGAAATGTTATTCCTATACTCATACTTACTTGAAAAGATGTCGCGAAATGGACGTAAGTGACGGACAGACTGGTAGTGAATTGATATCTATTTTGCAGTGAAGTTGAAAGATGTCTGTGGTATAGTAACTTTTATTGTGGTTTGGTTTGGTTCTGCTGTTTGAGTATAGGAGGTTAGCAATTCTTATCCATATGTACATCTATATTTTTTATAAAATTGATTTCAAAATCCACACGGACGTGGACTCTGCCACTTTAATGAAACTAATCGTCACTTATTCAACCATAGTTATTAGATATTGACGTGACAATGCAGTCTATAAAACGAAGTGTATAAAAGTGATCGCTGTAGCCGGATGCGTAGCTTGTGCGCGCTTCATCGCTTTCATCGAATCCTGCTCGGGACAAGTAGCATCAGAAGTTATAGCAAAGCTTTTTTCTACTGGCGGCCTTTCCGAGGTTGGCAGCAAACCTACGAGTGTATATCTGTTAGGAAAAAATTTCTTACCAAAGTCATTCTCTGAGTTTCGGCTTTTGTTGGAGAACAGCTCAATAAATTCATCCCAGACTCAATGGCGCTGGTCTCGCCTAAGTCAGGACGGCGGGCAAACAAGAACTGTTCATCCCTTAATCTAGCTGGTAACGCGAACCACCATGCCTATTGGACGACTTGAAGCCAGATAAAGGAGCCTTTCTGACACCGGACCACATAAGCAAGAAACGTTAGCCATATCTCGGAAAGGGCTTAGAACTACTGTCCCCGCATCGTCGGACAACAAGAAGGAAGCGAAGAAAAAAGACAAGGAGAGTCCCTAGGGGAAGCTAGGACTCGGACTTGGGCAGTAAGGTGTCTGGGAACTCGGCACGTAAGAGGGAGCTCTTAGCTAGCCCTGCCAAAGGAGAGCAGAAAACCACGACCAGAGACGTAATAAAGAGGCTGCGCTAGGTATCATACAGGAATCGGGAGCCGTGGTTGAGGCCACATGAGTATGTCGAAAGCACAGAAATCGACCGAAACCTATTATCGAAGAACCCCCGACGTCCTTGGAGAAGCTTAGCGGGATCGCGAGGCAGTCTCTGACCGTGCCTAATTATGCTTTAAAGCAAAGCATTGGAGACAAGCTTTTTTCATAGCTTCGCTCTTGCTCAGTTCCAGTGCTGTATTCCGCTCCGGGATTCGCTCTAACTGCCAACAAAATCGTTTAATTTTATGTATTTAAATAGTCATATGTATATGTCAAATATGTATCCATTTAGACAATCTGAGGTTTATTAGAAAGATATTAAAACTGTAGGCAACTCTGCATATCGCTTTCGGATTTATGATTTTATGGCAACAATGTTGTAGATTGGGCATTTTCCAAAGAATAGTATTGTGAAATATATTAAGTTAGCAAATTTATTTCCAACAATTTTTCATTTAAGTAGCAAACGAATTGTTTTATCTCCTTACGCCAGCTCTCCTTCAGCTAAAATCGTTCGCTCTTCCTTCTAATTTGTTCCGCTTTGCACTGAACCCCTGCATTAGCGGTCGTATTTTAAATAATTAAGTTACGGTGTGTAGAACACGTCATACGAATTGACGAAAACACTCCAGCCCTAAAAGAGGAAAACGCCTCCTCTGGGTTGGAAAGAATCAAGAGGAAAAGGACTTGGCAAGGTATTTCCCAATGGCCAAAATCCCTAAGGGGGTTATGGTGTCCACTAAGTAAGTAAATAAATTAGATTATAAAATAAGTAATACATTGTTTATGGAGGAGCAGGTATCATTCAGAAAAATGATCGCCCATGTAGTCAAGATTACAACAAATACGACGCTAGTGACGTCACCTAGTCAGTATTATTCCTGATTAGCAAAATGTTTGATTTGAGGTATGCCCTCTTTTGCAGTCTTCGTTGACGTATTATGAACAAAGAAATCGAGATATTCTAGATTAGTCTAAAAGTCTACCGTTTTGTAGATCCTTTTCTCACAAAAAAAAATCCTTTTCAGCGAATTAAGCGATTCGCGTTCGAAAAATCCCAAATATAGCAACCCTGTGGTAAATGCATATAATGAGCATATCAAGCGCTTTGAGTTTTTGAGAAAAATCGTCGGCATGTGCTACAAATGTCTTCAACATCAGCCTCGAATTCTAAAAAGTGTTGGATATTTCAAAAATTTTCTTTTTTAAAAAAGATATTTTGCCTGTTCAAAAGGGTTTAATTGCCATATTGTCTTTGTTGTTTGTATTGACGGTCGCTACTGCTGCTGCTACTTTCTTAGTTAACAATTGTTTTTGGTTTTACATTGCATTTGTGCTGTTAGGGCATTTTAATCACTTAAGGGACTTGCTTCGCACCCATTACCCAAGCTATTTTATTTGCTTAATGGCGTCAGCAGTCTCAAAAAGTGCATTCAATCGCGGCTGTGAGCCACACTCGAGCTTCGTAACTGAAGCAAACGTGAAATATTTAGGTGAGAAAGCAGATGGATGAAATTGCTCTACTTTTCAATATCGCCACAACACAGGGAATGCCAACGTGTAACCACGCTTTTGCGCACACCTACATACCTACATGGATATATTGCACATTTAGTTGTGGATTTCGCCGGTAGCATTTTCTTATTCTTAATATTCTATTCTTCTCCTCCAGGCTACGCACAAACGGGCATTTTAACATTTCCACACGAGTACATCGCAGACGCCTAGATATGAATGTCGAATGTCGGAACTGCTGCCAGGATCTCTTTCTACCATTCCTCCGCCTCTTCCAATGCTCTGCATCTCCAGCTCCTCTAGCACCTATCAAACCCTTGCGCCAGCCACTCGTCGTAAGCATCATCAACAATGCAAGCAGGTGTCTAAAATAGCTTTTAAAGTAATTGACATACACTTGAGGGTGCAGGCAGGCGCGCGCGCCCTCTCACTATCTTTGCCCAGTCACTGGCGTAAGTAAGCAATTGCTCTTTACTTAGAAACGTATGCAATACGTACAGGCGACAAGGACATTCTCGCTTGGCGTTGAGCAAAAAACTTTTCAATTACGCAGCGCAAAACTAACACAAAAGCCTGTGCCGGTCGTAGTCGGTTACCAGTTGCCAGTTGCCTGCTGACAAAGCCTGTAATTACACGCCCCTTTAACACATGTCCCACTCGTTGTTTAGTCTTCTCATGCTCTCTCTGCCTTTATGCAAACAAATAAATCTTGGCCTACACCTTCCCTTTCGATGTGTATGATTATTTGGTTTTTTTTTTTTTTTTTTTAATTTGCATGCCTTTCCAACCCATTCACTTATGAATATTCTTCAAAAGCGTGCAAAAGCAAAAGTTTTCGGTACCTGCTTGCGAGATTGATTTCTTTAATTTCTCGACAATCAACGGCAATAGCCGCAGCTGGCTCTACGTCTACTTCACCCTTGGTATACTTGTTTCTTCAATAATATTCATTCTCATTCATATCTTTCACTGGATTACACAAAAGCCCCGTGCCCATATGCCCAACGTTGTTCGTATATCTCATTTGTAATATGCGAATTGAATAGATTTTGCTTTTGAAATGTGTATCGTACTGGGGGCTGCAGTCATATGTACGTATTTGAAATGTGCAAACAATCGGTTGCGCGTCTTTTGATTGTTGCGGGTGGCCATTTTTGTGTCTTTGTCACTGGCACCCTTCCTCAGCGGCATTTCCAACATCAATCAATCATATTTACTTGCGAAGTCAACGAAATGCCATTTATTTCTTTGCTTTTTTTGTTACTGATTGACGGTTGCTGGTTATTGCGTACTTCTTTTATTTAGTCGCTCATTTATTCTTAAACGGAGCGCTTTAAAAGGAATTCTATGCCAAATTTATTTTTTCTTGCAAGTGGTATTAAAAAATTGTACAACTTTGGAAAGGGTGACAATCAAGCGCGTACCCAAGGGGGAGAGGTTTGGGGTAAAGAAGGGTGTAGGACTAAATATTCTGAATGAAACTCACAAGAATTTCAAGTAAGCAGGTTCCTCTATCTTCTAGAATTTTATTTGAAGCGCAAATCGCTCGCTCAGTCGTGCCAGACAAAGACGGAATGTTAGCCATTTGCTTTGCAGGTTGTCGAAAAAGTACAGGTAACATTTTACCAGAAATTCAATACGTTACTTGAGTAAATTTGTGACTTGCTTGTTTTTTATAATCTGTTTTTCCGACAGGGTGAATAGTCTATGTATGTTTGCATATTTTTCCGTTATACCTTGTCAAGTTTGGCTTGGAAGCAAACCGGTTTCGGTTTTACTGCTCAATGTCATCACTACTATCTGTGGGATTATCTACATAAGAATCGTCAAAAGAGTCAACAAACCTCGAAGGCAATTTATCGCTTTTGAAGGTGTTCGGATTTTCATTTGAAAAAGTATTTCTATGCTAATTTTCATACGAACTTGTTTAGGAATATTTTCTGAATTTTTAGAAGTTGACGATTTTATTGGGAGTGTCTTTGAAGACTTTCCCAAAACCACCCATTTCGCGCCCATCTCTATTTCGGAGTTATAGCCGCCTAAGTCTTTTTTACCGATTCCATCATAGACTCCCTTCCGTTCCTTTTTCTTGCTAGCTTGCAGCAAATAGTTGTACCAAATGCAACCAAATGTTTATCCACTTAGTTTTTCTAACGCAAACTGTTAGCTATAATAGTTTTGATATATTTTTAATGTGTTAATTACATGTTTGCGTTATGCAAATCATTGTTCCATCTTCTTCGGTATTCCCCATCACAAAAGTATTAAGGCACACTTTGCGATTTTGCCAATGTTTATGCTTCTGCTACATAGAACAGGACGATCAGGATGAGGTGCTTATAAAGTGTGATTTTCTCTCTATTCAACTTTAAGTAATGCTGGTCGACAAGAGAAATTTCACGTTGGACTTCGAGGTTAGAATTATTATTGCTGTTTATGTTGGTTCCTGAATAAACGAAGCCCTTTTCCACTTTACATTTATCACGATGCGTGAATACGTTGACTGGTTATACGGTAGCGGGAGACATTTCCTCTTGTCCAACTAGCCGACAGTTATAAATTTCCTTACACTCACAAACAAATGCTCATCTCTGGATCGAAAAAAATGTTTCTTTATTTTGAATTACTTAAAATAGCAGATAAAGAAATAATATAAATTAGCTTTCACTTACAATTCAAGCTGAACTGAACTTTTCATGACACTCAACTATAATCAAACTTTCGCATTTGTATACTAAATGTTTTCAAATGAGTGATCTCGGTTGAACTCAGAGCATAAGTAACAAGTAACAAGTTACGAGGAGTCTTGATTCGTGTGGAACTTAATTTTAAATACTCGGCGAATGATTTTTTTGGAACTAAATAGTACTTCTTGTATAAAATAAGAAAAAATAAAAAAAAAGAACAAAAATAAAGAACCTTTACGCATCTCGCTATTCATAACAAATTTTAGTCTAGTGACTAAATTAATAATAATAATAAAGATAATTTGGCGCTTACATCATAGCTTGCTATTTGGCCGAGCTTCTGCAATTTGTGGTGTCCGTTTTGATGTTGTAACACAAATTGAGGGTCCTAGAAGTTTTACGTGGACTCCGAATGGCAACTGATTTGTGTGAGAAGTTTTTTTCTTAGCGGAAATACACTCGGAAATTTGCCATTTTCTATAATTTTTCATGTTACTTGCCCCGGCCAGTACTTAAATCCGGGGCCCACCAAATTAAGAGCGCACATGATTCCCACTCAGCTACGGCGACCGCTAAACATTATCATATGAGAGAGGTGGACGTGATTTTTTCTGACTTCTAAAGTTTTTCAAATCGTACTACTGGGCATTACCGTGCTCGGGTAAGAAAACCAAAAAATGTGTAGTTTAGATAACCAGGGATCGAAATTAAACGTTATTTTACTTTTTTCGTTCAAAGCAACACTCGAATATATCGATCTAATTCTCATACCATTTGGTATATAGATATATCTGATCTTATTTTTATTAAGAAGATTTTTTTTTTTAGATTTTATTAGATTTTTTGTTTTAAATCATTCCATAATTTTTATTTTTTCAACCAAACTGAATAGACTTTTGTTGATTTATACTTTTTCGTGCAAAAATTCTCGTTAATCTTGGGTTTAAACTTTTCCAAACATATTTGATCGATATTTTGTGATTTTTATATTTTCGATCATAAAACATATGTAAATCGTATTATTGTTTTGGTTGCTATTTTTGTCATCGCCGACACATTTTTTGCGTTTATTACGACCGAAAAGTTTTAAATCCAATATTAATAACAATTTTTTTGTGTTCGAAAAATAAAAACCACAAAACTACGATCAAATCACATTTTTTTTATACAAAATATATTCATTACGGTTCCTGAATTGAACTGTGACTAAAAAACTAGGTGTTACTGAACTTAACAATGCAGGACTTCGAAGCAAAGTTCTGTTTCCTCTCCGCTCTGATCTTACTCCGCTCGATTATTTTATTTCGCTCCTGGCCACGCTCTCAGCACCAATCGAGATCCTACTATAAGATATCCATACAGTTTATGCATTTATTTAAATAGTTTTTCATGATTCTAGATATTGAATCTTTTAAGACTGTCTAACGATAAGGATGGAAAGAGACGTTCGATGGTTACTTGAATTGTTGGTAAACTGGATACAACTCGACATATGTATAAGACTTCGATGGGACGTTTTCTGAATGGTTTTGATACATTTTGGAAGCACTATTCTATGCTAGACATTTTTGTAGTATATGGAATTTTTCGTTACAGAATCATATATTTTCCGGTTAAGATCGATTACCAAGTAACATTTTGACATCGATGGTTAGCTAGATTCCTCTGCCTGTTTTCGAATGAGGCACGTGTAATTTTCTCTTTCAATAAAAGTTGGTATTTGCCAACGATTGAAAATATTATATTCTACAAAGTTTCGTCCCCACGTTCGAAACCACGGTTAAAATATTTTTTATTACTTTTTTGTTTTTTTTTTACAGCTGTTACTTAAGTTCTTTCATTGTATTCATATGTTTGAAACTTTGTAGATGTATATTTGACTCGTCAAGAGGGAACTGTGGGTTTCGATTGCTTCCCGAGCTCAAGTTGCAAGTATTAGGGTTTCTTTTCGAACACAAGATTTGTATGCCATCTATCTATATATATATATAAATGTACCCCTTTTTTTTGTTATAACTTGACACGAAAATCGGTGAACTAATTTTAACGAAATTTGTTTCCATTTTTGAAATCCACACAAGGTGAGTGTTCAAAGCCGAGTCGCACATTTTCAACTTGTTTTTTGATACGGTAGAATGTCCCCCTAATTTATACTTTTTAATTACATCTTATTCATCTTCAACCAATTAATTTCCCTTCTAATTGAAGGAGTAAAAAATAAAACTTTTTCATTACGAGCGTCATCCACACTTGAAGAGCCCTCAGCAAGACACAAAAATTGTTTTTTTTTAAAACACAAAAGTTGAGCAAAAAACTGAATCCGTCAAAGCAGATGGCATCATTAACATCCGCTAATATCTTGAGAAGCAAATGTGCCGGGGAACCTCGACTCTTTACAGCACTACAAGGTAATCATTTGGGCAACACATAACTTTTTCTAAAATTGTAACTTAATGGTTATTTTTTTAGATTCTATTTTTGCAAAAAATCAAACAAAAGAGACTTGAAATAATTAAGTTCCTTCAAAACATGTAGAAAAATTCTTTTTTTTTTATTCTGCATAATTGAAACCAATTAAAAGATACGAACACGATAGTATCGATAGTCATTCCGAAATACGACAAAACGATCGATGGTGCAACTATCTGAGATGTGTACCAAATTTGGCAAAGCTTCATAGAGTAGTTTCGAAGTTATATCTATTTGCTCTAAAGTGGAATATGACGCGCCCATTTTTCAACGTATTCATTTCGAATTCGTTTTTCCTACCCAAGCCCACATGCCAAATTTGAGCAAGTTATCTTTCATAGTTACTGAGATATCGCATTTTCAATACAACCTTACCTTGGATTGAGGGAAATGTATTTACCAAGTTTCGTTGAGATATCTCAATATTTATTCGAGTTATCCGATGCACGGACGGGCCGACGTATATGGCCTAAACGATTCCCCCTGTTATGTTAAATTAAGTTGTTTATATATCCACAATTTGATTAATAAATCGCTCAGGCTGTAAACTCAAGCTCCTTGGTCAAGTCGTAAAATTCTTAAAGCACTTTTTATTATTATCTCATTGCTACACAAATTGTATTACCGAAGCGCCAACACGTTCTTAAAATATCAGCATTAGGACTAGTCAGGATTTGGTTGGCAATGTAGACATCGAAATAATTTATGGACACTCCACACGCCGTTGGCATGCAACACTTGCAATGCAAAATGCAACGAAAATCACAAAGTGCAAATTAATTAATTTGTATAGCATATTTGCCAGACAAAAAGCAAAGCTAAATAAAGTACTAATCTTATCAAGTAAATGTCCAATCACTGAAATTAATTGACTAAATACCTTTCAGCACACACAAAGCACACACATACACACACACACACAAACCATGTGCACATGGAAGGCCGAGGCACAAATAATACTGAACTCTTATAGCTTTGTAAACAAACAATGAAACATCAAAGGACCCTTGTTGCAAACGATCATAAAATGCATATGGTTGTGTGTATGTGTGTGCTTCAATTATGCATTCAAAAAATGTAGTGGATACAAATGAGGGTCCAATGAAAATTATTTGCCCGCAACCAATCGCCCCATATATTGCAACCAATTTGAAAATAACTACATGCACAAAGTTTAGCTTTTGTACACACACGTCATACATATACATATGAATATTCATATACAATACATATCCTAGCTCCTTGCTTGATTTGATCCTTCGCCTGT
This sequence comes from Anomoia purmunda, assembly GCA_951828415.1. Classification (NCBI taxonomy): domain Eukaryota; kingdom Metazoa; phylum Arthropoda; class Insecta; order Diptera; family Tephritidae; genus Anomoia; species Anomoia purmunda. The sequence goes on along the minus strand of OX639993.1, from coordinate 130,603,692 downwards.
CGCGGGCATCTGGATAAAAATGTAAAAATTGAATTTATTACCTGGTGGCAATCTTTTAGATGCCACTGCTGTCAGCATGTCGACCATTAACTCTACTACATACTATACTACAACAACATACATACATAGATATCTACACTCGTATGCTCTGGCAAACATATGCACCGGACTGTTCACTTGGCCAGGACGAGTAACCGCAAGAATTATAACGATTTTACACGTTATTGTGGCATAAGTCATTCTGTCAAAGTACTGCCGTTTCGCGCTCGTTTGACCCCACCTACCAATGTCCCCGCTCAGTCTACATCCATATACATTTAATAGCTGAAAACCAATTGCCACCATTAGCATCAGTTCGTCGTTAGTCCTTTGCCTTGCATGTTGCAACATATGTCGTTTCTATTCGTACTGTAAGTGGCATAGTATACCGACTTGCCGCACCGAATTATTCGCCCTTCGCACATCACAACTTGGGGCGCTACACAAACACAAACCGCCCACACAATCAAGTGCTGCTTTTACGTCATTCGGTTTTTTTTTTAGCAATTGTGGAGGGATGACGAACACTGTGCGCTGGGGTGGCATACCAATCGTTTATTCTCATATTATTGAGACATTTATGTCCTTAGTTAAACTTGAGGTTCATTATAATCCGCCACTCCCCCGACAAGCCAACGAAACGAATTGAAAATCAAACTGAAATTCAAATAAACAAAGGGGCGAAGCAGCGCGCGATGGATGGTATAAGTAAAATGCAAACGTATGGATATGTGTGCAAAGGAATAAGTGTGATGTGTGATTCCTTTGAGTCCTTGAGTGGAGTATCAGTCGCGCAGAGCCAGTGTGGCGCAATAATAAAATTCGAGCTTGCGATGATATTAAATGCACTTTTAATCCGCCACCACAGTCCATCCCCATTTAAAAAGTCTTCATAGCACAATCATATACATATTACTGTATAATGGGTCTTGGATTTTGTTGGAATAAAACAATATTTATGTACAAACAGCAATTTATAAGTTTAGGTTTGGTTGCAACGTGTTCCGCGGGTGCTAGTGAAAGCCATTGTGGTATTCAGGAAAGGTTTCACAATTATATTTCTCAATATTATTAAATCGTCACGATCTCTTGCGGAACCTAGACCACATCTCAAGTCTTGGAGAAAGTAGTATCAGGAATATATAACAGATTCTTCGTGGTTTCGGCCATTGAAACAAATTCTTCTTCTTACTTTTCATGCGGAGCTTCATACCATTTGAAACTCCCATACCGTATAATTAATTACTAAATAACCCATTAATATATCTCGAGTACCATTCCGCAGGCTTATTTACGTTCGGTATTTGTATTCTTTCATAGATTGCATCAGTTAATGGTCTTTCTAAGGATTGTAAGGTTTATTTAGACCCACGAGGCAACATCCAATGGAATTATTGTTACAGTAGATAAGAGCCTAGTAAGGCTGATTCAAAAGCAACAACTCAACAACATCGTTCCATTTCTCACAAAGCCACTGTAGTTGAATTCAAAGAAGCTCTTCGAGTATTTAACATTAATATTCTTCTCAAGACTTATAAAATTATCTTCGCAGTGATTAACGGGGATAGAATGACAACTTGGAGGATTTCCAAAATGAAAAATATTACACACTTTAGAATTCGTGATCCTAATTTTTAGGTAAAACAAGCTTCTTAGCATGGCATATACTACAAAAATAACAAAAAACAAAAAAAGTTTAATTAAGTATCGCCAGTTACCGTGCCTTAAGAGAATATTGCTACTTTCCTAAGCCCGGGTGGGTAGTTCTGCTGGTGGGAAGAGCACCTGGTTTGGGGCACCAGGAAATGGGTCGTCGATATAATTAAGTAGGTGAACGGGTTTCTTGACAAGAACCTACTATTCTTCATAAAATAAGTTTATTGTTCATAAGTAATACCTGGAAATAATTAATTCATCGATTATATTTATTTCTAATGCCCTGATTGGTTGAAATCCAAATAGACCGAACGCTCGGGCGAAAATCTTTTAAACTCTAAATGTACTTTTTTTCTGCTCGAATTTTTAGGTGGAAATTTCAGGTGGGTAGTATTACCCACCATACCCACAGCTTCCGCCGCCCCTGACTACAGTGCTCACGGAACAATTTGGTCAAGTAGATTACCACAATGGCCATATTGACCCTCATTTCATGCCTACATTTTACAGATTTCCTCGAGTGTGGTAGGGCTATTCAAAAACTAAACGTTCTTGTAAAGGTAATATCTAAGCAGGAACTTTAATATCGCAAACCAGAAACACACAGTATGTAAACAAATTTCGCATTTTATAAGGAATCTTTGAATTTATGAGTTCGAATTTTTTAACTGATCATTATTATTTTAATACCCATAGAAGTTTGACAATATTAATTTAACTGTGTATTTTTATGATCCTTTAATAATCAATAAACATTTATTCGTTATAAAAATTGATTTTTTAGTATAAACGACCATCTAACTAAAATTCTCAACTAAAATCCATTGACTACAAGTAGAGGCGAGTATTTCCCAGCGATACTTTGAGTAACGTCGAGTACCTTTGTCGATACTTTCCTGTTAATGCAACCATCGAGCACAAAGTGGTGTCAGAACATCACTGGGTTTGTCCCAGGCTCAAATCTTGGAGTAACCGCAAAAATGATAAAAAAAAGAAGCTTTTCTAATAGCGGTCGCTCCTCGGCAGGCCATGACAAACCTCCGAGTGTATTTCTGCAAGGGAAAACTTATCATAAAAATTATTTGCCGTTCGGAGTCAGCATAAAACTGTAGGCCTCTCAATTCGTCTTGCAACATCAAGACGCACACTACAAATTGTGGGAGAAGCTCGGGCAAACATCAATCTTTCCGATGCTAGCGCCAAATTATTATGTTCTTATTGTTCAAATAGTATTATCCAAAAGGACTGATTTGATCAGAGGCCATTTAGTGGCGTAATCTGCTTCTGATATAATGAAGCATAGCCGAATATCACTCTGGAGAGCTGAATTCCGTCATAGTACCATTTGGTGAGAAAATAATTTAAAACGTCGAATTGTTACCAAAATTCATATTGAAGATACTCATCAATCTTGTGGAATCCAAAATTCGTTACTACGTTCCTCACAATCGACAAATAGAAGAATAGTATAAATCGAAAGATCTAGATTATCTAATTTACGAGACTCATCGCGTGTCTTTCATTTTTGATATCAGAAGGGCTAGTATCGCTCCAAATTTGAGAGTATTTCGTACAGTCGTACTTCTATTTGGTTAGGGTACCCACACATATTGTAGAAGGTTTGTCGGAAATCGTGGAAATATGATGGGTATATATTCAATGATTAACCATCTTCATCAATATTTTCGCCGAAGTGCTTCCGAAGATGATAGTCCATCTTCCTTAAACTTTTCGAATTGTAAAACTCACCCTGAAGCACCTTTTTTGCTCCACTCAAATATAAAAATCTGTTCGTTATGTAATGTATGCATATGGGATTTCAAATCGGAATCCCAAAAATGTCGGGCTTACCCAGTTTGAACCCGGATTGGTAAATATATTTTTTTTATACATCAGATGCAACAAATAAAATTTTCATTACAAAAGCCCCGCCTTTTCGATTAAAGAAACTGATATGTTTCCTATTGGTTTAGAATGGTGCTTCTCACCTGGTGGATTCGCAAGCATTAAATTTAGATTTGGAGAATAACACATTCAGTACTTTAACTGTTTTAACATCACACTTTAATCAATAAATACAAACAGTAACAAAAAGTAATTTTCTAGTATATTTTAACGCAAATAAATATATTTGAGGGGTCAGACTATTGATTCAATCAGTTTCTATAAATCAATTTATAAAAAATATTATGGACAAACATTGTACAACCTTCAAAATTCAAATTGTTATACATACTATATATATGTATATCTCAAAAAGTTATCTAAAGTAATTAAAGAAAAACCAGCAGCAACTGCAAAAAAATAGTCTTATACTTGTGGTACAAACACTTTATTACATTATATAGAGTATTTTTTTTTACTATTACTACTATTTTTAAAAATTTCTACCACTATTTTTACTAATGCTATTACTAACTACTACTATTTTTGCTAAAGCTACTACTGCCTACTACTACGTCTTTTTAACAAATTTATACTAGTGATTTTATTAATATATATTACTATTTTTACTAATGCTACCACTAATTACTACTACTACTTTCACTCATAATTTAATGCTGCATACTTTTATATTCGATATACCTTAAATGGCGATTATCACCCTTAAATGCTGCTATTTTATTTACGCTGAGAATAGCTTGGCATTCTATGAATAAATTTTACACCCACCCACCAACATCCAGTTGGACAAAGGGCATCCAGTTGCTCAGCTTCTCACCTCCTCACCTTAAATATCTGCCTCTTCTCTTCTGAGTTCGCTTCGCGGGAGGAGAAGATGTTGAGACTGACGTTTTGTGTTGTTTAACTTTTGCATTGCTTTCGGGCATATTAATCGAGTGTTTTGTTTATTGCAGTAATCAGTCATTAGTTTTTTTTTTTCAAATGAGGAACAGTGTTTGCAGAAGATAAATACTCGTATAATATTTTGTTTGAGAAACAACTTTCGTTTCGATAAAAATTTTATACCTATGGTATAAATATTCAAATTCCCGTTAAGACTTTGACAGCTGTAAATATACAATATTAGACAAAATATATGACACAGAGCGTCGTTAATACGAGCCTCAATATAATGAATACGATAGCGAATCTACAATTTGTTTTTATTCGCCAACTACTTAGACCCATTTAGTATATTAAATTGACAGCACTGAATTATTTCTATGATGTTCGACAGCAAATAAACTTGGTGCTACCAGGTACAATTTCATTGAGAATATTCACAAAATATATATAAATAGGAAACAAACGATTTTTCAAAACATAAAACAATTTTAACGATACTTGCAATCACTTATTTAAATACACAGTTTGCTAACGAGCTTAACAATCGAAACTTAAGGCGCTTGTTGTCGGCTCTTTTAGTTAATTTATTTCTGGTTACCTAAAAAAATTGTTCGTTAGCAGGGGCAGAGAAGGGACGAATAAAACCTCTCTTATATAAGAATGCGGTAAAGAATCGATATGAATAATGATAGCGACGTCGATAGATTTCAGTTATAATAACTGCATACATTGCCATCCATTATTACAACGATTCCGGAGCTTTAAATTAGAATAATATAAAATTTCATTACTTCAAACTGAAAATTTATTAGAATGACGACTTTATACCACTGGTGTTTAAATATAAGTAATTTTGGGCATGAGGTCGTCGGGGCTGGTGCAAGAATTGCGTAATTAGGAAGTCTACTTTTCTACCACTCGAGGGCTTCGAATGTTTGTAAACTAGGCTAATCGTAATTGTTAGCTCTCAAGTAAATGCTATTCAAAAATTGTACAATTTTACATCATTGTATCAAACTTCGAGCAACTCATTTTTCAGCTATGAATTTTGAAACGGCTAGGTCTGTTTCGAATATCCAAACCACATAATCATCTTTTATGTGGATTGGATGCCTCGACAATTCCATTCGTATTCCGCTTAAGAGCTGAAATATATCTAATGACCAATATTCGTCGAAAGACTTATGTAAATAGTTCAGCGAGAAGTCTGTTAATTTACGCAAATTGACTTAACCACCAATTTTAAAATCGATGGTTTTTAAAATTTTAATGTCTTTCAAAAACACCATTGACTAATTCAAGACACAGCCTTCACGAAATTTTTCAGTGTTAATACTCTTGTTCTTCTTCTTAATTGAAACCATAACCACCTGGCGAATTTGGACTAAGTGAAGTCAAGTGCGTCTCAGGAGCATTTTCTTCAACGCGTACAACATGACCTAGCCACCGCAGCCGCTGAATCTGAATTCGCCGACCTATGTCTCCCATATAGCTGATTTATTTATTTAAATTTTAATACTAGTTGGTACCCGAGACTTCGTCTGCGTTGATTACTATGTTTTCTTATACGTATAGAAGATTTTTTAAAGCTAAAAATTCGATGAATTTAAAACGATGCCCCGTAGTCACAGCGCAGATGAAGTCGACCAAAATGAAATTTTTGACATAATTTATAAAAGCAACTAACTAAAAAACCAACTAACGTAAGATTCAACTTTATCTCGACCATGACTGAATACCATTATTTTTACTTGCAAAAACCAATAGGATTTGAACTTTAGAATCATAAATATTGATTTTCTGGAAATCTCGACTACAGTGCCACCTCATGAGTTTGTATGGAAGCTTTTCTAATCGGACTTGCAGTATAAGTTTTTAGTAACTTCAATATCGAGCGCCATCCAGCGCAACCATTTTCCGTAGATTTAATTCTCGTTCCACTTCCATTATCTGTTACTAATTTCATTAAAATAACTCGCCTCTAGCTTTACCTATCGCTTGCATTTTGCATAAAAGTAATTTTTTTTATAATATCATCAATATAGCATCATAACTATAGATTTTCTGGCAACTCGACACTAGCGCCAACTAGCAGATCCACTTTTCACTATAATATGTCTCGTGCCTCCGCTATCATAGGTTTTTAATTGTATCAAAAGCAAATCATATATACAAATTTTCTGAATAACTCGTCTCTAGCGCCACCTAGCGCATTTGTTTTCATAAAAGTATTGTTTATCGTACCTGCATAAAATCGGATTTTCTAAATATGTCGACCCATGCGCCACCTAACGGATTAAAATATATCCAATGTGCGTACCACAGGTTTAAGGAATAGACTGCCTAAATTTATTCACGCCTAGAACTGTAAAACTGCGGGTAACGAGCTCCAGTCTCCAGGAGGACCAAACGTGTCGACTGTTGATTATGGTCTTAGAGACTGAGTTTCCGATCCATTCCCTTTGATAACATCGTCATTACTTTCGTTCCTTCGTCTGCGTAAAAGACCAGAAGTCATTTTAATACTAACTCATAGAAATGACATTGCCACTTGCCACCTCCGATGATCTTATCGATTAAATACATACATAAATGTAGAAAAACAACAATTTCCTACATAAAAAATTATACCTAATTTTCACTTTGGACCACTGCTGTCGCACCATTCACTCTACATACATACCTTTATTTCGATGGATAATGACGCCAACAAGTATTGATGTATCTATGTTCTGTTGAGTACCAGCGGGCAATACAACAATAAACCAAAAAAATACATATATAATACACAATGACAGGCATTAAATAGACGATGAAAAACGGTAGAGATGTTACCCCACCACTTGACAAATACCAACAATAACAAATAGAACAGCAGGACTTTTGTTTTGATATCGAAAAGATTCATGCTATTAAATTGAACAGACGGACATCACAAAGATTTTTATGTACATATGTATGTCTGTTGGTGGGCAAAAGTGAAGGTGAATGTAGTTATGGCAAAGTGGTGGTGGTGGTGTCGATTAAATGAATCCACAAACAGCAATACCTACTGAAAACAACAACAACACTCAGCAGGAGCAAATCAAAATATCAACGCAGCAGTAACAGCAACAGCAGCACCAGGAGCGACAAGAAGAAATAAAGCTTTGACTGCTTCCTGCCAAGGACGTGCGCAGAGTGGGAGAAATGATCAATCCCTCCTGCTGCTTCGATTTAAATTATAAATTATGAAATGTACTATATCAAATTTTAACATTTTTATATCCCTTTTAAATTTAATGCAATAAAGTGTCAGTTTCAAGCGACTAAAAATTCGCGTTGATTTTTTAAAATTTATTTTTTACGGATGATGTTGCGCATTTTCTTCCATACAAACGAATTTCGAGCATTCGTTATATGGAGGGAAATCCCTGAAAGTTATCAATCGTATTTTTAGTGAGTTAAAATTCTAATTACAAATTTTAAGAATTTTATGTATTTTTTTTTAAATTTGTTGAAGAAGTTAAGAGTAGTCAAAAAAATTGGCATAAGTGTCAAACTGAATTATATTGGAAAAGAAAGATTTTCTGAAGTTTCTCGTCGTCTTATTTTCAGTTCAATTCACTTCACTCTTATGTTGTTATGAACTTAATATAGTAGTCAATGTATAACTTTACTATTTTGGTGTCTAATTTTTCCCCCTCCGTTCGAAGTTCTGCGCACGCCCTTGGCTGCAGCAAACCGAAATTCAACAGTTGCCAATACTAAGTAATGTGTTGTTAACTTGATGCTTTACGATTCCTACTGGTTGCAAGAACAAAGACAACAGCATGAAGAGCCATTTTCATCAACACTTAGTTACCTAAATATAATTAAGGTGACCAGTCGTTCTTTTTTTTAAAAGGCATTGTTCCATTTGTAAGCTATACCCTCCTCTCTGAATTGTCCTCCTTTTTGATATTTGATATTTGAAACTTGTGTTAAGCTCTTATCTGGAAAAAAGTACTGACATTCAAAAAGACAAAAATTGTCTGTTTGAGGAAATTAGAGGCTGGACTTATATTTAAATCCTAAAAAATTATACAACGGCAAACTAAAACATTAAAATTGATAAAATATGAGTAGAAATATTCAGAAATTTTAAAACTGAACATATTCCAATTAATATTTTATTATTATTATTGTTGGATTAGCATTGTGCTCTTCAAATAAAGCAGTTAAAAGAGTTTTTTTTGTGTTTTGAGTTGCAAATGATATTTGAACTAGTGAAAAATTTAGATTGAGTGTTGATATTCTAGCTGCAGAACTTGTCGTAAAATTCATATATAATTCATAATTTATGAAGAATATATATAATATATAGCATTGATTAAAAATATTTATTCAATTTATAAGTATTTATTTAAATTCAACAATATTTCTACACAATTTTTATTTAGGTACATTAGATTCTTTATTTTACTACATTTATCATACAATTGGTTTGTTTTCACTTTTGTTTTCATTAATATAAAAATATATATTTGTAGTGATGATAGGAAAAGCAATTATTTCAATTTATTCTTTTCTGTCCGCATACGCGAACTTTTCTTAAGAGGCCCGTCATCAAGTTTTGTTCAACGGGTTTGTCCAATTTTAGCGATGCGGTCCGCTACATTCTTTCTATTCATGTAATTGTTTTGGTTCGCTTCCCAACTTTCAAAAGACTGGCTTTCGTCACAGTCCAATATCACTCAAGTGGTCACAAATTTGGCACTCTAGGAGGAATCAAGTATTTCCTTACGCAATTCACATTGTCATCTTCGAAACACTTTTGGGTGGCATTAGCGAAGTGTGCTGGGCCAATGTCAATATCCGGCTAAAGCATTCTTGAGCCATTATTATGAAGTAGGAAGGGCAGGAGACGTTTTTAAAGACAATCCTGCACGTAAATTTCAGTGTTGGTGGTTTCCGTCGTAAAGAACGGCATTGAATTTGGCCACACTAAACTTTTCTACCTGTAATTTTTATCTGATTTAGAAATGTTCTCTCCAGATTTCGAGCAGTAAAATTGGTTACCAATGTTTTCAAGTCCATTTTCAAACAAGAAAGAATAGATGAAGTTTCGTCATTCATAATCAGATACAATTTTTGTATCTCATACAATTTACGCCCAAGGCAAATCCTTTTTCTAGTTTGTTTTTCGCTTCGTTTTGGAACCTTTCCATACCATTTATACGACTTTTTTACATTTCTTTTTAAGCGATTTTGGCCGAACTTCTCCTACAATTTGTGTTGTAACACATCAAGGCGACCGCCGTAGCCGAGTGTGTAGCGTGTGCGCACTTCATTCGGTGGACCTCTGGTTCAAATTCTGGCCGGGGCAAGTAACATGAAAAATTATAGAAAAAAGGTTTTTCTAATAGCGGTCGCCCCTTGGCAGGCAATGGCAAACCTCCGAGTGTATTTTCTGCCATGACAAAAAACTTCTCACAAAAAACATTTCGCCGTTCGGAGTCGGCGTAGGTCCCTCAATTTGTGTTACACCATTTATACCATATCTCTGGTAGACAATCATCTGGAAAAAATCAATAATTTCTGTAAATATTGGGGGGTTAGGATTAATGAGGCCAAAACTGTACCTATCTGCATCAGAAATGCGTCAGGGAAGGGACCTAGAGGGGTTGTAAAGGAGAGTAGAGACCTGTTTCTAAATCTTAATGGTCATAATATTCGTTTTCAGAATCAAATGAAATATCTTGGAGTAACATTCACTAACTTATTTAAATTCAATTTTCATGCTAACGACATGATCAAAAAGTGTAATAACCGTTTTATGCACTGTCAATGATAATAAAAAATACAAGTTTAAGCACAAGTGCTGAAATTTTGATTTATAAAGTCGCTCTCCGTCCAGTTTTAATGTATGCTTTGCCGATTTGGTTTCATTTTTCGCCTTCTTTGATGAAAATAATTGAAATATTTGAACGTAAAATTATTAGATTCTGTTTAAATAAAAACTTTATTAACTTTAAAAAAAGATACTCAAATAATTATATCTATTCTAATTCAAGTACTCCCTTTTAATAAATATGCAATAAGAGCAATATTAAGGTTTTTCGACCATGTTCAGAATTGTGACAATCCATTGATTTCTGAAGGTATCTTGTCGCAATCGGGCCATACTTGGGTCAACAGGAAGTATTTGTCTCCACTTGGTATTAGTAAGGAAAATATAATAAATGATGTTAATCATCCAGAAGCCTTCTGCTCAAACTTTTATGTAAAATCAACACCTGGTTCACACAGGGGCTAGTATAAGCATAAGTTTTATTTATTTATTACAGTTTGTAAAATTTCTTTATAAAATAGTTTTAAGTTAGTTTTAAGATTGAGTCGTAGCCCTCAGAATACTTTTAAAAATTGCCGGGAGCAAGCGTTTATTGTAACTTTTTTCTTCAGATTAAGATCTTCTTTCGAAAACCTTTGTTTAAGATAAAATATGTATAGTCTTAAGTTAAAATTATCTTCTTTTGTAAATAATTTGTATTATTGTTTCTTTATTTTGGTCTCAATAAATATAATTTGAATTTGAAATCTCTTCTTAATTCGAGTGGCTTGTACATGTGGAGTGGTTCTTCCTAATTTCTTCGTTAATGCCCAAAACTGTCCTTCCTGCAGTCTCATAAGATGATCCACTGAGTTTCGCCAGATATTTTGTAGCTAATATTGGGGTATTCGTCGAAATGTACAACATTTGTTTGAGGAGCTTTTCGTTCATACTAATTTTTTTCCTTTGTTGATGAATCGAATACAGAAACTAATTAAGTTTTAAAAATTTAATAAAGGCGAATTAATAGAAGGTGATGGCATAAGAGCAGCTGATTTGATTTTTTTTATTCACCTACATGTATTTTGTTTTTGCTTTTGCGTATGAGCTTCCAAAAGCCGTAAAAACAAAAACAAAATGTACGTAAATTTTGACAACTCTTAGGCAGAAACAAAAACCAAATACATAAGAATTTTGTAGTTGTATTTGAAATTCCACCTTGTATGGATTCGCCTTGAATTTAGCAATTGTTGCTAAAAATTTTGCAGCGAGTTGAAAATTTGCAGAACTTTCCGTACCAATCCTTAGTTTACTATTGTTCCAATGAACAAAACGATTTCTAACGATATTTGATTGTATGCTACTCTTCATTTTATTAAGTAAGTTGGTCACCCTAATATAATATGAGTATAGTTAAATACATAACAATCGTACATACATACATATATGTAGCTTAAGTTCATATGCTCACCACTTGAGGGCAAACATCCTTTGCAAGGCCACCCTCCAGCTGACAGCAGCAGCAACAGCAGCCGGCAGTAGTTAGAATTTGGAATAAGTAAGTATTTCGCCTGCTGAATGGTTGCCAACCCTTAAAGAGCACATAATTGGTCTGTAATCTATTTTTGACAGATTGAATTTCGCTTTTTATCTTGATTTTGTTTGGACTAACCGAGTTGGCAGTAAGTAATTGGGTATTCTTTATTTTAAGATGATGATTGTTGTTGTTGTTGTTGTTGCTGTTTCCTTATTCCCGCTATATGCATTGTATTTGGTTTTGTTATTGGTGGGTGGGTGAATTTGTGTGTAGTGTCTGTCAGCAGTGACGTTAATGGCTTGATGGAGTTGGAGTTAAATGCGATAAGTGGAATATTAGGTGAAGTGAAGCGAAGATGAAGAGCAGGAGAGAGGTGAAAAAGTGAAAGGTTGTCGTTAGTTAACTGGCAAACAATTTATGCGGTTAAAAATTGGTAATACTAAACCGTTCGATTTTTAAAGATAAAAATAACACGATATGTTGTTGTAATGAGCTTGTGGCATTTTTCGTTAAAGAAAATATCGCTGAAATAGATTGATCTGATCAGAGTGGGAATGATTTCGCAAAAAACCTATAAGAAGATACATATTTTTTTGCCACTTACTAGGTTAGGTACAAATGCAACTGATTGTTCGAAATTCGATTAAGGTATCAAAATGGAATTCACAAGCGTTTTACTTTGTATTAAAGAGTACCTACTGAATACTGAAGAATAAATTTCGAAGAATTCTACGTTTGAGTATAACAAGCTAGAGTAAAGTAATTACAGCAAACAGATTTAAACTGTAGAGTAGATGCTCAGACATCCCAACTGAGTTTTTGATATGGCCTACTTTAACACGTTTTTCTCCTGACCACATTTTTCAAAATCGTTGCAGTGCAGCGAATGTAGATTACAAAGAAGTGGCATCCCATCCCACCGTTCCACTAACAGCAAATTTCGTCCAATTCACCATACCAGAACTAATTTGAGTTTTGCTGATTGATATTAGAATCTGATTAGATCTACTTGGCTTCTGTGTGTGTGAATTTGACGAGAGTTCTTGCCGCAGGAAATGAAACGCCATTCAACTTCTTTGTAACCTCCGCTCTTTGCTGCAGTGCTACCTCGAATACGAGGCTAACCCTGAAAGTTACTGGTAATGACTATTAGACGACGTGGATGTTGCATTATGATTTTAGATAATTTGACATTTGATAAGCAACACAAAATTTCCAGTTTAAAATTCGATTTGAACTCCTAACTCAAAAAAAACGCTTGAAAACAGCTTCATTCAACTTTGGGTAATATACATAGCACTATCCAAATCCATTGTTTACTACTCGTTTACAAAATTTTAATATTGTCGTGTATTTTTCTATGTTTTTCCGGAAACGTTTAGGTTTATCCCCGTGGTAATTATTCGACTGAATCGTATTTAATATTTATTTTTTTAAACAATGACCCTACTGTTTTTATTGAATAACAAATGTTAGTCCGCGATGGAAAATGCAACTATTTTGGTTGACACTGTAACACTAAGTATGCTTTCGCATGTTGTTAGCCAAGGTGAATTCATATAAGATGGAGTTAAATGAACAGCTAAGCGATTTCTTTTCACGGCTAGAAATGTCAAATTGTATTTTGTTTTTGCTGTTACTGATGTGGGAGCCATGAAAGCAAAAACAAAATATATATAAATTTTGACAGATTAAACTTTGGGTGCTAGCAATTAAATTTTTATTCAGCTGGTGTATTACACAATTATCCGAAAACTTTATACGCTCACTTTATACGCGCAATGCTCTTTCAGCTTAATATTAGCTGTTTCAACCTCAGGTGATGCTGTGTGCATAAGAATCTGTATTACGACGGGATTCACAGTTCTGAATGAAAAATTTTGGCTTTGCTTAGCTACACATTGTGAATTCGGTGCTTAGTGTTATAGAAAAACTGCCTGACTTTTCTAGAGCCCCTAAAAGGCGACTAGTTTTACAATTAAACTTCGAGAAGCTTTATATATATGATCAGTTATATTGAGTTAACGATTTTGAAAGGCGGCAACCCTGTTCTAAAAATTGTTTGCTTTTCTTATAGAGCAATACCGTTTTATTTGAGTAAACGTCGAAATGGCATTAAATCAATATTTTTAAACACGTCACAACGCGCTGATGATAAAGTTTTTTTAAGCCTACTTTTTCTGAATTTCATGTCATGATCCTTCCGTTAACTTCATGATTTCATTTAAATTATTATTTTAAGTAAGTGGCAACCCCCACCAACATATTTTTAATACAAAGTTTCACTAAACCTCCCACTTTGGGCAACCATATTTTAATATTCGAATTGACTTATAACATCAATTAACTTTTCAAACTGGTGGCAACCCTCTCCAAAAATATTTTGTAATTAAGCTTCCTTAAAACTTAAAAAAAAACTTTTGGCATTCCTATTGTAAAATGTCATTAATTCTTAACTTAACTTAATTTTTATTTAAACACGTGGCAACCTTCTTTACCCATATTTGGGAAGCCTCTTCGTTTGATACCCATGTTCCAATTTTCGATTTCATTCATTGTTTTAATTGAATTTAACCTTTTTTTGGTTTACGGTAATCCACATATCGGACTATACTTATATATATACCAAATCTTATACATGTAGTTATGTTAAAATATTTTCAAACCTTTCAACATTAATGATACATAAGTTCTTTTATTTTTCCTGTAACTGAAATAAACAAGAAGAATTTAAAATACCAATTGACTTGGTTACAGAGGATGTCGAATTATGCATTATATTTGCCCAAAGGAACGTTGAGAAAGCAAGGCATGAAAATGTGACCACTATCGTGACAACTGACTTCATAGATTGAAAAAGAGCCCTAGAAAAATTCAAAGAAATATCACCTGAATTCCGCAGAAGATTCGTAGAACTTCAAACTGATATTTTAAAATAAGCGGAATGAAATCAGAAATGATATCGAGCCGAACCGCAAACGATTGCTAACAGAAAACAAACAGAACTGGTTCCCATCATCGAGCGGTCTTATACTGTGGTAGACAAGGACTTGCACGCCGAGGCCGTGGAAATGCCAATGGGCAACGATGACAACTTCAGAGCATTTCTTCATTTTGCCTTGAAGATCAGAGATCTCGTTCTGCATACTCATTTGAAGACTGCTACAACTAATGTTATTTATTTTAACCCCAATATTCAATATAAAAAATATACTCGGGGCTGGATGAAAAATATTCTCTAAAGACTTAGTAAAACGCGTCAATGAGGCAACTGAGTGGCTAACTGAAGGTCCTACAAAAACGTTGCTTATTACTTTGAACAGTTACAGTTCCATCAAGTGAATGATGATTTTGAAGTTTAAGAAGATTAAAACTCCATCAACGCCATATGATTGGAGAAGGGCAATTGAAAGGATTAACGCTACTAAATATTCGTAGATATGAGAAAATAAGCATTGGAAATGTATTGGATATTCTGGCAGAGAAAAAACGAGAATTACCGTAATTCTTTAAATACATTTTCATTTATTCAATTTACATTTTTGCTTAAAAAAATGTTCTTGCACTTGCCATTTTTCCAAATTGTTCTGCATCCGTCCCTGATTAACGGTAACGAAAGTTTTTACGCCGGTGCAAAATAGACCTGCTCTTTAGATGTGGATAGTCCAAAAACTGGGTGCGTTGGCAAAAAAGCAATCAATTTATTTGATACCAAAATGTTTGACAAAATCTATTTTGAACCTCTCACTTTACTAAATTTGCAAGTAGTGCGACGACCGAAAAATATTATTTGGAAGTGGTTGAAAATAACCACTCTAAAGTGCATACATACACAACTACATATAAGATTATGATTTTTCTTCATTATTAACACATTCCCATAGGAAATCAACAATAAAGCGAAATTACACAAATCTGCGCACCACTCCAAATGCCTGCATGAAAACACAAAATACATACACACATACACACTGTACGTGTATGTAGGTATTTATTTATTTAGTTAAATATAATCTGAGCAATGGTTTTATATACTGTATGCATTTATGTACACAATAACCATATTATTTTGCCATATTCACACCAAGTTTTTTTTTCGAAATGTAGTATATCTAATCTTCAATTTCACACTTCGACGCATTTATGTATGTAGCTGGAGAAAGTGACAAATGATCTTAAAAGCCTAATGTAATAAATACTTGAGTGGTGCGATACGAAATAATAATTTGCGCGCACTTTGTGGTCTTCTATAATTGGGTAATTACAGTGGTGCAGGGAATCCAAATCTTCAAAGATTTCATAACAACGCAAAAAAGTGTTCATTGTTTGCGGTGGTAAAATTTGTATGTAATTTTTCGTTTTGATTATGTGAAATTTTGTATGTCCCTATGATTCATTCATAACAAGGAAACTTCATTTTGTAAGAGTGCCGTAGGTAGATAAATTAATTATTGTAGAGTAACATATACAAAAATATTTCAGTAAATTAACTTAACCAAATTACAAACTTTTTCGTACCTATTTATAACCTGATCCCAATATTTAATTTTGCTTTGCAAGTAGAAGTTTCGTATACATGTCAAAAATGGAATATGTATAATGGAAACAGAGCATTCTAGTCTTGCTATTCCTCATCCTCACGTAAATTGAATCAATTACTGCACTTTTAGCATAAAAATATGCTATTATAATATTTATTGAAGTGCTACTTGCTAGGCGGCGAATCGTAGAGGGAGATCAATATTTTCAAAGCAGATTTCGTTACATCGATGAGATGAAAGATATAAAGTAGAGAAAGGGAGAACGAGAAAGAAGGCGACATATATAAGACATATATACAAAGCGGTAGAATAAGAATTTTTTCTGCTAACATACAAATCTATTTTTGTAAATACCTATTTGCTGGATAACTACTTGCCGTACGGAGGCAAATGAGTAATAAAAATAATAGACCCTTTTTATTGTAACCGACTTCTTTTAGGTGCAAAAGTAACAAAAAAAAAGTTTTGCTCGCACATTTTAGGTGGATGTATTTATATATTTAAAAACGCTATGCAAATAAAAATGGATTAGGTGTTAAATTGAAATTTCCCATATATTTATCCTATAATTTGTGTCGTGCGTCTTGAGAAGTTTTCGCACGATAGAAATATGTACACTAAGATATTACTTTCCATGACCAATACTCGAACCCGGGGCACTCCGAATCAAAGCGAGCACTGCACACATTTGGCTACGGAGTAGTAACTGAGCATCAAAAACGTACAACTTTACAGCTGTAAAGGAGCGACTGCGATGAGCCGGGGGGTTGTGCCGTAATAAAGAAGCAATCACAAGAACTTTACATACTTTGTACGATAAGTAGAAGAGGCATATCTATGGTCCTGGTGCAACACACAGGTCACATAGCAAAGGCTTAGAGGCGAAGCTGGAAACTTTCAAACAATATGTCTGTCTTGATTAGAGTGTCTTATTTGAAAGATAATTTACCTTGATCCCTAGAGAAAAAACAGCAAATAAATTAAACTCGCAGCTTTCAAACAAAGTTACACAACTCAAAAACAATTTCAGAAAAAAATACGATATGGATGTGACAGAGTCAGTGTAATTTATACAAAAACAGGTATAACGGTAGTTTTCTCATTAAATAATATAATCATGAAATAAAAAATCTTTACATTATAGGCAAGGCATACGACTGCCTTAATGTGCCTTAACATACTTAATTTGAATTAACTAATGAAAGAAATTTTTGTGCATTTAGTCGGGCACATAGCCTAGCAACAACTATCCTACAAACACGATCGGCAATTCATATGTACATATGTACTTACGCTTGTTTCGATTTCAACTCCTGTCGGAAAGAGCAGATTGTCTAAAAAATTTACCAATTTAGAAAGTAGTTGGAAGTCAACTGCTTTGCATGCGTGTAATGCATATTAAATTAATTATGCTAATCTAACTTGCACCAAATATATATGTACATATGTAGCCATGTATGTATATTATTATAAGTAATTAGTTGTATTTATTATTATTTTGGGGATAAATACCAGTTATATACATATATTTGGTTTAAAATATGCAGATCAATATCTGGTTGAAATGAAACTGTTTTTTTGAATTTTGATTTTTAAAGTATTTTTTTACATTTTTGGGATTTTTTTAAGGGTTTTATTCAAGTTTTTTTTTTACTAAAGTTAGGATATAAAAAAAGATCGCCAAGTTCTGAAAACCAAAAAATTAAAAAATTAAAATTAAAAAAGTTTTATTTTGACCAGCTTTAACTCAGCTTTTTTTGAACCAATCTTTTCTGTCTTTCGAACAAAATACGCAATGATCGCATTTTCCAGTAAGTAATATAAAATTTTTAATAAAGTTATATCCAAGGAAAGAAAACCAAATAACCGGCATCTCAAGCCCCTACTCACCCAAAAAATTAATAAAATGTGTGTTTCGAGTTCAGAAGGTACATACTAACCTCCCCTATATCTTCATTTTTTTTAATTTTCTGCCTGTAAATCAGTGTAATTGAACAAGAAATCGACACTCACATTTCTTTCGAGAACTGATGCTCAAAATAGTATCACAATTAAATTTAATTAAAAAGCATTTTGGTTTGAATGAAAACTAATCGGACAGGTTTGAAAATAGTTGGCAATTAGACTAGTTTTAAAACAGTTTAAAAAAACGGAATTTCAAATAATTGGAAATAAAAACATTTTATTGCAGCTGGAAACAAAATTTGTTTGATGCTCTTTCTATCAAACATTATTGAAAAGTAGTTGAAATTAAATCCAAAGCCTGATAATTGAACTGCCTCTAAGACAAAGAAAGATAAAGAATTTTAACCACTTTTATTTGGTAGAAAAAAGTATATGTTAAATTGTTTTTAAAGTAATTCTACTTCCGACAGGGAAACAACAGCACTTCTTTTTTGTGCGTGCGTTCGGTTTTGCCTCGCACTGGTCTAAATATACACAGTTGTCGTCTGTAATGGTGAAATCTAAATGTGCATTTGTGCTCACTAATTCAAATTGACTTTGTTCGTCTGTAGCGTCTATTAGCCGAAGATGTTGTTTATGAATTAATTTACAGAAAAATTGGAGAAGAAAAATTCGGTGTGTCTTTATTTCTTTATTTCGACAGATTTCCAGCCTTCTTCCATTTTTTTTACAAATTCACAAACCTCGAACTATCAAATTTTTTCGGTCATAACATATACATAGCAATAAATTAAAAATAAAACTGTATGCTTTTTAATTGCAAACATACACAAAAATGTGCCTCCTGTTTTTGTCCTCCTGCGCTTTCATTTTCAAACTTCGCAAATACAGTTAACAAATAATTGCAAAACAACAATAACATCAATGCCACACCAGTCGCTATTCAAACATTTTCTCATTCGCTCAAGCCACTATTGACAAACAAACGTAACCAGCAATTTTCACACCATCATATCCCTTTCGGTATCCTGTCGTTGTTATTATTATTATCATTTCATTTGCAATTTCGTTAAAAGCTCTGCGGGCTTGTTATGCACGAAAAAGTGGTGTACGTTTGTGTGAGTGTACATTTTTTGGAGGGCGTGTTTTGAGTCTCGCCAGCGGCGAAAAATTTAAACACCAATTTTTTCAATATACAATTTTCTACATGTGGACGGCAGTTTTTTTTCGATGTCTCGACAATGATATCCTACAGCGGCAGCATGCGGCACTCTATTTACTTTCTAAAAAAAAAAGAAGAAACTAAAAACTCGTGCAATTGTAATTACAACTATTGTATTTGTAATAAAAATTGAAATTCGGCGTATGATACCCACTTGCTGGAGTTTCGTAATGACATGGTACGGCTCAAACATTATTTTTTGCAATACATTTAACGAGCTGAGAGCAAAAACGACAAATATCAATGTAAATGTTTTAAGGATACTATGAACGATATTGTGAACTTTTTTTACTATTATATCTAATGGGACTTAAGACGAGTTTTATACTGGTTATTATTGAGTGAACTTTAATTTTATAACTAAAAGACATCAGTCAGCCGAATAATATATTTCTAACGTTTTAAAGGAAAGAGGTAGATACTCGTATTAATACATGTTATTGTAGTAAAAACAAATATCTCTAAACGTATACAGAAGGGAGGTAGCATATACATTTACATATGTTTGTATTATATATTCCAATATATCACGAATTCATTCTTATAGCACTATAATCCCGTTAAAAAGTAGAACCCATTAATCCATCGATATATAATAAAAAATTTCCAAATATCAGTAAAAAAACTCAAATAAACCATTGAGTATTGGTATAAAGTAAAAAATAGTTTTATATAAAAATTAGATAGCAACTTTGATAACTTGAAATGTTAATGTTTATAATGTTGTGTTAACGAAAGACAGCATAATTAAATGTTACAGATATCAAGGAGATATATTTGTTTTTTATGTTCTATGCACATATAAGTTCTTTGTAGATTTTGTATGAGAAGAAAAATTTCGAATTATAATTTTTTATAGCATTATAGCTATTTTTCTTGAAAATATATTGCCAGTCTGTATTATTACGACATATATTTGTCACAATAAAGATGAAGTCGACCCTAAATTTAGTAAAAATTTTCTGAGCTAACTTCATCCTTTAATCATAAAGATCGGACTATTAACACGTATTTTCTGAATAACTCGATTCTATCATCACCTAGAGGATTCATTTTTCTGAATAACTCGATTTTATCGTCACCTGGCGGATCCATTTTTCTTAAAACTATTTCTCCTTTGTATTCTCATCCAAATCGGATTATAAATACAGATTTTCTAAATAACTTGCATCTGGCGCCATCTAGGGAGTTTATTTTTCATAAAAGAATATTTTATTGCACCAGCACCGTACCTTTTTTAAATCATCAACATCGGACTATAAATATCGATTTTCGAATTATCTCGACACTTGCGCCATCGGGTATCTGGATACTCAAACGAAAAATCCGGATATTCGGATAACTGGATATCAGAAGTTAAGGAAATGCAACATAGGGCAAATAAATAAATGGGTAATGGGGAATGCGAATTATTCGTATTTTTGTGAGAATAGGCGAAATCAATAACACCATGAAAATATTCGAGTACCAAGAACTCTAGATTGCTATATACCATTCGTTTAATAACGGTATGTGCTCTTATTGGTAGTCGTGGAATAGCACACAACGAAAAATTATTTACAAAAAGGGGTTGTATGAATATACTGCACAAATTTGGTTAAAATTCGTTTATTGGGGTTTGAGCCAAGTTAAAGGAAGCGTTTACAATTTTATATAATATATATAGATGACTTTTCCAACTTTTTTTTTAAAACTTAACCCGAAAAATAGAGCAAATTTCTGCAAATCCATGTTACATTACTGGATAGATATAAAACAATAATTTAGCACTTACATCATATATGTAGCTCGATGTTTGGCTGAACTTTTTCTACAATTGGTAGTGTGCGCCTTTATGTTGTAACCCAAATTGAGGGGCGTACAAATAATTTTTGTAAAAAGTTTTTTCATGGCAGAAATACACTCGGAGGTTTGCTGTTGCCTGCCGACGGATGACAACTATTAGAAAACAGGTGTTCTATGATTTTCGAATGATACTGAATACGAGTAGGTATACTATCAAAAAAATATTAGCAAAATCCGGGTCCAGAGTTGCCCTGAAATTGTCCCCAGGCGACAATGGGGACGAACAATTTAGTTCGCATACTGTAGTTCCCGTTGGAATTACGATATTCAAACTTGCAACACATGCACCATTATAATTTTTACTTCTTAAGAGAAAAAATTGCTAACTAAAATAAAAAAGAAGTGTCTGTATCCTGTACCCATTTATCAATACCGCGCAAATGCGATAGTATACGAGGGGTGATGAGGTTCATTTTTTATCCAAGCCTGAAAAATGGCTGGATCATACAAAATTTATTGCGCTTAAAGAGAAAAACTTGAATATGATTTTTAATAGACTATACTAAAATATTAGATAAAAAAAGCGATCTTAAAGCGATATAAAATATTTCAAAAAATGTTATTAGCTTTTACAAAAAAAATCTTATAAAAAGTAAGTAGAATAAGACAATATCCAAATAAATAAAATCAAAATAATTTCGAAAAAAGTTAATACATATAACTTCCGTAAGATTTCGAATTTCACAAAACAAAAAACTTGATCTTCGAAAAAGGGTGGCCCGCTGCGCAAATTTTTACTCACTGCTACTTTTGAAACAATTTTCCGGGAAACATCCATATATTATATGAATGAAATAAAATATATTTTTTTTTATATTTCAGATTATGAATTTAGGATTTGAATTACATCCCACAAGATCGGGCATTAAGAACACTCGCCAACATGATGCCCACTTTTGGAGTGTGGATAAGTGACCAGTTTTTAAATATTCTTTAATCTTGTTTGCAAAAATATGTACATACATATATGAGAGAAAAGCCAACAATTTGCGCCGTTCCGCGCGATTAAGTGACCTAGCGTGATATTATTCGTATACGGTTGCATTTTAACTTAGATAATAGTTGTCGGTTTATAATGTACTTATTTTTATTAACATCAAGACAATTCTATTCGCCTTAAATTGCTGTCAAATTAATTAAATCTGTATCAATAATTTCTGAATATCAACATAAGAATATTTACTTTTAAACGCAGTAAGCTAGAATCCCACAACACGTTATGCCTCAAAAGTTAAATTAGTGCAATTATATGAAAACACCTCCATAACTAAAGCCCGAGAGAACCAAAACGTATAAAAGTCGTTAAATATTTAACATTTCCCAGGCGTTCCAGAGTCTAGTGACAAACAACAGAATACAGCAAGGCAGCAATCGTTAACTCTTCCAACGTTTTATGCAAAGTTCTATTCCAAAGTCCCCTTTAGATAATAAAATGATAATGTGATTTTTTAATTCATAAATTGCTTTGCTGAAAATTCTTCTTTGGACAAATCTCAAACGAAAATCTGTGCAATTTGCGTCCTTTTGTTTAGTTTTTTGTGTGTACTCCAGCCCACTAAATATCTTCATTCATCGAACATACCTTTTTGTTAAATGTAAACATTGCGAAGAAATATCACGCAATGCAGTATAAAATGCATAGAGCTAGCAGACACCAAGCGTAATATATGTCCCAAACCACGAACTCCATCTGTACGTCTCTGCTGAAGTGTTCTATTCCAAAATCCCTTTCTGAATAGAATAGCAAGCATTTTTATTATTTTGGTACACTACATAAAATAAAGAATCTCTACCATTCCTTTCACTTCACTTCTTACCGGCGGCCCTGTTCATTATATAATTAGTAATTATGATCTATGAATTAAGCCCAAACTAAGAAGAAAATGTAAGAAAAATAACTATCAAAAGGAGGAAAATGGGGAATGAATTGGCACTAAATAAATAAAGGGTGTTTTTTTAGGCGTGTGGTTTTCAACAAGGCAATACATGTTTCGGAGCTGGTATTTTTGATAGCTGTTACCTAATTTTATACTCAATTTGGTTTGCCATTTCATAAAAAAACAGACCTACTTCGGAACAACGTTTGCAAATCGTGCAAATTTATTACCAAAATAATAATAAAATACATTTTTGTTCAGCAGTGAAGCTCACTTTTGGTTGAATGTGTGTGTTAATAAACAAAATTGTCGCATTTGGAGTGTTGATAATTCAGAAGCCATTGCATCCTCAAAAGTCACGGTTTGGTGTGCTCTATGGGCAAAGGAAATCATTGGACCATATTTCTTCAAAACTCAAGCCGGTCATAATGTTACAGTCAATGGGGAACATTATAGGGCCATGATTAACGACTTCTTCGTGCCGGAATTGGAGGATGTTGGTGTGGACGACCTTTGGTTCCAGCAAGACTGCGCTATATGCCCTACAGCCGCCAAAGAAGCAATAAGTTATTGTTGGACTCTTTTGGTGACCGCATTTTCTCGCGTCGTGGCCTACACGATCGTGCGATTTAACACCGCTGGATAATTTTTTGTGGGGTTATGTGAAGTCGCTTGTCTACGCAGATAAGCCCGAGGCGATTGACGCCTTGGAAGAGAATTTTCGGCGCGTTATTGTTGACATCCGGCCCTAAGTGCTGCAAAAACTGGTCGAAAATTGGGCCTCTCGGCTGGAATTTGTTCAAACCAGCGGCGGCAGTAACTTGCCCGAAATAATTTTTAAGACATAATAGCAAATCCTTATCTTTATATTAAAGCTAAATTCTTGGTCATAGCATAAAATTATATGCGTTTTATTTCTTCTTGAAAACCACATGTCTAAAAAAAACACTTCCTCTTTTCTACTTGCGGAGAAAACATATTTTATTTTACGTAGATTTTAAAGGAACATTTAAACGTTTTAGTGTAAATATCGGGATTCGAAGCAAAAATTGCGGCATTTTTTGCAGTTTAAAATAAAGTAATTTCTTTTTTGATCTTTATAAAAAAGTTTACGTATATAATATAGCAGAGATTATACCATTAAACAAGTAACTACATCGTCGTCGCCCACATTTTTCACTTAAAAAAATAGTAACGACTATTTTTTCGCTGCGCAAGTTTTTTAGTATAAAATGTATGCAATTTAAATACAAGCGCACAAATATATATTTTATATAGGACTTTTTGCGCAACATTACCCAGAGTCGATTGCAGACGTGATTGCAACACTTTATAGCCGCCAATAGACAAACTCAATTTTCGGCATGCACTGCTGCAGGGGTTTCCGGTGTCGCAATTACGACGGAGCTACTTTTTATGCAACCTTTACAAATATATGTACACATATATAAATTCATGTACAATGTATATTTGTACATATATACAAATTCTAGATACCTAGGCGTTTACTCTTTTTTTATTCGTAATATATTTAAAACCAAGTGTTCGTGTGTGTGCTTGCCTCGGTCTCTGTAACTGTATGTGTGTGTGTATGTGTGCTTTTATGCTTTTGACAATGCACTCCTGCAATGAAGGGGCGTTTATTTGGCCGCAGGCAAATCGGCAACAGCAACAAGCAACAACAACAATTCAACAACTTACAGCAGCAATAATTTGCCGCCCGCTCACCCGCTTGCTTGCTTCCACGCTTGGCGTATGTTTAAAGGAAAGTAAGCGCTTTACAACAATATTGCATTGCGTATCCTGTGCATATCCTGGTAGTATTTGTCGCAGCGCAAATTTTCGCCACCACTGTCATCGTACTGTTGGTGTACTCCTAACTGCATTGTTGGTTGCTTTGGTTTCCTGTGAATGGCGCTGCGCTGTCAAGCCGCTGGTAGCCTTGCTGGTGGCTGGTGGCTGGTTGGCTTTGGTTGGCTTTGGTTGTTGTCTGGTGTCGGTTGCGCTGCTGTTACCAATGCTCGTTTTTGTTATTTCTTGTTTTTATATCAGTAGCATGCATTTGTGTTATTTTTTTTTTTTTGCCACGAATATAATTTGTAGGTACATTTACGGAAATAAACAACGCACAACAACGAAATGAAATGCAATGCTAAAAAAAGGCTGGACTGAGGAGGTAAATGATAAATAATGCCATGCCACGTCAATGCAACTAGCGAAGGGTGCAACAACAAAAATCACGCATGCACACACACACACACACACGCGCGCACAAACAGGCGACAACGAGGTGTGTTGCAATGTGTAATGAAATTACGAAATGACAATGCCCGGCATCAAATGACAATTCAAAGATTTTTATTGTCATTCAATTGGATTCGAGCTCGTTCGCAAGCAGCAGCGCAGGACGCTTAAGCTGGCGAGCGAACAAGCGTCTGAAGGCAAACCTTTTCACCAGTATCTCAAGCTGAATTACTGGCATGTATTAGTTGTTGTTGTTTTGCACGATATTGCTGTGACATTGGCATTTTGTTGTATTTTTTTTTGCTTTCTTTTGGTGGCGTCAACAGGAAATTCACATTACTTAATCTGTGCCTTATTGTTTCCCCTGCCGGTTTGGTTTTTGTTATATCCTTTTTTTTTGTTTTTTTTTTGTTTTGGGTGTTTTGTAACACGAGGCTGTAGCTACGATACCTATGCTGCGCCTCTCTTCTTGCCCCATTATGCTGCCATTCAACAACAACTCTCCCATCCATCCGCTCGACGGCATCATGTTAATCGGAGCTAATTAGCCCTGCTGCATTGCGTTTCGCACTTTCATTTCATTTGTTGAGTTTCAAGTGTTGAATTAACTTGAACTGCAGTGAATTGAGTTTGATGACTGGCAATGTATGGTAAATGCCATGCGAATTTGATGCTTTGCTGTTTACGTACGCAACCATTTTAAATACATAAATGCCTACCTTGGTACATATGTACATATAAATCCTAGCACTATACATGGTTGTACATAGTATACATATATACATATATAAATACTTACATCAGTACTTTGCGTTCAAATTATAAATACAAATGTACGCATTTATGCCCAGTCTATTGTAATTAGAGTACCCTGTTTTTATCCTTATTATTATCCTGTGACTGTGCGTTTTTAGCACCCCGATTGCACCTCGCATATTTAGGTGCAAGTATATACAAATGTATGTACATATTCTACATATATTACATGATGTCCTGTGTTTCCAAAACTGATTGTCATGCAATACTCGAGTGCTTACTCGTAATTACAGGTAATGGGCAAATGGTTTTGCAAATAGAAAAAAAAAATATCTACGAATATTGCCTAATTCAATCGCCGCAACTGCTAAATGTTGGTGTTGTATAGCTATTTCCCTTAGATTATGGGCAGTACTTGGAAATCTGATTAGTTTTATTCTCAAATTAGCTGTAAGCTGAAACCGTCCAATTTTATTTTCCATAAGAACTAATTGTCGGTAATAAATTTTATAGTGTAGTATAAAGTGTTTTTGTGGCAGTATTTTTTGTAGTATTTTTGGTAAGTTTTTGAAAAAAAATTTCAACCTACTCAAAATTATGAAGCTCCGAAATTTATGAGCTAAGAACTGTTACCTTCGCCGTTAATTGTGTCCCCTACCTTGACATTAGAACCTTCTACAATTAGCTGACGATGTAGAAAGTTCCATTTTAACATTCTCTGAAAATGCATGATATCTGGCTGGAAGGCAAATCGATTAATGCATATGCATATAATTCATTGCGTGAGTTTTGCATGGGTTGGAACAGTTTGCAGAGGACCCACGTAATGAAAATTATTAACGCAATATAAGAGTCGAAATACCTAACGGCTAGTAATAAAAGCGCTGCCACATAAAAAGTTTTGACTTTGCGTGCCATTTGCAACTTTGTCCGAAAAGCGAAAAACGCAAAAAGGATGCCGCCACAATAAACGCTTTGACAACACTCATTTATTTATTGTGAAAAGGTAAAAAACTATAATGGTGAACATTTATTTTGATTAATCTTTAAATTTACATTGTTTATTCGTACTAAATTAAAGTACGGCGTCTGTTTCTAAACGAATATGAGTAACGAATGAGTAATAAAAGCACAAGTATACACGGTTTTGGATCTGGGCAACCAAAAGTGGTTTCTATGACAATTGATGACACTGAATCCGAATCTTCATTTCGTTTTTTAAGATTGATTCTAGTTTTTGAAATAATCAAGAATTTAATTTTTTATGATTTTTGTCAAATAATATTCATTTTTTTAATAACTTAAAAGTAACATATCAGAAATGAAGATTGGTGGAACTTTGCCTTTTGTATTGTTTAGTATCTGTTTCACGTATT
This sequence comes from Anomoia purmunda, assembly GCA_951828415.1. Taxonomy (NCBI): domain Eukaryota; kingdom Metazoa; phylum Arthropoda; class Insecta; order Diptera; family Tephritidae; genus Anomoia; species Anomoia purmunda. Next base: position 130,576,113 of record OX639993.1, on the reverse strand, counting down.
AGAGTCCAACAGTAGTCGCTCATCATGCCTTCATCCCAAAATCCTTGGTATCTTCTTTCAATGTTGGCTAGATCTTGGTGTAGCCGCTCTCCTTGTTCGTCGCTCGTATCACCCAAGTTTTCGGGAAAAAAATCGAGATGGGAATGCAGAAAATGGATCTTTAGAGACATTCTAGCTCCAATCTTTCGATAATTTTGCAACATATCGTCAATAATTTCCTTAAAATTAGGGGATTTGTGATTACCAAGAAAGTGGTGAACGATATTTTGAAAAGATGCCCATGCGGCTGCTTCATCGGGCGATAAACATTTTGTAAATTTTGTATCAGCCATTAATTTTCTAATATCAGGTCCGACAAATATTCCTTCTTTGATTTTTGCATATGACAATTTAGGAAACAACTTAACTAAATACTGAAAAGCCGGTCCTTCACGGTTTAATGCTTTGACGAAGTTCTTTATAAGGCCTAGTTTAATGTGAAGAGGTGGCAGGAAAATGTCTTGTGGATTTACAAGTGGTTCAGCGGAGACGTTTTGCTGTCCAGGCTCATATTGAGTACGACTTTGCCATTCTTTTCTCACATAATGATGTTCAGTTGCGCGGCTATCCCACAAGCATAAAAAGCAACAAAATTTGGTGAATCCAGATTGCATCCCAGTTAAGATACCAATTACCTGTTGAAATAATATAAAAAATAAGTGTTTTCGATTTAATTGGAATCAATGTTTAAACCTTTAGATCGCCACATATTTTCCATTTATGATCATTGTATTTGATGAAGCACAGGATCTTCCGCATTGTTTCGTAGCATTCCTTCGTTTGTACTGCATGAGCAATGGGAATAGATGGTTTTTTATTTCCATTGTGGAGAAGAGCAGCTTTTAGGCTGTATTTGGAACCATCAATGAATAAACGCCATTCGTTTCGATCGTACGGTGTATTCATTTCATTAAATAAACTATTAATATCGTTACAGAAACTTATGTTGTCTTCTTTTTTGAAGAACGGTCGAAGTGTCTGATTTCTGTTTCTGTATACAGTAACTTGGGTTCGAGAGTCTAGATATTTCCATTGCTGCAACCGTGATGCTAGCAACTCTGCTTTTTGTTTGGACAAATTCAAATCACGAATCAAATCGCTTAGTTCATCTTGCGAAATTAAATGTGTATCTTCCATGACAAAGTCGCTATCATTACTCGGGGGTGATGGAGCTAAAGTTTCCAGGACGTTTCCACTTATACTTGGACAAACTGGCAATGAATCATTAGCAGTACGTGGAACTGGCTTGGATACTGATGATACATCAGGATATTCATATTTTGCTAATTTTTTTGCATTTATGCCCTTAATTTTCATCAAACAAAAGTAGCAATCATCTACATGGTTTTTAGGTACTCTCCAGAGCGCTGGCATTGAAAAGTAAAAGTACTCACGTTCTCTCAATGACCACTTATACAGCTTTGTTTTGCATGCGTTACAAATAAATTTCGGTATCCATGACTTATGAGTGTCTGCTACTCTGAAACCAAAGTAGTGCAGATACGCATCTTTGGGCGCATTTGTTATTATTTTGCCACTTTTTTTAATCATATAACTACCACAAACGTAACAAAAACACTTTGAATCAACTTTGCAACACTGTCTCTGCATTTTTATTTGCTCTAATCACTTATTTTATTTTACTGCTACAGTTGAAATGACTTATCAAGCAGTGCCTGTAAGATTGGGAGAATTTTCCTCAATCGGTATTTAATTACTGTGCTTGTAACAGCACAATGGTGCTATCATGCGAGAACTCGGAAACTAGAATCCATCTTAAAAAACTAAATGCATATTCGAATTCAGCATATCAAATATAGTTAAGAATCGTTCTTATCTGCTCAGATCCAAAATTTGACCTGAATTTGTAAACTTGTGAAGTAACATGAAAATAAGTTGGCGAGCTTTCAGCTTCGCTTTGGCGTTGGCGTTGGTTATGTGCGAAGTTTCGTATAATTGTATGTATGAGTCTTAATTGCAAAGAACGTAGAGTACAAAGAAGTTGCATCAAATCCCACCGTTCCTCTAATAGAAAGTCTCGTCTAATTCACCATACCAGAACTATGTACTTTGATTTTTGCTGATTGATATTATAATCTGATTCAATCCAATTGGTTGCTGTGTGTAATGAATTGGACGAGAGTTCATGTCACAGGAAGCAAAGCGCCATGCAACTTATCTGATATCTACGTTCTTTATTAGCTGTCAAAGTGAAACTGTCACGTAAAGCAAATCAAGTTTTTCTATCTAGCATGGTCTTAAGGGTCAGTGGCTGGCCGGTATTTTACCCACGTTGTTATACCAGCCAAGTTCATCCCTCGGTAGGTAGTAATAAACCTGGCATTCGTAATAATAATAATAATAGCTCGATGTTTAGCCAATCTCCCAAAATTTGTAGTGTGCATCTTGATGCTGTATCACAAATTGAAATACAGTTTTACTTCGACTCCGAACGGCAAAAGGTTATTCTGAGAAGTTTTTTACAGCAGAAATACACCCGGAGATTTGCCTTTCCTGCCGAGGGCGACGGGTCTTAGAAGAAAGCTTTTATAGAATGTTTTGATGCTACCTGTCCGGTCGAGATTTGAACCGCGTATACACCGAATAATGCGCGCACAGCTGTAGTTGGTGTAAAAATGTGGGTCTTCAATTTCTATAATTAATCATAAGTTGTATAAAAGCAAGAGGCACATAGACGTTCGGCCAGACATTTAGCGTTATGTAGGTTTGCCAGCAAAGCTATTATATTATACTTTTTTGCATATGAATATAAGATCGATCAAATAATTAAAATCGGTTCATACATGTTTGATCAACTAAGTAATTTATAACTATACAAGATAGACCCGGCACGCTCGCTACACCTCACAAATTGAATTACTGCGATTAAGATTTAATATGTTCAAAATATCTACAGACTAAATTTTCAATTACTACTTTATTATTCCTCCAATCTTTCGCATACATACATATACATATTTATTCAAAATTGTATTGTAGTATTGTATAAGAAAATGCAAGCCTAATTTAAATACAGTCTGTTCAATTTTCTGGCAAAATATTTATATTTTTATATGGCCAATACGTGTTTTGAACTTAAAACGGATCTGACTATCAATATGGTCCTTAGAAATATTTAGTGATGTTCCGATACCAGCACATCGAAGTAGATACTCGAGTACTTCTACTAAAACTGAGTATTATTTTATATAATATGCATGGTATCGCAAAATTAATTACTTTGCTCCTCCCCTCTTATTAGCCTTTTGAAGCAAATATACATATGTATATTATTTTTTTGGTATAATTTATTTAAATCGACAATATTAATTTTTGAGCACAATGCCAATATAAGGAAAGTATTTGGAAAAAATACAACAATAGTCTGGAGTGGTTCAAATCATAGCTACTTCGGAGATCACCACATCTGCTCATCAGATTTCTTTCATGACTCCACCGGTATTTGAACCCACAACCTACGACTGGCTCGGCAAGTACATAGCCACTGAGCTGTTGTTGCTTTTTACTACTTTCTTTATATACTACTAACAAAATTCAAGAACAAAAGTCTGTCGCCATTACAGTGCATGTGTGGTTATTGTTGTTGTTTAACATAAAACCTATTTATTTATTATTGCTAGAATTTATTATGTTTGGTGTGCTCATCCATTGCATATACACTTACATATATTAGTTTTTGGCCTAATTTATTTAAATCGACAATATTAATATTTCAAAAGCCGATTGTGGTTTATTGGCTACGCACTTGCTCAACCTTGAGCTTAAAAATTAATATATCGACTTAAAGCAAATGTTAAGAAAATGATGTATGCCAATACAATTTTTTTTTTCATTTCCCAAATTGGATTTTGCAAGCTAACTGTTTTATATGTTTGTATTTCACAATTTGGAAATGTGATTTTAAGAAAATTGTGTAAAAAAAGGCTTACAATTTTTAAGAAAATTGCGCCCATATTAAAAATGTAGGAGCATCGCGACAAAATAAATTAAAAAGGTGATGTATGCATTCAAATGCAATTAGTTTTTATTTATTATTTATTTTAAAAAACTGAAAATAAGTTAAAATTTAAAGTTGAGAAAGTACTTTCAAATAAAAAAATAGAATCGAGTATCATCCTACAATCAGTAATTGTTCCCTCTGACGCTTTTAAATCAGTACCTAGCATCGTTGTATACAGGTATCGAATTATCACTAGGAATGCATCGCCTCCAGCGCCGCCATAGACTTATGCACAATGGACACTATTGGAAACACATTCTATAAATCTGAGCTCTATCTGTTCGAATCTTTAAAATGCATACCAATGGTCACACTAGACCGTTTTATATATAAGAAGAAGAAGATGTGAAATAGTACAGGTGGGGTGGCTCAGTGGGAATTGAACCGATGCATTGTCGAAATTTTTCAATGTCTCCACTCGCACTGCATATTGACTGTGTACTTAAATAATAGTTTAATAGCTAATCTTCCTTCGACTAAGCTATGTATGTCTGGCTGTCTGTCGGTCCGTCCCTGGTACAATACCATATCATCACTTTGCATTGTCATCAAATGGAATATTTCCATAAGAGTTGGGCCGGGGTATAACGGAAGGACTTCAAAAATTTGCCAGCGGGACGGGGCCGAATATCTTTTCATGTCACTCCCGATAAAATCGCCAGTTTCAGAAAATCTTCCTAAAAAATTTTGTTTTTGGTTTGCTGACGAATCTTATGTAGATAATCCCACTGATGGTAGTAACGACGTTGAGCAGGGAATATGTGAGTATATGACAAATCAATAATTTTCTCAAGTAACATAAAATTCACGTTAAAAAGGTTATCGGGTTATCTGGTTATACGATTTTAAATTTTTCTGTGTTTAAAAACAAATTTAGCAGAAAACACGACTTGACAAAAAGTTTTAATTTTTTTGTTTTTATTATTATTTTATTATTTTTATTAAAAAAGAATTTACAGAAATAAAATTTAAAAAAGAATTTATCAAATTTTTTTGTTTAATTGTAAGCAAGTTTACAGTATTAAAAAATATAAATCCATTTAATGTATATCTACGGTTAAATAAAAATATAAATCTACTTTTTTTAAACTTTGTTAAAATTAAGATTTTATATTTATGTGCGAGGGCAATTTGAAAAGTCCGTGCAAAAAGAGTGAAAACAAATTTCATTTTATTTTTCAACTTCGTCCAACGACCTCCCTACTTTTCGATGCCTTCCAAAAAGTAGACTGCGTCTAAGTCACGAAAATAGGCCTCAGTTTCCAATTCAACTTTCTTATTTGATAAAAATCTCTTACCACCAAGCCATTTCATTAAGTTTGGAAACAGATAATAGTCGCAGAGAGAAATCTGGAGAATATGGAGGATAAGGAAGCAATTCGTAACCTAAATGGTTCAGTTTTGCCATTGCTTTCATTGAAGTGTGGGATGATAACACGAATTACACTTTTTTCCATTTTTCACAAAACTCAAAAACTAATGGACGGATCTTCTTGAAACTTCGTATTTAATGGTTTGTAGGTTGGTACTCGAATACGGTAACACCATTTTGTTTTTAGCGGATACGCCTGATAAATTTTGGACGGGTTTTTAGAATTGCCCACGAATGTTGTGAACTGTTAAATAATTTATTTTCAAAAAGACAGAGAGATTTAATCAAAATAGAGTTAAATTTTTCTAAATTTGAAAATTACAATTTATTTATATTTATGAAAACAAAAGTGTCCCTTATGCCATAATGAAATCAAGCGCAAATCATTCGATCTCTTCTCATCTAGATTAAGTGATGGTCAGCAGCAGCTAGCAGTTACTGATATTTAATTCAAGTTACAGATTTCTCGGAAAATTTATTTAAACTTCCTGGCGGTGCCGGTTAAAATATTTAAAGTACATACTTATCTAATGCTAAAAATGTTTGCTAAGAAATGTGAGTTTTTGCTATTGCAAAAAAAAAAAAACTTTTCCTCAGATTGCAGAAAGGAGAGGCATCATCAACTGGTTGGATTTAGCTTTATTTTAATTATAATGTGGTTAATAATACAAAAAATAACACAATTTATTTTTTACCTACTTACATGCATACAACATTTGTACCTACATTAAAATGTCTGATCGTTTGTGGAAATTAAGTTCCTACGTACCTTAGCGTTTGTTAGTATAATGGATTGACATTTGAACTACTCGTTCGACCGTAAATCACAAAACTATTATTACAAGAACTTGTTTTATTATATAATATACACATAACATATACTCAGTTAAATATGGAGGATACAGTTATGAAAAAAACACGAGGCAAACCCACTTTTTGCCTCTGTCGAATGAAGTCCTCTTCAATGCTTAAATAACTGACTGGTATCTGTGTGTATTTATGTATACCTGTTTGCAGTTGATTAATGGCTGCAATTTAACAGCAACAATAGCAAAACCAAATGAGTTAAAAAGAGGGTAAAAAAATGGGAAACACATAAATTGACACAGAAATACGAATAGCATTTGCAAATTATGAGGGGAAATCATAAGACATAGTATCGGCATGTGCACATAGATATTTTTCATTCTAACTCTGATACCTGCGTCTCTCCAGCGCCTCATTAGTAATTTTGCATTAATAAATGCAGGGCAGTGTTGGAAAGTCTGACGAAGGATCAAAGATATCCGCGAAAATGGCAAGCAATGTAAACTTTTACTGATTACTGAGAAAATTGGCAATCAAAATATTTGTTTACTGATTACTGAAAAAAAAATTGCAGTAAATCGGTCCAGAATCAAAAACTCAGCGATGCATATTTTTAAATGTTTGTTTAAAAAAAAGTTAATAGCAAATAAGACAAGAAATATTCTCTTTTTCTTTCATTAATTCATTAATTACCAGTAACTATTTTCAGTAAGCAGAAAACATTTTACAATACCGAACGAAGATAATATACCTACATTTGTGACTAGGAGATAACAATAAGTGATCGATCTTAGCTAAAAAAGGTGTGGAGGATCACAACAAAGGATGGAGGGTCTTGGAAGAGGAAACTCTGTCTGATCATCGATTCATTGAGTTCCGGCTGCGAAATTCGCGAAAGGCGGATTGGTAAGAGTTTAGGTTGCTCCTTGGAACGAAAATATCAGATTTTCCAGAACTTTAAAGTTTACAATCAGTAGAACGACGATGTGAACTCCGGATAGAGAAATTTATTTGGAAGGTTATCGGAGCAATACCCTTTGTTTTTGGGCATAAATGGAAAACTGATGCCGAGAGTATCTTTTGGTAGAATGATACCGTAAGCTTTCTAAAGCGGATATGCATATTTCTCTTTCTCTTTTCTTTTTACCTATGTACAACTGGATAATTGGCGAAATTCCATTCAAGCCCATACCAAACATTTTACCGGAAATTGCACCTATGAGAAATAAAACCATACGATCTTATCTCAACCCAAAAAGTAATATTTGTCTCTTCAGCGGCGGTCACGAGTCGACTCGCCAACACGTGACGTGCTCTCGCTCCGCGATTCTGATTAGTTCACACGCATTACAAAAAAATTTTAAATTCCACACTCTCTTACTGTTTTCTTGGCTATATAACATTTCTTGTACAAATAAAAGTTAAAAATCACACTGTCAGGATCATAATCCTTAGTATGCAGAATTCTTCTGCTGCTAGTCCCCTCTTACTGTTTTTATTATCTTCACCTATCAAACTTGGCACGTTGCTACTGTTGCTCTAAAGAATCAAATAATAATGCTGAATGGTTTGGAACACCTTGCTCGCCCGAAATCAACGACTCAATATAACATATTAAATAACACTAAATGTCTCATCATCCTTTATCTTAAACAGCACATTAAACAGTTGATTATTTGAAGCAGATATAATGACCCATTGTTCATATTCACCTGATTTATCTTCTTCCTGTTCCCGTTTCTTAAGAACAAAATGTGAGGTTAGGATTTTTTAACAACTGAAGAGGCAGTTGCACCATTTAGAAGCCATTTTCCTGAGGTAGCTACTTCGATATCTTCGAATGTAAAATTATACAGATCTGTAAAACATCATCAGACAATTTCTGAGATACAGCAGTGTGTTAATTATTGCAAATTTTATACAGTTTTTTGAATCTCTTGAATTTCCAAATTAGAAATGGGCTACAAACATAAAAATTGTTCATTCAATTTACTGATAGCCGCAAGTCTAGTCTTTGTCGATTATATTGAAAACAAAGTTGTTCCTCTGGAAAGTGGTTTCTTCGTCAGTGCAGGCTCTCAATAACTTTTTACGATTTATAGATTATTTGCGTAAATCGTGACAGTTTTTTGCAAAAACACCAAATCTCCGGTAAGTTTCTCCGACTCGCTCCTCTTCTCGTCAGGGCAGCTAATGGGTAATGATAAATTTTCATAGCACAATAAAATATCACTCTAGTTACAGTACCAGGATACTAAAAATCCATTTAAGCTATTTAAAGCAGTACGTAGTGTGAGGAAACACAAAAATGAATCCACACCAAAAAACATGACAGGATAATGCGCTGAGCGTCACAAACCACGCAACCATTCAGCCAATCGTCCAAATCGCTTTGTCTGCAATTGCAATAATCATAAAACATAAAATGACTGCGTGTAATAAAAAAAAATAAACACACTAACTCAGGGCAAACAAAGTAGTCAAACATGACCGCTGTAACCAAAATAATGGCAATCAGCAGGGATAATGCAGATGGAGCGTGCAAAAAACTGCACACCAAATAAAAATGGTAAAAACACGACGGTACAATACAAAAGTAAAATTGATGAACTCACCAAGGTACACAGACCTACACACACTCACACACTCACACATAAACATGGGCACGCTAAATAGATAATAAAACGCGCCATAATGACAGTCAAAACAGGGCATTCAACTACAAACGACAGGAGCCTAAGCGACGAGCGAGTCGGCGGTCAGGAGTGATGCGTTCGTTTTAGGGTTGCGCCATGAGCGAAGTTTAGGTGCGACGGGATGATGCGGCGCGAAGGATATAGCGCCTGTTACGGCCACTTTTTTAAGGTTTACAACCGAAAACGTGTTGTTTTGCTTATTTTTTTTTGTGGCGGTCATTTAATGGTCAGCCTTAATTGAAATGTGTAAGCTCGCAACAAAAACAACAAACACTTACAAAGGCACGACACAAGCACATAAAAAGGTAGGCATGCATATAAAGTTGCATAAATGACAACGTAAATTGTATATGTACTTATATGTTTAGGAGACATAAAAAAAATCACTATTTAGCTGCGACGCCGGTCAATCGAGAGAATGGACATTAATGGAAATGCACATCCTGACAAATAACACTAGCAATTTCAGTTATTTTACCGCAATTACTACAACAATAACGCCACTATTACAACTTACACGCTGTGGCAAAAGGCCGAAATGTGGACAGTTGGCGGTCGTTGATGAGGACGGACGGACGGACGGGCGTTCTGATGCAGGTTATATTCATGTCATGTGATGCTGCAGATGCGGATGCGGATGTGGCAACTACTTGTTATGCCATCATATCATAAACATATGAGCATATGAAATACAAGGAGCGGTACATATTTAGAAATCTAAACACATGTAAAATAAGTAAAGTGTGCCGCCATCACTTAGCAAGCAAAATATGAGGGGTTGGCTTTCATATTTAAAAAGTACGAACACATTCACATAACTACATATGTACATATTGACGATAGACACATTCAATTTTGAGTGAAAATCCAGCTCAATCACTCCACAAATGTAGACAATTCGGACAAGCCCATTTCCGTGAGCTACATACAATAAAAACTAAAAAAAAAACCTTATAAGAGTAATTGCAATCGAAAAATTTACAATTCATCTACTAGTTACTATGTAGAGATGCTCTTCCTCTCTTTCGGCGTTAGGTGTCAACGTACTACGGCAACTGCAGAAATAAAAGTGCACAATATTTACTTATTATAATAATCATAAGGCATTTTTTTTTACAATTTGTTAAATTGTCTACTCCACTTCTGCATTTCTGCAGCCAACAGCAGCGCTCGATGCGACCTCATTTTGATGCATTCTTTATTTTATTTGAACAGTTATTTTGTTTTTCCCACTTGCTTTTTCTTTTAGTATTTTTTGTGGTTTGCTTTTTCTTTAGCATCGTTTTGTTGACATTGATTGATGACTGACAGCAGTTTTCCATGCCCTTAGCGAATTTTCCTCCTTTCTGGCGTTTTATGAAATATCAGTTTTATTATCCTTGTGACAGTTCACTTATCTACTCGCTCACTTTTCACTTTATTCACATCTCTTACTTTTTTTTCGTTCATTATTAACACATCATACAAACTCAATTAAAATTTGCTTCGTGTTTTTAATATGAATAGTAAATAGTTTGCTTAGCGTATGTGTTCAGTGGTGTTTTCTTGCTAGGGAACTTAATGAAAATCTGTTGGATCTGAAAGATTGTACATATATTTTTTTTTTACTGAATCACAAGCACTTGTATATTAATGTTATTTATTTATTTCGGTCTACAGTTAAATCTTACTAACAATATTAAACATTTTTTATACCATGTCCACACGGCAATGAAAACAAGTTGTCTTTAGAAGATGTGTTCATTATTACACATACCATTCCTTTTTACTAACTGGTTTTTAATGAAATTTCGCTATTTATTTTCATTTTTTACTCTTCCTCTAAGGAAATCCGGTAACCGAAATCCGGGCTTCAAAATAAAATCTCTGCTCATTGTGCACATCACGCAATGCCGCTTTTTATAAATATTTCAGTTTTTCTCCACCCCAATTTTTTCTTATTATTGTTATTATTCCTTTTTCTAAACTAGTGACAGCAAATCATCGAAAGATATCGAACACAGAGTTGCTTTTGAAAACACAACGAAAATTTTGTTGTTTTTATCGTAATAAAGTTAGACAGTTTTTGCAGGGCGAAAAAGTGTAATCCCAACTTTTTTTTCACAGGATATCACGAATGAGCCATAACACGTTGAGCTCATACAAAGTGACAGCAACCTATGAGCTGAATGCTTGTCCTTCTTTCCAAATACACTGGGTTTTTTATTTACACAAACAAAGTACATGAGTAAACTGGGCGAATTTAGTTTTTGACATTTCACTCGCAAAATTACACCAGCAAAATACATGAGCAATACTAGGCGAACTCAGATTTTGACATTTCACACGCAAAATTACTCAAATAAAATACACAGCGGATTCGCCTTCTTTACCTTGCTATCACCTCTTATGGATCCACCATGAGCCATAAACAACTGGTTTTCATTGTCATGTGGAAATTGACAATAATTACTGCTTAAAGTTAAAATTAAATTGAGACCACAGTCTAGGTTATCATAATTGTTGCAGAATCGAATACGTCTCATCTTTGGTTAATTAAGGGCATAAAACGAACCTCCTTAAATAATGGCGCTTACTTAAAATTTTTGTTAAATTCAATAGCTTACTGCCACTTATATTGTAATTTAAAAGATTATACATAAATAGAACCGAAAAGTAGATTCGTCTATCTTCAATGTTCAATGACCCTTATTATGAGCTTCTTTCGATCTTCGACTATGGTCGAAAGAGCTGATCGAAAAAATTAGCATTTGGTATTATGGCACACATTCGATGAAGAATTGCACTCACTTAGATCATCCACAATAGTATATTTCTATCAGCTGATCTTGAAATTAAGTTGAAGTTCCAAGCAAATTGAGTAAATGAAAATGAAATGCAAATATGACTACAACGGCGTATGGAGTCCCTTAGGTTATTTCAGACCAAGTATTAATCATTATTGTAGATTTAGACTATACAACTTTTACAAATAATTTCCTTCCCGTTAAGTAGCTAAAAGAGAATATTAAAAGCATTCCCTTAATACCGCATTGCAATAAGTTGCGCAATTGTAGTGGATACGAGTTTAAAAAATAATGAACAGGAACCCTCATGGCCGGTGGATGAGCTAAGTATTATTAAATTCTAAAATTTCTTGTACAACATCGTTAGCTGAAATAGTGAACTGACCCAATGATTCAGAAGAGAATGCGTTAAAGTTAAAAAGGTCTAATTCGTCATCTTTTCATAAACATTGTGGAAATATTTTGAAAAAAGATCGATTCTGATTCATTATCCTATATAATGTAGCTGTAGTCTAAACACGTAGCAAATCCGTTGGACTTCTGTTTAATATCACTATTATTATTATTAAATATAGGCATATTCGCACTGCGATCTAAAGAGAGCTTGTCTTTAGAGAGAAATAAGAACACCTTAGCCCTCCAGACGTGTTTGTATGTAAGCTCTTTGGATTGTGTCGTATAGTATATATAAGTATTACAATTCCAACCCTGCTTAAGAAGTTTAGCACTTTGGGAGGTGGCATGTTCCAGATTTTGGATGGAGACGATAAGCGCTCTCCAAGTTGTATAAGTTTAAGACAAATATGGTACCTTAGCTTGCAGGTACCTGTGAGACATCCAATCCTGGTTCTTAAACTCTCCCGGCAGAGATTCAGAAGTCGTTCAGAGATATTCCGAGAGAGAGTTATGAACCTATTGTGTTGTCTTTTACCCTTTATATTACGCCATTGAGTTGTAAATCGAGACTCCTAGTTTTGCAATGTAACCCTTGGATGTTCCACAGAAAGGCTCTGGACCAAGCAGACGTCTTTGGGTCGCAAGTTTTGCGATACTATCAACCTTTTCTTCAAACGCCTCATGCAGCGGAACCTACCACAACTTTACTTTGTTGGGGACGGCCAGTTGGTTCAGGAGAGTTTTTCAGTATGCGTTCAAGGCCTTTGGAGCAGCCTGATTGTCCGTCATAATACAATATGTATTACTTGGAGATAATACAATAGTATTATCGCTCCACAGCAGTAGCTTTCAGGTATGTGTATAGCGTCAGAGCAAAGCTCCCAAACAAGCCACCTTCTCTATAGAAATTCTGAGGGGGAATACCTGTAATGGTACCAAGAGCGTCCGTTGGGCAGGTGGGCATCGCAACCATGCTATGCGGTGAAGCTTAGCCATAGTAATGCCGGTACAAACTTGCTTAACCTCGGACCATCAGATCAGTGCAGCGTAAGTTAAAATCGGCTTTACCACTTTGTTGAACCTCCTGCACAATACATAAGCTTTGGCGTGGGGGGCGTGCCTAGGCCATGAAATATTTCACAAGCTTGCACGATATATAATTTCATAATTTTCAGTTAAATTATCACAAATAAATGTTCAGTTATTTAAATGATTTTACTTGCAATTATAAACCTTGAAAGACGTGCGTTTCATGAAAATAAGAGAAAAATATTGTAACTATAATAAAACTTCTTCCAAAAATTAAATTTTCGTAAATGGGTGTGGCCCTGCCCACTTTCGAGCAATAAATGCTTTTACTACTTGAACACTCTGCTGCATTTGGTGTAGGCTTTGCCTTTCAATCCGTCAGCATAATGACAGAAATCAGGCAAAAGACACGCCCACCTCTCATAAAACGATGATTTTCAAAATAACCTAAATATTCGATGTTCGGTCGGTTTAACCGAAACTTAGATTTGTCTTCCCTTGCTATACAGAAGTTTAATTTACGAATAATTACTTACAGAAATAGTTTTATTGGAACTTCGAGACACTCGCTTGTCAAGTCACAAAACCATCGCGTTCTCGATATTGCCCTTAAGAGCCCGACTGTTGGTCCTTCACAAAACAGCATACAGGATATCAAATCGGAGCTCCGAAGTTAACAACCGACATCGCCGAGACGACTGATAATATGATGACCAAACTTAGCGCTCAAAAGATGTGGCATAGCGTGCCATTTAGCATAAACGAACGATCGTTCAAGTCCATGTCTTCAACTTTCGGCCGAACAAAATCGTTGATCATGCCTCTGTAGTGCTCATTGGATATTCATTAATGTCACCTGGTGATCGGCACACACCATCCCTTTGTTGGCTTGAAATCAGCTTCCAACAGCACTATAAGAAGTTGCCGCTATGTCGAAATGTCTGAATTTTGCATTCCTGCAAAACTAATACCACTAAATAAAATGACGCTGAGCAACATAACCAGCTCCATCAGACTTGCCAATTCCGAGCCGTTTGATACCAAACGAAGTTTCAGACAGGGTGACTCTCCATCAACCAGCAGAATTAAACTGGTCAATCATCATCTTTAATAAGAGTATGTAACTGCTGGCGTATGCCGATGGCATGTTGTTGTTGTTGTAACAGCATAAACCATTCCCCATAAAATTTTGCGAAATGCTGCTGAAGTGACAGGCCTTGGCCGGATATAAATCAAGATCGTTCCGGTATCGTAGACCGGACTGTCGTGGGAACGAATATTGAAACTACCATCCCGATGACATAGACATCATTAGTCTCAACAACCGCACCGTTAGTTCTACCTCTATAAACTAGATTAGAAGTGAAGGGGAAGTGTCTGGAGTGAACTAGGGCAAAACAATTTTGCAGAAGTGGACCTTGTTTATCTTGGAGTCAGCGTCAACACTGATAATAATGTCAGCTGCGAAATCCTATGCATTGTATGGTGCAAAAGTATAGACGCTGTCAACATCGGATGAGATGGTCGTTGAGTGTTCGAGAGAAAAAATCACCGAAAGTTTTTTGGACCCTTACGTCTTTGCGAAAATCGCCAAAAAATCGCTTTTTCACGACCCAGCTGAAGAAGAAAACATAGCGCCCATAATAGTAAAAGATTTAAATTTGAATATTTAGCAATAGGTATATTTAATAAATATTTAATATTTAAAATTGCTTAGTTTAAACACAAAATTTTACATTTACTTAAAAAGAAGCAGAGGCAAAACGAGATCTGGATTGAGGAACCACCTTCTTTAATCCCTCAACGTAATGTTGAATAGCCAAATGCAAACATGAATGCACGTGCATGAGAGGCACGACAACCAACAGATATTCAAGCTAATTAAGAAATTACTGCAGGCAAACTGACTACAACTCACACTCCAGGCTTGGCAATTTAAATAAATAAAGTCCATTATATTCTAGGTATCTTTTTTTAAATTTTGCTCTTTGAAAATCCGTATACTTGTCATTGTTTTTTGGCTCAATTTTCTCACTCTATACTCCTGCAAACACACACACACCCCCATACGCGTACATATATGAATATTTTGTCGCAAGAAAATGCAAAAGTAAAAAATTTAACACCACTTACCCACATAAACTTTCGCATTAAAAATTATTTGTTGTCAGAGTAAATGTGAGTATGTGAAATTCGGTGGCCCATATCATAAAAAAAAAGAAAACTTTAAAATAATAACATATAAGTAAATCTAGGTGGCCCCAATCCCCATAAGTTGGGTAATGTTCAACCACCGCACCGCTTCGCTTTAACCCCCCTGGTCTAGGCAATTTTCGTTGATTTATTTTGATTCGTTTTTTGCTGCATTTTAATTTGGCTGCAATTTCATACCATTTCAGTGCCGTATTACGAGATGAATTGAAATTTTCTTTTTTTTTTCAGTCATCCTTTTCTACATTTTATTTTATTCAGCCTCCTTTGCAACAAAAACACACACACACATCCATCCATACATGCATATTTGTCGGTGGATGTGTGCGTGTGGGCTTAAACCATAAAATCCATTCATGCGCTTAAATAAAATGCTCAAGCACTTGACTGCCTCCATACAAAAATTGCTCATAAAGTTTCCCAAAAAAAAAAAAAAAAAATAAGGATAAATTCATGCAGATATATACACACACATACATACACATATACAAATGAGGATACATGCGAGTATATCTAAAATGCATATGAGTGTGAGTTTACTCGAAATGTATGTGCCTATGTATGTATGTGTGGGGATGTGCGCATCTGCCTCCCAGCAACAATTTTTTTTTTCATATACAAAAATATCGCAGCGAAAGAAACAAATTTTGTTTGGGCTCTTTCTCCATGAAAGGGTTTGAAAATGAATCAAAAAAGAGAAAAAAAAACAGACTCAAGCGTAGAAAATGAAAAGCATTCAGCGGCTACAATCAGCCGAAAAAAAAATATGAAAGAAAAGCAAAGCGCTTATAAATCAAGCCAACAAAATTACCAACATTTGAGACTCAAATTAATTTTAGCTACTTACCCACACATATACACAAACACGCACACACACACATATGCCCAATACAACCGTAAAGGGTTTCTAACGGGGAATTACGAATTTTTTCATTGCATGCAATATTTTTTTTGGAATTTTTTTTTACGGAAAATTCTTATTACGTTAAGTGGATAATATGGAAAGAAGCCAAATTTTTATCGCAACGTTAAAACTCATTCAGCAAAGCACAGCAGTTGGAATTAAAAAAAAAACAAGCTACAGATATTTTCACAATGGCGGCGAAATGAAAAAATAAGCAAAAATCTGAGTGATTCAATTGGCATTTGTAAAAAATAAGAGCGACTAGAAAAATGCTGCAGTTCTTTGCAGCATACACACACAGTCACAATTCATATGCAGCCGGTTTCAAGCCAATACACACACATACACAAATACACACACAAGAACCCATACATTGCTTGTAGCAGCACCCCGGTAGCTGTTCTCTAGGTAATGCCCACGAAAGGAGTAACAACTCGAACTGCCATTGCAATGCGGCAGCAATCTTTCTATTTTCAGAGTAAAAAAAAAATATATAACAAAAAAATGCAGCTATGGCTTTGTCATGGTTTTATTGTAGAGAGTTCCATATTCACCAAATGTAATTACAATGTGACTACGAAATGGAAATTGCATTTGTAAATGGAATTGTGCAGCAGAAATGCAGATACTGGAAAGAAAAAGGAATTTAAGTTGAAAAATATGGAATTGGCAAAGTTTGGGATTCGACTAAATTCCCATATTAGTTGGAAAATTTAATTTTTAATTTTTTTTAAAGATGTGAGCTTAGGAGTCAAACATCTTCTTCTCTTAATTGACGCTATACGTACCAAAGCAAGTTTGCCGAATTCCAGCATAGCACGTCAGTCGCTCATTTCTCAGCGGATACCGCGTTAATTTATTTTCAAACTGGAACATTTTCTTCCATACGTAAAACATGACTTAGCTTAGAGTCCGCGTTAGTCGCTGTCCCAAAAACGTAAATGTCCAAAAAATCTTTCGGAGAATCTTTCTCTCGAACACTCCAGGGGCCATCTCATCTGAAGTTGACATCGCCCTTGCTTCTGTGCCATACAATAGCACAGTCATGATGAAGGACTTATACAGCTTGGTTTTTGTTCGTCGAGAGAGGGCTTTACTGCTCATTTGCCTACTCAAGAACAAGTGCCTCTACTTTTTCAAAATTGTAAAAATCAACAGTGACCCGACAGTCGAAAGGTGAATGTACTGGCTATTTATTTGATGACCGGAGGTATTTCGTTTTGCGCTCGTTAACCTCCAGACCCATTTGCTTCTTTATTCTTCTTACAAAAGGCCGAACTAACGGCGCGGTTGTTGAGCCCGATAATACTGATCTCATCAACAGTACCATGCCAGCAGTTGTACACTTGTGTAAAAGATGATATCTAATCGGCTTAGTTCTGCAGCCTGAATTATCTTTTTCCAACAAGATGTTTAAGAGGTAGTAGTCTGTCTTAAACTTCAAAGTCATTTTATCTGGCCCTATTAGTTTTCCAGGAATACCAAATTCAACATCGTGACATGTATTTAAAGTCGACAAAGAGATGGTGTCTCTCGATCCTCTTCTCGCGGGTCCTTTCCAATATTGTAGATTTTCCAGGCCTAAAGCCACACTAATACATTGGTGCCGGGATGCTAAGGTGTTCAAGGTAATGAACTAGCTGACGAATTGGATAACTGCGGGTCTTTGGCAGGCTCCATTGGACTGCAGCCAATTATATGCAAAAACATAGCGGGGATGGTCAGGTTCATCAAAAATCTCATGACAAGGACGTATGGGACAGTTGGTGCACTATCGACACTAGCAAAGCAACTAAGTGCTTCCTGAAAAGACCGAGCAGGGTGGTGGCTAAATTCCTGCTTAGACAGTGCAGAAAGGAGTTATGAGCCCTGGTTGGGATGATTGCAGGACACAATCTATGGGGGCAACACCTGGTGACCATAGGCATAATCAAAGCCCCAATGTGCACATATTGTCAGAAGGATGAGAAGTGAGCATTTCCTGCGCATCTGCCCTTTTTTTGTTAAGCTGAGATGGAGCTAATTTGAGTCAGATTCTTAAAGTAGCCCGAAAGCGTTGTCCTTTTCCGTATCCCTTATTCGCTTTATCCTTCCAATGCCTTAGGAGTAATGGACAACTTTGTCTGGGTGTTTGGAACCCCGATTTTGAATTTCCGGCCAATCTCAATTCCATTATATTGTATTTCATATCAATCCCTATAAAGCATATTTTATATAGTATATTGTAAGAGTAATCACTTGTTCAAAAAGTTATAATAATAATAATAATTTAGCGCGTACATCCTATAGCTCGATGGTCGAACTTTTCCTACAATTTGTAAGTGCGTCTACAGTTTTGCTCTATTAGAAAAAAGCTTTTCTATAGTTTTTTGATGTTACTTCTCCCCGCCAAGATAAAAAAGTTTTAGTCAATTAAATAAATAAGTTAAACCGGAGATTGTTATATTACGACAAGACCCGTTATATGGATTACCTTAAAAGCAATGAGTGAAATCAAATATTGCAATATGGGGTTCGAATGCAAGCGATTTAAAAAAGCTAACTTTCAAGCTTTGTTTGAGTTTATTTAAAAAAAAATTTAATTTAACTAAATTAACAAGATAAATGAAGCATTATATACAAGTTTGAAGTGATAGAGGTTTAGGAAAACTTATTATCTACAGAAAACGTTAGGGGTAAATTTGTAAATGAAATCAGGGGTCGAATCAAGTGCTCAGTGAACGAAATACCCGTCACATAAAAGTGAATATTTGGTATTACACGAAAAGTGTACGCATCTCTGATATCGTAATTTGGTATTATGACTTCAGTGAACGTAAGTCATTTAGCGTAAACGTTACAAACTTTCATACAATTGCAAAATACTACTCGTATTCCAAAAATTTCTACTTGTTGCTGTGATATTATTAGAAAAAATTTAATTAAATATTTAATGAAAGTATTATTGCATATGTATTTCTATACATATATACAAATAATAATATATACCAATAATATGTGTGTCTATTCGTGTTACAGAATCAAAACGCACACCACAAATTGAAGGTGAAGTTCGGACAAAACCGCTTAGCGGTTATAGCGCCAATTAAGTAAGTAAGTAATATGTGTGAAACTGTAAAAGAAAAAATTGGAACTTTCATTTACAGATAAACGAAACTAAACACATCATAGAAACCAAAGAGAAAATATGTAATTAAAAAAAGACGATATAAATAAAAATACATATTTTTCTAAAAAAAAAATAGTTTTTATATCCTAAGGTTCAAGAAACTTAATATGCAGTACAAAACAATCATGAACAATTTAATTTGGCAAAAAATATGCTGCCGAATTGTATGCAGGGCAAAACAACTGCCTTAAGATTTTTCAAATAAATCCATGTTAACAATGATTTTTTTTTTTTTTTTTTTCGCGACCTTTCCAATTATAATTTTGTGTTTTGCCGGCTCGAGGTCAAGGGGTGTCGGCACGTCGGACGGTGCGGACGTGTAAAATCATTTGCCCTGAAGACGGTTACCGTAGTGTAACCGAAATATATTGGAAGAGAAAAAAGTAAATCATTTGTTTTACTCTACCGACACCCCTTGACCTCGAGCCGGCAAAACACAAAATTAAATCCTTGTTATTTAAAATGTTTTATAATTTTTTTTGGACAAACATTGAAATGACATTTTCTTCTCTCAAAATAATGACAAATGGAAATTAATTGGCGCAAAAGATTTCATTTTATGTAGGTTTTTATTAATTTTGAAGGATCCTTTACTCAATCGGGGAAAAATATCGCAATTTGCAGAATAAGTTACATCACATTGAAGTTAGTTTTTCTTCGATTCTTTTTGTGGGTATATGCTTTTTTTAAGACAAAAAAAATATGTTTAAAATCTATGTGTGTGTGTGTATATGTCAGACATAAAATGCAAGTTCTTCGTCATACACGCATCGTCAACAACCTGGTATATAAAATTTTAAACTTTCTTGACACTGAAAAACTGTTTAGTTTTATATGGCCTGAATGAGTAAATTACGATTATCAGCAAATTCCTGAAGCATTCTCTATATCAGATAGACATTCAGCTTTTCAGCTTTAGGTTATGTATTTCTAACAATAAATTGGTTTGATCTAATAGCAAATTACAAAGGTTCGTCGAATGATGTCCTTTTTACTTCAATATGCGTTACATCGTTAAAACAGTTATGCAGAATATGCACCGGTAGCGGCAGTGGCTTATTTTTATCGAAATAACGGATGTGAATTCCACCACGCGAATATCAAATATGCATAAATGCTTAAATAAAAGTCGCCATGACCTTATGCCTTGGCAGACGCGACTTAGGTTCCTTCGACTTCGGTTAAAATCTCCATAGCCCGTTAAACAAAGAATTCACTACCAAATATGTACGAGTATAAAAGAAAGACATCGTTTTCTTCTATTGTTTCTTTTGAGATGTGGTTCTTTAGAAAAAGGTCAGTCAACTTTATAAAAACAAAAACATTCTAAAACTTGAATGCACATGCATACATTAGGGATGTCAAATCAGATATCAAAAATCCCGAGATGACTTAGTTTGAATACCGGGATTTTCGAGTATATTTTTTTTTTACATCAAATGCAACTAGCAAAATTTTTATTTTATTAAAAAATTGGTATTTTTCTAATGGCGCAAAACGGTGCTTGTCATCTGCTGGCTTTGTAAGCACTAAATTTGGATCACGCTTGGAGGATGATATGCTCCATGCTTTAATTTTTTAAGATCACACTTTAATCAATACAAACAGCAACAAAAAATAATTGCTAATATATTTGATATGTTTTATTAACAAAGACTTTGTGTATCTTCGGGTAACAAACATTGATTAGAGAGGCAGACTCTTGACTAAATAAGTTATTATACATAAATGATTTCAGTTCTTTTTATTAAAAGTTGTATATACAAATATTATTTAACCTTTGGAATAAAATTTATTTTATATCGATCTCAAACAGTAAAAATCGGGTGTATGAATTAGCCCCCACTGAATTAACCCCCACCGGGCAAAATGACTTAAGCCCCACCAATTTCTCAGTGAATCTTTCCCCACCAAAAATGACGGAATCCCCAGGAAAAAAAAATGCATTAAACCCCACGAAAATGATTTTATCCCCACCAATCGAAATGAATTAAGCCCCACCAAACGTGGGTGTTCTTACATGACAGAATCCCCACTAAAAAAATGAATTAATCCCCACGAAAATGACTTTAGCCCCACTTTCCGCCATTTTTAATTTTGTTGTAAAATTGGTGGGGCTTAAGTCATTTTGCCCGGTGGGGGGTAATTCAGTGGGGCTAATTCATACACCCGATGGATTTTTATTATATGATTATTTACAAAATTATGGTTTCTCCTTTTACGAAATGTACACTGTGATTTTAACCTTTCGTAAAAGGAAAAATTCCCTTCTATTATTTTATAATTTACAAAATTATGGTTTCTCCTTTTACGAAATGTGCACTATTAGTGATTTTAACCTTTCGTAAAAGGAAAAATCTTTGACAATTCAATCTTAATAGAGTGATTATTAAAAACAGTTCTGCGTATTCTGCATAAAAATGAATATGGAAAAATTGAAACAGATAGAGAGTAATCGTATAAACGCAAGGAAGATCTTACTAAATAAAAGCGATACTATAAACTTTTCTCATGTTCCTGGATTTATAATTGATTCTTTTTTTGGCAAAAAAAGTTATAAGGCGCAATTAATAGTTTGTGTTTTTGCTTTCGTTAATGGAATCAGCGAGTCGCAACTCTTTCAACTAATACGATGGATACCGTTCACAAAAACTCACTACAAAAAAATATCAGATTTACTCTTATGGCTTCAAAATTCTCCAAACGCTCACAAGTACTATAGCTATAATGTTATACTTAATCAAATAGTTTTTTGTAACGGAGACTTACGAAAATATGGAGAAAGAAATTAAATAAAATTTGAAAAGTATTATATTTTTACGTTGCTAACTGTTTGTTTTATTTTTATAAAAGATCACGGAATTAAAATGAATTAAACCCCACCAAACGTGGGGGTTCTTACATGACAGAATCCCCACTAAAAAAAATGAATTAATCCCCACGGGCTAATTCATACACCCGTAAAAATCAATTAAAAAACCGGCAGCATCAGCAACAAAACAAAATTTATTTGGGGTACAAACACTTTATTATTAAAATATTCCCGATTTAAGTTTGTAAAACTTTGTTTCTTTTTTTGTTTCTAAGAAAATGTATTAGTTGTCTTAAAAGATGTCTGAATTACTAAAAATACGATTTTTTTTTATGTTTTGCTTTATGGGGTTATATCCACTTGGGTAAAAAAATGGTATATATTTAATGACAGTGATATAGTTCTTGGCACGGAAAACCTCACCTTGTACCTCATGCGCGGAAACCATGATATATGAAGAACGGCTTATCTGCCATGAAAACCCCAAAATGCTTTCTTTAATACATGCCTGGGCGCCCTTCATGCACGAAGAATTTTGTTTTGTTGCAAAATGGTAATAATTTTTCTGAAATAAATGACCTAAAACTAGAATTAAACTCAAAATAAAGATTCCCTCGTTCACGAGGTAGTCATTGCAGTAATGAAAGACAGAAAGTTTCCAAACGAACGGTTTAGTTGTTGCCGAGAAATCATGGCCATCGTTAAGTCCTTTTCCAAAAAACTCGACTCTGAGATAATTGCGTTTAAATTTTCAAATAAAACTGAACTGTCACTCAGGTCTCCGATGGACACCTTCGGCTATTCAGTGCTATAACTTTAGTTTCAAGAGTCAGATTCGTTTGGAATTTTGCAGAAACATTATTGACGGAATGTGCATTAAGAAAACGCAAACAAAAAATTTTCGATTTTTTCGACCCAATACCATAATAGGCTGATCAGCCTAATACATTGCTTCACTCAGCTAATGAGAAAATAAACCTATACCTAAAAACTTGAGCGAATACTTTCATAAATGGAAATTGAAAGTTAACTTTCATAAAAGCGAATGTACGGTTATAAAAGGCATACGAAAGAATTTGCTTCCGAATGCGAGAAAATTTGTACCCCAAATCAAAATTGACGATAATGTCATAAGAGCTCAGAATCAAATAAAATATCTTGGAGTAATTTTAGATGAAAAGTTTGCTATGTATATTATTTCTTGGCCTGTTTTTTATTTAACGATAATATTAATTTGTGAGCTCAAGGCCAGTATAAGGAAAAGTATATTAGAAAAAAGACAGTCAGGAGTGCTAGAAATTATAGCTATTTCGAAGATCACCACATCTCCTCATCAGATTTCTTTCATGACTCCACCGGCATCGAACCCGCAACCTACGACTTGCTGGGCAAGTGCGTAGCCAATGGACCACAGTCGGCATGTAAGCTGCTGTTGCTTTTTACCACTTTTCCTTACGTCCTACCAACACAATTCAGGTACGACAGTCTGTCGCTATTAATTTCTACCACTCCTGACTGTTGTTGGCTTTTTCCAATATACTTTTCCTTATACTGGCCTTGAGCTCACTAATTAATATTATCGTTTTATGTAAGGTTTACGTTTAAAAAAATCAAAAAAGATGTTCTTTAGTTACGCGAACTTCATAAAGAGATCGGACGGCGTTTTGCTGTAGCACGTCAGAATTTTGAGAAAATCGATTTTTAAGCTTCAAAGGACCGTGGAGGTTCTCTTCTAATGTAATACTTTTATTTTATTAATATTTCATTTTTGAATGTTTCATTAGAAGTAAACCTCCACGGTCCTTTGAAAAATTTGATTTTGTCGTACTGTGTAATAAGACCCATCATATCGTACGCTCATCCTATTTAGTTTAACATCTCATCAAGTCAAATGGAGAGGCTACGCATATTTGAAAGGTATATATTGAGACTTTGTAGTGGAATTAGCCGGCAAACTTACAGGATCAATACTTTAAGGAAAAGATTATCTAATAAACATTTGTAGAATAAATGTAAAATTACCCAAATTGACTATTTCTTAACAATGCCATCAAAACGATTTATAAATAGAATACAGTTTCTCGAAAATGAACTCATAAAAGAGTGTTTACTAAAAAAAAGTCAGGTAGCGCTACCTCTCACCGAAAAGTACCTATCCACTTTGTATCGAAAAATATTAAAGGAAAATAATTTAATATGTAGCTATAATAAAAATTATTACAACCATAGAATTTACAATACCTATGATGTAAACCAGCAAAATCTTGTATATAACACTGAGCAATTCGTGGATAACAAGCCAATTTAAACTCAACAACCATACTCGTAGATATATTTAATAAGTTTTTTTTTTACTTTTACCTGGATAAGATTATTCCTCTTTAGCCCTTTTTCGGAAACTTACTTACTTACTTAATTGGCGCTATAACCACTTAAGCGATTTTGGCCGAACATCTCCTACAATTTGTGATGTGCGTCTTGATGTAATACAAATTTAGTTGAGGGACCTACAGTTTTACGCCGAATCCGAACGGCGAATGTTTTTGTGAGAATTTTTTTCATGGCAGAAATTCACTCGGAGGTTTGCCGTTGCCTGCCGAGGGGCGACCGCTATTAGAAATAACTTTTTCTATAATTTTTGGATGTTACTTGCCCCGAGCTGGATTCGAACCGGGGACACACCGAATGAAGCGCGCACACGCTACACACTCGGCTACGGCGGCCACCAATCTGAAAGGTAAACTTTAAATTTCCATGTACCCAAGGTACTACTGCATATATTTTAAGATATTATATTGTATACATAATTAATATCGACATTTTTAAACTCCTACATAAACCCTAAGGTATGTTAGGATAACACTTATTTAGCTTAATTATGATTTACAAAAATGTAAATGTATGCAATTTTGGGCAAATAAATTTTGAAATTTTGAAATTTGTTACATTTTTTAACAACCAATTTTAATTTCGGGACATACCCGGAATTCCGGGATTGTATAATATAATACCACAAATCCCGGGATCAGTAAAATGCTGAAAATAGAAATCCTTAGTACGTATTTATTCTTATTTAAAGCATCTTTTCAGTTATAATTTTCTTTTGTTTCGCCTAAGTTACCGGCCGTTATTATTCACAACTAAATGAGGACAAATTTGCATACATGTTTACATTTAGATAAGTACGAGTATGCACTAGTATACGTACGTATGTACATTAGTGCAATCCATAGCACATCTGTCTGTGCGTTAATAGTCAGCCATATTTGTCCACCTCCCAAACAAGTGGCGCCATTATCTTCCGTAAGTACAACTTTATCAGGCCATTCACGACTGCCACCCACTTGACAAAGCTCAACTACGCTAGTTGATTACAAGCGTTTGCATTCATTATTCATAAACGCTTCGGTCGCGGCGCGAATTCACAGCTATTTTGTTTCGGTATTCATTACGCGTTTTTGTTGCTCGTATATACAATTTTTTTTATATGTATTTTGTATTTCGTATTTATAATAATGTGCGCGGCATTATTGCGGGCGTTTTTGTTGTGCGCTTACCAGCAATTGTTGCTATTTATTGTTGCAACAACATCAACATTGCAATTGTCGTTGATTCCGCTGCTGTCGCACCACCGCTGATGCCTTCTGTGCGGGCGCATTCACATTTTAAAGAACAATGGAGGCGAAGTAAACGCTTATTTACGATTAATTGCCAACGCAAATATTCATGAAATGTTGTTGTTGCTATCAGCGCAATTGCCAGTTTGGTTGTTATAGCTAGCATTGCCACAGCGATTGTATTGTTTGTAGAAAGTGTATGTGTATGTATGAATGTGTGTGTGTGTGGGTATAGGAGTGTAATTGCAGTTGCAACAATTGCCAGCCTGCCCGCCAGCGTGTCTGCATTAAATTTTTCTTAATTTTTGCTGTTTGTGGCACGGCAGCGACAACAACAACAACAACAACATCTACAATAATAACAGCGAAACTGTTGTTGCAACAATTATTGCAATTGTGGTGGTTGGTTGTTGCTCTTGCTGCTGTAATTGTAGTTGGCTTTGTTGTTGTTGTTGTTGTGTTTACTTTATTGCGGCTTTTAGTGTGATGCGGCGACGTGTTGAATTGCGAAAAATAAGCGCAATTTATTTTAATTCCTTTTCTCTCACACACTCGCTCACTTCATGTACGTACATAGTAGATACCAAACATTCACTTTCAGTCACTACCCAATTTGCCAAACGGCCTTGATTCTCAAATTCGTAGCCGACTCTTTTTGATGAACATTTTGAACATCGACGGCGGCCATACACTGAATGGGCGCGATCAGTATAAATTGCTGCAAAATTTAGAAGGAGTTATACGATCATATTAAAATATTACATAAGGTATGTTTCTTTGTAATCGACTAGGAAAAGAACGCAGATAAAATTTCCTTTGGTTGCAAAAGCAACCTATTGTGTATTTCATGAAACATGCAATTTGGTTAGTGTTATTTAAGAACGGAATGTATATTACATTTAAAAGTACTATGCTATAAAAATACATTGGACTTTAAATTAAAAATTTCCTTGTATTTTTTTATGGCTCATTCACACTAGCGCAGTTTTTGTTTTTACTTCCCAACACTGCATCTCAGGTCGGATATCATTTTACTGAGTGTGCTCGACTCGTATTTTTTTTCGAGTTTGTGTTGTATCTTTACATGCAATTGGTCCTCCTACCTAGAATTATTTTGCCAGTCGGTTGCAAAAAAAAACAGGCCTATACGTAACTTTTTTATTGAGACCCATCCTAATTAATGTTAATAGCGAGTCTTATTTTCATAATCAGTGTCGTTTTTAATGGTTACATAGTGTAAGTGTATCAGATCATTCTAGAGCAAACTGACATAAATCGGAATTTCAGACTTTGCGCAAAATTTTGATAAAATTAAGTAAATTTTAAACAAGATCGAAATTAAAAAAAAAAAGTTCCCGCATTTTTGACATTATCTTCCTTAGAAATGTCGAGCATTAGATGTTCAATTTCAATTTAGATAGCTGTATTAGGTGCATGTAATTATTAAAACAGGAGATCTGAAGAAATATAAACTAAATTGACCTATTTGGGTGCCGGTAAACTAAGTTAATGAAAAGAGGAGATGAAACCCAAAAACGATGTGAAACTTCGAAACACATTTAGATTTAAGATTTACGTAAGTTGGATCGACTTGAAAATTCCACCAAAAATGGAACTTTTTATAAGTAAAAATATATTAAAACCCCCACTTGAGATGATAAAACAGCGTAAGCATAAAATATCTGCTTAAAAATAGTACACAATTTGTTCATCGCAATCATAGTATTGAGATTTATAAAAAAAATGTTGGACATCAATGAGGTTCTGTGCAGAGAAAATACCTTAAAAATAATATATTATCACATACATACATACATATGTCTAAGTCGGGCAATTCCCGAACCAATTATCCAAAAAAGAAAAGTTCGACGACAGCGTCCAAAATTTCATTGTTATGATTTCGTTGAACAAATGCTTAAATATTTTTATGCAGAACTTCTAAGCTTAAACTGTTTGATGACCAGAGTGGTTTTTTCGAAAACTATTTATGTTTATAGAAAACCTCAAAATATAGGTAATTTTAAATCGGTTCAGCTCACATAAGTCTTAATATTATTGCCAACTATTGGGGATTGATATATCTTAATGTGTATATTCTTCGAAGAATTAAATATACTATATTGTTTTTTGCAACTGTGTGATTTAAAAAAAAAATAATTAAAATCGGTACTTTTAGAGCCAAATCGATACAAAATTTCTCCATATAATTAATTTTATATATTAAGTATAGCTTTCTATTTAATATTCATATCTGGTTTGATTTTAGTTCACCTGAGCGAGTTCGCCATATCAACGATGTATCGAATCGAAGTCAGAACGACGATGGTTTTTGTACGGATATAACTTCTGCGATTCAAGTTCACTCAGACGAGTTCGCCAGGCCGACTCATTCTCGCTCTGTGACAAATTGGAAGCCTATCCACCCAACAAGCCGAGGTAAATATTGGTCATAAGTATGTTTCGCGAACGGTGGCTTATCCGATAATTTTTCAAATTCGCAAACATTTCGCTTAGGTTCGTTTGCGAAACATAAAAATTTCATAGCCAAAAGCAGACCGCAAGCGATCACTTTTTTCAAGCATGCAAGCTGCGATTTGATTTTTTAAATAAAAGTGTTAAATTGATAAATCCCCATTAATTAAAAAATAATAAACAAATTATTAATACTTTAACTAATGCTTTAATTTTTCTGAAGGTTATTAAATTATTATTGAATTATTAATTACTTAAATAAAATTTGTAATTTTTCTGTCCGATAAATTTCTAACCTAAAATCTTAGCCTTTGTGACAAAGCCAGCTTTGTTTTGCGTGGCTCAAATGCATCAGAATTTATTCTAAAACTCACATGAAACGTGGTCGAAAAGCTTTTTTTTTACCTCTCCTTTTATAAACCCAAATGCATTTTCGTTGCACGCGTTAGTCTGAGAAAGCTAGCGACTCGCTATCGAGCACAAAGTATCGATATGCTATTCATTGAAAGTATCGCTCTAAAAGAATAGAGTACTCAAAAATATCGAATTTAAAAGACGCGATAGCCAAAATATCGATACTAAATTAAAAATGAAGTTCAGTCATCAAATTTTTTGTATAAAACGTAATCTGTTTGTCAGTTAGGAAGTGTTTGCACAAGTTTCAATGGTCGTTAGCTTAGAGACTCCAGTTCGTCGAATTTGAAGACCGGTCCATTGTTTTATTTTATCAATATGGCATTTGGAGCTTCAGCAAAATTAACAGCGCAGGTCGTGCCTGAAATCAAATTGGAAAGGGGTTAGTTTACAACTTTACCTTAAAGCGGGCCCTATACTCCTTAATACTATTTTCAATCCGTCTTATTGTCGTATCCGTACACCGCAAAGAAAAGTTAGTGACATATTTTAAAAATTTTCTAGATGATTTTGAAGAAAATCTCGCTCACGTTTTTTTTCGCGGTTAAGGCTCGCATTGCCTTATAAATAAATTTTCTTCGCAAATTCGATACAATGCTGGGGTTTAAGTTCACGATTAAAAAAATATAGGTTTAAAAGTATCGTGTAAAAAATATCGGTATCAAAAGGCTATGGTATTGTATCGTATCGAAATTCGTGTCTCTAGAGAAACCATCTGCAAATTCGAACAGATTAACCGTGGTAATTTACTCAGAATTTTTTATGTTTTGCTGGCTGGGTGTATGTATTTATTTATTTACACTTCTTTTTTTTCTTTGCTGTCATTGCCACTGCAACCGAAATGCCTTTGGGTATTTGTTGCAATTCCTGCAACATGAGTGGCAACAGCTACATAAAGTCGCGCACATTGTGGTTGTTGTTAACACATTTTTAAACAATACTCGCAATGCGGCAATACGAAAACATTGTTCAGCGTAAACATTGTTGTTGTTGTTATAGCTGCTCCTTTTTTGAATGTTATTTTATTTTTGTTCTATTTGCTATTTGTATTAAAACGTTTCATTCAGAGTTGAGGGACTCATCAGTACAAATTCACATTTTTATCGATTCGAATTGAATTGCAATGCAGTAATGCAATTCCCTGAGGGATTTATTGATGTGGCGAAGTAAAAATATAGTGAATTCAAATATTGATATTTAAACAAAATGGCAGGCTAATAAGCCATGTTTACATATGTATGTATGTATGTATGCATTTGAAACATATCCTAGATTTATAAAATTATCTAGGGTGTTTTCTTTTTAGACATATAGAACCTTAAATTGAGATAAAGAAGGGTAGGCTTAGGTAGGCCGCGAGCCTCAGTGCAGTCCTCACGGGAAACTGGCCGATCGGAACCCACGCCAGAAGACTTGGTATTGCCTACAATGATTATCCGCAGAAGCTGCAGAGATACAAATTAGCAAGAGGCAGTAGAGCACCTTCTGTGCAGATATCCGGCCACTCTGGGTACGTCTGATTAGAATTCTCTGCGTTAGTTTGTTTTAAAATGAAATAATCCAGGGTTCTATGATATCAAAAAGGCACTCAGTTGCTAATTGCGTGTTGAGCTCCTACGCTGCCATTCTAACCTACCTACCATGACATGTGACGTCGTTTCGTTAGAAAAACATTCCATTCAATTGTGGCGCAAAGGAGTCGGTAGTGATGGTTCTATAGCGCAAACCCCGCAATTGTGCTATGGGCACATCCATAGAACCAACTATTTGCCTAGTCATCGAACTGATGCTATCCTATTCGAGCTGCGGATGCGAAACGTACATATATACGTGGAATCATATGATCCCATTTTTAATGTTTTTACCAATAGATATCGAATTACCAAACAATTCATTACAGGCTGCAGAGGTGCGTATGTATAGGAATCACGGGCGCCATGAGCATGACATTAGGAGCGGCTCTGAATGCCTCGTTGGACTTTCTACCCTTGGACACTATGTGTCTACTACATTCTTTTGGGTTATGGCGTGACGATGAGAACTCCGGAAACAGAAAGTTTTTTGGAAGGATATCAGACAAACTGATACCGGAAGTCTCTTTTCGTAGGAAGTATACCGTAAGCTTTTCTACAAAAGAACAATGAAGAGATCCATGTACTCTCTTGAGGGTCGGTGGAAACTTTTTACGCTGACGGCGATTTCTGATGCTTTTCTGCCTTAGGTGTAATGACAATGGCTTACCAATCGAAGATATTTGCTATACTCAAGGTACGGGTTGGATAATTGGTGATAGGTGACGTGGCTGCCAAATTAGAGTCTGCAGTAAAACCCAAGTTGCACTTAAGGCCTTGAACACTGCTCGCACCTCTTCAAAAATTGTAAAAGAAACTAAGGTGAGGCTCATCTCTGTTGAAAAATTGAATAAATTTGCACTCACGTGGATACCGAGGCACAGCGGTGTTCAAGGTAACGAACTGGCTGGCGAGTTGGACCGCAGCCAATTATAGGGCCAAGCATAACAGGAACGGTTAGGGAGGGCATGCATGCGTTGGTGTACTGCCGACACCTCCAAAACAACCAAGTGCTTTCTGAAAATACCGGGCAGGGTGCTAGCAAAATTCCTTCTTACACAGAGATGGAAGAAGTTGCGAACTCTGGCGGATGAGGATATGTATATGAGCTGCGTTTTCTAGACTGAGATGGAGTATGTTTAAATCAGATGGCATCCATTCCCTATCCCTCGCGAGTTTCTCAGATTCATAAAAGAGGAAGATTTGTCGAGGATAATTAAAGTCCCATTCCCACCTTTTTCCTCATTCTTTCCCCCTATCCCTTATTCCATTTCATCCTTTCCAGGCCTTAAGTACAATGGGCAACTATGCCTGAGTGCTTGGAAATCCGATTTTGGATTTTTAGCTTGTCTCAATTCCATTACTTTCATCCAATAATACAATAATTTTTTTAACAGCTATTTTACGTAAACCTAAAGGTAAAATTTCGTGCTTTATCCCATTACCTCCATGCAATAAAACTTTGTGTACAGTTGGCGACGTATCAACCACCTACAACTTATACACTTGCGGCCAATAAAAACGCACCATCACTTTGGTAGAATATCTTCAGCTATATAACAGTAAATTTGAAAAAATTTCTACAATTCTACTATACCTAGTATGCACTGAGAAATAAATTATTTTTTATGAAATTGGGTTTGCACATTGTTCAGTTATACTCGTGTTTCGGTTGTGTATTTATAAAGTTGTGCAAAATGTCAAATAATCTTAAGAAATTAACGCGTGATCAAAAAATTCACATATTGGCATTAGATCAAAAAATGTTATCTTCTCGGCAAATAGCAGCTAGAATTGGCTGTAGCCATTCAACTAGTGGTCGTCTTTTACAAAACAAAGGAAATTGTGATGAGTAGGAGCGTAAAAAGGGATCAGGTCGTCCTCGAAAGTCAATTGAGAGAACATACAATATACAAACGTACAAAAATATGCGACAATGGTTAACAATTTTTTAGTTCCCGCAATTGAAGAGCATTATTCTTATACGGATCGCCTAATCTTCCAGTATGACGCAGCACTACGCCATCGTGCAAAATGGGTAAGTTTTGATAGGAAACAAATCTTGTATAATACATCTATACAATATTGGTGTATATGATCCTGTTCAGCTCGAATTTTCATTTTTAGTTGGCCAATACTTTTAACGATCTAGAAATTCAAATCTTGAATTGACCTGGAAACTCGCCAGATTTAAACCCTATTGAGTACTTATGGCACCTAATGAAGTATGAAGTTGCTAAACAGAAGCCAACAAATAAAAATCAATTCATAAAGATTTTAGAACTGGTTTGGTAAGGTCCCGTTATAAGGAAATCAATGAAGGTCCTAGTGAATTCCGTGCCCTCAAAAATTAAGGCAGTTATTGAGGCTAAAGTAGGAACGACTCGTTATTAGAAAAGCCTATTGTAAAGTCTATATTTATACCGTTAGTGGTGAAAATGATTTAGTCACTTTAAGTTAATTTCACATTGTTTTCTTAATCATGAATATCATCCAGTGTACATTTTTGTTAATTTCTTTGATTAATTGGCTATTCATTATAAAAGCATTTTCGAGAAAAATTTTTTTGGATAACTAATTTACACTATGTGGCCAAACAAATATGAATTACCCTAATATTCTAACTTTATAAACAAATTGCTCATGAAATCTTATTTCAATTATATTTGGTTAAGCTTTTTTATTGACCGTAAGTGTATATGTATATATTCTTGAATATCCACCACTGCTGTTTCCTTAGCGCTAGATTTTAATTAGTCAGCATCTATTTCCCGAGATATATTAATAGCTATTAGTTAATGTTTAATTGATGTTTGTGGTTTCAGAAGACATTTCGCAAATTTAAAAAAATTTCTTCTAGCTATAAGTATACATAATAAATTGTACCTGGCTTTGGAATTAATCGTAATCGTTGCCCGATTAATATTTTTTATCTTCAGTTGATTTTCTCGTGCCTTTTTTTCCTAATTATTCTGATGACTGAAGTCTACATATAAAATTATATAAGTATAGATAAAAGTACTTTACATATTAGTTATTAATACGGCTCCATCACGGAACACAACTCCTCCCTATACACTTCTAGTTTTTTCAAAACAAAATTTTACGTGATAAAAAGTCGAGCCATACTTTGGGAAAAATGTTTTTTTTTTATAAGCGTAGTTTCATTTCTAAGAAATATATTTGCTTAACAATTACTGATAACTCTTATTTACTATTTTTACCTATTGTGTATTTTTAGGATAAGTATTTATAACGAGTTCTGTTCAAACTCACTATTGTAAATCACATTAATATCGAATTTCACAATCAAGGCGAACTAATAAAAAAATTCATATAAATTTCATTCTAGTAAAACTACCTGGTATGAGTTTGTATTGTTCACAATGGTATAATAATATCAAAACCACTACTCAGATATTAATTTTCATTCCGAAAAGCGTACGTAAAACCGCAAAATATGAAAAGTGCAAATAGAAGCAGACAGGGTCGGTACTTATATTTTTTTTTTTTTGAAAAATATCAAGGGCTATTTCTATATAAAATAATTTTTCAGCCTTGTTCAACAGTGAAAGATTGTTTTATGAAAATTTGGCAAAGTACATAGAAATATAGAAAATGTGAATGAAATGTGAATCTCAAAATCTCTGTTATTATGTTCACTATAAAAATAAACA
The DNA here is from genome assembly GCA_951828415.1 of Anomoia purmunda. NCBI lineage: Eukaryota > Metazoa > Arthropoda > Insecta > Diptera > Tephritidae > Anomoia > Anomoia purmunda. Next base: position 130,542,120 of record OX639993.1, on the reverse strand, counting down.
ATAAGCTTCCACTTCGAAGCTCAAATTATGCCAAATAAAAATGCAAAATTTTTTTCAATTTTATTAATAAAAACTCGTTCCATATTATTTTAAAGAAAAGTTGTTAGAACTTGTGTCTAGAAATTTTTGTTTTTGGTAATTGTGAGCGCTATCTTTAAACAGCTCCTGTTCCTACAAATGAATGTATGGCTCTAAGCAGACTTCATATTTTTCATGAGTTTAAAAAAATATAATTTAAATTACTGCATTGTTAGCTTGAAAACATTACAATTTAAAATACTATTTACTTTTCGCATATAAAATGAACTAAAGTATGATATAAAAAATTTTATTTTTATAGAAAAAAATTAAATATATACAGATATATGTACATATATGGAAATGTAATGATATAAAGGAGTGGCCAGAACTTTTATAACTTTTATAATAAAAGTCTTTAGAAATAGTTATCTGTGGACTTTGAATTTATTTTAATAAAATAAACTGTCAACCCGGACTTTCATTTTTTTAGTCCAGTAAGAATAGTTAAACTTGGCCAAATATTTTTTAAGGTCGAAATAAATAATCAGCATTTGCTTCCATACAAAAGTAAATTTTTTTGCGTTATATCGAGGAATATGCCTAAATAAATACTAATTCATTTGTGTTTCCTTTTTTATTTTCCCGCTCCTCTTCTGTATTGTGCAAAATTCTCAAAGCTCCTCCGACTGTCAGTAGCTCACAATGAAAATTCAAAACTTTAACGACGTTCGTGTCGAATTTTTTGTTTTTCTTTTTATCGGTAGACTGTTCTAGAGAACGATGGATATGTTGGGCGGTTCAATTCAATTGTTCTTGGTTATTCACTGCAATCCAGTTACTATTCCGTACTATACTCGTGGTTACAAGTAGTTATTTCTCAGTTTTGGTAGCAAATTGGTCGAACCCACACATCCTGAATACACTTGGTGTTTTTATAAAAGGAACCTGTATAATTGTATACCTAATTTGTCAAGTCTTGACCGAGTGTGCAGCTTGTGCGTGATATCACCGCAAGTGTGGTGGATCCAAATCTCGCCGGAATGCGTGTTATCAAAATAATCATGAATCGATACTATACAGATATCGATAATTTACAGTAACTTTTCTTGTTCAAACCAACCGTACGTTTAGCAGCAAAAACAATCGCAATCTAAATTTTTCTTATTGGTATTACGACGAGAAGTTCAATTCTTGATATCTAAGGAGAGCCATAATGTCGACATACATATTTATGACATTGAAAATTGGAACGAGGATCATACTACGTAAGATAACGAATATTGTGAAATGTCTAATATTGAAGTACCAATAATCGATCCAAGATATTTCAAAATTTAAAGTGAGTTTTGTCGTAAGCAGGCATCAATATCTTAACAAGGTGACATGCAAACAATAACGCTGCCAATCACGTGACAGATCTTGCCAATATGCTCACAAAAACTAATTGGTACAAATTAAATCCCCGAAAAATCTATGTTGAGACCTACTCGGTAAAATAATATCCGACTAGAGATGCTATGAAGGGACAAATCACATGTTTCATAGAAACGGCTACTTTTTCCGCGATGAGCACACATTTATTATTTATTTTGTTTTTCTTTTATTTCCACATTGTCAATTTAAAAATGGCGAACACTAACACATTATATGGAATTCTTTATGTTTTGTTTTTTACTTTTATTTAATATAACTTCTGCTATGATTTTTAAATGCAAAGAGATATTGTGATATTAAAGAATACTCTGAGATGCGCTTTACCCATTTTTGGCTTTGAAACTGGCAACACTCCTACATATGACCACCTATATACGTTTTATGTATACATGTACTATTTTTCCGCTTCTGCTCGTTCGCAATGCTCACAAAAAAGTCTTTAAATGTTTCCAAATAGCTCTAAAATAATCCTGAACTTCCAGAAATTGTTCTGGGAAGTATTCGTTTATGTAGCTGCAGTCAAAAATTATCAATTTCTAAAACTAGATGACTTTTTATTAAAATAAAACCCCATTTATATAAAACAGCCAGAAGCAAATTTTTAGTTATTTGGCAAGTCATGCAGAAAAATCCAAAAATGTCAGCTGTCAAAAGTTTACGGTCGTTCATTAAATCACAAAAAGAAAACATTTAACCTATAATAATTTAAAGAAAATTAATTTTTATGAAATATTTGAATAAATAAATAATATCACTTAATGTGATTATATTAAATGCATTGTTTCGATCTTTAATTTACTTTAAAGCAGCCAATACAGGCAAAGTAGGTAGATGTGGTAATAGGTAAGTAGCTTTATTTCGCATAAAAATAGTTAATAAATAATTAGCTTACCTTTTGTAAAAAGATACCAAAGGCTAATTTGTGCCAAACAATAGTTAGATAGTAGTTAGCTGTAAACTATTGCAGAGATAACCAAAGCAGACTTTATTTCTCCAATCGCCATACAAAAATAGTTAGCTTTTCTCAAAGAAAATATACAATTAATAGTCCGCACTAGATGTAGGGAAAGAAGGTGACGACAAAAGAACTTCCGTTGCCTCGTTTGAAGGATTGACGTCACAAATGGTTCTTAAAAAGTTGAATTTTCTGAGTTTTGTGTGATTTTTACAAAAATTTAAATACAGAATAATATATATAAAGTGCTGAGTTTTGTATTGCAGTAGTTGCAGGGAAAATAAAAGCCCAAGTGCAGTTATCACCTTCCTTTTCTTCTGAACATTTGTGACGTGTACGCTGCCGGCGTTGTCGTAATCTGTTTTTCTATCAATCTTGCAGCACTAGTATTTCTGTGAACATATTACAGTTAGCCTTAAGCTACCTTCACTTCCTGCAGGGTACTTATAGAACGTATGCTTATATGTAAATGAAATTCATCTACCTCAAATACTTGCCAAGATATGGCTAACTAAAAAATTTTTAAAATCGCGTGGACGTGGGCGTGGGCTGTTTTTTCTAAAAAATTTGTATCCCCTTCAAATATATACTTACATATTGACATGTCGGTACTTCAGTATGTATATTTGTTTTTTCTAATATAAGCGTCATGCCGTGACTTCTTCGCGCGATTCGGACGCTACTTTCGTTATACGATTCTGACGCGACTTTCGTGACGCGATGTAAAAACTCCCGCCGCTAAAGAAGTTTTATTTCAAAAAATTTTGAAAAGTAATTTAGCAACATACACTTTTCGAAAGAAAATTTGCCTTAGCATCGAGTTTCGATACGCGTATTTTTTCGATAACCACGCAGTACTGGATTGAAAAGGTTTATGGAGTATGTACTTGCATTTACTCGTATCGTTTCGTACCTAAATGTTTAGCAGTCGCTCTTTAATAGGTAATGACTTGCCTCCGAGTGCGTTTTTGTCATGAAAAAGCTTTTCTTAAAATCATCTGCCGTCCGCAGTCGACGGAAAACAAAGAAATTTTTGATACAACATCAAAATATACACTATAAATTTTAGGTTGTAGACTCGACCAAACAGCAATTTAACGAAATTAAATTTAAAAAAATGTACTTTAAAGATGCACTAAAGTGAAACTGTTGCTCCTGAGATAAATGAATTAAAACACGTTTATTTTTTAATATCTTTGATTTTGATAATTCAATTTTGCATAAGTAAGCAATTGTTTTTATTTATTCTAATACTTTCTCATTAAATTTTCTTTTAGATATGATATTAACATTTATTATGGCATAATTTAGCTACATGCTATTTGGGATTGTTATAATTGTAAGTAATTATCATTAAGGTAATTAAGTACTTGTATTAATTAGGGTAATATTTATGTATGTAAACATGTATGTATATATGTGTTTTTATATAAGTACATATATTATTTTTTGGCTTTACAAACGCATGTGCGGACATACGCAAATGTATCATTTCACTACACAAATACATACTTACAAAACTAATTTGTATGATTTAATGCCATGCGGCGCGAATTATAATTAACGCAGATTTTTTTGTTTTTTTTTTTAATAAAATATATCTACACACATATTTTACAAACACGAATGGCGAATATAGGCTTATTAAGTAATTTAGAAGTACTTTAATACAACAAGTTACATAAGTTTTTTTTTTATACAAAAGCTAAATTCATGTATTTTCAAAGTATTTTTTGGATTTGTTTTTTGTTTTGTTTTTAATTTCAAGCATAAATATTGAGCAAAGAGACTTTGAAACACTAACACTTATTTACAAAATTTATATATGTACATACATACAATAGAGATATGAATGGAGAATGGTTATTTATTCATTAGGTGAACTATATTCCTTGCGTTTTTTCGGTTTTTATATTTTACCGGAAACCTACACTTTTGAACATTGATTGCTAAGTATGTATGTTGTGTATGCAGCATGTGTGTATGTGTGTGTGCATGTAGTATTAGTATATTAAACAGGCTGCGGAGAGAAATTCACGATTATTTACAGCTACATATTTACGTTTATAGCTTTGCTTTGTATTTGAAATATAAATTTACATTTCGTTTTAGCATATTTTTATTACTCTACTATTTTCATATACATATTTATATTTATATTATATACATACTCTATATAATTTTACTGTGTATCTAGCGAAATTCTTTGTTTGTGAAACCAATTTTCCATGCTCTTCTACTACCTACACTTCCGCTATAATTTTTCACTTTGTGACACTATGACTTCAATAAAAATTTACAACACTTTGGGGAGCCACGCTGCCGCTGCGTCGCTGGACGCTTACTGCCACTGGCTCCATTTTTAGTACGCCTTATGCGCTGTTACAATTTTTTCAACACCTTCAGCGCTACCACCGCCAATGCCATTGGCATTTAGTTCCTTGCCACTGTTACTGCTGTGCATCTCCAGGCAATTCACACTTTTTGCCAACAGCTCGAATGGTGTCACCTTCCGCCCACCATTAACATCTCCACCACCACCTGCTCCGCTACCACTGCCCGCAGCCGGCATTACTACATTGCCATTTGATAGCGGTGCTTGCATTTCACGCAATTCTTCCTCATCTTCTTCTGCCTCCACATCGATTGCTATCTCCTCCTCTTCCATATCAGAATCGTCCATGTCGTGCATCGAGGGTGAAGTCGACATTATTGGCGCGTGGTTGGCATAAGGTGGTTTTAGCAACGAAATAGCACCGCCACAATTGGGACCCACCACAGCCGCCAAACACCCCACGCCCTATACCAGCGACGAGAGTGGCGGTCGTGGTGGGCTAGTATTGCGCGCTGCTGCTGCCGCATAGTACTGCATCGGATGATGATGCGGCGGTGGTGGCGGCACAAAGCCTGTGCCCGTGCCATCGTGATAGAGTACTGGTACGCGTACTAAACGTTGTGCTGCATGCGCCATATTCGCCATGTTGGCTGCTTCCAGTTCGGCCGCTAGTTGCCGTTTCCATTTATTGCGACGATTTTGAAACCAAATTTTCACTTGTGTTTCGGTTAGGCGTAGTGATGCCGCCAAGCCGGCACGCTCCGACGAGCTGAGGTAGCGTTTCATATCGAATGTGGACTCCAACTGAAAGACTTGTGCGCGCGAAAAGACCGTACGTGTCTTCTTTTTACGCTTGGACTGATTCGTATCGCTGCCTTGTGGTGAAGAGCCATCCGAAGGTCCATCATTGCCATCGTCCTCTTCAATAATCTCATCGCCATCGTCGTCTGACTCATTGGAGCTGCTGGGCAGTAAGTAGCTCGAGTTCGAATGCGAGTTGTGATGGCCAAGATGCGGATGTCCGGCACTGCCGCCGCTACTACTGGTGGGTGTTGTAGGCTGATGCGGATGTGCCAGATGTGGATGCTGTTGTTGATTGTGACTGTAGCCATGTGATGAAGGTGATTTGGAGCCATTGTTATTGCCATTATTTCCACCGTTGCCGTGATTGTTGTTGCCGTTATTGTTACCGACATGATTAGGGCTGAGCGATGTGGGCGAAGAGGGATTCTCCGTTGTGTTGGTGGAGGAACTGTCTGCAAAGACAAAGAGAAACGAGAGAAAAATTTTTAATTAGTATTAGTGCTGCTTTTTGTTATGAGAAAATCGAATAAAGTGACGTTGTCTTTGAATGAGAGAGTGGTTGACGATTTTTGGTTGGCTTGGAATGGCTGCACAACACCGAGCTGGACTGCACATCTTTTGGGGTTGATATTTAAGTGAGGCATTTTGCCTGCTCCTCGTGCTAAATTGAATTTGCAGCGCTTAACCTCACTCGCTTAATGTTTCTCAGCGCGCTTTCAAGGCGCAGAAGCAGTGAGTGAAAGTGCTCCAAATATTGAGCGACGACTGGGTAGTCTACTTATGGGCGTTGGTAACCATTTTTCACACCAACTCTATATAAGTACAATATATAATATCTATCTTTGTTTGTATGTGTGTGTGTGTGTGTGAGTAAGTTTTGTATTCTGTTTGTCAGTTTGTCTTAGTGGTGGAAAATGCAATTAAGTGGCAGCCAGTGGGCGTTTGTTTTCCACTTCTGGTTATTTTTGCCGCCACTAAAATCGAAGTGCCTCTGTGCGTCATCCTACATACAAAAGTGTGAGTGTTGAATTACTTTTTAAAATGGCTGTCAGTCGGTCGATTTTCTCGACTTTAACTACCATGCTAAATGCCAGCAATGTCTGCAGAAATGCACTTTATGCTACATAAAAACTTTTTTTATCCTATTGACTTAAATTAGCATTAGAATGTTGGTGTAGGCTTTTTGTTCTTGTTTTTTGTTTGTTCGTTTGAAGAAATAGACAATGATATAAAGAATACTTTTAAGACTATAAAACAAGAAGAAAACTGAAAGCAAAATTTACAACAAAAAAAATCTAATATCGGTATGGTGCGACTTGGGTCTAGCGTAAACAAAATATAGTATAAATCTTTAACAGCCGTAACTTTAGTGAAAAACAGAATGCACGGTACCTTAAGAGAGCGTTGACATTAAATTTAAAGATTTCAGTACCAATTTCAAAAATGTTAACAATAACTACAAAGACAACAAAAACAAAAAGTTCTATTAAAGTACAAATTTTTCGTATAAAATATTTGATCTTTAATGAACAGAAAGTAAAACAAGAAAGAGATCCATGAAGTACAAAGGAAAATTGTCTAGCTATTTCTGAAAAAAAAAAATGTATTGCAAACCCTGGCTGTAAACTGAATGCTAAGACGACTCTAGTTTTTTTTAAACAACTCATGGGTAGATTGAAACCAACCGCACATTATTGCTAAACTCTTTCAAAATACTGTAGACTTAAAGTCATGCTCAGAAACATTTCGCTTTACTAAATTAAATAAAAATGTAACCATTTTCTTTGTTACATACAACTAGGCGCAAACACTGATGAATGGAATTCAACCAAATTTGAAAAGTATATAATTTAATCCGTTAGGTGGCGCAGGAGTCAAGATATTCAGAAAATACGTATTTATTTTGCGATATTGATGAAATATTTTTGTGAAAAATCGATCCACTAAGTGACGTTAGAATCGAGTTATCTAAAAATATGTATTTATATCCGACATTGATATTATTAAAAAGGTATGATCAGATTTTAATGAAATTAGAAGCTGATAACGAGGGAGCGACTAGAAGCACTTCTACGCGAAATGATTCCGCGAAATGGCACAAGAATAGAAAATCCGTATTTTTGGTCCGATATTGATGATATTAGAAAATTTTTCTGCAGTTGCGAAAAAAAAACAATTTATAAAAATCCGTTAGATGGCTCTGCATATGAGATTTCTAAAAAATTTATGATTCGATTTAGTTCAAATGTAATACGCTGTGTTGAGTCAAAAAGAATGGCCTTAAGTCATAGTCATTAAATTTCAATGAAAATAGTGTCTGTTTTATTTTTTAAAATTTTAGAACTAATTAAAATTGAAAATCGTTCACTAAAGTTCGGTTTTTATTTGGGCGAAGCTGAACCGAATTTCGGTAATCGATCTTTTACCGAAGCAGAATCCGAAACCGAAGTTTGGTCGTTCGCTTTCACCAACTCTCCTAACTCAGCTGATTTCCTTGCTAATAAATTGCGGCAAGTAAAAAAAAATGTATATCAGAAACTTGAGAATAAACTCAAACTGAAATGTCCTATTGCTCTCTTAATGGCCGCTACCTTGGAAGTTTTTCACCTAATTTTTGATAACTATCAAAACTGAGGTATTATTTATGTGATGATCTAAAGAGAAAACTTAAAATGAATCTTGGGCAATTTATTTTTATTTTTTTACTTTGCATGCCGGTTACTTATAAAAGTACTGTGCTAATGAAAAGAAAAGCAGTTTTCTATAAAAAGAACTAAATGCAATGAATCAATTCTTTTTCAGATTTCTGGCGGTAAGTATTTTTTTCGATCAATTTATTGCATTGCTTTGAGACGGTATCACCTATCACAAATTGGCCTTAAAAAAATTTGTTTGCACCAAGGATTCGTATTTTCGTAGTACTCGCAGGCGAGCTGCCTAGCAACATCAAATTAAGTAACCGGCCCTAACCAAAGAAATAAATGTGAAATGTGACAACAACCTAAAACTAACCTAACTTTCGTAAAAATTTGTAAACTATCACAAAGGATATAATCGATTCAATCCCGAAATCTTACTTTTCAGAAGGCAAGATTCAATTACTATTTCTAAAAACAATAATACAGCAATATATTTTTCATAGACTAATTGCAGTGTTATAAACAAACTGGCAAGAAGATTATTTATATTAAATATGCACTTATTTTATACTTCCGACATTTATTCAAAACAGAGTCGTACTCGAAAGTGCTAAATGATTAAGTAATTTAAAATCACTTTGCGCTCAAGTGCATGATTTCGGATCTCAATTAGTAATTAGTAAATCCAAATGTATTCTCAATATATAAGGATATGTATGTACGTTCGTTGCATAGGACTCTGTTTACGGCTTAAATCGCGGAATGTTGCAACGCTAAGCTGTCACTTTTCATATACATATTGAATTTATGTATATGCATATCTTTGCTTTTGTACATCCGTATGGATATGTACCCAACGAACATGATATAATTGATATTTCTCAAGTCGATATATATCATTATTATTATTTGGTATTATATACTGCCACGTTGAGATCTGTCGCACCCCTTTCATGGAGTATCAGAATCTGCAGTTTTCATTCGAGTACATTTCCAATTTGGTCAGGTGGTATGTCAAACTGCAGTACCCTTACAGTGTACTGTAAGAACCACCGTATTAATGTTGAGGTTGTTCTACTATAAGTCCTTGCATTCTACAAAACGCATTGGGTTATATGATCCTAGAAACGCTTTGGAGTAATCCAGGTCCGTAAAGTTCCCTGTGGTCTTTCTCCTCTTCTTTGGCAGATGAGGATAGCGTCTCTATTCCTTTAAAACAAAAGGGATCTGGGCCTATAAAGGGAGCTGTTCGCGATCTCGTTTCCCTTAATACCAGTAGGCCCGAAACCCAAAGATCCCATACTCGATTATTCAGAATAAGTGTGTTTAGTTAGTCAAGACACTCCATCGCCAGTTTAGAACGTATGTGGTGAAATTGGAGAGCCTTAATAGCCGCTTGTCAGCCAATATGGTAATGTTCCGGTTCCAGTAGTTGCGAGTATTTGAAGAACGCGCATCTTTTTATGGCATTAATTTATACCTGAAAGATAGTTATCCGCTCGCCCATGGCTTCGGAATATCCTAACCCGGACCGGAAGAAGATCTTCAGTTAATGAACCATCCGTGTACTCACCCATTCCTTAAACCTTTTTACAAAGCTGAACTTTGTATGAATTATGAATGTGAAGAAGTGTACCCACTTGAACTTTCATGGAAAACTGGATTTGGGAAATACCTACTTAAGTTCTCAGCTTACCTTTTGCTTAACTTCAAACCTAATGTTTATTGGGTATCAACAGATTCCCGAAAGTGTATAATTCAATATATTTATATAAAGACAAGTGCATATACATAATTTAATTTCCATGTATGTACATTTTTGTACATACATACATAAGGATGTCTCCACACACCTTCCAGGAACACTTACTTGCTCTGAATTGGCGCTCTTTGAACGTGGCAGTTAGTGGTAGGGCATCTTAGCCTATGTAGTTTTTGTGTGGATCTAATTTTTATCGAATTTATTGACGCTTTCGACATATTTATTTTATAAAATAGTCTTGCTATGATCAAAGAACTACCATATGAGTACTATGGCGGCCGTTGTAGCCAAGTGTGTAGCGTGCTGGCCGAGGCAAGTAACATCAATAACTATAGAAAAATTTCGGCCATGAAAAAATCACCTACAGTTTGGAGTAGTCGTAAAGCTGTAGGTTCCTGAATTTGTGGTACACCATCAAGACGTAGATCTCATTTCGGTCAAACATCGAGCTTCATATATGGATGGCTGGGGATCAAGATCTGACAAAGTCTAGTGAGAAGATGTGGGGATTCAGTTCTGAAGAACCCGTTGCTGTTCTTTTGAAATGATTGTTCACTTCTTTGGACTTATATTTCGGTTCTCCTCGAATAGTCTTTTGGCTCTCGTGAAACCGTTTTTCTGGTCTGGGAACGAGCTGCAGTTTCCTGCAAATTTCCTAATGTGTTAGATTTTAGCAAAATGCATATTAACGAGCCTTCCATTCTACTTTATATAGATTTGAAAATGCCTCAAAAAATTCACTTTTTATACATACATTTTTTTAAAAATATTTTCTCAAAAATATTACATTATATAAGTGAACAGTTTAAGTCAAACAAAATTAGTTGAACGGAATCTTAATAAACATTTTTTAATGTATTTTCAAATCGGTGCAGATCACAAAAATCTTAATATTTTTCCGAAATATTTTGGTGGAGGCGGGAACACTAATAAATAATTAGTACAGAACGAAGAACCATTCCATTCCCTGAAAACTGCGTCCATAGATTTCTAACTTGTCTTTCATTCAGCAGCGAATCAAAGTTTCTAAAAAAAAATTCGCAAATTATTGCCCACTAGCATAAACTAAAAATCATAAAATAATGTTAAATATAATTTGAAGTAAAAACTGTTCCACAAAAACGATTTGTGTGCTCCACAAATTTTTCCTACAAGGTAAATAAATGCTTAGAATGCAAATGCAACTATTCGTGCATACACATATGTATCGATTATTATGCTATTTGGCTAAGTACTTCTGTACATTCCAATGGCGATAATAACGTACAAACTTAAGGCCAATTTACATGAACAAATTCAATTGCAATTGTAGTTACTTAATTCAAGAGGCCAATTAAATGGGCTTAAACTATTGGTGGTGCGCGAATTTGCACTGTGCGTTCTAAACCGCTTTGCAATGTCTGAAATCTGCATTCCCACTCTTCCCCTCTTCTACCCACTTTACACAGAAACGCACATAAATGCAATCTATGGTATGTATGCACTCACACGACACTTCAACCCGACAGTTGGTCCACCCACCCCCACTCAATCAACAACCAAAGTTAGAGCTGTCCATTATGGGCGAAAAACCTTAACCAATTGGTGTACTTAAGTAACGTAACATAATCCCTGCTACAAATTGCAATTAATTGAAAACCGAACGAAGCATCGGTAATGCAATGCGCTATAAGGAGGGGATAAAGGGGGACGAAAATAGCAGGTGCTCATTGATTAAATGGACTAAAGGGCTCTTGGTGGCAGTGTTGCCAAACCTTCGCCATAAGTAAACGTCACACTTGGTCTCAGAAAACGTAAATTTTATATAATAAATGTCGTCTAAATAAAAATATTTAATAGATAGAAATAGATTTTAAATTCTTTCAACTTAGGTCAATAAAATTAAAAAAATTTTATGCATAACCAAATTTTGTTTAAAAATTATTTTTGAAATTTTTACATATATGTATGATATTTGTATTAATTTTATTCCAGAAAGGCTGAAGTAAACGACCATCACACCATTCCGCCAAAGTTCAACTATGGACCCGTTTTATTGTAACCGGCTTGCAAAAGAAACGCTCCGGTTCGGATGAAATTTCCTTTAGGTGCAAAAGCAACTCTGTTCGCATCTTTCATGGATATGCGATTTGTTTAATGCTATTTAAGAACCGAAAATAGTTGTGAATACAAATTTTAGATGGATATAATTATGTATTTAAAAATATTATGCAAATAAAAATCAATTAGGTCTTAAACTGAAATTTTCCATACCCTTTCTTCCGCCTCATTCACAATGGCGCAGTTTCTTCACTTCCCAACACTACATCTCAGGTCGGATAACATTTTACCGAATTGGCTCAACTCGCATCTATTTCCGAGTTAGTGTTGTTGCTTTACAAGCTATTTCTTATCCTACTTTGTGTTCTTTTTCATCTCAGGTACAAAGAAACGGGACTTACTTATGTAAAAAGTTTTAATACTGAGCTCAGTAACAAAAAGGAGTTGGTGGGTATATCTGAAACATATAAGATAACCCAGAATATGATAACCTGGTACACGGATGGTTCATTAACTGAAGAAGCTACAGGGGAGAGGTGTATATGGTCTGGGTCTAAGATATATGCTATGGAAAGATGCACGTTCTTCAATACCACCCGCTACTACTGGAACCGGAACATATCCATATTAACAGACAACCAAACGCCTATTAAGGCCCTAAAATCTCACCATAAGAAGTTACCCTAAAGTTGGAGTACCCAGGGCCTTTCGGAGGTATTGGGATGGGGATTCACCGGAAACTATACTGGGGTACTCTATCAGGTCTGAAGCATTTCAAAACGCACTTAGGGTCATCTAACCTAAAATGCACAACCTAAGAATTATTACATGACACGCAGGTTAAAATATCACCTGACCAAACTGTGAATCTAATCGGATGAATATTGAAGATTCTGCAGAGTAGAAAATTAAACTGTGATGCAAATACTGAAGCAGTGCGCTGCATTGATGCACAAACGCAAAGGTACCTGGGTGAATATCCTATTACGGATGGCAGTGTAAACTGATGAGATTTAGGCTATAACTACATTCTATAATGTTTATCTCGCATGCTGGACTAAACGAAGCTCTTTAATTCATGAAAGGGCACAATAGATCTCGAGGTCGCATTGCACAATACCCAATTATAACAAAATTAAAACACAACCATTTGTATAATTTCATTAGATCTACAGTTAATAAAATCCCATCTAGCATTTCATTATACAAACGATTTCTTTCTTTAGTTTTATTTAAAAACATTAATAGTGGGGCTAATCTTGAAAGAACCGGATGCACCAAAGGTTGTTCGGCTCGCTTTATACTTAATTGTCTTCCAAAAGCTTTGCATGATTAATGGTTGGGTTCTGTCAGTCATACCCCAAGTATCAAAATTTAATAGCTAAAATTTCCAATACAAAATATCTAAATTCGGAGCTACTTCGTTAATAGATCGCGATTCCTTTTTCATTTCAATATGTGGATTAATCGATGTTACGTCCATGAATAGAGGGGTATGGTTGTTTTTTACCCAAGAAACATCTCAAGCGCTAACAAGGTATACAAAATGTACAAATGGTATTAAAGCATCAATCTGGCAACACTGCATGTCAACTATAGTATATTTGCTAATGGATTTGCACACATACGCAATGCAAAATTCATCTGCCACAAAATGAACGTATATCTACCCTGTCGGAAACAATAAGTTAATTGCATGAAAAAAAAATATTTAAAAACTAATTTTTTGTGAACTACTTTATTTAATACAAATCCAGCGTGAGTCAGGTTCGTTTTCATATCTTCATTTGGCATGCTAATTTGAAATTAATACATTTTTAAGTTGTTGAATTGAAATTACGAGTAAACTAATTGATTGCTTCCTATACAATCGAACATGGCTGAAATAAATCAATTTGTTGCAGGGATGGACAATTAGTTGTCATTGAAAAAAAGAAGTAGTTTTAAATTACTATAAAATTAATTTCATTTCCCACAGGGTAGGTACATACATGCATATTTGAGTAAGTGTAGGAATGTGTAGGTGAAAAACTTTCATATCCCTCAACTTGCTGCCGATTGAAAAAAAAAAATGTAAACGATGTCTGCCAACAAAGGTTAACAAGGCGACACTCAAGAATGCCACAAAGAATTCGACGATTATGCAAAGTGGCGATTACGCCTCGAGTAGTGACTATAAATGGTATCGGAGAATGTTCGTGAATTAAATACCGTTATTTAGTGTCAATTCACTCGTCAAAGACATTGCAAAAATTCCTCAAAGTATTAAAGTGCCGCTGGTGCACTAAGTGCACGTGCAACTCGTAATTGAAATGGAAATAAAGGTGTTGGAAAGCATGGAAAGCGAATAGGTAAATGTGGTGCATACATAGGCATGTATGTACATATTTCAGAAATGTGCAACGCTTGCAATTTACGTAAAAACAGAAAAAGGCGAAAAATGTGAGCGAAAAAACTTTCAGGTTAATGCAAAGTAATGCCGTTGGAAAATTATGGCAAACCGAAAGTCGTTTTTCAATTTGAGGTACATACATATAATATATACATACATAGTTCGACATTTTACGAGCCAAATAGCATCTACTTATATAAATTTATGAGAATCTTCCATGTAGTTTATGTGATATTATAGCGGTGGCAATTTTGCAAGCGATAACTCGACCAAATATTGAGAAACTGGGCGCACACATTGCCCCAGACTCATCGGCATGGTTCGTTAAAAGCAATATGGTAATATCTTTTGATTTTTACTTAAATATATAAAAATCATTTTAAGTTTTCCAAATAAATAGTACTACGTAGTACGTAACACCCGATAATAGGGTGCACTTTTCAGTTTTCTTAAAATGTCAAATTTAGCATCTTTTCACGCAAATATTTCAGAATCGAATTTTCAATTTGATAAATTTGTGCAAATGTGCTGATCAATAGCATATTTTTGATACTCATTTCACATTTGCTGCTATTGTAGTTTAGTTAAGCTAAGCGTCGCTTTTCAGAATAATAACTTAGATTATATTAACTGCTTTTATCTGGCTTGAAAAAGTTCAACGTGTTTAATTTTATGTATTGCGTACCGAAACCTTTATTAAAAAAAATTAACTTAAGTTCATACAATCTATAAATAAATATAATCTGAATGTGTACAATAAAAAAGTTGCCGGTTTCTCCGGAATTATAAGATTTATTATGTTATAAACCAAAGTGTCGAAGTTGAAGTTTTTTATAAATAAAAATAATTTTTTAAAAATATTTTTTCAAAATATCCACTTGAGATAATAAAACAATGTAAGATTGAAAAATCTGCTTAAAAATTGGTTTAGCGGAATCATAAAATTAAGATTTTTACTTAAAGCATGCAAAAATACCTTTCTAATGAGATATAAAGTCTAAACCGAACATTTTTGGATAAGTTGTTTAAGTTTTTTTAAATCAATCCAAAAAAAAAAATTCAAATACAGCATTCAAAATTTCATTATTATTGGAAAATTATATTAATATTTATTTGTATGAACAGAACATTTAAGTTTAAACTGTGGTGTGATCTGAAGTGATTTACTTAAAAAAATATTTCAAAACACTACACTTATTTATAAAACCGACAGAAATGGGTGTAGTTTCAAATTGGTACAGCTCACGTAAATCCTAATATTATTGCCTGAAGAATATAATATAAAGAATATAATTCTTATAAAAAAATAGTATCGGCTTTCTTTTTGTCTTACCTAATGTACATGTTCAATAAAAAAAAATATTAAAAAAAATATGTCACCCTATTGGTTTTCGCACATTTTATATTTTATAAATAATAACAATAATAATATAATTATTAAAATCGGTTTATTTTTAATCAATTTTCCATTTTATACAATAGTATATAGACGACAAGTACTGTTTATTTGAAATAAAAGTAAGCGCCGGGTATTTAAAGTTCGGTTCCAGCTGAACTTGAGCCCAAAAAAATACAAAAGTAAGTTAGGGTTCAATATTAATTATCCAGAAATTTTCACAATATTGCATTGACCACCTAATTCTATGGTAGAATACATAAAGGACGGCATCGCAAGTGTACATACATTTTTTAATGCGCGTTTAAGCCAAATCTGATTATAACTCAAAGCTATCTACTCAGTTGTGAACACTCGTGTAGCTGATGGTTTTAAAATTATTACTCATTTAATAGGCACTGATAATTTTTCTTTGTATTTTAAATGGGAAAATAAAGCAGTCATTGCGGGCCAGATACATAGAATTGAGCCGCATATGTCCTGGCATTTCTGTTGTGATTTTTACTGCCCTAATGCGCATACGGTGTGCTGCAGTCAAAGCCATATTGTTTTAACGTTTAATATACATATAATATTCGTATCATTTTTATGTTAATATATTTTGTTTAGCCTTTTATTATACTTGAATTGAATAGTTTAGAAAACTGCATACTTTAAAATTTTTTAGCTGAACTAAACTTTTGCTTTAGTATCTTCAATAGACATTTTAAAATGATATTTTAAACAATTAAAACCCACCATTAAATGGAGGTATTTATATTATTAAATAATTATTTCTACATCAATCGTTTCTGTCACCTGAATCTGAATATAACTGCCGTTTTTGTGTGATCTAATCGTAGAAAAATGAATTAATTTTTTATCGTGAAATACGAATAGTGTGACCAAAGTCAGTCTTCATAGCCCTCCAATTGCGAAACAGGACAATTTGAAACGTGAACTGTGAATAATGTAATTAAGTAAAATCTTGACATTGGAAAAATATTTCTAAACATAAATACACAATGGCAGGGAATCTCTCTAGTTAAGCGCAAAGTGCATCGGCAGTCAACTAAAACAAGAGCGAAGTTCAATTTTTTTGTTTGTTTTCCAAATACGCGCAGAAAAAAAAACACCCAAATTCGCTAAGATTTCGTATCAAGATTGCCAAACCACTTACACTCGTTCTCAATAAAACAACAGTATTTTCAATTATTATATTACGTAGTTATGGCTATTACATGCAAACTTACATACATACAATGGTATACTAAGTAGATAGAATACGAGTATTAATAGTTACACGTCACTTACCATGCGTGGGACTGTGAAAAGGCATACGTTGCGGCGCCCACGGCCAGCCTGGTGGACACAGCGCTGCATAGCGACCAGCTAAAGCGCCCCATTGTGAGATGAAACCCAATCTGCAATTAAGAAAACGAAATGAATAGTGATGAATAGAATTGGAAGGGAAAGTCTAGAGAAGAGAAGTATAGGTGATTGATTAATCAGTGAAAAGTTTCGCTGATGAATGAAAGCAGAATAAGGCGGTATAAAGATAATTAGGTAGCAATACATGTTCTCATTTCGAAAAAGCTTATGAAGTAGGTACCATTTTTTTTTACTTGCGTAATAAAATTCCGGGGGAAACATTTTTGTTCAACATTTTATTTCATTAACGTCGTCACATATGGATAATTTTATCTTTACTTTGAATCAAGGTGTATCCATAGAAGGTGATAGCAAGATAACCTAAGCGAATCCGCTGTGTATTTTGTTTGTGTAATTTTGTGAGCACAATGTCAAAATCTGAATTCGCCCAGTATACTTATGTATTTTGTTTGTGTAATTTTGCGAGCACAATGTCAAAATCTGAATTCGCCCTGGATTGTCATGTCAGAATTTGGCATAGCAATAGCAGAAATTGAATTGAAATTGAATAGTGAACATAGAAAAAATTCATAAATCGTTGTAAAATGTTATTTTACAATGATAAAAATGAATAAAATTAGTTAAAAATCGTGTTTTTGTGGCGAGTAACCAATTTTCGATGATACTAGTTGCACGCACATCAATTGGAGAAGTATCTGGTTGATTTTGGCGAAGCAATCTTTTGCAGCAGAAGCTGGATTTAAAATTGTGCAGAAACCAACAAATCTTAAATTTTAATATACATATGTATACAATATGGCTATTCCGTAATTGCATTTACGTTGGTAACAGATCGTACCCTCGAAGAGGAGGCCCTTTACAGGTGTGCCATTAATACTACTCAACGGAACGTTTCATTGTGCCTTGCTGTAAGTTGAATACATTTTCACGTTCAGCTCATCGCCAATTTCTTGGGGACAAGAATTCCTGCAAATTTACATGGTACACAAAAACCATTTTCCCATTTGATTTTTTTTTGGTTGTAAATTTATTGAAAAAATGTGTGCTCGTGAAATTGGCGATAGGGCTGATATGCTCATGTTTTTGACAGGGCAAATGCTTATCTTGTGGCGGTGGAACCGAACAATCTGAAACTTATGTGGGAAAGTAGATTTTAAACTGGAAATTTAAATATATACATATTTGTTTCTGACCGCAAAATCTAGTATATTTTTGCAAAGAACTTAATTGGGTCCTCATAAGTGCACCCAACGGTTATTTCATCCACTCGCCAGAAGATGTAAGCGAAAGTTTTCCCTCAGAATCAAATCGTTTTATTGATTTTAGGCATATTAATTGTCTTCAACATTTTGGCGACATTCAGATTATTACCGAGACAGCAAGTAAGCTAACCCGTGCTGACAACATTATCAACGAATATCGGGAGGAAGCCTTGGCACTGACGGCCCTTAATAATACTACAAGAAGCATTGACGCATGGATGCTAGTAAGAGCATCAAAACCTCAAGAAGATTATAGTATTATAATATTATAATATAGTAGATTGAAACTCTCCATTTAATTTTATATTTTTCATACATTAACCGAACAATGTTTTTGAGTAAACTTTACTGGTGCATAAGATACTTATTTTGTTTTTTTGTGAGTCTAATTGATGAACACAGTTAATAACAATGATTTTTTCAATTTATTTTTTAAAATCTTACAATTGTAGAACAATTTTTTTAAATGAATTGTTTAATAAATGCCGTTTAAGATAACACACATTTTCAATTCCAATATGGGGAGCAGCCAACATGCAGTTAGAGCTGGTATCACACACGGATGCTGCATATGGAACGGCTTTTGCTAATAATCTAGCCTTCTTTCCACCGCACACCTTATCCGCACTCAAGAAGTGATCTCCACATATAATATCCTTACCTTCTAACTGCAGTTGACACGACCTGGACCACACCAAACGATCCGACTCCTCTCTTGGAACTTGAAAAGACGGCCCATTTTCGCGTGTTCCTTTTTTTTTGCATAAGGCACATTTCTCTACCAGCTTTCAATATTCATAAAATTGTATGTGTAAATTTTAATAATAAATAAATTTAGAAGAACTCTATGTAGCAAGGCGAATTCATATCAGGGGCGTTATAAGTAGAAAAACAAAAATTTACACTAACAAAATATACATACAATGACAGAACGATTTACACACCATTTTGACTTAAAGTTCAACAAGCGAATTCAATCAGCTGCTTGATCAACTTCACCTTATATGAATTCGCCTTGCTAAGTGGTCAAATAGTTCCAGAAAATGATTGCTCAAAAAATTTTGCTAGGACTTTCTCATGCAGTAACTCATTGCGATTATTGCGGTATTATACAGAAAGTAAAATAGAAAGTGGTTTCCCTCGTAAGCGAGAAACCAGCACAGATAAATATTTCATATTTTTATTTAGTAAACTTATTGTTATTAAATTTTCTTATAATTACGCTTTTTTTTTGTATGTAAATTTTGAAGGAGCAAAACACGAACAATTTAGCTCCAGTTAATAATTTACAAGAATATTCAAACTCCTTAGAAATAGTCAAAATTGGCTTTTTTTTAGACCGCTCTAGGCTTAAAATGTATTACAAAAATAGTCCTCGTTTTAATTATCATTCATACCAATTTCTTCAACCCCAAAAAACGCTATATTTAAATATTTAATTTTGTGTTACTTCTACCTTAACTTTTCAATAAAGAATATTACGTCTGAGGCTTTAAAATTGTTTTTAGAGGTTTATAAACGGTAGTTTTTATCCGTTTATTGATCTAAAAACAAATTCTCTAAAGTCAAATATGTATGTAAGTCGTTTTATCAAAAGTCCATGGATTCTAGATTTTATATTTAAAACTATGAGTACGAATACTCATAACAAACACCCAATTACACTGTACAACATACATTTTTCAACACAAATTTTTCTGAATTTTTTCTATACCACAATTACCCTTAAAACCCCTTTAAGAGTTACAGCTCTGACGCCTAAGGAAATGTTGTTCCTTATAAAAATTTAAACATTTCATATCTACTATTTGACCCGTCATCATTCCTCTAGAAAAATGGCATGGTTAGTAAGTTGCACATAAAATATCTATCTATTTTGTAATGTGTTTCTGCTGTATCCACATTCAAATATCTGTTTGGAAATTCGAAATTCAAATCAAACATTAACT
This sequence comes from Anomoia purmunda, assembly GCA_951828415.1. Classification (NCBI taxonomy): domain Eukaryota; kingdom Metazoa; phylum Arthropoda; class Insecta; order Diptera; family Tephritidae; genus Anomoia; species Anomoia purmunda. Next base: position 130,521,760 of record OX639993.1, on the reverse strand, counting down.
AATTTTGTGTCGAGAAAAATTAGACTCATTTACGTTAGAAGGGTTGTTCGAGTTTCCATTTGATGCCTTTCGGAATTTTGCACTGGTTTTATATGAAGAAAATTAACTTCTCGTGCACATATATATTGCTCATACATTTTATATATTCATTTTGTCAGCATATGCATTAATACATACATATTTACATCGAGTGTACTTATAAGCATACATACAAATATTCTACTTAAGAACCCTTAATGAGCGCTCTGCGTATTTAACCCGAGTATACAGTGGTGGCTACATTATAAGCAACTGGAGTGCGGCATGAGGAACTTAAGTAGATATTCTTTAAATTTATTTAAACATATTGCACTTATTCCGTGGAGTTTTGACAAAACAAATTATTCGAATTTAGCCTTTTGTTTTCAGTAAATACAATATTTTAATACCAAAACTAATACTATAACCAAAATCGTCTGCTGAACTACAGCTTTTCGTAGCTAATCGTTTAGATATTTCATCAGAAGTAAGCCGTTTCTTTGTATCGGAAGCGGAAAACTATGCGAGTTGAACCAACTCAGTAAAATGATATCCAACCTGAGTTGTAGTGTTGAGAAGTGAAAAAGCGGCGCTATTATGAATGAGCCCTAAGAATATACATGGGAAATTTCGGCTTAACTCCTAATCCGTTTCACTTGCATAATATTTTTGAATATATAAATGCATCAACCTAAAATTTCCCAGCACACCTAGTTTACGTTCTTAAATAGCACTAAACAAATCGTATGTTTCATGTAAGATGCTAACAGAGTTGCTTTTGCAACTAAAGGAAATTGTATCCGTGTTGGAACGTTCTTTTCCAGATTGGTTACAATAAAACGGGCCCAATATTGTAACTTAGGGTTGGCAGTAAACAAAAACGTGCTAATTTGTTTTGTCAAATTTCAATAGAAGTTAGTGGGGTAGAAAAGTTTCGTCCAAAACTTACTTTAGAATCATCTTTCATTTTCATATGTTCTACTCTTCATGTTTTCAATAAAGAATAATAATTTGTAATTATTTGGTATAAATTATTGTTGCGATTACGTTTGATCTAGTAAATTATTTTATTCAAGTAAAATTAAAAAGAGGTATATGAGTAGTACGTTTCTATCTTACTAATTTACTGTATTTAAATGTAGAGTTTTCATAAATTGTCACGTTTTCATGCTATAAAAACAATTTCATTATAAAGCGTAACTCTTTTCAAGCTAGAAAACGATTAAGGGCTAAGCACGCTGAATGAAATAGCGCACAGGAAGTTTGCCTTATAAATTAACCGAAAAAGTTCGTGAACTAAGTAAACTAAGAGACAGTGCATAGAAGGTAGGAGAATACCTGTAATCAATTCGTTGCGAATACGGCTCCCAGATGCCTCCTTGCACGCCTAAAGTTTCAAATATAACCAATTATGACGGTAAATACACGGAGAAAAGTTTTTCACTAGAGATTGGGTAAAAATTTGTTTGATCGCAAAATAGTAAATAATTGGAAAATAATCGAAATTGGCTATATTTAAAAAACCGACTTTACTAAAATTAAAAACATTTTCTTGTTTACAAGCAAAATCAAAACATATGATGAAAAAATTTCAGGAAAAAGTGCAAACAAGTTTAATAATTAATTCTTAACCAAGACAAAAGCTTCTTGTTTATGCAAAGTTACAAAAATATATATTTTCTTAAATCTTCTTAATAATAAGAAAATAATTGCCAAGTTCAAAAACAATCCAGTTTTTTATTTCTGCTTCGAGTTTAATAGAAATTCTCTCCGTGTATGCACTACAGGTTTTAAAAATTGGACTAAAGCATAAAAGAATGCTTTGTTATTTTTATGCGATCCCAAATTTGCTAATCTTAGTAAAAAAAATAATGATTTTTCGAGAAATTTACCAATGAACGACATTAAGCGCAGTATTGTAGAAAAACTGCGAAGCGTAGAGACGAATGCATAATGGAATTTTAAAATTATAAATTATAAAAGTCTTTTGATAATTATTATTGATTATTATTATTTATTCCAGCATCATTTCGAGACTGTTTCCAAAATGCCCCGAAGTAGCTCCAAAATGATCCCAAACTTTTAAGAAAAAATCCCAAACGATGATCGTAGTGACAAGAAATATTTCCCTATTTCTAGACTTCAAAAAAAGTCTCACTTATAATTATTCCGAAAAGACTTTTATAATATAAGTCTCTTCAACATTTAAAAATATTTTCACACGCATAATTATTAAGGCAAGGGTTTTATAATATAAACCTTAAAATAATAGTTCCTAATGACTTAAAAATTTATTTTGCTGATAATTATTACGAAGGGCTTTTTAAAAGTATCAGTCTCAAAATAAAAGTTATCGATGAGTTTAGAAATGTTTATTATGCTATTTTTACATTTTACGAATAATATTTTAACCACGTCATAATTTTTAATTTTTTTTTGTGCTTAAATTTTAACGATGTCACAATGAATTTTTGTACCACAAGTTTAAACTCTAGAAGATTTTTAGCTTTAATGCCTAAAGAAATGTTGTTCCTTATTAAAAATCTTAACATTTCAAGGCTTTGGCTCTTCGAATTTTTGTATTTGTGGTACAAATACCCATCGCAGATCCTTTAACCTTTGTGCAAATTAAAACAAAAAAGTACTCAGAAGTATTGGACTGTTAAAAGTGCATTCAGTAAAAATGATATGTACACTGTGCCCTTTCAGAAAAATACAAAAGTTACTCTGTTGCAAAAAAATATATATATTTGTTGTACTGTGTAGTTACGTCTCTGAATGAAAACTCGTTTTATTACACTTTTAATGACAATAAGTATTATTTTTGCGTTACTTTTTTATTTCTTAAACTGCAATGAGTTAAATACAAATTTGAAAATCATTAAACGAAATATGTAAAGCCTTTTGCAAACGTTAGTAATACCCAGCTTCATAATTATGGCCACCACTGTATCTCGCACATAAAAATATATAAATATATACGTACGTACGAAAAACTCTCCTTTTACACATTTTGCCTTCGGCTACTACATTCCATGCCTCACTGATTTATACCAAATAAAATCTGTGGCGTCTTAACGAAGGCAAGACACATCTTTCGCCAACAAATTCATCCCTTGCACAAGTACCGTTAATAGCTCCACCCTACTGTGGACAGCACATGAATACGAGCTTGGTAATACACACACACACACAGTATCACACAACGAACACAAGCATCTTCAATACCTACTACGTATGTATGTATGTAACTCCGCAAGCATGGCATTATGGCGCTTTTGGCGATGCCCTCCCCTCGCCCAACAAAAAGCATCTTAATAAACACATTTTATTTATTTATATCATGTGCTAAATCAAACTTTCAACTTGAATCGTTCAACACACGCACACAAACACAACAACACACATCCGAGACAGCAGTAGATGTTGTTGCCGCAGCCAAAATGGAGCAGAAAGAAGTGAATGAGAATGAGAATGAGTGGGGTCATTCGGTGGGTTGTTGCGGATGGGGGATGGATGATTTCTTGCAGCTGCTAAGGGTAATTTGTGGGTTTTGTGTTTAAAGAAAAAACGAGGTAAGCGGTCGGGGGTGGCGAGGGTGAGGTTGGTAGCTTTTTGATTTCTAATAGCTAAGGCACTTAAGTGATTTCGTTAAAACGAATACATTCTCTTGGTGTATTTACTATGTAGGTGGTGGGGTGTGATGATGGCAATACTTTTGTAGTGTATTGGATGGGAAGGGGGGTCGGTAAGCGCAGACAACGCGAGGTTAGTCGGTTTTATATGACAGCTTATAAGTAGAATGTTGATTGAGATATTTATCTTATTTACTTGCTTTGATTTTATTTGCACAGTGGCAGTGTGCTGTTGTGGGTGGGTATAAAATCTGAGAAGTTTACGAGCGCACTTCTATTGGATACATATGTACATATTTATGCACACATATACAAATAGACGTATCTGCGTACGCAGTTATATAGATGTATGGGAGATTTATCGTATGCGAATGTTTTAACTGGGAAAAAAGGGTTTGCATGTCTACATGTAGGTTGTTATGCTCTAAACCTTACGCCAAAAATATTTCGCAAAAATATTATAATTTACATGAACTTTAATGTGTTGAAGATACCTCCAAAAATAGTGGTTTTTATATATAAAAGGTGTATAAACTCACCTCAGCTGATAAAAAAGTTTAAGCTCAAACCATGCTAGCCACATGCGGATAAAACGTGAGTTTCGTTAACTTCAGAAGAGTTTAAAAAGCTGGTTAGTTTAGTGAAAGCGCTGTGCAGAAATTAACCAAACTTTCGAGCACATAATATTCTTCTTGAAGTACGGAAAATTAAAAAAACGAAATTTGAATGCGTTTGTAAATTTTTCGAATTTCAAATAAAACTGGTTGGCTGTTGCTGGCAGAGAAAGATCTGCATACAAATATTTAAAAATTGTTTCAGCAGAGTCATAACAATGCGATTTTTGATGATATTTGGAAATCCCTTGGAGCTCCCTTAAATCTTAATACTTTTCCGAAATTTTTTTTTGAGGCAAGTCTGCAAAAATAATAAATTTTATAACTACTTATAATAAACATATCAATTTGCAAATGCCCGTATCTTTGGTGTTACTACTCGAAAGTCATTAATAATTTTTTGAGTTTCTTAGTTTGTCCACACTTTTTAACTTAAGATTATTCGTGAACGGGGCCGTGTTGAAAACAAATTTAAAAAACGAGATTCTCGCAAACAAAAAGTATGTACTACTACTTTAATCTTTTTACTATTAGCAGCCTGACAATATAGAAGAATCTTAACTTCAGAAAACTGCCTGTAAGCAGCCCTCAAGAAAAATAAAAGCTCTATAAAAAACACGTGCAAGAAAATGCTAAGGAGTTTTTGTGTGCCCAAGTTACTTAAATCTTTGTTCTAAATAAGTTTTAAATTGCTGAAATGTGAAACCCCGATTTCACGTTAAATAAATAAATGAGAAATCATTATTTCTTCAAAGAAAAGTGCGAGGAAATAAATCGTAATATTTCTTGAGAGCTGAAAGGCTCTTGTTTTTGCTACTAGTGTACATATTTCTGGTGAAGGTCCTATAAAAAAAACAGCCGAGTCAGTGTAATACTGTAATTTTAGATAGGTCAACAATATTTGCTCTGATAGCCAGGCGGTAATCAAGGTCATAATGATAAGGTCCTAACTTCTCTTTCGGCCGACTCTAAAAATTTCATTATATGACTGATTTGGGTGACAGGTCACTGCGACATAGCCAGAAAACTCGATGGATGGATGATGAGCTGGCTGGGCAAAGCACCCTTGATGTTACGGCACTTATCAAGGAGAGGGTGGAGGCTTATTTGCCGCATGCGGACAAATTCCACGACAACGACACCAATCGTAGAGACTATCTTGCCAATGGGGGACTGTACGCAAAAACTCTCGATCCTCGTAGACGCTCTGACCTCCGATAGGAATTCATGCTATTTGGCTTAATATAACTTCTGGCTCTCTTTGTCGCAGCTGTTTGGCGGAAGATGGAGTGGCTGAAATTCAAGCACTTTGGCTCTCACTTTATTAACGCCCCGAACAGCTCTCGTGGAGATCTGCAGCATGCTGAGATTTGTAATGCGCACGCAAGGTTTCACCTACTAAAATAACAAGTGGTATTACAATGGATCACTTTTTTATACGGTTACTACATCAACCTATCCTAACCCTAACCATAAAGTATTGTGGGTGCAAATACCATTTTCGTAGTTAGAAGACTTTGGAAACGGAAACTGAATAACACATATCGGAGTTGTTTAAATTTCAATTATAGGTATTTATTATATCTCATCGGACTTCTCTTTCTTGACTTTCGCAGGATTCGAACCCACGACCTTTCGGCACTCCAGCCATGCACGCTACCACCTGTGCCAAGCTAGGCCGTATAAACTGTTGTTACTTTTCTGTTTTCCTATTTCCAAAGACGATTCAAGTATTTTTACAAGGCTTTGCCCGAAAGGTTACATATCCGAACCAGGACACGTACCGGAACTGCCTAAGATCATTTCCCAAAAGATTTTAACTAAAGTAAAGATTTTTTATAGACATTTTCTCACATAAAATTCGAATCTAAGAGACACACCATTAATGATTATGCCCATATTTAGAAATTTCCAACTCGATTTTATGAATCTCGTGAGAAAATCTATAAATTTTTAACTCTGCTAACTAACTATACCTAAATCTAATGGTGTAACTTTCGTACGCCTCCCACTTTCATTGATTATTTTCTTTGGTTATTTCATTGATTTTTTTATCGCCCCACTCACAAATCACCAGCTTACTGCTTTTATTTTTAATATTGGTTTATATAATATCCAATTCGAATTTCTCCCAAACTGAGCGAGTCACACAGGTTTTGAATTGCCTTACCCAAATTGCTGTGTCTGTGTTGCTTTCTTTTACTGTTTTATAAGCCAATTTTAATGCGATAAGTCGCCACTTTTGACTTTACTTATTTTTATTGGTATACGAATGTTAAATGCTTGACATTTGATGGAAAAGTTCTCACAATTTTTTTTTTGAATGGATATATATTTAAATAGGCTATAAAAAGGAAGCAGTCTTAACAATTGGCAGTTGAAAAAAAAAAAAACAATTGCAAGCGCATTAAGAAAATAATTTTAACACAACCCTTCTGGAAGCCCGTAGTAGTTTGCACTTTGTTGGGAAACGATTTGTACTAGAGAATAAATTTCGCACAACCCGCTTAAATTAATTTATTCATACATTGCTGTATACTTGCAATTATTTTTATATGTATTCAATTCTTGCGGTCCGATTCCCCCGTCAAACCCCTATGCCTCTAATCCGCCCTTTCACACTATCACTTTTTCGCACGTTTCTCAGTTGTCCCTTATTCGTTTGTCACGAATGTAATTTTAATACTCGATTAAAGCCAACAAAAGTCAACGTTAAAACGTTTTAAATTGCATTCCACCTCAGGCAAACCCAACAAATCCGCACACAACCCCCTACACGCCCCAGCAATCCAAATTCAACCCCAACTCTTTAACAACCCAACTACCCAACTACCCAGTCTGTTAACCTCTTTGACCATGTCGTTAGTGACCCGTACAGTCTGTCTCCTGCAACTGTGATTTTTTTGTTTTTGTTTTATTTGTGTGTGTTTGCTTTTCTTCAGAACACCACTATCCTTCCTGCAACACCGTGCAACACGAATACCACCCCCACACCCCACACCCGCCTAGGTCAACGTGTTCACCGCCATATTTTTGTTGTTTTGGCTGCTCATTTTTTTTTGTTTTGTTTTGTTTTGTTTTGTCTGTTGCAATTTGTCTGGCTCGTCGCTAGCTTTTACTGGAGACATTCTAGCCAACCGAACTGACCAGCTGAAAATTACGACATTCACTTTGCCCTGACCTCTTTCGGTTTTGGCCAAGGTAACACAAACCACCTACAGCAATAAGAATGTGTGTAATGAAATCAGAGCACTAAAAACAAAAACCAAAAAAAAAAAGAATTACTAAATGTATGCAGCAGTGCAAAAATAACAAACAACAACAAGAACAACAATAAAATGCATAGCGAAAAACGCTAAATAAATCAATACTTTCTCATATCAATTTCTAATTGGCGACTTTGGGGGGCGGCGGGGGGTGGTGGTGGTGTGAACATTGTGCTATGGATTTCGCTGAGTGGGAAAAAATGCTTACCTTTCAACGGCTACTAAAAATAAATTTCTGTTGTAGTGCAGCGGTGAAGGGTATGATGCACTTTTATCGCTGATTAAAATAGCAGACATTTGAGTCATGGGAGAAAAGAAGAATCAGCGACTAGTCGTATATAGTATGTATATTTATTTGTACTCGCATGTATTCGCTTGAACAGCGAACAGAAGGCTACATTATGTGAATGCTTAAGCAACAATTTAAAAACAATTGGCTCAATTGAAGCTTTGCACTCAGATTCAGTCTATTTGATTAGATACTAAATATGTGTAATAGTTTGAAATAATAAGCAGGAAATAACTAAGCGGAAAATGTCGTTTTAAGAACCTCTTTTTATGAAACACAAAATAAATTTGGTTGAAATATGTTATGCCATACCAAAGAATGTATGGCATACCATCAATCAAACTCACTATTCGAACTATGGTCTCCTAACTGCTGATATTTATTAACTCCATTTGAATCTTTCCACAGCCCTAGATATACTACAATCTCATGGTGCCTTCCCCCTCCTTCATTTCATCCGTAGACATTAAACCTGTCATGGCATAAGCCCACTAAAGCAACAAAAATATCCGTGTTCCTTGAAAAGATAAAAAATATTTTTAAAACAGCTGAATAGTTACAGATAGGCAAATATAAATAGAATGTTACATAAACGAAGAGACAGTAAACCCAATTCTATAAATGCTTTCCTAACCAATTTTCTCCAAAAGTCTTTCAGAAGAGTTCCTAACGGTAACTAAAGAACACTGGCGATATTTTCTAAATTTGCAATAAAAATTTAAGTATAATAAGACAATATTTGTTCTGTTTCTTATTTTATACTATAATAAAACCCTAGAATAGTCATGTCGATACATTGAAAATTTCTTTCAAAAAAAAACAAATGACTGAAGACCATTTGTAGAATTTTTCTCTGTCTGCTTGCCAGTTTGAACGCAGTAATCTCTGAAACTACTGAAAGGATTTTCATAGGACTTTAACTCATGGTTATTGAAGGGCATATTTCATCAAAATATTAAATGAAATGAAATTTAAAAAAAAACTAACAATGTAAATAAAAAAAATGTAGTATAAATGATTTCTTTTGAATATTTTTGTTGATTTTTCTTTACTTTTTTTATTTCCAACTAAAAAAAAAATGATAATTATCTTAGAACGATTTATCCGTTTATGGTATTTTTGTAGGTTGAAGGATAAGACCAAACTTGGCTTTGATAATAAAAAACTAAATTAAAGAGTAGCGATGCACGCGAGGTATAGCTAGTCTACTATTTATTGTCAGAAACAGAAACAAAAATTTGATTAAATTTAAATTTTTAGAGATAGTCATGTAAAAACCGATCTCTTTATTAAAAAGTAATTTATTTCTTTTACCGCAGTTAGTCAAGGTCATTAAGATAATTTTGTAAAGAAGGCATATCCACCCAACAGGTAATATTTCTTTAAACAAAAAAATGTAACTCGTTTGCATAGAGCAAAAGTTTTGAGTTCGCCAACCAAGTTCCGACGTTATTAGTGAAAAGGAGAAATATAATTGGGTCATCAATACAACCCTGTGATACTTCAGAGGTGGTCGTTAAAGAGTATGACTTCGTATTTTCTATTTCACGAAACGAGATTCGGTTTGAAAGATACGATCCAATCCAACATAAAAACACAGTTAGAATACTGTTCCAAATCGTATCAAAGGTTTCGGCAAAATCCAAATAGATAACGTAGACTTGACGTTCTTTTTTGAGTGAGGAAATACAGTGTTTCTTTCCAGCAGATTAGAGCAAAAATTAAGGAGTAACTGTGACCTTCTTCTAACAAAAGTTACAAGACTTAGTCAGGCGAATTTATCTTTAAAAGTGTCACACTCAACTGACAGCTGGCTGTGCAAGAAAAAATAAAAACAAATAATAATAAAAAGGTGAATTGAAGTGGAAGAAGCCAGACATTTATTGAAATATGTGTATCATAGTTGTTTTTGTGTAAATGTATTTTATACAGAAATGTATGGATATTTTTCGTTGTTAGTGATGAAATAATTTATAGTACTTCTGACGAAGCTACTACGCATTCATCGGCTACAACTCAAACTTGCTTTGGGGAACTAAATGTGTTTGCATAAATTTTGTAGAAGATTTAGCTGTCTATTTTCTGTCTTAATTCAAAATATCAAAACAAAATGGTTAAATTTTTCATTGCTTTTGTTGTTACCATTATTCGCACTAAATATTTTGTTTTGTGCGTTCCCGCCCTTTTTCCTTTTATTTTCTTTTAGTGAACGTATTTTTCTTACGCTCATACATATTGCAACTTTTCCGATTTTACATTTACATTTACATTTATCTAAATTTATTTATTTATTTGTTTTAGTGGTACAAAGTAGGACTTATGTCTTTTATTAGTACTTCAACTATCATGTATTTCAGATTTTTCGTTTTTATCTTCACAGCTTTCTGAATAAGTAGGAACCCCTATCAGGTGCATATGATTATTAATGTTCCTACCAAGTCCTACTAAATCAAAAGCGGTTGTTATTTTTTAGTCAATTCGTTGTTGACGTCACCACCATCAATGTATGCCAAGTATGCCCAGCAGAATGAATTCTTTACTAGTAGCAGTAGGGCTATCATAGGGCTCCCTTATCATCCGAGGCTCCTATAAATAAATGTACGCTTTAAACCTTTTTTAAGGTACTGGATCGCCAATGCCTTGGTTTGTCTCTTCACGACCAGTACAAGGTCGATTTGCAGACGTAAATCTCATCGATCTAATGAAATCGTTTTTCTTAAATGTTGTTGTTATTGTTGTTGTTATAACTGTACAAATATTTGTGTCAAAATGATTAAAAGGATCTTAGCGTATTTGCGAGTATTTCCTGCCGTCTACTTCAACGGAGTGCATTCGCGAACTCCGATAATGTCGCCTATATAAAAACGGATAATATTCTTCCACTTATCTTAAGCAATTGCTGCAACTATTTTCCAGTCATATAACTAATATATAATAGTTGTTTTAATCTTTCGCTATTTAACAAAAAAAAAACAGATCCTTGCAGTTGACGTCCGTTATTTCTAGTTTTTTTGCAAACTCTCTAATACGAAGTCCAATTGATAGCTCCTGGCCTGCCATATTACTGGATTGAGAAAAGCATTCGATGTGTAAACCAAACTCAGCAACCATCACATTTAGTGATCTGTGCCAAATTAAAATTCGGATCAGTTTTGCTGTAATGACATGGTGAAAAGAATACAGAAGGTGATACCGTTAACCTTTCTTGAATTTTTGCTACGTAACAACAGATTTTGTTTATAAAAACCGCGTCAACTGGTGCTGTTCCCTTACAACTATTTGACCTCAAGTTAAACTAGACTGTATGCTAATGTTTTGCAATTATATTTTTTTATTTGTAAATGAGAAGATGGAAAGCCACAACAGTCCACACAATGGTTTGATACAGCTTTTGCCTTACATTCATAAAAGGCGGTGATAAAATCCTGACAAAGTCTAGAAAGAAGTCTGATGAGGATCTCCAAAATATCTGCTAAAACTTATACCGCTTTGACTATTGTTACTTTCTCCATTAATTTTCAAATGCATTTCATATAGTAAATAAATAAGGCCAAACAAAACTTAATACATAAACTATATTTTTTTTTAAATTTGTTTATTATAGACTCACTCAATAAAACATAATTTCTCTTTTGCGCTTCACTTTCCATGCGACTTGTTCGTACTTCAAAATTTTCTTGAAAACCAGCTCACAACAACCTAGCATTCGGTAAACCTCCGACATATTACATATAAAGTCATATAAATAGTGCAGACATATACTATGTACATATGTACATATGTATGTATGTGCATGCCATTTAGAAAGTAGTGCAAAATAAGTTATGCTTCAATCATAAAGAAGATTGCGAAATGCGGCAATTACAAAAACTGTAAAACAACAAATAGCTTAGCATCAAGTGGAAATTATGGCGCTTATATGGTTTCTTGAAACGGTTTTCCGTGCTGAACGGGTTCGTGTTTACAACGTCAATTTAGAAAGAGCTTATTGCAGGGCTTTTATTTACTCTAATAGACACGGAGAAGTGGATGCTAACTATGTATAAAACACATGCAGCCACACAAATTTGCGATAGGCAAAAGGAGAAAGTGGAATTTTCTTAATACTATTTAAAATATTTGTATTTAGTTTTGTGAAGAATTATGGCAGTAACTATGTAGCAGAAGCCATGTTCTTGATGTACGTCATATTTGTGTTTCTTTGTGACAATTTTTACACGGATTTTTTGTCTCTAATTAATAGACTACTCGAAAATAAATGGTAAAAATAATAGCCTTCAAAATATATCAAATACAACTTATCAAATGAATTATATGAAAATTAGGAAGAGACAGAAGCTATTTGGCAATATCGTAATTTTCTACATCAACTACATCTTCTTTAGTTTCAAACACCATTTCTCTAATCGAAACAACTTCTTCCTCAGTTTGAAAAGCAGTTTTTCATGTTCGGCTTTTCCTGGAAATCATCCACAACCAGTTTAATAAATTTCGGTGCTTTAGTGTCAGCATAATCGACGATGTACATTTTGGTCGTCTGATTGAAGTTAATACAGATATGGTCGATACAATTTATGAAAACAAAATATTAGACGTTAGAAAGGTAAAGGTTCGCCACCCTGCGGGCTAATAAGATGGCTTAACGCAACCGTTAGACAACGTAAAAGGTTTGCTTGGTAATATTTAGACACAATTTGGCCGAGTTTTTGAAGAAAGTGTCGAGACATATTCCCAGTCTTACAAGTCCGCATTCGCTAGCACAATATGAAGAAATCACTGGGTAGTAAAAGCTTCCAATAAAAAGATTTCTTAAATTAAACTAATGCCCACTTTCGATGAATTTAAAACAAAGGCCCAGTATAGATGAAGTCAGATGAAGACGGCTCTAAAGTCAGTGGCAGTTTTTAGTCGTCTGATATCTACCAGGAATGGTTCTAACTAACTGAATGGGCTATAAAAGTATTTCTTCCCTTATACGTTTTTAGTTTCTTCATTATACGTACGTATCAAATTTAATCAAAATCAGTATCATAAAAACAAGTTTTTGGTTTAGCTCGGCACCTAGTTCATCCATTTTTACCAATCTATGTATATATCGTCAAAACCAAACCATAGATACGGACCTTTTTAAATACTCGACTTTAGCGCCACCTAGTGGATCCATATTTCCCAAAAATATTTCTAGTCGAATCCTTATTATACGTATCTAATTTTTTCAAAATTTAATCATAAATTGTACCATAGGTTGATTCCAGTTGCTACATTTTTATGAATACAGAAAAAGCTCACGAAGAATATATATACATTTTTTAATCAAATTATTTGGCAGGTCGTAAAAGACTAAACAATTGATCTATGTAGGAAATTAATAAATTCGTCAAGGGTTTCGCATATGCATTGGTCGTGGAATGCCTACTATGGAAAACAAAATAACGAGCTTACATAAAAATACGCTACATTTGTTTATGTTTTCCTTTATTGACATTAAAATTCCGGGTTAACCGATCATAAACTATTTATTATTGAATTCGTTTAAGTTCATCGTACACAGAGATTATCTGAGAAGACCTAAGTGAAGAATTTGAACCATGCAGATCAGTTTATAGCACAAATAGCAAACTAAGAGTCAAAATGGCGCCTATGTGAAGACGACGATATTGGGATGAAATGTCTAAATAAATTTGTGAATAATTCAGAACCTATTTAAATTGTCCACAAAAATTTGAGCAGAGAATGCAAAAATCTTTCTAGGACTTACAATGTGACTGAATTTAAATCCCTTCTCCCCCAAGGCAGTTTGAAATTTTCTTTAAATGAAACTTTTCAAAATGCCATTCAAAAACATCAAAACAGAATAATAATATGTCAAAAACGTTCTAATATTTTTAGGTTCTGTGCGATTATTTTGCTAGCTCAGTGATCCCAAACAAATATGCCACTAATGACCGAACAATAGCTAATACCCGAGAATCCTTTGAAAATCACAACAATGCAGACGAAATGCGTCCACAGAAAAAAAAAGACTAAATGAAAATGTTGCCGAATGTCAACGCAATATTTATGCTACAAACGCACACACGTACGCGTATAGTTACATATTTCACACATACCTAGCAGAAAGTGTGTTACAAGGGATTTAAACATTAAGGCACAGTAGTCCAGGTAAGTAATAAATGTTTTTCAAAACTATTTCTATTTACGCTCATGTATATATGTGTGTGTGTGTACTATTGTACTGTAATCCCGCTTAATGACGCCAGCATTTTGTGCCATCGGCAACAAAGTCATTGAAGAGGAAAAATTGTAGTACTTAAGCTGCTGCTAATATTTTGATATGTTGCGGTTGCTGCAGGACCGCCGCCTCTCAAGTGCGTTTACATACCCAAATACATTAGTACTCATACATACATATGAACATACATAGAAATGTAAAAACGGGCAGTTAGCCTGCTGCTTAACCCGCAACTTGACGGTAACGCAGCGTGTTGACACTTGAAAATGGAAACGTCAAATATCTACAAACATACGTGAATGAGTACTTATAAAATATGTGATTGTATAGTTGTGGCAAAACTTGTGCTGCATATTCATATTTATTGCATTTGCATGAGTGGCTAAAGTGTGAATGTGTGTGTGAGTGTTTGGGTGTGTAAGCCTCTACTTATAGCCCAAGGCGTTAATCAATGCAGCCAATTAGATTTAAATCTTGCATACATGAATGATCTGGCCAATTTGAATGGTAATAGAAATTTTCTCATTTTAAATATTACCTTACGTGCACTTATTAACATACATACATATGTACATACTTACACAACCACACATCGTTGCCCACACACACACACACACACACGCGCACACACAAATGCAAATTTAATACTTCCTATGATTGCTTTTAATCGTACACAATTGATTGCATTTGAAATATTAGCCGATTGAGTGAGTGTCGCTTCGATTTAATTACATTGCACACACACATACACACATTTAGATAAATTTGTTTAAGCTGTATGTAAAATATAATGCTTTAATTGTAAAAAAAAAGTACTTTAGCATTATTTATTAATAGAGATTTCTCTTCGGGCAGTTTTAGGCCGTGTTCCATGTCAAATTGTAATATTAGAATAAACAGTTACATAATTAAAGGCAATGAATATATCAGTATATCGGGTGTTTTTTAGGGGTATAGAACTTCGAATTGAAATAAAACACAAGAAAATCGTTTTAAGGTCCATCAATTTGGCTTTATTGGAAGGATAATTTTATGCCATTAATGTTTAAATATGATTTCGGGCATGTGGCCGCCGCGGCTGGCTCGAATAAAGCCAATTCTACAGGTCCAATTTTCAACCACTTTTTCGAGCATATGGGGCCGTATGTCGGCAATAACGCCACGAATGTTGGCTTCCAATTCCCCTAACGTTTCTGGTTTGTTGGCGTAGACGAGCGACTTCACATATCCTCAAAGAAAATAATCCAATGGTGTCAAATCACACGATCTTGGTGGCCAATTTACAGGTCCATTCCGCGAAATTATGCGCTCACCGAATGTTTCCTTCAATAAATCGATTGTGACGTGCGTTGTGTGGCATGTAGCGCCGTCTTGTTGGAACCACAACTCATCCACATTCATGCCATCCAATTCGGGAACAAAATAGTCGGTTATCATGGCTCTATACCGGTCTCCATTAACGGTAACTGCCTCTCCAGCATTATTGCGAAAGAAGTATGGCCCAATGACTCCACCAGCCCATAGAGCACACCAAACAGTCAGTTTTTGTGGATGTAATGGCGTTTCAAGGGTCTCATGTGGATTCTCTTCACTCCAAATGCGGCAATTTTGCTTGTTGACGTAGCCATTCAACCAAAAATGAGCCTCATCACTGAACAAAATTTTGCGATGAAAATCAGCATCGAGATCAATCTCATTTTCGGCCCATACACCAATATCACGACGCATTGCATGGTCTCGCGGCTTTAATTCTTGCACAAGCTGGATCTTGTAAGGTCGCAAGCCAAGATCTTTGCGCAAAATCTTCCATAAAGTTGATGGACAAAGCTCCAATTGCTGTGGACGGTGGCGAATCGATTCATTCGGGTCCTCTTCAACACTTTGCTCTACAGCGGCAATTGTTTCTTCGGTGCGCACTGTTCGACGTCTCTGCGGATGCGTATTATCACATAGAGTAAACGTAGTGCGAAAACGATCCATGGTTAACCGAATTAATTGCTCTGATGGACGATTATGTCGACCATAAAATTGACGGAGCTCGCGGTAAACTTCGCGAACTGAACCATTATTTTCGAAATAAATTTGCACGATTTGCAAGCGTTGTTCTTTTGTCAACCTGTTCATGATGAAATGGCAAACCAAACTGAACATAAATGACATTAGAGTTGCCAGATTTGACCACAAAATGCCAGTTTTATCTCTATTCGAAAAACAAACCTGTAAAAAAAACACCCGATATTTATGTATGTACATACATTTACATATACATACTTAGATTTAGCTGGAATGGAAATGTGTTTGACTAATTTTTGGCTCAACAGGCAAGTCAATAAGCAAACTTGGCGCATTGGAAGTGCGCTTTATGGGCCGAAAGAACCGTTGATTCTGGCTCCAAAAAAATTTTTGGGAGAGGTTCAAATTAAAAATGTATGCTATAACCACATTATGAATAATGTAATTTAATTTGAATTACTAGAAATATAATATTTTGGCCTACTTTATTAAATCGACAAATATTAATTTTTGAGCTCGAAGTCAGTATTTTAATTAATTTATTTTTAAATACATTTATAGAAACAAAATGAAAGTTGCATAAAAGCCAATGTAATTAAAGAGTTACACATCTCTATTCCTCTTTTTACTTTGCCAGAATACCCAATATCTTTCCATTGCTAACTTCCACATCTCTGTGAATATAGAGTAGCGCCATCCTTTAAATCGCTATTCTCCACGCTTATTGCGTAAATAGGTTTTTAATCTTTCTAAACATGAAAATGATGATCGTTCGCTCATCGCAACAAAACCAGAAATAAGTTTGATATGTGAGAAGTGGATATCAATCGTTGTTACCTCTTAAATAAAGCTCTTCTAAATATCTATCCCAAAAGAGAATGACAACCACCGATAATATTCTTCTTTTCTTTATCTGTTGTCAACTTGGTTGCGCTCCTTCTTGATGTCTTCGATAATTTGGCTTGCATTGCTGATGCATTGGCTCAAATCACAATCATCTTTCTGTAGATTTAAACTCAAATTTTTCATCACAATGACGATAGGTTTCAGCATTGCTAATGTAAAGACAAATTGTGTTGTTCGAATGGACCCAAGCAAGAGAGTAGCTTATCATCCTCTGGCCCCAAACAAATAAATTCTAGTTTTCCATGAAATAAATTGATTGAAGCCAAAAACCAGATACCAGCGGAGATGTGTTTCCCCAAAAGATTTCCAGCCTTGAAAAACTTTTCCATTCCGCAGCAGTTCCTAATTAATGTGCAGAAAAGACGAGTACTGGCGTATGCCGTTAAAGTGTTAAAAATAACATTTTTTCCTCGAGTCTCTAATAACAGGGTGCTGCCTTTTACCACAAACATTATATATTGGCAAATTTTTTTAGATAACTGATCAGCAACTTTGGTTGGAATTTTGGTTAAGATTAATAAGTGAGCACATTTCCAAGGAAGTGTAACAAATTTGGCAACTTTTCAAATGTAGAAGTCAGAACCTGGATTTAAAAAAAAAACTTGAACAAAATGATATAACAAAATACTCATTGATAGCATAGTGCATACATTGAAAAATTCTTGGAACTTGTTAAAATTTTTTTAAATCCCTGCCTCACTTATTCAAAAATTAGCTATAGGTCCAGCAATTGACGGAAGATATAGCTTTCCAGCAAAGCGTCGCCACATATTATACAAACGGTCGATCTCGCCACCGAGATCTTGCGATATTAAAAGACAGTAAATCAATTTCAAAATAGCACTATAGTTTTAAGATTTTGAATATTTTCTACAGGGTTACGTGAAGTCATTGGTTTCTGCAAACAAGCACAAAAATTTGGATAGCACCATGACAACCATTGTCGAAAAATTTTCGCGATCGCTGAAAAAGTGGTCACTAATTTGATCCCCATGTGCGCACCAGCCGCGACTACTGCATGCCGAAAGTTATATTCAAATAGCATGAAATTATATTTCTAATAATGTAAATTTGTCATTTGAAATTCCGTAATTTTGTTGTTATTGTAACAGCAACTTAAAGCTCCACACCAATAAAATACTAATATACCATTCGGTCGATTGCGATGAAACTCTATTGTTTGTACTTCCGAAAAGGTTATATGCATAGTCAAATCCCTAACAAGAATGGTAAAGGTAGGTTTGGTGTTAGAAAACAAAATAAAAAAATTGAGTTCCGATAGGTGGTGCCGAAGTTAGGAATTAATGCCGCTAAGTGGCGATGTAGTCGGAATATTCTATAAAAACTTATTTATTGACCGATTTGTTTGATTTTTTAAATATTGTATTAATATCGTAAGAATTATTGACAATAGTTACAGACTACAAGGCGGCACTGGAAAAAAACTGGAAAAACGTCTGCCATTAGCTCACATTTGATCTGAAAATGGAATAACTTTTGCTCTTGCTGTAGCAGCCATATCGGTAGAAGAACGGCACATCTGACGGTCAAATTGCCATTGGATATGCATTTCCTGGAAGCTGCAACATTCAAGAGCACTAAAATTCCTCGCTGTGAAAAAACTGGTGCAGAATATTATCGAGCCAACTATTTTCCTTGGAAAGTCGAACGAAGAATATGGACTCATTCCAAGTGTTCCCAACAATCCCACCGGCACGCCATGTGACTTTAACCGAAAGTAGTGAATGGAGAATTCGACTTAGATTCCCAATTACCATTGACAAGGTATAATACCAATCACTTCAAGTATGTAGATTGCTCTAGAAAATCGATTATCATATTTCATACTTCGTTCATATTTTTAGAGAAGGTCTTCTAACATACGAATCACAAAACTTGAATGCGAAATATCGAAAATGTAAACATAATTTTTTTATACTTCGTCAATTGGATAAAATACCGTTGATATTGTTATAAATACGAGTCAAAATTTTAGCTACATAGATAGAATTATTTCAAATACAGTAAAGTTTCACAGAAGTTCGGATCACCAAAGACATTCAAGTTATGAAGGAAAATCATTTACAATTTTGTATTCCGTTATTTTGTTTAAAAAACTATAATAATTACCTCAATATAAACGTTACTAAAAAATGAAAAATTTACTAAAAATTTCTTTGAAAATATCTGACTCCTTTGTTTGCTAATATTGTAGCAAATATGCAATAATAAACTGAGATTAGTTTTTATAATGTCGTTTCATAATACAGTGTTGGAAAATTGTTCGAGGAATCGACCTATGTTGGAACAAACTCATGAAAAAGTGTCAGCACTCTATAGCTCAAAATCTAGACGAAATGGAAAAATTTGGATGCTTTATAATCAGTGAACCCCAATCCATATAAAATGTGATATTAAAACAACTGTAGATTTTGGCTGAACTGCAAAAGTGAATGTAGCAAATATTTAAATTGGTCCCTTTCATTTAATTTTATAAACATTGTTCATAATTTTTTTTTTACAAAGATTATCTCCTAAAGGGAATGAATTAAAAACTTATATTAGCGTAAAAAAACTAATTGTATTCTGAACTTTTTTTTGGCAATAACTGCAAACAGGCCTCGAAAACAGGGGGTTTTCCTATATCTCGAAAACGCTTGTATAGTAAAATGAATTAAACTCTTTTTTAATGAGGTACCTCACATTTATCAAATGTTTGTAAACTAGTGTTATTGAAAATTGAATTACACAACACGCGATCCGGAGTATTGAAACCGTGGGCGATCCGGATTACATGAATGCGATATAAATTTTTCTTGCCGGCGCCGTACAATTTTCAGAAAAAAAATCCATAATATGTTCGAAAAATTACTTTTTACTGTCACTGAAAATTTTGACAAATCGATCCAGTCATTAGCCTGGATAAGTGGGCATAATTAATTAAATAAAATGAAGCTCAATTTTTTTCGCTTGTATTAAATAAAATGCTACAACAAATCAATTTAGCTAACATAGAGTGCTTGTCTACTATCTGCACACCCAAACAATGAATAAAACATTCTCTCGAACAAAAATCTCAAATCCATCTTTACGCTCCCATCCCCAAAAAAGAGAATACAAAACTTCTAAAACCAAAACCTTTCAAACCACAAAAGCCCACAAAACAATTCATTAAAAATTACCAACCTTCTTCAGCTGGATACCACGGCAACAAAAGAGGGTGGCCTATGGCCAGTGTATTTGCCTTTGAAAACCGACTGCCCAAAGCGACTAAATAAAAAACAAAAAACAACAACGGAATTAGCGGAAGTGGGGAAAACAAAAACATTGACAGCGCCACATGTATACAAGGCAGTTGTTGTTGTTTTCGCTCAACGCTACCAACGGTCGTTGGTTAGCTGCTATTTATTTATGTTTGTACCTTTAGAGGGAGTCTCGCATTAATAGCTGAAAATCAACATGGCCACCGCAGCGTTTCCGCTTCAAGTGACAACCAGCGCATGGCTGGATTGGAGTAAAAATGTAGTCAGCTTTATTTGTGTGCATTGCCGCAGGTTTCAGCAACCAAATACGCGCGACAGACACTACACTTCTTTCACAATATTTTTTATAGAATGTTTTTGGGGAGAATTAATGGCGGTTACTTTGTCAACACTGGCAGTTTATTTTAAATTGTTGGGGTCGAGAATTTATTTCGGAATTGGCAGAGGAGAGCCGCTGGCAATATTTCAATAATTTACGTTGAAATTTAGTTGACATTCGGTGCCTTAAATGCGCGTAATTAGCACAACAAACAGCTACAAGCTGTACTACCAATAAAATAAAGCTTTTGAAGTGACAGTTTTGACCCGAGGCATTGATGTAGCTCTAGCTGTTACCGGATATCTCGTAGAGTAGTAGTAGAAGGTAGAAATGAAAAGAAAGCAAGAAAATGTGGGATAAATAATAGGCAATGCTTAAGTGAGCATTACAGTGATGTCTGTGATTGTTGTTTTTGCTATTGTTTAAATTGAAAGAAGCCCTAAATTAATCAGCCGCAAATTATCACAATTGTCATGTCGCACATAATTTTGAGATTATCTGCTCAACGTTTGCAATATTAATTTCATAGCTGCACGTGCCATCTCATCTACGATTCGCCTACTTCTCACATCCCACCAAATCGCTTTTGGCTGCTACCATGAAAGCCAAACCACAATAACAATAACAACAAAAGGACAGGCCAAAAGTAGGTTTTTTAGTAAAACGCCTTTGTAGCAGATTTCAATCGTTGCACTCACTTGTGAGAATTATATGTATGTATGTATATTTTTTTAAATTAAATTGTAACCGTATTTAAGCAACAAAGCGTGCGTTACGCGGCGCGTTTTCATCAGCGATAAACAACACGAGTCAATTCACAAATTGTCCTCAGTTATCGCAAGGCTGCTCTACTGCTTGCCATCAGATACACTACATACATACATACATACATACATATATCCGTAGTCTGTGTCATACGCTCTAGACAAGCAGCTAGTCATTTAGGCGACAGTCTTTTGGGATTTATGCCAAGCTGAGTAAAATCAAGATCGGTGTTTGATTTCCTTAAACGAAATACAATATTTCCCATTAAATTGCTATATGAGGGTCTAAGCATTTACCTACATATGTACATATGTATGTACATATATTTGAAACATATGTATGTACATATTTACTAACAGTACTTGATATTGTAAGAGCGCATAATATTTAGAGTCGTTCCAAAAGGATCACCGACACTGGCGCGAATGTTAATCCCTTTAGAATGATAAGATTATTTTATGGTTTGTATACTCAAATAGTAGCTAAAATGTGCGCAAAAATTATCCCTCCCATCACCCTCCACTAGATGGAATTAAAAGGAATTTTTCCTACATACTATATGTTTGTGTATATGTATTTGTTCCACTCATTGTAAGCATATGAAATAAAATAACGCATAGAATAGCAATTGGATTGTAATTATGCGATAATTACAAATGTAAACGAGTAAAAATTTTACAATGGGTCCACAGACACACACACACTTGCACAGAAATGGGCTACAGTGGCGTTTAATAGTTGTGTATCCTTTCGCTTTCGGGTAGAGGTGAAAGGTAGATGGGAATGCATCTAGTATACAAAAACAAAAATGATTACTTACAGTTCTGTGTAGAAAAAAAGCATAGACATAATTAACAAATAATGCAAGCAATTTTTGAATTATTCTCGAGAAGTGTGCAATACATATAAAATACGTTGATTTTTCTTCCAGGTTGTTAAGACTGTATCAGACATATTTGAATCCAGCAATAACTATAGCGGAGCTGGTTGATTTTATGAAAAAAAAAAATTTTTTGTAAAAAAAATCTATGCTCTCACTACCACTACTACTTTTTAGTAAGAGTGCAATAGGTTTTCCCCTACAAGCTTAGATACAGTGGAGCTGACGAAATTCCCACTAAATTAATGTTATTGCTTTAAAAACTAAAACATTAGAGCTCACTTGCGGAAAATCCAGAGTTAAATTTATAAATAGAGAAATAAGTAACTCTGAGTTATATTTTTAATTTCATAACCCAGACGTTGTCTTGCTTCAAATAAATTCAGTAACCCGGGCTACTTATTTTTACTTAACCCTAAGTTGATGCCTAACATTCTGCTGTGCAAGCAAATTTATCAATTTAACCGGCAAACTCTGAGTTAAATAGTAACTTGCACTCTCGCAAGTGGGCCTAAAAAGTATAAGAGTATTACCAAACAAAAAACACAAGAACTTCCACAGCACTTAACTTGGGTTAGAAAAAGAACAAGAATATTTTTAGTATTAGTGATACTTGAAATTTAGCATACTATCACCCTAGTTTGTCGGTTGTTGTATTGCGCGTTTTTGGTTTATTATTTAATCTGAAACATATTTGCTTTCAGTTGAACTGAGTCTTGTAAATGAGAGTAATAATACCATTGAATGATAGAATGCCAAATTGCACCTTCTAGCGGCAAAGTGACAGATATCAAATTCTGTAAACAAAGAATTTGGGAGAAGAAAGAATGAATAGCTTCCAATATTTTAGTGAGAAACGAGTTTGAATTTGGCTAAGGTGAAAAAGTATTATTTATAGGCAGTGATTTAATAAACAAATCGACACCAATATTGCAAAAAGTGACTATTTGCAGGTTGTTTGTGAAAAAAGCTTGGTCTACTTTGTTGTTGAGAGCTGTCAAAATCGCCAAAACCAAAGTAGCGATACTACGGCGTCACCTTCTGTATTCAGTCCAATATAAAACGAATAAGTTAGAGAAAAAGAGAGGAGAGTAAAAAAAACAACTTTGTATATTCAGGGCACATTTCTGAGCGGAAAAAGTAAGGGGTATTTCGTTCAAGAAATATCAACCGCTTACGATAAAAATTTGGTTCTTTATTATTCATTATCTCAGTACATAAACACTATGAGCAACTGGGAATGTAGCGTGGAGTTGTACCAATGAAAATTGAGTACTTTTAGGATCTTTCTAATTGAGTTAAGTCCTCAGTCACAATAATCTAATAATCGCAGAGAACAAATAGGATAAAAATATAGATAACAATAAAAATGAAGACAGCAATAATAGCACCGATAAATACGTATGCAACGTATAACTACTATAATTTTCTCCGACCTAAGATTCTATCTCAGACTCAGATTCTTCGATTTCATCCTCGGACTTGCGGCAAATATTTCGAAAAAATATTAAGATGTACAGTGGGTCGAATTCAAAATTGGAGTTTTTTTATAGATAAAAATAGTTTTCACCTGAAAAGGGAAAGCATTTTAAGCTTCCATTGAATTTTTGAAAAATATGTTTACCCAGATAAAAGCTTTAACCGCTTCTAATTAAAAAAAAAAATATTTTTTCCAGATATTTTCAAATTGTGTTAAGTCATGTAAATCTTAATATTCTTCCGAAATATTTTGGTAGAGGCCTGGGGAGTCCTATGGGAAAATAGCACCGATTTTTTTTGTTTGGGGAATGAATGAATATTATAATTACACTTATAAAACGATAGCCGTTTTCGATGTTCGGACTTAACCCCCAAATTAATGAATAGATTTCAACAAAATTTTTGGAGCTTATATTTTGCATATCGGTTGCTATTTTAGCTAGATGGCGCCATTTTTTTAAACCAAATTTGATCAATTCAAAACTGTATACTATTTGCATGATGATAAACAAATTTCCGAAAAAAATTTCACTAGAAAAAATTTAAAAAATCTGTAGTTATGATCCGATTTTTATGAAATTAGGGAATGTGACGAGAAATTCTTTTCCGAAAAATATTCTCGATATATTCATGAAATCTCTATCCACCGTCCGATTTTGATAAAACTAAAAGCGTAACAGCAGATGCTAGTAGTAATACTTTTTCAAACAATAGATGGAAAACCCTGGCTTATATCAGAAAGGTAGAGAACAGATGCGGGTAGAAAAACTTTTAAAAAACTTTAGTTGCTGCTATTTTAAATATTTCTTCAAAAAAACTGCTACTAACTTTAAAGTCGACTTCCTCTTAACTGTGAATACAATAAATTCTTTTTAAATCTGCTTTGAAAATCTGCTGCAAGGTAGTTTTTTTGATTTTATTTTTTAATCTAATAAACGTCTACAAGTAATTTTCTGCTCATAACTGTATTTACTCTACACCCCTTAGAAATGTGCCACTCGCCACCGAGATTCATTTACAACAACTTTGGTTGAATTTCAATGTTCACACACACGCACACATACGAATGTGTGCGCCCTATGCACCGTTGGTGGTTGCTTAGGTGTTTCCATCCAACCTCACCATTCCTTCCATACTTGCTGTCTAACGTCGTTGAGGTATCATCTACTCAAACTTCTGCTCACCTCAACTCATCTCTGCACCACTCCAATCTACTTCACGTACAGCTTTCTCAAATAAACTACATATATATTTTTTTCAGCAATCGTTTGCAGGCTTATATGTTTGCAATATTTAAATATGCCTAGAAATGTAAAAGCATACATATACAAATGTACGAATGTATGTTTGCTCCTGCACATTCTCAACAATATTAAATTACATGCAGATAAAGACTGGTGTGTTGCATTTTAAGGATTCTTTGCGCTATTCAACGTTGTCCAAGTTGTAGGTCCTGCTGTCTTTTGTTTGCTTTTGGATTGTCCATCGTCAATGTGTACAAATCTATATATCTAATTGCTAGTAGTATTTGCAATTTTTTCTTTAAAACTTTTTTAAGCATTTTCGCACTCGAATGCATCGCAAAAATGGATTTGATGAACTTCGGTTTTTATGCGTGTGTACAATATGGTGATTAAATTTTGTATAGAGGAAAAGGAGTAATTGTAAAAATCAGTTTTTTTTTTTTTTGTATTTGTAATATCTATACCAATTTTTAATTTTCTACTATAACCAAAGCAGGGTTCTCAATAACCTTGTATACGCTACTGAATCTTTTTGAAACTGTCAAAAATATTAGTGATTGTTTATAAAAAGCTACTATTGCCATGGCAACTTATGCTTGTATTATTTTTTTTTCAACTAACTTCAATTAGAAATGCTTTTATAACCAGTTTAATCTTAGTTTAAATTCAAGTTAGTTAAACTCGGTATAAACTTAAACTCTGTGCAAACTACAGAGCTATTTTTCAGTGGGAGTTTAATTCCAGCTTAAATTTGGCTCTTTTGTAGGGCAACACTGTTTTTTTTTTTCTTACCTAGTAGATACGACAACAGCTATTGTTCGACGCTATTGCTTGATATAGCATATTTTCCAAATATCGGGTATTGCAATAGGAACGCACAAAAGTTTTTTTAAATAAAACATAAACGGTTTGCGATATGAATTAAATTCTTTATTCCTGTGAAAGCACATTCGATGTCACTATGTATGGAACTCGATTTCTTTTACATGGGCACCACGGGCACGCTTGCAGAAGTCCAGACATAAAGCATAAATCGGCCGGTACTGCTGCAAGTTCACGTTCGATATTCGTACGAAGTACATCAATCGTCGCTACATTGTTGGCATAGACCAAAGACTTGACGTAGCTCCACAGGAAATAGTCTAACGGCGTCAAATCGCACGACCGAGGTGGCCAATTGACTGGGTCATTTCGTGAGATAACACGTTCACCAAACTTGGTTTTCAATCAATCGATTGTGACATTCGCTGTGTGGCTTGTGGCTTGTGGCGCCGTCCTGTTGGAGCCACACATTTTCCAAGTCCATATCATCCAATTCGGATCTAAAATATTCCGTTATCATTGAGCGGTAGCGATCCCCATTCACAGTAACGTGCCGGTCTTGATCATCATCGAAGAAGTACGGCCTAATGACGCCGCTGGCCCATAAACCGCACCAAACCGTAATTTTTTCGGGATGCAATGTTGACTCATGGAGTACGTGTGGATTGCTGCCTGTCCAATAACGCATATTTTACTTATTGGCGAAGCCATTCAGCCAGAAATGACGACGACCATAAATTGGACTTAGCACTCTTAAAGTTGAGGCCATTGGCTACGAATTTCGGTGGTAAATTTTAATATATTCGACTCGTTGTTGGATCGTATATCTTTCCATGATGAAATGGCAAACCCTACTGAAGAGATGTGTCAAAAGAGCGGGAAAAAATATGGCGTCGTTTGCTGTCACTATCGGTCTACTTTTGTAGCGTCCCTATTGAATAACCCGATACTTTCCAAATAGAATGCGACCCAAAAATAAATGTCCGTGAGAAGTATTATTTTTTCTACAATGAAACTACTTTTTTAATTTGTTAAATTAAATTTACTTAGTTGAACTTAGTTTAGCGCTGGCCCATTGGAAATATTAACTCAGTTTTTACTAGGTTCGAAGTTGACTGAAAAACTGCTCAGTGACTTTAAACTTAGTTTCAACGGCAAACAGATTTAAAATAGCACTAGAAATTTTCCTCTATCCGAAAGAGGTGCTTGACACCAAATATTACGTTTCTAAGTATCAATTTAGAGGCTGCTCATAAAATGTTTATATTTTTGTTTGGAAGTATTATTAACATACAAAATTATTATTATTTTCATTCTACAACCAACCATACTAAAACCAAAGTTGTCTTTTCGCAAATATGAAAAATTCTCAAAAATTTTCAGCCAAATTTTTACAATCAAAAAAAATTTCGAGCGAGGATTATATGGGATAAAATATGCCAAATCGTGCGGAAAAAATGTTGGAAAATGAACGGGAAATTTATCTACTGACATCTTGCACTATATTGTATTAAAAATACAATTGTTGTTTTAATTTTTTTCTCAAATTTGCACAAAGTTTGAAACTTGGTTTCAAACTGT
Source organism: Anomoia purmunda (assembly GCA_951828415.1). Lineage (NCBI taxonomy): Eukaryota > Metazoa > Arthropoda > Insecta > Diptera > Tephritidae > Anomoia > Anomoia purmunda. The sequence continues at coordinate 130,494,434 of OX639993.1, read as the reverse complement.
TTTTGTTTTGAACGAACTTTATTTTATAAAAAAAAAAAATTTTTTAAATTACAGAGTCATAAATTTATTTATCTATAATTTATAGAAATAGTCAAAACTTTTAAATATGTGGTGGTATTTTAATTATGTAATGAGATATAAATCTTACCTCTTTTAGTTTATTTATATTTCCTTGTGTCGTTTTTTTTTTTTCTAATTTAAATTTTTTTATTTTCCATTACTCAGACCCGTCACTACTAGTAAATCGCGAAAAAAATTGAAGTATTTAAAATCGGATGTTACATTTGAGTATTTCATTACTTTGTAGCCATTATTATATAGAAAGAAGAAAACAACAGACGTTACATTAAAATCCTCTGAACTTTTACACAAGAAACACGAATTCGAAACCGAAATTATTATTATTTTGATATTAAAAATTAATGCTTCATCATTATAGAATTAAAAAAATTAGCCTATGCTTTATTTGTTTGGCAACTGCAATTTTTAACAAATTCTGCACTGAAAATTTGCACAAAACTATGAAAGTACAAAATTTAAAATATAACTTACTCGATTCAACCGACTAGTGCCAAATAAAAATGCTCAGTTATTATAAGCAGCAAGCCAGTTTTCACCGCATTAACTTAATCGCTAATCTTTCGTCTTACATATTTTTCGATACTTTACTTACAATAAATTTTTTGTTATTTACACAACTTTCTTTTTTAACTTGCCTGACGACTATCAAAATATTTTGCAAGCTGTCATAACATCGCTCGATCTCTCAGCGCTCATTAATTAATTCATTCAAGAAAAATTGCATGGCTGATAAATTAACTAAACGTTAACTCAACGACTTATTTGCGCTTAAATTAATCATATTTCTACATTAAACAACAACAACAACAAACAAAGCGCAATTCATTTTCACTTAATATATGTTTATGAGGAACAGGAAAAAAACAGATCATTTACTTACTACAATCCGCGAAACGGATGAACCAGCATATCAACCCAAATATAAAAACACAGCGCGTACACAAAAAGGTAAACACACAAAAAACAGTTTCGAGATGATAAATTGATAAAAGTTGCATTGTGCAGCCACACGTCAACCGAAGCGCCAAACGAGTCAGGCATGCGCCATGCCAACGCACGCGGCAAGCCAAGCAACCGCAGAGCAAACGAAAAAAGTAAGGGAATGTGCCACATTTACACCTAGTTGCTTAGTTGTGGTGGTGTTGGTGGTGATGGTGGTGCCCTCCAGATCTAATTGGCATTACACTTTTTCAGTAACTAGCTGGCCGCGTTCCACCCGCGAGTTACAGCAAAAAAATAAAAGTCCAAACAAAAAAAACACAATACACAAAACGGACTACCGTCAAGGTAGCGCCGATGATCTTGGTTTTTAGCGCATGCGTGCGCGGCAAAGTCAACTGCTGCCTTCGTCACTGCCGCTGATCGTTATCTACCCACGCGCTTGCTGGCGCAGACGTGGCAATCCGCACCCGTAAATGGGTAAATTGTAGGCTGGCAGTGTTGAAGGGGCGAGCGCGCACACACGTTTAATGAAATGAAAATGATCATTATTAAAGCCTCAAATGTCAAAATGCCAGTTGCGACTGGACGTTGGCCGGGGACTAGGCGCTGCAAAGAATTCACTGTAACTGTTTTTTTTTCCTTTTATACTGAGTTCTTCTTCTTGCTTTTTTTGTTCCATTGCTGTTTTGCTTATCGAAATCGCTTTGTTGTTATTGCATTTAAATGAGTGGTGGAGTGAATGTCAGGATTACGAGAGGAGCACGTAAAAAGCGCATGCGAGTATTGGAGGTGCATAAAAATGTGTATGGAAATAAATTTCCTTTATTAGGGGGAGATAATTCAAGTGCAACATTTTTTTAATTCAACACATTCGTTAATCGCTTGACGTAATTTGATCTTTGATTACGAAATGTTTTATTTTTTTTACCCCTCTGCCGTTTACTTTCTTAGTCATTTTTGTTTTTTATCCATAAGAGTCGGTATATGGAATTTATTAATGAACTCAACTGGCAGTTGTTGGCTTTTAATAGGCGCGTAAGTTTTCTTTGTTGCTGTTTACTTGCAGACCATTCGCATACATACATACACACAAACATACATAGTTATTGTGAACGGCTTAAGGGTATTTAACCTTCTGCATATAAATAATTTGTTATTTCCATTAAATATTGATCAGATGTTCCGTAAATTTTTGGTAATTTAATACTTTTAATGAGTGAGACCTTCTTTACGTTTTCATGCACATTTTAACTTGTGACCCACTAATTTATTTGCAGAATGTAATTTCACAAATACAACTTATGAAAAAACAGTCTTCGATGAACATAAAAATAGTAATAAACAAGTGAAGAAGAGTTTAAATTTGGGTGAAATTAAATTTTAAATAGACGCGCATATTTGTGTTGTAAATAAAAAAAAATACTTGTTGTTTTCAATAAAACCAGATAATACATGTAAACGACTCTTAATTTGGAAAACTTAAACAACCTTTATATTTTCAAATATAAACAAAAAGAAATTGATACGATTTTAGCATAGAAAGTCTATCTTCTAATAAATATAAACTGAAAGCGTTGTTTCGGAGATCTTTAACCCACGTATTCATTTCTCCAGGCCAATCCTGTATATCAAATTTGAGTATATTACCTATTATAGTTACTAAATTATTGAATTTTTGGATTTATGGATTAGAGGTGGGTATAGCCTTTTTCCGATTTCTATAACATTCAAAATTATCCTTGATGAATTGCAGAGCGAAGCGAGCACTAAATTTTGCAGTTTCAGAACGTAGTTTTTGAGATAAACCTTTTTTCTCCAAAGGAGACGGTACCACGCCCATTTTCCAAAACAAATAACCACGTATTATTTTCTCCAACCTAATCCTGCCTATCATTTTTGATCAAATTATCTAACGCAGCTACAGAAATGTTGCATTTTTTTTGATTTTACCAATAAACTTTGTTTGAAATTTCAGAGCAAATTTTTGGATGCATGGTGCTTTTGTGTTAAGTAAATAAACTTCATCATTTGACTTTAGATGCTGCGCGAAGGGCTCATAGAATGTCCTGATGCCAAATGGCAACGCTAGGTATCCTTGAGCAATACATGAACGACAACAACCACGCGTTGTCAGATTGCAATACCAGCAGAATACAGGTTAATCGATTTATCTTATATATATATATATTTATATACATATATATGTCACATATTCATCTTGGTTGGCTTAGGATGTTACAAAAAGCCGCGTAAACAAAGTTATAGTAGCCTGGGATTAGCAGCTCGCTTCTGAAATGTCTCAGTTCAAATCTCGGTCAGGAAGCAAATAACATCGAATCATAGAATAATTACATATTTTCTAATAGCGGTTGCCCTTCGATAAACTTCCGTTCAACTTAGGGTGGTTCTTAAATGTAGAAATTTGTTAATCAATTTTCCTTAACCTCAACCCTTACGTCGACACTACTGCAATCGAAGATAATAATAAATAATAATTTGGCTCTTACATCATAGCTTGATATTTGGTCGAACTTTTCCTCCAATTTATGGTGTGCGTCTTGATGTTGCAACACACAAATTACGTGGCGGACAGTTTTACGCCGCCTTCGAACCGAAAATTATTTTTGAGAGAAATTTTTTCATGGCCGCTATTAGGAAAAAATTGTCTATAACTTTTGACAAGGCAAGGATTCGAACCTGGGATACAACGAATAAAGCGCGCGTACACGCTGCACACTCGGCTACGGCGGTCAAAGATATCAGATATCAATTTTGGTTCGTATTGGAGGCAGTTAAAGTGTGTCGCGCAGGGGTCAGATTACCCTATGAAGGCCTCACGACGCCCGTAGGTTCCTCCATTTGTTATTTGATAGTCAAACGTCGAGTAAAGTTATATACGCGCCGATTTATTACTACTATTGCTTTGATTTTTATAACGAGTACTGTACTAGTATTTTAGTTCTTACTTTACTAGGAATTCTGATGGAATTTATCTCAAAATCTAGAAAACAAGAACCCTTCTGTTTACTAACTGAATTTGTTTCCAACATATATACAATATATATTGCTTGATTTTATTATCTGTCTGTAAAAAAATGGGATACAAACTCTAAAACAATAATAAATAATACGATTAAAGTGTGTGTTATCGAATAGAAATATGCTCACATGTTTCCCTATTTAATCGATTAGAAAGTTCCAAAACTTAACTTATTATTTTCAAACAATGTCTTTAAATATTAGTTAGAAATAATGTTAAGCAATCGACGGAGATTTGTTTTGGTTCGATCAAATGAAGTCTATGTATAATTGGGAACAACGTTAAGCAATCGACGGAGATTTGATTTGGTTCGATCAAATAAAGTCTATGTATAATTGGGAAGTATGGAGTACTTTTGAGAATCCAGTATTTTTGAAAGCATCGGGTGCTTGCTTTCAATTTAAGCACAATGAATTAAAAGTTTCAAGTAGCTAAAAACTACTTTGGTTATTTAAAATTTTGTAATCAATTCCTTCCACATAACGCATGAACATAATTTATCTTTATCTGGAAGAGAAATGCTACATCAAAGTTGCACTTTATTGAACTAAAATTAATAAGCCTGCAAATGTTTATGCCTATAAATTCTCTGGAAAATCTCATTAGAAAGTTTAAAAGTTGAAATCAGTTTTGGACTTAAGCTATCTATTAATTTCTTGCAGGGGTACGCCGATTTTGATATTTTGATTAAACGTAGCTAAAAACTCTTTAGAAAAATTATTTATTTATTATTATTTAGAAAAATTTGAGTAAAAGTCACTTTCCCTACTTTTAAAATACTTTTTTGACGACCCTGATTAATGTATAAACATATGTATAAATACTCGTATACATATTTAGAAGTTTTTGCGAAAAAAAAAAATTGTCAAGAAGTATTAGTTTAAGTTTAAGTTTTTCAAGCATCAACATTGACAATGGCGAAGGTTTCATATACTATTTTTGAATCGTTTGTGCCGTGAGTCACTTCATTTTTCGTTCTCGTTTATTTTCCAGAACGAAAAATTTAACTGAAGATGACACTACGCCGAAACCGGTTTGTCTCCGAACCAATCTTAACAAGAGCTGACGTAAAATGAGTTTCAAAAAAAGATAAAAATTTGTGTAAGAATTATAAAAGTCTCTTGATATTTATTATGGGTATGACCAAAAATCTTAAGTCAACACTGTTTTTATAATAGCCTTTAGATAATAATTATATGTGAGGGTATTGTTTTTTTAAAGTCGTCGATAGCTATTAATTTGAAATGTTCTTCTTAATAATTGTCAATGAGAAAAATTTCTCGAGTCATCGGTAACTATTAAATATTTTGAGTTTTACCGTAATAATTATAAGTGAGACAAATTTGTTTGATTCTTCTGAGGGCATCTATCCTGTCCCAAACTAGATCCCGAGCGAGGTCCGAAATCGTCCCGAAATAGACTTTAGACTTTGAAAAATTATTCTTATTATTAAAAGACTTTTATAATAAAAGTGTCAAAATAGTAGCTATCTTTCAACTTTTGTCACTCATAGTTATTATAGAAGGACTTTTATAAATTAAGTTTCAAAATAATACTAAAACCACTTAAAAACCTTCATCATGCTATATCAGTTGTTCCTTAACTCTTCTTTACAGTAACTTTATACTTTATACTTTTCGTTTTCGTTTTTTTAAATAAATAATCAAACTCGATGTTCAGAAGACTCACGAGTAGAAATAAAATTCGAACTAACTTAATTTAGAAACCCTTTAAACTGCATTGTTTTATGAGGTATTTTTGACAGGGTGTTATTAAAAGCCAATTTTATGTAAATGTGAGCTGGCGAATTCGCAAGAAATCGATTATGGGTAGAGCGGTTGTTAAGCGACTAGTCGACTAAGGGGTTAATCGATTAGCAAAAGTTTTTTCAAAACGTGGTCGACTTTACATAATCGACTAACCGTTTCCTTTCGACTTTTTCGACTAACCGACCATAAACAAGTAGTCGACTAACCGCTAATTTTCGATTCGTCGACTAATCAAATATTTGGTTTTTATATATTATGAAGTTTTTATGAATATATTGTGAGTAACTTTCATTATTCGAATAAATTCGGTTAGTCAATTTTCAAACTACACGATGGTGAGCGATTAGTCGAAAGTGAATGGTTAATCGAATAGTTGCTGTTCGATTATCAACCATCAAAAAAGTTGCTAATGGACTAGTTGCATAGCTGGATAGTCGATTTTAAATTTCATGAATTACGCACAAGACTTTCGCCTCACGACTTTATTTAGAGGTTCACAATAAAAACCAAGATAGTTGCATATTTATGAGGGTTTTATTTTCCCAAGCTATCCATCTATTTTTGGAAAATAATGTTAACGAGCAAACGTTTTAAAAACGAAAATCCCAGTGAAAAAAATGGAGTAGTCTCATTTTCAAACCAATAAACATATTCCAACAAAATAATTATAAAAGTTGTGATAGTTAACATTACGAGATAAACTAATCGCAATTGATATATGTATGATGCCAAATATTCAGGAGGACATCAAACACTGCAAGAGGAGCAGTAAATTTACGCTATATGTATAATTTCGCTTTTACAGAGAAACTTCAGTCAATTTTTAATGAGATCGTCTGATATAATGGGTAAAATTAAACCAAAATTATTTCCCATCAATCGGTACTTAAGGATATGCAAATATTTTGCTTAAAGCTACAATTTCGAAAATGTTCAGATTAAAATGCTGTGGAATTTGGCATTGAACAACATTTTTTCAACTCCACATCCGTAGAAATAAATGGCGTTAATCATTGAGTGTTTGAGAAGTTTTTTTTAGTCGTACTGTCAAAATATATATCAAAATTTTAGAATCAAACCCCAAAAATAACTAGGTAATTTAAGTTTTGCCAGATATGAAGGTTTTTATAAATTTTGCTTGTAAATGCATAAAAATAGTTGAGGTATCAACACTTTTCCCAAATTTTCGAAACGAAGAACGTGTCATTGTAACAATCAAACTGTTGCAATTCAAATTTGGTACAACTTCAGACGTTTCGATTTTCAACAACATTTTCTTCCAACAATTAATTGCTAAATTTTTTAAGTTGAACAAATATGAATGTTTTTATCGATACTATTGGCGAGTAAAAAAAAAAACACCTGTTACCTATGAAACGTAAACTAAGACCAAAAATGCATGCCTTAATTTAGATACCATCTAATTTATCTAAAAATGCGCTAGCGCTAAAACAAATATTATTTTGGAAAATTTACCACAAGTACGTTGTACTTTTATCAAAATAATTGATTTTGACATCTTTTTCAACTCAGCGCACTTGAATATATAAAACTGTATAAAATATCGATTCAATTGTACTAAATGTCGTATTTATATTCGAAATGTCTATTAGACCACTTATCTTGTTAGGGCTTCAAAAAATGGAAACAGTTTTTTTTTCGGAACAACTAAATTGATTTTTAGAAAATTTTTTTTTGCCTATGGTTTCTCTGTTTGACTGATATATAGTTGTAAAGATGTTAACCAAAGGCACACTTCGGTCACCTTTCTTGTCAAACACAGTTTTTATGCAAGCTTTTTCTAAAAATCAAGGGAATATTTACTTATACATATGTATATACATATATGTATATATTTGTGATATAAATCGTTCATAAAAATCAAAGATCATATAAGTAGAGAATTATAGGAAAAACACACCATTTAGCTATTTTTACAGGGCGTCAAAACAAAATGTGTCAATTTTGAAATCCTCACAAGGTAAGTGTTCAGTCTCGAGAGGCACATTTTCAACTATTTTTCGGCTCTTACGTCGTGACACGCTCTAATGTCCATATTTCGCAAAACAATAATCAGCCAATTCGAAATTTATTTAATTTTTTTTTTATAACTGTATATCTTTTAAAACGCATTTGTTCATTAATTATATTCTCATTTCCAAAATTGGTGGTTGTAAATCTCCGACTTCATGGCATTTCTACTCTAACCACTTTGCGCCAGTCTCAGTCTGATACTTCATAACTTCACTTACACAATTCGGTCATACACATAGCGTTATCGAGATTTTAATTACTTCCCCGCCTAACCTACCTTGAAAGCATAGCCGCATCCTGTGGTCCACCGGCGCCCGGCTGCGGCAGCTGTGGTATCGGTGTGATCAACGTTGGCCCATTATGGCTGCCACCGGCCTTTTTCGCTGGTTCACTACGGCTGAGAATACTTGATATTGAGAAACTGGTAAAACCATTTCCCGTTGTCGCTTTGCCATTTCCGATCGCTACGCCACAACCGTTGTTCGCCTCACCACGACCCGGCGCCATATTTTGACTGCTGCCATTGCTGTCGCTGTTGTTGTTGTGATTGAAAAGCTTACTATTGTTATTATTATTATTGTTGTTATTGCTGCCGGACAGTGAGATAACCTCATCGCCGCCATTATGTTCGGGCGAATGTGGCGCCATAGCAGCCATGGCCGGCGGACTAAGGCGATCGACCGCCGCCGCCGAGGCCATAGCTAATTGGCCTGCCGTCGGTGTAACGACTGCATGTTGCAGCAACTGCTGATGCGCTGGATAGGCGGGATGGGCCGGATGCAGATGACCGAAACTGTGGAGTGCATGATGCAACGCCACCGGATGGCCACTCAGACTACTGAGGTGATGCTGCAGGTGATGGTGCAGGACCGTCGGCGGTACAGCGACCAGCGCTGTATTGGTTGGACTGTGGAAGTGTGAGCTGGATGTGGGTGTACCGGCGGCTGTAGTTGGCGTTGATGTGGTGGTCGGTGTGCTGGCATTGGAAGGTGCCGGCGATGCCGAGCGCAGCGGAGTGTCGCGGCCATTCCCACAACCGGCTGGACTGGGCTCGGGACTGGACACTACGCTGATGTCGACTTCAGCGTCTGAGGAAGACATTGCTTTTTTGTGTATTAAGCGTGTTTAGCAACAAAAGCAGAATAATGTGACAACACACGCAAAATGGTTTAGTTTATTACACGTTTTTCTACGTTAGTTTATATGCTGAAAATGCGTGAAATGCAATTTTTTATATTGTTATTTTTTCGTAATCTGGACACTTTATAAACCGTTAGCGTTAACTAGCGACTGATTTTTAAGTTTCATTTCGATTCGACTGATATCTATTGAAAAATGTATACACCTTTCATGGTTGCTTTCGTTTTTTTATTCTTCAGTTCGAAAACGTCACCGTCACACAAAGAACACTTTTGAGAAGTTCACTACGGTTTTTAGTTTAACACAATTATTTAGACACGCGTAATCTTACACCCGCAACTATTCCGTAGGACGTCCTTACCGCTTCATCTACGCTTCGCATTTAAAATTGAAAATTTGAATTCAAAACTTCGTCGTCCTCGACGCAGCTCGGAAAAGTGTTCTGTTTCACTGAACGCATTCGACCGCCGCCCGCCTGTCTGCTGTGCTATTGTCTCTATGACTGTATGTCTGTCCGTCTGCTGGTTGGCTTGTTTGTTTCTTCTTAGGCGATCGTTTAGTTTTATTGTTTTCCACAATTTAACCCCCGGTCGCTTGAGTTGCTCTACTCTGCGTACCTCGCTGTATACTTTGTCGTCGAGCTGCAGAACTAAAACTAAGGTGGTTGGTTGAAATTCTTTTGGTATTTGCGCTAAAATGGTTTTCCATAAGTTTTGCAACACACACATACACACGCGCATAAACAACTGCATGAGGGTATCTAAAATCGTTCTACCTCACAGAACCCTTCATATGCCGCATTGCGTTAGGAGGGTTGTTCGGAAATTGCAAATTGCGCACGGGACTGAGTATCGTTGCTCACTCGAAAAACAAAACACCGCGCCTCCTTCTACATAGCCTCTCTGCCACACGCAATTGAAAGAGGGCGTGTGAAAGAGCAAGAGATATTGCTCTCAGCTCTTCCTGCCTGAGCATGTAAGGGGTTGGTTGGTCGGCCAACTAAGGCACGCTGTGTTTTAATTCCAACCTTCAAATTGTTGCTTCTTCGCAGTGGCTCCTTCACGCTTTTGTTCTGCTGTTGCTGCTCTCAATGTTGCCTCCTGCACCCTTTTTCTCGTAGTTTGTTTTGTGCCACAGCAATTGCGCTGTAACCGCATCAACACTTTTTAACATTTAATTGTTGTTTCTGTAAATATCAAATCGTCTGCTTTCCTTACATTTTTCAGTAAGACATAATTTGCTTATCTGCCATCCTTAACCGCCATCCTGGACCCTTTCCATTGGTTACATACCAAAAATTCGCAAATGCAGTTTCATTCTACATGAATTCCATAGGCACATGATGCAAAATGAAACGTTCCGTTTCGCAAAACAATGTCTAGTTCGCAACGGAACTATGTAGATATGTAGATATGTATTGGCTTGGAGGCACAAGCTAACCTAATCGGCAGCTAGCGAATCAATCAATTCACATGCAAAGGTCAAGTGTGGCACTATTAAAATATACACAAAAGATAGTTTAAGCATTCCGGTGATAAACGATAAATGCAAACGATCAAAGGAGAGGAGCGCATGTATTGAAATTAAATTGAGTCTTGGGAAATAGTTAGGAACATTGGAATTACTGCAGCTTTGTGTAGACGTATATTTTGTATAAGAAGCTACTGTGTTATCAGTATGGTAAAATATATGTACATATTTACAGAGCCAAGATGATAGAATGCAAGATTACACCTTTTGCGAATTCCTAGTCCTCTCTTTGACGTTTTGACAGCTGACGAAATAAAAGTATTTTTCTTTTATTTTACACAAACAGTGCTAGCAAAAGTTTCAATCGTTCTGTACAAGGCGAATTCAAATAAAGTGGTAGCATAACGCACACCATCACATTTCTCAATCTAAGGATGGCACGGTACAATAAAATAGAGAAATGGGAGCCATTAGTTTTCATGTTCAGAATGTCATGGGGAAAGGAACTTGTTCTGTGCTTTTTCAATCTCTAGCTTTTATTACGTCACTTTCAGTTGCTCTCAGCGCGGAAGGCGCAATCTTGTTTTTCATCATTATTGGTTTTTTTTTACAGAATAACTCATACTCACTTAAGGGTGAAACATTATAACATAATAAGCTGGTCGCAGTTGAGGTGACTAAATAATGTAATTTATCAAGTGACCAAGTACTTTAAATAAGACAACCGTCGGCTTCATTATTCAGAATCGAAAGAGTGTGCATTTTATTTCTCAATATGGCAACAGTACTTACTGAGTTACAAGTAGCCTTAGGTACAACATATCCTACTTCTTAAGATCTAACACAATATGTATAGACCTAAATAGGTATATTCACATTAACGCTTACGACTAACCTTACTTAATGCTAAAAATAAAAATGTTTTCTTAAGGACTATTTCATTTGGTACCTCCCGAGTTTAAATCTTGGCCAAAACAAGCATCATCAAAAATTATAGAAAAGTTTTCGGGTTTCGGTCGCCCCTCGGCAGGCAATGGAAGACCATTTTCATTTTTGTCACGAAAAAACGTCTTACAAAACTCAATTGCCATTCGGAGTCGAGGTAAAACTATAGGGTTTTCAATTTGTTTTACAACATCAAGACGCACGCCACAAATTGTAGGAGCAGTTCGGTGTAAGCGCCAAATTATTATTATTATTATTATTATCTAAGTATCTACGTAGAAATGCTAACATTTATAAGTTGGCTAGTTAGCTATTAGATGGAGGTCGATATTTTCAGTTTTCCGTTCAGGAAGATTCAACAAATTATTTTAAAAAATACAATTAAATTATATACCAACATTGTAAACATCTGTTGACACCGTCCGATTTTATAGACAACAATTGTCGAGTATAAACGGTGTTTCCACTTCAACTAGTCGCTACCAACAAAGTTGATTTTGAGCCAACTTTTAGCTATTCAACATTTTCTTCGTGCAAATCTGAGTTTGTTTATATTATGCCAACATAAAATGATTTCGACGAAGGAATTCTAATCAAATACTCGCACAAACACAACCATTTTGAAGTAATTTATTTGATCCGTGACATGCGGCTGTTATATTTTCGATCTGTGTAACAAATTTCATTTAAGAATACAGATATAAAGTGTTCAACTAAAAATCGCCTCGAATAAATAGGGCTGGCAACTTTTAGGCATTAAATTCCTCATCCAAGTTCTCATTCAAATAATCGCCTGTGTAAAGTTGAAATATCTAAACTAATCCAACTGAAGGGGAATGGTTATTATTTGAAAATTTGCAAAAAGCTACTTGCAACATTTTCTTAAATCTGAATTAAGTCGAATATTGAATGGCAAAGACAAGCAAGCGATAAGCGATGCCTGTACATTTAAACTCTATCAGCATGATTTCGAAAATTAAAGAAATTGGATAAAAACCGCGCCCATCTCTCATATAGCGATAGTTTACAAAAACCAAACAAAAATGCGGTACTTTAGTAAATAAAAAAAGGTAATTTGCATGGGCATACCACCGCCCACTTTGGAACAAACAGGTAAAGCTACGAACCGTATAAGTCAAGCTCTACCAAATTTGAAGCACACTTTGAATTTCGACTCTATAAGCCAAATTTAGAAAAGTGTAGAAATTGGACAAAAGCTACGCCCAACTCTTATATAACGATAATTTAAAAAATCAATAAACTATAGAAACTATAGAAGGCAATTTGCTCACATTTTTTTCACAGGTTTGGATTGGAAAAAGGAATACGTGGATTATGAAAATATTTAGTGGCACCGCAGATTTTAAGAAATCTTTCAGCAAACACGTTCAAATTTGGTACGACTAACTGAATTAGAGAGAAAAAGACGTAAGAATCAAAATACCATACGACAAAAATATCATAATCACTACACTGGATAAAATATTTACTAACACCTGTTTGCTGTAATTCTTTTCGTATAATCTATTGTGAAGTTTCTATAGTTTAGAGTTTATTGCCTTAACCGGTGATTAATTTTGAGAACTTTTAGTATAGATTTCTTGAAAAATGGTTTTGTTACTATGGGGGCTGAAGTCCTCCATTCGCCGGTCGCCCTATTAACTGTAATTTATGGTTTATATATGTATGTTGGATTTGGATAACGAACTACTAATTATGAATCCTGGATCCGCCACAGCATAGAATACAAAATCCATCGTACTGTCAAAAATTTCCTTTCCATCCATTGACATGATTTGGAAGTGAATTCTGAATGGCTGAAATGCTTGAAGAAGAAGAGTAGACAAAACGCAGAACACATAGTTGCCGGATGATATATTTGAGCATCTACACGCAAATGGGCATGTTTGATATAAAATATTGTTACATCTCATAATGTCAAAATCAAATGTTAAACATTCAACCAAAACTAAATTAACATTATAAAATTAATATAAGAGTGAAAAATCAATGTATACATAGATATGTGTATTGATATTAGGTAATGATTTTATTAATTCTTTGCCTCTTATTTAAACGATTATCACGATGTTCATTATTTCAATAGTGTTCGAAAAAACGTTTTTTGTATACTATTACCGCCTCGATGAGTTTTTTATTTTAAATATCTTCCCCGATCAATCTCCCTGAAAATCGTGTTTAGAGCTGTAATGTGCTCTAACATTCTCTCCGTAGGTTAAGTTAAACTTCCTCAACTCAGAAGAATGTAGCCTGACAGTTGTCAATCAAGTTGGGCTATTACTAACTTATTTTATTTTTACTAAAATAATGAATTTCTATTGAAACAATAATTTGGGAATATGGCAACTCCAAAAATTCTATGAACCTCATCGTGCGCTGTTTGGGACTACTACTGGCCTATAAAATGCACTAAATTTATACAGCGGTTTGTTAAACACCCCATGCCAAGGTCCATGAGAAGGGATTGCACAAAATCTCGACGCAAAGTTTATGATCAAACTGCATGGAAAATGTTTACTAAAATCTGCGTCAAAGCTTTATGAATCGTATAAATACAAATAATTGGATCATTTCAGAATACTATGTCCTAAAACGCCGGATTCGATTGTGCGTGTCTTGGTACTTCGAAAAAAGCATACAACATCTTAATTGACCTTCACAAAGCCCGAATGCAAACCCAATTGAAAATATGTGAACTCTAATGAAAGCATAAATGGCTTATTATCCACACCGCGCACTAGCTATTTTAAGGTGCAACAAAATTAAACTGTAATAACTTTCGTACGTTTTTTCTATAAAATTCTACAGGTGAATTTCTTTTGTAAAACACACTGTTATTGTTATGATATTTTCATGGTAATGGCACAATTTGTGACGAAAAATGTGCTAATGTCTTAAACATAGCATAAATCTACATACCTTGGCTATTTTTAATTTTTTAATATGTAATTTTAAACTCTAGCATTACTAATAAATAATTATCGAAAACGCCTCTGAAAACCTGATTCATATAGTACTCTTACAATCATATAAACCCATACATACATAGCATGTGCATGAGTGGATATAAAACGTCACCTTGCTGCTTACCTGAATTTTCATTACACTCATACGGAGTGAAAAATTCTTACTATTTATTGTTCCGTTTTTATATCGTCCACACAACTAAATAATAAGTGGCCAGCTGGAAATGAAACAGGGGCGAGTAGCGCACACTAACGCAGTGGGAGCGGATTTCACCCCTCTGCATTTGAGCGAAACTTTCCGCCAGGCTGCGCGCTGTCCCTGCTGCTACGCTCTTTCTAGCATCCAACGTCTTCTACGCAGCACTCTCTGCTGAAAACCGGATATAAAAATTAGCATTTTTCGCCCTTACCACAGAGCGGCGGCAAATCGAAGCAATCAACAAACAAGAGCGTCCGCAAACGGTACGCCTGAGAAATAAAATAAAAGTGAACCGCTATGAGAGTGACTCTAAATGTTAAACTGTTCGTAAACAGCTGTGCATAGTAGGCGTGTCCCGTTACAAATGCCTTGTTTCTCTCAAAAGCCGTCCAATCAACGCATACGCCCCAATTGTTGTGGGAGAAAAGAGTTATGACCACACAAGTAGCAGAGTGTGAGGTGGCGGCATAGTAGGGGGAGAGGAGTAAATGGTTTCTAAGTTAAAACGCCAAATTGACGCTCATACCTGCGCCATTTTTATATCTGCCTTCTCTTTTGCATTACCATTTTGTGGATGTGGGTGGCAGCAAATGCGAACGGGCAAACATTTCGTAACATCACACTGAATGTATTAACGGTCATTCAAAGCCACCGCAACACTGGTAGCAGAGTAGCAGCAGCATCTCATGGTGAAGTGGTTGAAGTGTAGCGGAGGTGAATGGAGGAAAAATGCGTAGAAATTCATGCGCAATTACATTTATCCTGTTTAGGATATTGCTTTGGTAAGTGCGTTTTAGAGTGCAAACATTCGAAAGTGCTATGTATTATTGTGTGCGTGTGTTTGTGCGTGTATTTGTGTGTGTTTAAGAGTGGGCGGAAAAGGATGAGCAAACCACAGGGTTTGAAGCGCAAATGTAAATATGTATATATTTGTGTATATATTATCTGTGTAATCGTACAAAGGGAATGAAGTTGTATGATGGCTATAACAACAAAAATGATAACAGTAACACCCCCCTAAAACGGTTTTTAAGGACTCTTTCTTTATATTCAATCTGTATGTGTGTGTAGCTAGATAATACTCAAATCAACGCTTAAGTGTGTAAACACTACATAAATATGTATGTATGTATAGAAATATAGATATAAAGAAAGTAAATTTATAAATATACATAAGTATGTATTTCTATGGTATATATTTTTAAGGTATTCTATTCCTGCTTGCCTGGAACTGTGTTTTTCCGTTGAATTAAAATACAGTACAATCTGGATGCACAGAGCGAAAAGGACACCTAATATTCCCAATAAAGCAGAACAAAATTTAGCGGATTTCTCTATGAGTTGTTTCTAATAGAAAGTCATTCTTATTATAACCGGAGATGTCATTTAAATAAAATCAAGAAGCCAATGTGCAAAACTAAGATACAAATTTTCCAACATAATTAAGGAGGTGGTCAGTAGAATTTTTTGTATAACTTTATTTAATTATTGAGTAAAATCTTGATCTAATTCTAAAAACCTACAACCCGTCAATAACATCTTCTAGATAACCAGTGAAAATGAAATGATTAGGCCTAGAAACCTAACCTTCGTCGAATTGACGAGTACACGATAGAAAATTTGGCGTCTCTTTTCGATAAGCGCATCCATCATTACAACGTTCCTTGTCAAATAGTCCTTGTAAAATAGAATTAAGTGATTTATTTCTTAGATAAATAATTGATCTTATAAATATATTGCAAATATGTCGAAAAGTGTTCGTCGACGAATGTTTAAGGTTTATAGGGGGCGAGCGAACATTAGGTTTCTAGTATTGGAAGGAATCGTGGTTTTGATTAGAATGCCCTCTTAATTTTAATAAGCACATGCAGTTTTTAAGTAACCACCTTAATTTTTTAAACTTGAATATTTTATGAAAATAAAAATCACACCGTTTTTTTTTATTGTTTATTATTTCATTGTACAAGATTTACTTATAATTATAATAAGTTTAAGAATTTATGTTGTAACAGGAATACAAGAACAATTAAAATTGTTGTAGGGAAATTATGCATAGTGTTGCATATTTCATATCTTGAACGTTGATACAAATTCAGCCAGAATCTTTATTAGACACCCGGCGTCTTTAATATAAATGTACAAGATAATCAACGAGAGAAAAATAATGTGTCATCATCATGTAAAGACATTTAGTTTTAAGAACATTTATAACTTCATTCATTGAAAAGTTCTGGAACAGTAAATAAGTAAATCAAAAAATTTTATTTTAAAAATATTTATATAATAATCCAAAGAGATATTCATATATTAAGCTAGAAACAATATAAATTAGATTATTCACAAAGTACATAAACCCACAGTCACTATATGTTGAGAAAAGTTAACAATATATAAACAAGAGCTCGAAGTCTGATAGATTACTTGGACAACGTAAAAATATTGTATTTGCGATAAATTGAATTCAGAAATTTGTTTTGGAATCATTCAAGAATGAGCCATATAAAAATGTCCCTAAAATGGAAATTGTAATTTTAATTGCATTTTTTAGTGCCATTTAGTATTAAAAATTTTTTTGTAAGAAACATTTTTCTGGGAAGTAGGGGAAAAAGGGTATTGTGGATTTTTTCTGCATTCGATTGGACTTCACACCGACTATCATTCCGAATAACACTTACTCCAGATTTGAGGTATAAAATTATTTTCCCTCCTTAAAAATCGTTTCTGGATCCGCCCCTGTTTTCCATCGGAGGATATTTGCATTTTTTAAGTGCTCTTCGTGACAGCGACTTTTAAAATTGCTTTCTTCTTTTCTTCTCCATAGGTCCAAATATTCTTTAAGAACTTTGTCATATCCTTACTATAAATAAGAATTGTTTCATTAATCTTGCCTCGTTCCAATTGGACCGAGCTCAGACCGAACACAGCATTTAAACCTTCCATTTTCAAAAGAATACCACTGGTAGTTTTAACACAGCGATGCCACATTGCTGCGAACAGCGGTGTGAGAAATTTTCAATGGTTCTCAACTATTGAAGTGTTTTAGCTTCAACAACCTCCAAAACCTTTTGCATTTTCTAGTAATGTGTACACAATAACTACCCTACTCTGATGTAGTACGGCGAATATTTTTTTAGCATATTTTAAGTACATATTTTCCCTTCCCGAAAACGGGTAATTTCGAACCAATTTGTAAAAAAAAACTTTAATTACACCGCTAGAAGGCTATAATGCTTCAGATATTTCGCTGGAAAATTTCATTAGCTTCTCGGATGAAATCTGCTCACTATTGTAGAATTCTAAAAAAAAAATTATTAAAAATTACACACAAAACCAGTACTTGAGCCGTTTATTTTGAAGATAGGGCAAGTCCATTTTTTTCTTTTAATTTTTTTTTTGTTTCCGCATAAAAAGATCATAACGATATTTTATAATAAAAATCATAACTTAATCGTTATTTTCTGATTTTCATTTTGTTTTGATCGGCCCGAATAACTTATATTTCTTATTGAAAAATTACAATTACTTCTAAAAAAAAATGAAAATCATAAATAACTATAAAAATTATAATATAACGATTAAAAATTATCGTAAAAATGCAAATAAAAAATTAACGATGAAATTGTTACTATGAAAAAAATGATGCATTTGCTACAAAACAGCATACCTGCTTCTGAAAACACTCATTAGCAATTAACGATGATTTTTTGAATTTGTGTAAATTTTTTAAAAAAATTTTAATTTTCCATTTATATGGTTTATGCACGAATGAATTATATTTTTATAGAAAACGATTAAACAGAAACGGCAAACAGTATTATATTGATTTTTTTTTACTTATATTAATGGAACTGGTTAAATATTTTTGTAATGCTTTCATCATGAGATGGAATTGTCTCGCCCCCACACGATGATGAATCCAAATTGGTTGCACAGTGTAATTATAAAATGATTACAATACAAGTAAGTATTAAGATTGCATTTTAATTTAAATGCAGATGGCATTCGGTCGGTTTATGACGGTTTGTTTTTCTTTTCCAGAAAGCCACGATATTTACTTCATATGTATGTCTTCTGCCTATGTATTGAATGTGTTTGTATGTGTACGAAAAGTAGTATGCGAAATCCCTTCAATATGTAGCAAAATGCAAGCGACCTCCTCTGGCATTTCACTTTTCACTATACATACATACATACATACGCATGTGTGTGTATGTTGCTCAATTTTCCCCTTGCCAAGGTGTCGCTTAAGTCCCAAATTGTTGGCTCACTTTATATTTAACTGAAAGTACAAATGGAATTTCTATCGGAAATCCGCACAGTAGTATAGAACTGGGGTAAGGGACGATAAATATTTTTAAAAATATGACAGTTTACCTAGTCGAGAACGATTTACAAATGTAATTGTTAGTTAACTGTTTTATTGATAAGCTAGAGATCTTGGTGAAGCCTTGTTGTAGCTGATCCGAATTAGATACCTAATTTTATTAATATGTTGAGAGAGTTGGTAATTCGCTCTAGTAAAAGCTGCTTAAGATATATTGCTTAGAACAGCAATTTTGTAATTTTTTTTTGGAAAATAATTTAAGCAACAAATACCATTCATTCTTTTTTAGTTGGTATTTAAAATGAATTGATAAATTTTATTTAAATCAGTATGGCTTTAGACCTAGCAAATCTACCATCGAGCAGATATTTACGATTTGCCAAATACCAGTAAGGAGAGGGCCGGCACATACCATCTCTTTGTCGACCATAAATCAGTTTCGACAGATCGCAATTATACGGCTATGAGCAACTCAGGCGGAAGTTTTTGCCATCGCTGAAGGCTGTCGCGCTTGAGAACGGTAATTGAGTGGTAATTTTCAAGATAAGCATGTAGCCATCCTCCCAGACAACCAAGCGGCCATATTGACTCTGGCATCTTTCACAACCAAATCGAAGCTGGTTAAACAATGCAGGACTCTATTGAAGGAGGTCTGCCACCCGCTCTCAGTAGACTTAATTTGTGACCTGGCCATCGCAACATAAACGAGACAGCCGATAAGCTAGCCAGAGAGGGTTCATTGATAACCGCAAGTGAGGACAGGAGCATTTACCTCCACCATCTTCAGCAATCTGAACCGAGATGGAGCACAGCGCCAGGATGCAGCACTGTAAAACTCGTAACAGTTCTAACGGGACACTGGCCGATCGAAACCCTCGCCAGAAAACTTGGTATTGCCTACAATGATAACTGCAGACGCAGCAGAAATGAAAATGAACAAGAGACAGTGGAGATGTCCGACTCTAATGAGGAAACGTAAGGCCACTCTGGGGGTGTTTCTGAAGTTCTATGGTATCAAAACGGCACTCAGATGCTAATTGGGCGTTAAGCTCCTTCGCCGCCACTATAACCTAAGCTTTGAGCAACACCACCGCTCCATCATAATTGGGAAGGACTTCTCCGAGCCATTTGACACCAAACGCGATTTCAGACAGGGTAGATCCTAATGTAAACACATTAGCATTAACATTCGCATTTAAAAAAAAAGGTGTCTTTGGTCAACATTATCAGAAAAATTTCTCAAAGAACAACGCGAACCACTTAAAAATAGTGCTTTATTTTCTCAAGCAAAACTGCTTTCCGAACACATTTTCTCGCAAATTCTGAGTAAAAAGTAGATCTTTTTTAAATTTGCAAACAATGCTTGGAACACGAAATTACCTGGTGTTGTGGTATTTCGGAATATGTAATTAGAACCCTGCAGTAAACTGCGCTATTTCAAAACTAGCGCAGAACTAACTCGTTAAGAGGCGGTACAGGTTCTGCAGAACCTCAGGACGTTTTTTTAAACTGCTTCTGTCATGGGTGGCTCGGAGAGAGTTAAAAAATAAATAGTTCTGAGCTAGTATAAAAATAAATACTTCTAGGTTAGTACGAAAATAGTTAGTGCATATTCACGTCAAATGTACATAGTTATGAATCAGTGTAAGAGATATAGTAGGATCATTAAAACTAGCACCATTTAAAGAAACTACAACTTAGTAGCTTTATTTTTGAATTCACATACGCTAAATTTTTTTAAACAAAATTTTTTATAAAAAAGTACCCTTAATTGAAAGATTGTTCCAAAAAATTATGTATAATTTAAAAAGCATTTAGTGCATAATATAATTAATATTAAAGGAAACTTATATTTGAAATTAGCGGCATAGAGTTTTTTTATAAGTTTTTAATTTTAAGATTAAGAAACTACCTTATACATTTTTTAGGCAATCCAAAAAATATCTAAAATATATATTTTTGAAATTTTAAAATGCTTGCTTAACTTTAATTTGTTATACTGATATCAAAACGCTGCACTGTTCCACACCGCCAGCAATATAGAAAGTCTTGCTATTTGATTTGTTTTTTCCTTCCACACTTATTCCCTTTAGCTTATTATCACTTCTTTGACTTGTCGGAAATAACATTTTCCACTTCGGAGCTGCAAATTGTGTTCGCTTTGTGAACGTACAAACTTCGTACCCTCCTACACAAGAGTAGAAGTAACTCTCATACATACCCAACACACTCTTTTCTCATCGAATCAATTCAATTTGATTTTGCAAATTTTCTTGTCTTCTTTGCTTTGAAGTTCTTCTACCTAAAGTTCCTATTACCAATCCACTGTGGGGCTGATGCTGTCAAGTACCAAAGCTACCGTTATTTATATCGATGTTCGATGTTATCTATGTACATATGTATGTATATCGGCCTCCATGTTGTAAGCTACGGGTCGTATTGTTATTGCAATGTGACACGAACTATGTACATATGTACATAAATGTGTAGCTGAATATGTAAGGCTGTGTTTTCGAAAATTCGTATTTGCATTTATCCGAAGTGTCAGCACTCAATTCACCATAAATAACATCACAGATTGAAATTAGTGTTCACGAACATGCATACATATGTACATGCATACATATGTACATATGTGGACGACCACCTGGTATGTAAAATTACTACTTCCGAATTTTCCGGCGTTCAGGCTTCTCGGAAATAGTTTGTAGTCATTGTCAGTTTCTCTGGGTGAAGTCCAATTTTCGTGACAGCGAAAGTGAGGCCCCGTACCTCTTTTTCCGGCAACAACTCATAAAGGGTAACGTACCGCATTACAATTTTACAGTAGGTACCATTTGATATGAAACTAGTTAATACCCGCGATTTCGTCTCCGTTGCTTACTACTTTTCCATATAATTGCAAACGATATTTTTAAAACCACAAATGCAGATTCGATAAATTTGAAAATAATGACCCTTAGTCACCGTAAAGCTGAAGGCGCCTCTAAAGTTAGTAGTTAAATAGCTGCAAATAACTTAAGGGTCAACTTTTTCTCGGCTATGACTAACGGGCATTGTTGCGAATTCCACTTATGAAAACATTTCTAATATGTAGCACCTGTCGTATACTCTTTAATATCACACATATCGGACCATATATACGAATTTTATATTCTTCGGATCCATTTTTCGTAAAAATATTTCTCTTTACTCCCCCATCATACTTTTATAATTTTATCAAAATCGGATAAACAAAAAGAGACCTGCTGAATAACTTGCCTATAGCGCCACCTAGCGCATCCGCTTTCGATGAAAGTATGTTGTATTGCATGAGCACCATACTTTTCTAATATAATGAATATCGGACAATAAATATGAATTTTTGGTAAATTACTTGTTTCTAGCGCCACCAAGTGGATAAATTTTTCATAAAAGTATTTTTTAATGCACCAGCACCATACCATTCTAATATCATCAATTACAAAACTTAAAAACGGATTTTCTGAATATCTCAACTGGTGGTATCCTATGTCCGTGCCACGGGTCTAAGAATTATATTATCCAAAATTAGTTGAAATCCGTTCATGAGTTAAATTTTTAAAACTTGTCTTGAAAATGCCCTCTACATCTTATTTGGGTGAAGTTTGCAGAGAAAATGGGGTTGGAGTACTTTAAGATGCTTGGAAAGCTGAAATTTGGGCATATTCGAAAGTTTGACCTAAAATTCAAAGACAAAAAATAATGTGCCCGATTTGTTTGCCAAGGACCACCCGCAGAAGAGGATAGCTCACTTTACACAACAGAAATGAGTCTGGCCTTTGTAGTTAAAATTTCTATATAAGTATGTGCTAAGTATATAAAAAAAATATTGAATATCATTTTTTTTTTGGTACCCTAAATCCTTTCTCTAAAATTGTTCAATGATACGCAAGAACACGTAGAAATTGGTTTTAGATATAATTTTATTATTATCATTGTGCAAATTAAAAGATCATCTAAGGACATTAATTCTATCCCTCTGCTTTACTAGCTTCCGATTCTCTAGAATAGTAAGTTTTTTCCTCTAATGAACATCACTTTCATCTGCAGAGCAAACTGTAGTTAATTTCAAAAGTTCGATTACCTCATACGGAAACATATTTTTGTGATACTTTTTCGGCATTTTACTTCATGATCGCTTGATATCAGCGGATCTGAAGAGTTCAGAGCTATTTTAAACGAATCGGTCACTTCTTTACATTTAATTTCATTTATTGATAGCTTATGCGCAATACACTGTATTTTCTGTCAGGATTGATGAATGAACAAAAATTGAATGAAAAGTGGCTCAATAGCTATAATCTAGAAAATATAATTTAGTTGCTTCCTTATTATATTTACTATATTAAAATATTTTTGAAATTTGTTAACATTGGCCAAGTAATTGAAAAAAATTACTATTTTTCTCTTTAACTGCCTTTCTTACCTCTTATTCTCTGCTAAAAAAAAAATCGAATCCATGCATCTAATCCGTGCTTTACCGAATTTGATTTCGGATTTAAAAAAATTAATTCATTGCCCGAAATATTCCGGCAGAATGTTTCACATGTAGTTTTTGGAGTATTTTCAGAGTTCTTATATTATGTAAGCAGATCTCCGAGAGTATGCTGGAATCGGAAGATCCAGTCCAGGAAAATCGAGACTCTCTTTCAGACTTCAGAGAAAATTCTACTACTTCTACTTACAAAACCCACTACAGAAAGATCTGTATCATAATTCATTAAAACGGTTTTGTTTAAGATACCAATACAATTAAAATCTCTATTTAACATAAAGGGTATTGGAAAAAATTTATATTATGAAAAGTATCATTTTATGTAAAGCACAGGATATAACAGTAGGTTTTACCACACTTTATTTATGTGATTTATTGTCCCCACGGCTTTGTAAATAAAAGTATCTTAACACTCTTCCCGCGTTCTTATAGTGCTACGGTAGATATATGAAGAAATTCAAAAATATCAGACACTATATCACATTTTATATGTAAGTAAGAATTTATAAAATACAGCCTGACTATTGTAAAGCCTGCTTGTTAAAAATCCTAAAAAGTAAGTGTTGGAAAAAATGTGTAAAAACAACTTTTTTCCTGAGTATAGGTCCAAGCCATTTTTTTTTTTATCATAAGTGAAAAAGTAATTTTTCGTTCTTCGAAGTTAGCCTTGCGAAATCGAGATGTGGGTATTCGATTTTCGAAGTCGGGCCTTAGGTAAACATTTTTTTTTAATAATATATGTATGTAAACAATTCAAAAATTAAAAATATGGGTCGCTTTTCCCCATTATTTTTTGTCCAAACTTGTCAAATGTCATAATCTAAACAAATTAAATAACTTATATTTCAAAATTGTCTATGAAGATCTTTTCCTTTATACTCCATTTAAATAAGCGGAAAAGGCGTGCCCCCCGTTTTGACTTTTTGTTTAGTTATTTACAGGCAATAGCTAAGGTAATTTTTTACCAAAGGTCCAATTTCGAACTTCGATGATTCTGATTTCGAAGGCTGATTCGAAAAACGAAGAACTCGTATCTTTTTACACGCGACTCAATTTCTCAAAAAAGTTAGTTTAGCACAATATAAGTATTTAATTTTTAAAAATGTTTGCCTAATAATTCAATTCCAAAACTAAATTTCGATTTTATATATGTACATTAGTATACATATATGTATATCCGGTGTACTTTGTAACGCCTCAAAAAGTACAGCGTATTCAATTTGATTTATTTATGTATGTACTGAAAAAATTTATTTATTAAAACGTGGTTTTAACTTAGAAAAATTTACTTATACATATATGCACATTAAGTTGACTCACTAAGAAAAAAGTTGCGGTTTTTCAACGGTATCATGAAATTTTGTAAGTCATATGTTTCGTAATATATTAAGAGCAGAGCTAAAAAGTTCACCTATATTTAAAGAAATAATCGAGGAGAGCGAGAGGAGCAAGAAAATCTTCTTGATATTATTTTGGATTTCTTCTCAAAATGATTGCTTATTCATCTTCATGGAATTTGTCCCCAAACAGATACACTTTTAAGAAGTAATCTGCTTGTTTTTATGTTAAAAATCATATAAAGTAAATTAATAGTGTGACCCTCTGATTTTTACTAAAAACTAATTGAATTTATTAGTGGCAAAAATTTCAAATTGTTAAGATCATCGGCTTATTAAAGTTAAGTGCAGATTCTTATGAAAAC
Organism: Anomoia purmunda; assembly: GCA_951828415.1. Classification (NCBI taxonomy): domain Eukaryota; kingdom Metazoa; phylum Arthropoda; class Insecta; order Diptera; family Tephritidae; genus Anomoia; species Anomoia purmunda. The sequence continues at coordinate 130,469,285 of OX639993.1, read as the reverse complement.
CAAGATTTATTTTTAATTTTTTTTAATCTTCATCGTAATTCCACTGGTTATCTTCTTAATTATATTGAGAGGTTTTCATGTGAGTTTTAAAGGTTGTCTTCTACTTAATAAATTTTTTTCTTATTGGAGAAAAATCATAGAGAAAATCGTTAAATTTTTTTTATTTATAGAGCATTTTGAGTGGTATTTTTGCTCTGTGTGAAGGAAAAGTCTCACAAAATAGCGCTTTTACAAATAAAAGTAGTTTATTTTCGATAGATTTTTTTCAAAAGCACCACTTGATATGATAAAACATTATAAGCTTCTAAGGTCTGCTTAAAAATATTAAAAAAATATGTTCAAAGGAATTATAATAATGAGATTTAGGAAAAACTTAACATAAAACAAAAAGAAATAAGATAAAAACGAATAGCATCGCAATGATACATATATTAAATCGGTCAAATTTCGGCTGAGTTATTCAAGATTTTCTTAAAGGAATCTTCCAAAAAAAGATCAAAGGCAGAATCCAAAATTTCATTATTGAACAAATTTTTTAATATTTTTGTGCAGACCCTATAAGCTTAAACTGTTTTATGGTATGAGGTAACTTTTCGCCAAAGTATTTGAAAACCAATTTTTATTTTTAAAAGCCTCCGAAAATGGTGGTCATTTCAAATCGGCGCAGCTCACCTAAGTCTTAATATTATTGTGAAACATTTTGGTTGACAGCTTAAAATTTAATGAATTTTATAATTCCGATGCAAAAAATAGTACCGATTTTTACATTTAGGTAATTCAGATGATAATCACTAACCAACTGGTTACCACTCGGTGAAATACCAAACAGTTTCGAACTAATATTGCAACCACTAAATAACATTTAGTTATTATCAACAGAGTGAATTTTTACTACTTATACAGTAGTATAGTACATATAAACCCCTTTCTATTTTATTTAAGGTATATATGTACGATGCACCTGCATATTGAATATATATGTATATATACATATATATATATATATATATATTATACATATGTATATCGTTTTTATGTTATCCATCCAATGTGTATTCAACCACAACTGTTATTCTCCATAAAAGAATGTTGCAAGTGCTTTCAAATTAGTTTAGAATTTTTTTTAATACACACACATATAAACATATATTAAGCGAAAATTTTATGTGTATTAATTTTTATTTTTATTTTAAACATTTAAAACTAACAATGGAGATGTAATCAATACGCAAGTAAAAGGAATATTCAGAGTATATTAGAAAAAGGTTTCTAATTTAGCAAAATTATTATTTATTAATATTTTGGTACATAGATAGTGTGTAAGATTTCATTTTGATAAAAGAAGCCATTTAGAATTTTGAGAAAATATTCGAACGTAGGCGAGTGTTTAACGTGCGCGCGCTTGATTCGATTTGATCTGAGTGTTAGTATTTCTGCTAGGCAAAAACTTCTCACAAAAATCGTTTGCCGTTCGGAGTCGACGTTATTTGGGAATAATATTATTTATATTTCTAACTACGAGTACACTTTATATAAAAACAAACTAAGGATGGCTACACAAAAATGTCGCCATGGAAAATACGACCGAACTTTTCTTGAGAGACCCGTCAGCAAGTTTTGTAGCGATGCTCTTTTTAAACTCTGCCCGTCCGTCCATGCATCGGATAACTCGAGTAAATACTGAGCTATATCAATGAAACTTGGTATACACATTACACTGGACGCAAATAGGCGAAATCGGATGTTAACTACGTCCACATAACGGTATTATGTGAAAATCAAAAAAAAGCGATATTTCAGTTGCTATTTAAGATAATTTGCTTAAACTAAGATGGTGGAAATAAGTAGGCATGCACTTTTTTAATGGGAGTGATTCCGCCCTATTTAGGAGAAGCTACTTCATTTCAAGTCAGAAATTTAAAAACTTTTAAAAATCGGACAAAAACTACGCCTACCTCTCATCAAACCAGAATTTACAAAAATAAATAAAAAATCCTTATTTTATTAACTATAAAGAAATTTAATATATGTCTTGAATTTTAAGTCAGTAAATTGTAGAGCTCAGAGAAAAACCCCGCACACCAATCAACATGTTCAATATTTTACTAAATCAAATCGCGAGTTCTTTCAAATCTGTTATAAAGGATTTAATTAGGAAGAGAAATATTTTAACAATTTACGTTAAAATCATACTATTTTCTTTTTTGTTTTTATTTACTTAAATCAATAACCGTCATTTGAGGTTTCAAAATTATGTTATACTAGCGTATCCGGGCTGCTTTGCGTCAATGAATATATATATATATATTTTTTTTTTGATATTGAATGGTGTTTTTGGGCTTAAAATATTCTTTATGCCTTGATCTAAACGAAAAATGTACATCAAATAGCTCGGAACGAATGGTGAATAAAAGGGTGGTCTTAAACAAATATTATATAGCCTAATATATAGGATCTATATACCAACATCATCATTATCTACAGCCTAATATATAGGATCTAAAGAGTGGTTAAATTTTAAGGGCCGATGTTGATTTTGAATAAAAGACAAATTATTTTGGAAATTATTGTAATTTCTTTTTATTATGATAATATGGTGTGGTTCAATTATGTACGGAACAAAATATCGGCCAAATGTCCGCCGCGACCTTGGCGGCACACCTCCATCCGATGGTCCAAATTTTCGATGACGCTGAGGCATAATTGAGGCATCCTGTAGCTCTTGAACTGTTGCTGGCTTATCGACGTACACCTTTTGTTTCAAATAACCCCAAAGAAAGTAGTCCAACGGTGTCATATAACACGGATATTGAATTTGTCGCGCAAAAGGGCCATTGTTTCGTTGGCTGTGTGCCAAATGGCACCATCTTGTTGGAATCACATATCGTCCACGTCCATATGTTCCAATTCGGGCCATAAAAAGCTCGTTATCATCTCACGATAGCGAACACCATTCACAGTAACTGCCTGACCGGCCTTATTTTGGAAAAAATACGGCCCGATGATGCCGCCAGTCCATAAACCGCACCAAACAGTAACTCTTTGTGGGTGCATTGGTTTTTTGACAATCACTCTTGGATTATCATTCGCCCAAATGCGGCAATTCTGCTTATTGACGAATCCACTGAGGTGAAGATCTGCGTCATCACTGAAGATGATATGCATTTTGATTTGAACGCCCATTTTCATAATAAGCCTGAATAACTTTAACACGTTGCTCGATTGTGTATCTTTCCATGTTCAAATTGAGTTAGTCTGAAATTGAGAAATGTCAAATGAAATGCAGAAAAAAACTTGACGTTTAGGTGTGGTTCACATTCAACATTGGCCCTTAAAATTTAACCTCCCTTTATATACCAACATCGTCATCATCTATATAAAACAGTTGCGGAGTTATAAGGAATTTGGCTTTTTATTGTATAGGCGTGAGATCGCCCATTTTTCCAAATATGATTCATTTGCACCGAAAAACTTCCCTTCAATAAGGGCGCCAACTTTTCCAATTTTATATATATCTTCTGCTTGGACCGGAGATCACATTGACCTTCCTTCAAAATTTGATAAAGATCGATTGACAAGTAAGGTGTATTTCAAATAAAACCTTGCGCTAGGTATTTATTAGTCACATGTGACACACTGATGGGATTGATTATCTCCGAACCTCTTTTGAGAGTGACCTTAGCGTACTACCGAATCAAAAATTTCTTATCCAGACTGTAAGCAGAAAACTTAGTTGCCCGTGGTCGGCGTTCATAACCACAAAAATATTTTTGCTTGTCAATCGTGTCTCATACAACTTTCAAGCAAGGGAAACGTTTTTTAAATTTATTTTTCGCTCTGCAATTTTTTCGTTCTGAATTTTTTTCTTTTATAAGTTTTTTAAAAATTAATCTTTTCTAAAGAATTCTCCCTGCCCTTTGGTTGATACTCATATTGCTGTGCTTTACTGAAAAAATATATTTTTATTTTAACTTTATTAACAGTTGGCAACCCCAGCTAATTAAAGTATTCCCTATTGCCTTTGGTTTGGAGTTCATATTATTATATTCTACTCATCATACAAATTAATAATATAAAGATTTCATTTCATAAAGCTTAATTATAAAAACATAACTATTATAGGTCTGGACGTTATTCAATAATTATTAAAGTAAAATACAATATTTACGAGTAATTTATTATTTTATACTTTATTAGTTTCTTTACCTATACTAGTAGGAATTTTGTATTTATATAATAACTTAATAACTTGAAACTATTTTTTAATAAATAATTACATATCTATTTAATTATGAAATATTATATTTTTCTTTAATTTTAGTTTTTTTAGTTAAAATACCTATGTTTTTAGTTAATTTATGATTACCTAAGGCTCATGTTGAAACTCCTGTTTGTGGCTCTATAATTTTAGCAGGAATTATACTAAAATTTGGAGTTTACGGGTTATTACGAGTATTTTCTTATTTACAAGTTGTTGGTATTAAATATAATTTTATTTGAACTAGAATTAGTTTAATGTTAGGGGTTTTAATTAGCTTAGTGTGTTTACGTCAAACTTATTTAAAGGCTTTAAAAGTCTTTCATAATAGTTATGCGAGATAAATATTTTTAAGTCTTCAAAGACTTTTATTTTGAGATTTACATATATAATAAAATTTGTCTCATAATAATTATGAGTTAGAAAAAAATGGATAAGTCTTGAAGTACGGAGCTTGTGGATCATTTCGCAATTAATTCGGGACTTATTCGGGACTCCTCCGAAATAATTTCAGGATCCCTTCTAGACTAGTTCGGTACTATTTTATGTCCCGAAATACTTCCGTCTTTCAAAACTTAAATAAAGTTGTCTTAGTCAAAATTATTATGGCAAAAACTTTTATAACATGGGTCGCAAAATAAATTACATATTATGGCAAGACTCTTCTAATATAAGTCTCAAAATAATAGTAATTGTCGATTTATAAAATTGATCCACTCACAATTATTACACTGGTTTACAATATTAAACTTTTTGTCTGTTGCCGCGAATCCTGTGGTTGATATTGTTCACTCATCACTTGTTTTTGTCAAATCTACCCTCAAAATTTTTTGAGCAGCTCGAGTTACTTTGTTTTTGATTTCATCATTTATATTAATTTATATCATATATATTAATCGATAACAGGCATATTTTACTGTGTTAAAATTAGTTTCTCTAGTTTTTGCGTCATGAGTAGTTCAAGGAGACGTTGTTTAAACAATCCAGATCATTTTTGCTATATATGCGGAGAATATGTGTTTAACAATAGTAGAAAAGTTATATCAGAGTTGGTGAAAAATACCTATTTTGAGTATTTTGGGATGCTCTTGGATAAAAATGAGAAGTCTTGGGCTCCCAATTGTGTTTGTAAATCGTGTGTGGAATATTTAAGATTATGGAAAAGTGGTAAAAGAAGTGCCTTTAAATTTGGAACACCGACTATTTGGCGAGAACCACAAAATCATCTCATAGACTGTTATTTTTGTAGTGTGAACATAAACGGTTTAAACACTAAAAATCGAGCTAAATGGCAATACCCAAGTACTAGTTGTGTTCAACGTCCAGTGCAGCGTTCAACTCACTCTTCAAAGCTTAAAAATATATCTGAACCATTAGAGCAAGACATTGAAGGACCAAGCTCATCACAAAATGATCCTGATTTTGAAGCTATGTCTAATGAGCCAAAATGCTTTTCCCAAAATGAGTTAAATGATCTTGTAAGAGATTTAAATCTTTCTAAACAAGCTTCAGAATTGTTAGCATCAAGACTAAAAGAAAAAAATTTGCTATCCTCGGATGCTAAAATAAGTTTTTATCGTGAAAGAGATAGAGAATTACGGTGTTATTTTTCCGAAGAAGATGGCATTACCTTTTGTTCAGATATCAAAAAATTGTTGATAAAAATGGGCTTGAAGCAATACGAACCAAATGACTGGCGTTTATTCATTGACAGCTCAAAACGTAGCCTAAAATGTATTCTATTACATAATGGAAATAAATATGCTGGGGTACCTATTGCCCACAGTACAAAGTTAAAGGAGGAATATTGGAACATTTCGCTAGTCTTGAACAAAATAAAATACAATGACCATAAGTGGCTAATTTGTGTCGATTTAAAAATGGTCAACATTCTTCTCGGTCAACAAAGTGGTTACACCAAGTTTCCCTGTTTTATATGTCTTTGGGACAGTAGAGCTAAACAAGAACATTGGGTAAGAAAAAACTGGCCCGTGAGAGCAAATATGGAGCCTGGAAAGCACAATATAGTCCACAATTCATTAGTATCTCGTGACAAAATTATCCTTCCACCATTACACATAAAACTGGGCATCATGAAACAGTTTGTAAAATCACTAGATAAAAATGGGAACTGCTTTTCTTACATTTGCCAAAAATTTCCTCAGCTCACTATGGAAAAGATTAAAGCCGGTATCTTTGATGGCCCTCAAATTAGACAACTTACGAATGATACTCAATTTAGAAATTCTATGACTGAGTCAGAACTAAAGGCTTGGACAGCTTTCGTATCTGCGATGCAGAATTTTCTCGGAAATCGGAAATCTGAAAATTATGTTGAACTTGTACAAGACCTTCTTCTACAATTAAGAAATATGGGATGCAATATGAGTATAAAAGTCCACTTTCTCCATAGTCACCTGGACTGGTTTCCGAAAAATTTAGGAGATATGAGCGAAGAGCAGGGAGAGCGTATGCATCAAGACTTACGCGTCATGGAAGAGCGCTATCAGGGTTTCTGGGTTACAAATATGATGTCTGACTATTGTTGGTCTCTAATACGTCATTTTCCAAAGTCGACACATCGGAGAAAAGCTTTAAAACGAAGTTTTTTAGAACTCAATGATTAATTGTTTCTTTAAATAAAGTTTTTTTTATTAAATACATGTTTTTTTCTGTCTAATACCTACATAGCTGAAACTCAGAAACTAGAGCTGATAAAAATATTTTAATTATATTTTTGAAAATAGCATATTATATGTAGTCAGCAACAGCTAAAATTTCTTCGGCAACAAATGTACTGTAAACTAGTGTTATGAAAAGCCATTTATAATATAAGTTTCAAAATAATTAATATTGAGAACTTAAAAAATTTGTCTGACTCATAATTATTATCAAAAGACTTGTATAATTCTTATGGAAATTAAAAAAATAATAATATTTTTAAAACTCAATGGTCAAATAATTATTATTCTAGATCTCTGCTTAATCGTCTTAGATCTACCGCAAACGTTTAATTCTACTGTACTTTTCCTCGCCTTTATTGTGTAATAAAAAAAAATGTTGTGCGAACTCTGCTGGCGGTCAATGTCATTGTAATTAGGATTATGAGATTTTAGGAAAATATAATTCGATTTCCACTCTATTGCGAGTTGAGGGGACATTCTTTAAGGTTCAACGCCCACCTGTGTGTTGAAGAGACAAACATTTTATCAAAGTTCTGCAATCAATGCAAATGCAATGCAGATATGTTGCATTGTCACATCGACCCCACCACAGTTGCATACATACAAGTGACAATGAATTACAAAACTTGTGCATAGTCTGGCAACTTCATTTAGGTCAATATGTGCAGACATTTCTTGCAAAGTGGTCTTTGAGTCGCTACACATGTCAGGGGAAAACAAGTAAACGTTCGCCATAAATCCTGTGGATTTGAATGCAGGAGGAGCTCGTTGAATACTCGTACACAGAACATACAAACCTACATGTACATATGTATTTCTATAAACGTACAACTTAAAAGTTCGCAGCCAAATTTATTTACTGACCACTATGAACTCCTGTAAAAATAAAAACAACAATACAGCAACAACAATTAGAAGAAAAATAAAGCACAGTGCAATTTGAACGCAAGTGAAGTAGAAGATACGTTTAGGGTTAGTTTTTCAATTGGAGTCTGTTTGCCGTTTAAACCAAGCTCGAACTCAATATGTAAACCTAGTTTAGATACTGTTCTTCTTAGGTTAATGTTGCCGCCGCACTCTGATTCAGTGTTGTAAGGGTATAGCGAAATCATATGCCCAACTGTGTTTGAACCCCCACACAAAGGCACCAGGTTGATCTTCCTCCGGGTAAGAGAAGTGAGTGAATAAAAATTATATACCCCAGTCTTACCTAGTATAATACTTCAAGATTTAAGCTGTCAAGCTTCCTGGATAAGATGGTGTACTCTCTTTTTGGGTTTATCTTGTAGTAATGATGACCGTGTATTGCCACATCTACCATACCGACCTTGTGTTGTGAAGTCTTAAAGGCGTTGATCGGCATTCTCTTGATTTTGTTTCGAGATGCAGTAGGTGAATTTCTAATGGACGAAATTAATTTACCCGTGTTGGAGGAGGATTTAATTGTAGTGATGCAGAATTTTCTGTCGGAGCAAATAATGTATTTCCCTTTATTTGTCTTGGCATACTCAACGGTCAGTTCAATTGCTGGGGCTTGAGCGGTGAAAATTGTGCTTACCGGATAAAGAAGCCAATGCCATAATGGATATCCGTTTTTGTTGGTTATAACTAAAGATGTGTAAAGTCAGCTGTCTTAGAGCCATCGCTATAAAATTCGACTGCCTTCGATATTGATATTTGGATATGCTTAGACAAGCTAAGTAGCGTACCGTCGAAAGATCTGGTAAAAAGATATGAAGTTTTCCTTTGGAAATATAATACGTCCAGATTGGACCCGGCATGCCGGATTCAGTCTAAAGAAATTTCGTTGGTGAAGTTGGGAAATCTCTGAGACTTCGGTGTATTGTGGCTTGATAAGAAACTGAGACTTTGCAAATTGTCGATTTTGTACAGTGTCTTAATATTGGTAAATCAATTAGAGACACTTAACGATATTTAGTAATAGTTGGATAGTAATATAATTACAATACTATATTTAGAGCCTATAATCAATCTTATGATCATTAAACAATCCTTGGGTTGAATTCTATGGTCCCGCCCTTTTACGACAACTGCGAAGATGGTTCATTTTCTCCAGGGAAAGTTGTCCCCGAAGTTGTGGACCATGAAGCAATGTTTGGATAAAAGGTGACTTAGGGTCGAGCCGTTTTCTCGGCTGCCTGTTAATCTGAACGTTACGCAACCAGGAGATAAGTTTGTCGAAGGGATAAATTCGGTTTAATTTTCTCAATATCCTATTAAATAAAAATGACAAATTTTATCCTGTTAAATATTTATTTGGCTCTAGTGAAACGTTGACAGCGCTGCAGAAGAAAATAAAAAAGTCAAAATCAACTGCTTAAAAGTAAATAAATCGAGGAAGCTTCTAGTGTAAAGACTGAATGAACTTCCGAAGCGGTCACTGTAATCAAATGAACTGAAAAAATTTAAACAAGTCACTCAACTGTTATGTTTACAAAAAAAAAATGTAGATTTGTCGAAGCGATAAATGTTAACAGGAGAATTTACTGCCTGTTAAATTTATTGGTGAGATAGCAGCATAGCAGGCACTTGGGAAAGCGAAAATACGTTTAAAGAAGAGCTAAATTTTCGCACGCAGTCGAGAAAACGGGCCTTAGGTTGTCGAATGCTATAATGAAAAGTAAAGCAGCAAGGTTCACAAATATTTGAATGATGAGTACCAATTTATTTGCTATCCAAAAATATTTTATTGGTAAATCAATATCTATTCGTTATTCAAAATCATTTAAATTTCTATGATGAATGCAAATTTATTCTTCATTTAAAAATATAAAATTTGTGAATAATTTTATTTTTTATTTGAAATAAATAATTAATTTGAAAACGTCATTCCTGCATAATAATAATAATAATTTGGGCTTAAATCATAAATTCTCCTACAATTTGTGGTGTGCGTCTTGATGCTGTAACATAAATTGCAATTTGAAGAAGTTTTTTCATAGCAGATATACACTCTGAAGTGTCATTCCTGCCTCCTTGATCATGGGTACATATCTTCTTCTTCCTATACTTACAAACAACAGGCCAGTAGTGCGATTCACTAACTTTAAACGGTGCGACAATCGCAATTTTTGTCGACAATATTTGTCGTTTGCACTAACGATTGTGTGATTCACTAACTTATTCTTAACGACCCTTAACAGATGTCTCGTTGTATTTATTCAAAGTGGTGCAGAGTAGCACCTCTGCCAAGCTAAATGTCAAACTAAATGTCAAAATAAGAGAAAAGGGCAAAGAGGAATGGAGAAAAACAAACGAATACCTGCTGGCAAATACAAATTTTTTCAGCGTTTTTATTATATTTCATTAAAGTGAAATAAGGTAATGTTCCATTGTTGCAGAACTCCGGACTCGCCTCTGAGTGGTTTGTCAGAACAGTCAACGACCCGACTCTAAGGAATATCCAGAAATATGCCATGGTTTTCGCGTTGTTTTCCAGCGTATTTAGGATTTACATACATATATATTTTTTTTTTAATTGTAATCATTTATCTATATATCCATTTAGTTTTCTGTAATCGACTAGCTAACGACAACAGCTGATTCGGTGAATGCGAAAATCGTTAAAAAATTGTTACTGAATAGCAGCATCGTTAAAATTTTCGTTAAGATGGGTTAACCATGCGAATATCGTTAAAATAAGTTAGTGAATCGCACTATGGAGCAATAATGTCATCTCATCTTCATGAAACGTATACAAATAAAACAGAGATTGAAACCTAAAATATTTCTGATAGATACGCTGATGCTAAGGCCTACTGGCTATTGAAATGGCGATAGCCACAAGTTTTGTTTCGCGCACTACAAACTGCATCAGAAACATGTCGGAAAATTATTCTAAACAAACAGAAACCATTTTTGAAAAAGTATTATATTTAAAATTATTTTCTGTACTTACGATGTTACAAATTTTAGTGGAAGATATTATCGCCAATTGGATCGAAAGTGGGATCAATAAAGGGGTTTTATTCACTTTTTTCCACTTTCCGACACTTGCTGGTTGGGCACATATGTATTTAATTTATAATATATACACACATACATATATAGTAGCTTCATTACACTGCCAAGGCAGGCTCCTTTATGTTTACATAATATACATACATATGTATGTTCTTATATATCCATACATATACAGTGGACAACAGCGCACTGTAGGTTTGGCTTGTAGGTGGTGACTAAAATCCGATTCCAGTGGTCAATAGAAGCTAAAAGCAACTGACAGATGAAACGATTCTCCAACAAATTGCTTGGCAATAAAAGTGGAAAAGTTAAAACAAAGAAAACGACAAAAATTAGCGATAAATAAGAATATCGAATGCATAGAATACTAAGAATAATCAACTAAGAAGAATCTAACTTGGATGTAAATGTAGAAGTACAGTATGGCATAGTGTCAGGAGATGGAAGGGTAGCGGAAAAGGATATTCTCCGGCAACAACGACAACAACAACAATAACATTTACAAACGAATGGCAATGTCTGGCAAACGAATACACGTAAATGACGTACGACCACTCAGGGAGTTGCAACTTTCATCGACTCCACTTTAGCTTGTGGCCATCCACAAGGATTCCACTATTACTTAGCTACAAATGTAGTGGAAATGTATACATATACTTAGTACGTGTATAGCATATCTTTGGTGTTAGTAAAAAGCTAATCCAGCCAACAAAATTTCTAGTTCATAGACTGGTATATAACGGGAGTAATCATACTAGTTAGTAGATAGAGACAGCGGCTCAATATAAAACCCAACATGAAAACACAAATTTGACGAAACGAGATTTGATATAAATTTAACACTTTTTTGCCTGCGGAGCTCAGGGCATGCAACATGTATCTATGACGATATTCGGCTAACGATCATTGTCTACGAAAAAATCATCTAAGGGGAGGGTCAGGACTAATTGTTACGACACGATCCGGCCATAACGAAAGGGGTGATAGATTAGTGGGTTTAAGGGGTCACGTGAATAGGGGATTTGTGTCGTGTTAGGGATATATGGATTGTCTCTGGATAAGTAGGAGTTTATGTCAAGTGGAGTATCCAAATTGTAATTGAGTCAGATTGACGCCGGACTCAGATCGAGGCAGATCGAGTTCCTTAACTGCAATAGGTGGTGGTATGATACCAATAAGAGCATTCACGGGGCGAGAGTTTGTGAAGGTGGGGATTTTCTCTCGGTGAAAGCTATCGGATCCAGTGGGAATTTGTTGGCATATTCGCAATCAGCGATGCCAAAAAAACCCCCGATTTACGAATTTCAAGCACATCTGATGAAGTTAGAATAAGTTGTAAGCGAGTTCATTTCAATTATACATACATTTTTGGGTGCCATATTCGATCCGCCATTTTGAATTTTGAAAATCTGGAAACTGGTTCGCAACCAGCGATCCCAATTCCCGTTCAGTAACGAGTTTTAAGCCATATAAACGTGCAAAAGGAACAATATCGACCTGATAATTTTGAGATCGTTTTTCTCGAAAACTTGATTTCGGAGTCCAGGTAACATAAGCTGATAAAACCATTATTTTTTTTTTAATTCGGACTTAAATTGTGTCTCCTAAAATCATAGCATACCAGTGCTCCTTTGCGTTGTTAATCTTAATTCGTTGAACTATGTCTATATCGCGGTAAAGCTCATAAAGTTCATCGTTCCATCGTCTGCGGTATTCGCCGTCGCAAAGACGTAAAAGTCCAAAAATCATTCGGAAAATCCATGTCATCTGATGTTAACAGCGTTCATGCTTCTTCGCCATATTAAAAAAATTTAATTTATTATTTTTATTTATTATTATTTCAGTAAAAAATGGATTATTCCAGATATTTTTGAACAAACTTAGTGGATAATGTCACCAGCTCAAACAATTATTATTTAGTTCAGATTTACCCTTGGCCGCTCAGGCAACATCGGGTTTCGCCAAATCGTGATGCTGCTTCTTTTGTACTACTGTAATGGAATAAATTAATAATTTATATGTTTTTTATGTAATAGTTTTCGAATTTATACTTCTGTGTAAAAAGGATCCGCTAGATGGCGCCTGAACGAATTATTCAGAAGATCCGTATTTATCGATATTGATGATATTAGAAAAGTATACAGCAGGAGTTAGTTAGTTACATATTACCAGTTGGATTATTTTGAAGTTTCATTTCGTTGGTGCACCCATGGGAGGAGTTTTGGGGTTTAAATCCTACCAAAATCTTAAATCTGTAGTATCATCTTTAAGTTAATTTCCTTGTTTTTTTATTAAATTAGCGTAAAACCCCTACCAAAATATTTTTCTGTGTGCGCCACTAACTGTAACTACGGAACAGTGTTGCCTTTGGGAATTTTCCGGAAGTCGTATTTTATACTTATACAGTCGAACTTCCATAACTCGAATCACTATTATCCCAAAAAAAACTTCGACTTACGGAGATTTCGAGTAATAGAAAAAAATTTTTTGTTAAAAAAAAACTCAATTGCTACTTTAGAGTATATTAAATGATGAATATGTATTTTTTGTTTAAAACACACATTACAGAAAACTGTAATAAGTTACAGTGAAGTGAAATATTCAGAAATTAGTGACTGAAAATTTTCTTTTTTTTGGTATTTTCAGTAAAAAATGACTCTAATTTGTTTAAAGCCGTATAGTGCTCATCAGTTGTAGTGCCATTTGTTTGCAAATATAAACTCAATGTTCGGAAATCATTTTCTACATCATTTCTGGAAGGATGTTGAATAGTTTCTTCTACCGATCTCTCCGTTCCGCTTAATATTGGATCATCTAATTCAGGGCAGTAATTCTCAACAATATCAGCATCTGTAGGAAAGCCAGTTGTGCAAAGGTCTACTGCAATATAATCCTGAAGAGTAGCACTGCAAGTTATTTTGTTTGCTTTTAACCATGCTTCGTAATCAGCTTCAATTACATTTTGATATTCATCAGTAGTACTTAAAAAAGCAAGTATGTCATCTTCCTCTTCCCATTCAGAATATTGACCAAATCCAGCTTTTTTGAAGCAATTCGCTATGGTTTGATTTTTGACGTCAATATCCCAAGCTTTTGTTACATGATTGATGCAATCCATAAGTGTAATATCTTGTTTTTCGTTTGCCTCTATAGGCTTTAGTGCTTCTTTTACCATTCTGGTACGATAAAAAACTTTCAAGTTTTGAATTACTCCCTGACCCAGCGGCTGTAATTTAGAGGTCATATTCGGTGGAAAAAATGCCAGTTCAATGGCTTTTAGTTTGCTTTGTACGTCTTTTGGATGTGCTGGGCAATTATCAATAAACAATAAAATTTTTCGGCCAGTACTTTGAAAGCGCTTATCCAAATTTAGAACCCATTCTTCAAAAATTTGGCCAGTCATCCAGGCCTTGGAGTTTGCTTTATAGTCTACGGGTAACCACTTAATACCACGAAAGCACCGCGGTTTGGCACTTTTTCCAATCAATGGAATTTTAAGTTTTTCCGATCCATCCATATTTGCTGCTAGCATCAACGTAACCCGTTGCTTGCTATTCTTGCCTCCGTGGCATTTTTGGTTTTTAAACGTCAATGTTTTGTCTGGCAAACATTTAAAAAACAACCCTGATTCATCCGCATTAAAAACATCCCGTTCACAGTACTTTTTTTATAAATTCGGCAAAACATCTTTTTTCCACTTTTCGCAGTTCACTTCACTAACGTCATTGCTTTCCCCACACGCTCTTTTATATCCCACAGCTTACCTAAAATAAAAAAAGCCCACATATTATTTTATGTATAAATTGAAATTTTCGCTAATTGAACGTTTTGTTCTCTACCTCTGCTTCCATTTATCAAGCCAACCTGTGCTTGCCATAAAATGATCATCGCCAAAGAGCTTTGCAAACTCCTTTGCCTTCTCCTTTAATATTCCTCCAGATATAGGCATGTTTTGATGTCTAGCTGCTTTGAACCAATCGAGGGTTGCTTTATCGATGTTTTGAAATGCTGGGGTTTTAATCCTTTTACTACCCAGACGAACCCCAGATTCAAACGACGTAATAATTGATTCTTTATTCTTAAAAATCGTTGACACCGTACTGGCTGGGATACCAAATTTTCAGCTGCTTCCTTTTTCTTTAAGCCACCTTCTACTTCTTTCAATAGTTTATACTTTTCTTCAATCGACAAAGATTTCAAAACACGTTTAGTTGCCATGATAATTAATAAATACGATCTTATTTCCCTGTATCATCAAGTACGACTGACATTTATGCACTGAACTGATACATACGAAAACAAAAATAAGCATTTGATGAACAAAGAGGGAATTCCCCGAATAAAAAAGACGGTTCAAAAAAATAAGGAAATAAAAGAAAAATGTAGAGCGAAAGAGAGAAAGTACAATACTGCGAGTTGTAGAATGAGAGAAAGCACATTACTTCGAGTTATAGAAGTCATAATTATTTATTTCGTTCGAGTTATGGAAGTTCGAGTTACGGAAGGAAATTTATATGTTAATTACTCTCTTAATGCTACTGCCAAACCATTTAGTTCGAGTTAGAGAAAATTCGAGTTAAAGAAGTTCGAGTTATGGAAGTTCGACTGTATTTGCTTCTAGATCTTTTAAAGTTTATATGTATTTTGTTTTTGCTTTCATGGTTACAGATCTCAATACCGTATAAGTAAAAACAAAATACATGTAACTTGACACTTCTAGCCGTGGGGCGAAATCGCTCAGCGGTACATCCAGCTACACCTCACATGAATCCGCCTTGGAGCAAGTTTTACATACTAGATACAGGGTAACAAGCATACACAGAAATCGAGTCGCTGCGAGGAGAAGAGATGCATTTTTGAAAAATTCAAGGCAAATGATATTGGCGGCTCAATTGGCTATTCAGTCGCACAACAGCAACACTGCTACGGATAATGAGGTTTTTAATCCATCGATGCTGCATCATTGACTTTAAAAATCTTCTGTAAATATGTATACGGAAAAGTTGTAAGAGAGGCAGACGAAGCCTATAATATAAACTTTTATTTTAAACAATATTTGTGTTATTATATATTTAGACTTTAAAAATTTATATAATAACAAATGCAGATGGGGTTCAAACCCCCTCCCAATTCTTCAAATTATAGTATTATCTTGGAAATAATAAAAAAAAAAAGTATTTGTCAGTGTGCGCCACTGATTCTGATCCTGATGCACAGACTCCCAACTGATATTCCAAACGACATTGCTAATTTACAAAAACTAGAGAAAAAGAATATTGAGTAGGTGAGTTGCTAAGCAAACTGAGAGCGAACTAGTTCGGAACTAGAATTTTGCCATGCAGGGAAATTTGATATCAAATCTGTCGTTTTCTGTGGATTAGAGCATTCAGTGATTTTAGCATTGGTGTTAGTACTCAGATTGCTGGTTGGTTGTGTGAGTATTTCGACATTAGTTTAATGGCTTTCGAGTGGTATTTTGTGTCGCTTTTGTTGTTTTGCCTTAGTTGCTATTATCGCTTTATATCCAACTAAAATGGCTGCGGAAATTTGTACTGTTGCACGATTTTCACTTTGTAATTTCATGTTTTTATATATTGGATTGGTTGGTTTCTGATCAGCTTTCGGCATTTCAGTATGTGTGTAGTTATTTGTTTGTCTGTTTGTTTTTCTGCTGTTTTAGTTCATAACTTTTGGTCGACTTAACTTCAATTAGTTTGCAATTTAAGAAAATGTCTGTATGCATTTGTTCAAACATATTTACGTAAATATATACAGATCAAAAACAATTTCCTCGTAGCACACAATTTCTATTTGCTCGCCAGCGAAAAGGTCAAAAGTGTTTGTGGTAATGGAAAGTAGTTCATGCTGTCAATAGAAGCAATTCCAATTTCTCAAGTATTTATTGCTAAGTGTTTATCAATTAATAGCTGGCATTTGCAAAGTGTTGAAAGATAATTTTAAAACTTTTTAAGGTATCAGCTTAGTCGAGGTGATTACACTTTCAGAATGGGCTTAATTGTTTGAGTTATTGCAAAAATCAAAAGTTCAATAAAAACGTAACTACAACTGCGGATGCAATGAAATAAAAAGTTTTGTTAAAGATATCGCTATAAAGCTATATTTTTTTGGTCAATAATACAACTTGTATGAATTTCGCATACATATGTACGTTGGAGGTCTGAGACCAAATGAAAAATTTTGAGATACTTCGATACAAAGGATATTTGTAAACACATGTGTACATAAAACTCGTTGTATTGCGTTGAACTGCGGGTGCATGCCCCGCTGACTGGCAGGCGGCGTGCCGATAAAATACTCATTTTTCGGTCATTAGTTATACAACATCGATGTATAGATAAGAGAATGACACTCAATTTGAGGCCTATTTTGTTGCGCTAGAACAACGAGAACGCATGAAAAGTTCAATTTGTTTATAACAACTTCAAGTAAATAATGAAATTTCCATTTCCATTAATGTGATTGGTTTTGAAAAATTACCATTGATGAGTAATTTAAAAAAAACACTTATCAATTTATTGCGAACTGTTCTTGTAAAATTACAATACAAAAAAAATAAAAATTTTGGAAGTGCAGTAAACATTCAGTTCCAGAAATTTCTTGGTCACAGTTGATATGGAATGACTCTCTAATACTACTACAAACTGCCACTACTACTACTACTAACTACTACCACTACAACTATTAATTACTTCTAGTACTCCTATTACTACTGGTTCTACTACTACTAAAACTCCTAATTGCTAAAACTACTACTACAACTACGACTTCTACTACAACTACGACTTCTACTACCACTACTAATCACCACTAATATTTTTTACTAATGCTACTACTAAATACTATTACTTTTGATCAGTTACTGCTACCATCATCATGCATCACAAATGCTACTAATAATTACTACTATTTTTTTATTAATTTCTTCTAATATTTTTACGTGCTACTACTAATGACTAATGTTTTTACTAATTTCTATTATTATTTTTGCTTAGGCTACTATTAATTACTACCCTAATTAGGACTACTATTTTTACAAATGATATTACTAGGTATTACTAACTACTATTACTAATATTACTACCCCATCTACTGCCACTGATGACTGCTACTCTCACATTTAACTTTCTGTCTCTTTGTAGAATCGGCACTTAGATGCACGCGTATTTTTTCTTTAATATCCGAATAGCGTAATGCGTATTACATCAAACATTAAAATTTTATAAAAACTTAGTACTTACATGACGCCGTAGTCTTATATTAAGACGAAACCAAATTATAATATCAATAACCAAAAGCTTTAACAGCAGATTTCCTTTATATATTTTCGTCTAACTTTTAAAATAAAGGTCGGCAGTAAAACATGTGCCAATAGATAAGTTTTTCTGAACTATATTTGACAGGCCAGACGTTTAGCGGGAAAATCCTGGTGCTGCAGCCCAAATATGCTTAGATGGATGTACACTATGATTGTTAGGCCGATAGTAACCTATGGGGCGGTGGCCGCCATGGCGTGGGTATCAAGAACCTCCCTTTCAACGGTGCGGAAATCACTGACAAGGCCCCAACGGCTAGCATGTGTGTGCATAACAGGAGCTATTCGCACGTGTCCGACTAGAGCACTAGAGGTGATCTTAGAGCTAACGCCAGTCTACATAGTTATAGAACAGACAGCAAAAAGAACCCTACTGAACATTGCTAAGGAAGGGTATGGGAAAGGGAGAGTCATATCGTCTAAGAAAATGGAGACGCTGAGCACGCGGTTACATCTAGCTCAACTCTCAGGGGACGATATCATCAAAGTTACAAATTTTGAAAGGAAGTTTAAAATTGAATTAGGAAACAAAGCAACATGGAGCGTATCTGCAATAGAACGACACCTCCAAGCTAGCAGCCTGCACTGGTACACTGACGGTTCTAAAACACCGGAAGGCATAGGAGCTGGGGTCTTTGGACCCAGAACACACATGTCGGTACCAATGGGAAGGACTCCAAGCATCTTGCAAGCATCTTCCAAGCGGAGGTGTATGCCATCCTGCTATGTGCAGAGGTCAACCAAAGGAGAAACTACAAGCTGCACTCGAGGCGCTAGTGCTTGAATGCATAGAGAGACTTAACACGTTAGCAATACTAAATCACATTCAGCTCCTCTGGATCCCAGGCCATCGAGGCATCGAAGGTAATGAGGAAGCTGATAGATTAGCAAGGTAGGCGGCTCTAAAAACGCCTATAGGACCCGAGCCTTTCGTTGCGATAGGACAACACACTATCAAGGAAGAGCTTAGGATAAAAGAAAACAACCTGAGGGAAGAACACTGGCAGCTTGAGCCAGGGTTACGTCAGACGAAGTGTCTACTGGGAAGGTATAACCAAAAACGCTTCAAGCAGTTTATGAACCTCTTGAAGAATAGTCTGAGGATGCTGACAGGCTTTCTCACAGGACACTGCAGGCTGAGAGGTCATCTGCACAGGCTCGGAATATGGTCGAACGAGTTCTGCCGCTTTTGCGACATGACTCCGGAGACCCCGATGCACCTGTTGCTTGAGTGTGACGCTATCTCGAGAAGACGGCAAAGCTACCTGGGTATACATAGCCCAGCTGAAGAACATGTACGCTCGTTGCCACCAACTATTATATTAGACTTTCTAAAGGAGTTGGGATTAGACGAGGTACTTTAAAGAACAGAGGGCACAAAGGATATTTAAGGTCGAAGTGCAAACCTCTAACATATATCTATCTATCTGTCTATATTTGACAGGTTTTTGTTCTGCCATCTCTGAATGCAACGCTGTCATTTTTCAAAGTGCTCGTTCGACCATAGCCACCATTTTGTGACGGAGCATCACCAAAATTATTTAATTTTCTCTTCTTTTTTCGATAACTAACTCATTATTCATACCGCTGCCACTATGCTCATACTTATCGACACATATTGTAAAGTATTTTCAAACTAATACTTTTTTAAAACTTTTTTATTTGAAACCCATACTTCAATAATTGATTTAACTTATTATAATTTTAAGTAATTTTTAAAAAGGTGGCAAACCCATCCAAAATTATTTTTGAAATTACGATTTATTTTAATTTTTAATAAAACGTCGTTTATTTTTTTATTTAATTTAATATGTCTTTAAAAGAATTTGGGAAATTGAGCTTTAATGGGGCAACCCTCTACCAAATTACGTTTGAAATTAAGTTTTCTTAAATATTTTATTTGGGTACTCATATTGCTAAATGTCATTTATTTTTTTTAATTCACTTATTTTGCATTTAAACAGCCTCTTTCGTTTGATACCCATATTGCAATATTTTATTTCACTCATTGCTATATTTTACACAGGTGGCAACTCCCAATAAAAAATCGATTTTATGGTAACCTTTATAACGGACTACATATGTATGTGCCAAATCTTATACAGATCTATCTAGTCGTTATATAGCAATTTGTGATTTAACTTATTTATTAAATTGACTTTAACTTTTTTAACAGGTGGCAACTCTCTATATAATAAAGGGGGTAGGCTATTTTTGTGCTAAATTTTGTACAATTCCGTCGAGCCTTTTTGGCCTGAATAGGTAATAACATATTCACTCACACACTCACCCACAAACACACAAACTTTCACATTGTTCAACATTCACGAATGTTATTGCAAAATCGGCGGTGATTTTTTCAAAAAAAAAAACCTCCATTAGAACCCACTGCAAGAATGAACGAATAACTGTGCAAATTTTCACATCTTTCTGCGCTGTGGTTCGGACGCTTTGCGCGGACATAACAAAATAGCGTTTAATTTTTAGATATAAGAAGATACTGGATTCTATCGACACACTGAGGTTCACCAATATAATTTTCATATCATTAGTTTTAAGAAAAACGAATGAAAAAGTCTAATATTTTCAACCCGTAAGGTAGAAAACCCCATTAAGGTTAATAAACATTTCACGGACAAGTTGCATATACGAACATCCACACTTTGCATTAATTACTTCGCTATATTCAGACTCCGACTGTATAGCTTACTTTTGATTTTTGGAGGTCAGAAAAAAGATAAGCCCTTAATTGTAAACGTCTCTGATCATTGTAGACCGATTTCAAATTTCTTTATGTCAAGCTAATAAAACTTCGACTATTTGTGTGAACAACATTTTCTAATTGGGTTATTGATTTAGAAGCTATTCGGGGGTTATTGACGATTTTGCGTAATTTTTATTTAAATGCTATTTAAAAAGAAAACTTTCGATGTTAATTCTAAATAAAGGAATATGTTCACTTCCAGTTTCTTTGAAATCATTATGATATTATTATTATTTTAAACACACCTGCATATTACATTCCCTCGTTCAAAAACGAAATTAAAACTTACAAAATTTTACAGGTTGTTATATTCTTTGTTTATTGTTGCATAAACACATAAATACATATGTACATACATATGTATGTACATAAATAATTTCATTTGTATGTGTACATTCATTTATTTTCCGCTTCTTTCGGCCCAACCCACGAAGTTAAATTGCAAACAATTTAAAATGTTGAGCACTCAAGTTACCAGCTGAATTATTTGCAATTTAATTAAATCGATTTACAAGTTTACGATTAAAGTTATCGGCACGAACGGACAACCAAAATAAGTAACTACAACCATGAACACATAGTAAATGTATACAAAGGCGAAAAGAAGAAATACAAACCGGTAAATGGAATAGTGCCAAACGAATAGAAGCAAGAAATATCAAAATCAAAAGCGAAACTAGATAATCCTTTGTACAAATTACTAACAACAAAAATAATATTAAGTTTGCCTTTGATGTTGTTTTGTTTTGCCGCTAACATTTGAACACTTGAAAGGATATGAGTTCATTGTACAGCTACATATCTGTCGTGTATGTGTACCTATGTGTGTGTGTGTGTGTGTGAATATTGCTTTTAATCAAAAGCACTTTGTAACACTTTGTGCGCTGGCCCCCGCACACTGGTCTAAATTAATACCTGTGTGTGAGTGCAAGCATACACACACACATACATATGTGTGCTTACATCTATCTATGTATGTATTTGTGTGCACTCGCTCAACTTAACTTGTAAGGATACTCATATCCTTTTTTGAGCGCAGCAAATTTAACAGTTGTAAACAATGTTGGTTTTATCAGTTTGCCGTTTTAATTTAAGCAACTATTGTGTTCACAATAGAAATCAAGATATCGTCCACCAACAGCAACAAAAACGAAAAAGCCACAATCAATAGCGATTCACCGGTGAAACATTCAATGCCACTACAACAACTACAGCCACCATCATCATCGTCGCCACCACAGTCGCTACCGCCAACTGTATAGAATTACCAATTTGCAATAAAAAGCAAAATTGAACAAAACGAAAAACCTATAAAAGGAAACAATCACGATTTTGGCCGACAAAAATAAGCCAACCAACAACAGCACTGAAATGAATGGACTTGTATATTGTGAAATAAAAGAAGAATACGATAAATGGTGTGGGAGAGAGTGAGAGAGATGTGAATTGCAAAAAGATGTTGTATTGAGGTTTTTATATACACACATTGACATTAGATATATGTGTATATTATAAATGATCAATATTTATACGTACATATGTATGTGTGCATATTTTTCTTAAAACACCATTCATCAAATGGCGGACTTTTTAGTAAGCAATGCGCCCGGGGTCTTCATCCTGTCCTCATTCGAAATCGCAATTAACAATCTCAATCCCTATCAAGATTTATGAGAAGTTTTACTATGTTTCTTAAAACAAATGAACCACGGGCCTTTTCTTTTGCACTGGGTGCCATTATGTGAGCCAGGGCTCTTCTTTTTCTTCATATTTGACCATACCAAACAACTTCGCACATTTTGCTCCTTGGATTGGATTCATGGAGGCCGTTGCTTTTGTTGTTTACCCATGGGAAGGATATTTTTGTCGTTATAGAGGTCGTACAGTTCATCATTCCATCATCTTCGATACCTGACGCCCTCGCGATCAAGGTCATAGCACTTAGTTTTCTCAAAGACCCCAAAAGCCTTCTCTGCGTCCACGTTTGCTCGTTAATGATTTGGGAAAGGTTATTCTTCACTAAATATCCATGCTGACCTATTTGTGTTGAATGCAAAATTTATTTATTTATTTATTTAAATTAATTACAATTAAAATTATAATTAATTAAGCACTAGCTGCCAGGGCTATCGGCTTAAGGTGTATAAAAGTTTAAATTAAGTTATCAATATGAATTGTTTTACAAAATTCAAATAACAGTTTAATATTTTTCTCACTTGGAGTACTTAGCAAGTCTAACGGGTTGGGGTTCGGAAAAATGGAAGATCTGTAATGTGTCAGATGGGAACAGTCTTTGAGGATATGCGAAATGGTTAGGGGAGCATTGCGACAAAATTGATAGGCTGGTTGAGACTCGTTTTCCAGTAGATGAGCGTGAGTTAGACTAGTGTGCCCTAATCTGAGGCGGATGAAGCATTTGTTCATGTGTGTTGTAGTCGTCGTGGGGAGTCTGATCCTCGATCTGTTTGGATTATAGGTCTTATACGTGTGGGAATAATTTGCCCATTTGATAGCAAATCGTTGGTACGCTGTATTAGAAATTCTTTTCGCCACTGCTTTGCATGAATGGCATGAAAGTGAAAACTGAAGCTTTTGTGGCTGATTTGGCAGCTCTATCTGCATGCTCATTTCCATTGATTCCGGCGTGGCCAGGAACCTACATCAGTTTGACTCTTTTCTCTAGTTGAATGATGAGTTCCTGTATGGCGGCAATTGGTTCCGCAGAGTTCCGTGCCGATTTGATGGCTTCAAACGCCGAGAGGCTGTCCTGCACTTCTGCGTCAAAAACTATTGCAACCATTGGTAAGATTCCTTGTGCTAATAAGATTCCGTTAGCTTTAACGACTGCAAAACCGGTTCCGTTTTTTGATTTTGAACCATCTGTGAAAAGAAGTATCCAGTTTTCCTTCAAGAATCGGTCAGTAATTTCGTTGAACAATTGCTTATAGGTAACTACGCTGGTGTTTTGCTTCCTATGAACTGTAAGACCGTCGAGGAAGGACTTGTTTTGAATGCAAAATATACAAGCCTAACAGTGTCGAAGACTTACCGCAAGATCAACCTCCTTTGCTTCCATCTTTAAGTTGGGTAATGCTTCGCTGACAGCCTTGGTATTGAGACCGATGATACCATATGCCGACAGAACGTGCTTTTGCTATAGATGCGCATCTGGTGCCGCTGCCATTGGTATTACTTATTACATTTTCCTGATTAAAGAAGCTGCACGGAGTGGTCCTTACCAATTCGGACGGAGCTGGTGGTATAGATCAACGTCATTTTTCATATACGTATTAGTTTTGCAGGTATACCAAACTCAGCAGGTGCAGCCTATAGGTAACTTCTGGCAACTGTAGGCAACTTCCTCTCGTGCTGTCGAAAGCCGATTTAAAGCTGCCCAGGTCAGTGGTATTTTCCAAGATTTGGATTATAACGAATGTTTTTTTGATGGCAAGGTCTAAAGCCACACTAATAAGATCCAAACAGTTCGTTTTATAAAACTTTTAGAAGACTGATTTTGCAGTAGCTGGTACATATTGCCATTAATCTGCTATTATAACTTTGGCAAGGTCGGGTGACGGGTTGTATATACCGTTATCAGCACTTTGGGGTTGTCATCTTCAGCTGCGACGGCTGTTGCTGTTCCCTTCACTATTTAAGTGGGTATGCTTTCTATATCAGTCACCTGGTCGCCGTTCTTATTCGAAAAGGAAGTCGACAGCTCGCGTTACACCCAATCGTAGCCCTGTCCATCGGTATCGTAGCAGTCGAGAAAGGGGCATAAAACAGGCCGCTTTGGGAAAAGTATTATTTTTCCTATATTTCTATTACAAAATTAAGCGTAGATTCTATTACACTAATAAAATTCAAATTAAATTTCATGGTGAGGTTCTCTAAAGCTGGCAGATAAAGTTAAAAGTTACAAGTAAAATGAAATAAAGAATAAAGTTTGCAAAATTGCACAATTTCCCCTAAAATCAAATTAAAATCGAAGTTTGGTGAACAATTTTATAACAAAACTTCCTGAACTTTTTTGCAGTATTTGTAGAATTCGTACTAATACTTATTTGAAGGTCCCAGAAGAAAAAACAAGTTTTCAAAGATGCAATTTGGTATTAATCCAGTATGCTAATTTTGAGTGAAAAGTTGCCAACGTATGCCACTTTTTATTATAACATCATAAACCATCAACAAGGCGAATTGATTTAAGGGGATGTTACAAAAAGAAATTTTACCTGAATGTTGGCAAAGCATTTAAATTTGACAAGCCATATCCTGATATGAATAAAATGAAATTAAAGAGGTTCTTATAGTAACGCCATTTCATATGAATTGTCCCTGACCATCACCTCTCTCTCCACCATATCGAGCAAACGTGTTGAAATAATATAACAAATTTTTCACATAGTTTAAACAGCATTTATAATCATGTTTTGTTTTCAGAAAGACCATCCGGGCCCAGGAAAAAAATGTTTGTAATAAAAGTAATTTCTTTGTACCAGAAAATTGCAATATGGCTTGGAATAAAATATATATATAGTAGTGAAAGAATATGTATTTATTACTATTTAATTTGGGTGCAAAACTATTTGACCGAGTGTTCAAATTAAAAGCGTGTTCAACTTTACAAGTTTTACTGTACTCATTTTCTTTCTGTTCTACATAGAGCCGTATTTTCAATGTTCGCCTATATGCAGAATGTCTTTTAATATTCATAGGCCAATCAGTACTGAGTTGACTTTTGTAAATCGGATTTAAATTTTCCATATGCATACTTGTTCGAAAATTCCTAATAAATATGCTCCAAAGTTTCAGATACAATAAGGACACAAAAAGGCAATTTGCAAAAAGTTACCCATTCTTTAGTTTCTAACCGAACTTATTTTATTTTAGATTATTATTATTTTTGGGGATTGTGCATTGCAAATTTGAGATCTATTGTGTCCCTTTCATGGATTAAAGAACTTCCCTTATCCCAGCCCGAGATAAACTTTGGTATAGAAATTAAATCTCTGGAGTTCATACTGCCACCCGTTATTGGATATTCATCTGTTTGTGCATCAGGGAATGGTACTGCTGCAGTATGTGTCTTGCAGTTTCCTTTTATACTCGGCAGAATGTGCAATTCAATCGAGTAAATTTTCCGTTTGGTCAGGTGATATTTAGTGCTCTTTAAGAATCACCGCAGGTTGTTCTTCCATAAGCCCTTCATTCTGGAATGCTCAGACCTCTTCCTCTTCCTTGGAGCCCAGAGAACCCGTACTTTACTGTTCAGGCCAAGTGTGTTCAGCTTATCAAGGCTCTCCGTCACCAGTTTCGAAGTTTGGTGAAGAGGTTTGAGGGCCTTGAAAGCCGCTTAGCTAGCCGTTCATATGGCAATGTTCCATTTCCGGTAGTTTTGGATGGGATTGAAAAACGCACATCTTGCTGCCTATTTTCCGAGTATCCAGAGTATTCGTCCCCATAAATGTTATCTCCCCAAGACTTAGATACCTCTCTGTCCCGATATTGCTAATAGTAATTCTCCAGTTAACCCTCTTCGCTTGAGTCTGAGGGGTGTTAGATCCAACAGAACTTCCATGGATGCTATCGGACAGGTTTTCATGCATTGTGAAAAGAATGGAGAAGGTGGCGCAGATTGTGGTACTACTAACCCTCTCTTGGAAATTTTGGCAGAATTTCTACGTCACCGCAGATTTTGGTTACGAAAACCCGTGTATGTATGCATACTCGCAATCGTGTGTATTCTTTCCAACGTGTTTAACAATTTGAGTGTGTATTTTTTCTAACATATATACCAACGTGTTTCCCCTCATTTCTCTCTAACGATAAATCTGGTGTGACGTCACAGACAAGTTAATCTCTAAATTTCTAATCAATCAGCACAAGCTTGTATTCTATCATTCTTGGTTCTCATTATCCCTGTTTTGCTAACACAGGGTAGTCTTTGCAGAATTCTGAATGCTGTGATGGCTCCTTGTTCTGTCCACCCTAAGGTAATCATGGGTCGTAAAATAGCTGTATATATCCATCTCAGTATTTTCGGAGAGCAGCTTCAACTCTTTCTTATCATAGATCGGCAAGTCACGACTGCTCTTACAGTTTTCTTCTCCACTCCTTCTAAGTATGGTTTTCAGGGTAGCTTTTGGTCTAGTATTATACCTAGGAATTTAGCCGCTTTTTGGTAGCCTATGCTTATTTCCTTGTTAATGGTACGACAGTGGTTTTGGCTGGATCCACATTCAGCTCTCTCTTAGTGCACCATGTTTTGGTTATATTTAAATGAAGTTGTATCCTTTCGCTAGAGTATCTACGAATTACCCTCTGCATTTTATTACAATATCATCCGCATAACCCTGGCAGGTTAGGCCAGTATTAGTTAGCGTCCGAAGTAGTTCGTCCACAACCATTTTCCTCAGCAATTAGAGATAGTACTCTGCCTTGTGGGCAACGTCTTGTTGTGTTGACTGTAATGTTGCAATCAGTAATGGTTTTTATTTCTATCCTCTCTCTTGTTACTGAGCATGCTATTTATTCAAGTTTTAAAATAAAGCAAATACTTGTTGGCCAAATTCAAAACAAAAATAATACACTATGGAATCTCTAAAAGGGTTAGAGTTACAAAAGGAGACCGCCCTTAGAACGCTCCTTTTTGAAGAATTTGTCGAACGACTGCTGTAAATATTCATTACAGTGCAAGACTACTTATTTTTTATTCCCATTTTATAAGGACAATGATCTACATCAAGCCCCACATATTGCTTGACTTTTAAAAATCTCACAAAACCTCACACCGCACAGCTAATAATATTCGCAAAAAAATTTAATTTTCCAGTTCATTCACCAAACTGAAAGCAATAACTTTTCGATGATTACTTTCTAAATTAACTCCACACCGTTTCTAAAATCGCAATGTGCGCGGCAATTTTCTTTTGTGTGTCAGATTCGATGTGATGGACAGGTATGGTTGTACGAATCTATGTACACAATGTAAAAATTTGGCAGCCAATAAAAGTGTGCGAAAACACTCGATCAAGGGATAGAGCGAATTAAAGCAAAAGTAGAACTCATATTGAATTTCTAAAATAGAAAGAGAAAAAAAATAAATGAAAATAAATGCGCAGAAAGGAATAATATGTCTACTCCATATTGACAGCAGTTAATGCCTTTGATGGCTTTATGCCGCAGGCCAAACCAAAGCAAGGCTAAACGTTCATCAGGGACATCAGAGCGACACCGCCGACAAGGACGAAAGAAAGAAAGAGGCCTCATTATTTAATAAAAGTTTATAATTTGTTTAACGTTACTTTTGAGTGCATTGGAAAACAACAGCACCGCGGGAGCACAAAGAAGCGCACAGTAGCATAAATCCCACTACCAGCAACGTAGACCACCCGTTGTGCCATTGATGCTGCGCACTAATCATCTAGAGACACTTGTATGAATCTAAAACTAATATAACTACAATAACAGTAGGAGTTCCTTGAGAAACGTTAGACTGTTGCTAAGCTCAGTTCAAACACAGCAGCAGCATTGCTGCTTATCTATTCTTCCCGCTGCCAAATCCGCTTTTACCTTAGCGTTGTTTATTTATTTTTCTAATTTTCAACTAAATCGCGTAATGGCAAGGCAAGCAAACAGGACCTTTGTCTTTATGAAGTGTTCTTAAATAAATAACTATGTTGTTACGCGCAGATGTGCGCCGGTGTATGTGTGATGGGATGAAAATCAATTTGTCGCTACAACATAAAAACCGCAATAAAATTACCTTTGCCAAGCTTAATGGCAAATCCCACATTCAATTTCAACATACTGCGAAATTTGTTGGTGGAGAAATCCTAGTGGCGACGGCCCAACAACCAACAACCAACAGTCAACATTCAACAGCCAAACCAACCACCAAATGGGGTGCTATAAATGCTATACTCTAAAAGGAAACAAACCATGAGACTACTACAAAAACGGCAATAAAATTACGAGTGCGCCAATGAAACATGGAAGACTTTCTTTCACATTTCAGCTGTGCATCTCTCAACACACACTTAAATGTAATTCGCGCTTTTATGACCTCGTCAAAGAGAGACAAAAGAAAGAGAAAAACAAAACACGAAATATAATCATAAAAGCCAAGAGCATTACGAGTTTCAAACTAAATAAGTTGCAAGACAAAATGGCATTAACGAACTCAATTCATTTATTTATAATAACAACAAGATCAAGCTACCACAAAAGGTCTTGGAGAATTTGCACAGATAAATAAATTGTATGTTCATATGTAGTCAATGGTGTATTATTTGCGTAGAAAAAGTAAGTTATCTAAATATTTACATGGCTGCATAGATTTGACTGTAATAAAAAAAAAATACAAAAAGTGTATAACAATCGTTAGCATTGCACAGTCTCGAATAACTTTTTCTGGCATATTTATGTACGTATGTATGTGATGTATATAAATCAAAGGGAACTTATGAGTAGGTAATTTAAAAAAATAAGTATCAATTATAATTAGTACTTTGTATTCGTAATTGGCAATGAATACGCATATTTTACTTTACTTTCTGTTGCAAATACTTTCAATTACTTGCCAATAAATTGTGGTTCATAAGCCAATTTAAATTATTTTGGAAAAAAATGGAAATAAATAATCCTTACAAATATGTTCTAAGTATTAAAAAAATTGTATGTACATATAAAAATAAGTTGCACAACCCTTCTAGAGCATTATATTTCAAATCATTTGAAAATGTTATTGTTAGAACCTAGCATAAAGGCATATTAAGTTTTTATTAACTAGGTTTTCCAAGGGATTATTCAAGATATTTGCTATCGAAAACATCCTCTCGACTGCAGCTGCTGATGTCAGGGGTGTGTTCATTTGCAATCATATATCACGCAGTACAAGATATATTTTTAAACTTAAAAAAGGCCTACTTGGATCGCATACCATCTGAAATTTGTTTTTTTTTTAGTAATGTTCATCTTAAGAATTTAATTTAACAATTTCACTGCATTCAAAAAAGCATATTTTCTGAATTTGCTGGGAAGAATGACCTTAACATTTTGATTGTTAGCTTGCGGATAATCTAGCTTATAATTTTTTTTTTTTTTTGAAAATCCTCCGCATAGAGGAATTAAATTTTTTTTCAGTGCAGTGAACCACCGCAATTTTATTTCTAGGCAACATCTCGCTGCGAAAAGTTCATCGTTCGTACTTAGACCCACAGAGAACCAGAGGCTAAAACGACTTCTCTTCTTTTACTCTAATCCCACTGTTACAGATGCATCCCTTAAAATTGAGGTCCTAATTATCTCTAGAAAAAAGTTGTTTTTGTCCCTCCTATCATTATGAAAATTTTTAGTTTTAAGACATTGTTTTTATATCTACTCAAAGCCCTAGATATAAGTAAAAGTATTGAAATTTGATATTCCCAAAAGCACTGGAACTGGTACTATTATGATTTTGAGTTCAAAATGTTCTAAAATTAATTCGATTTTAAGCATTCCCCGCTTTTAACAACAACCAGTTGATTTTGCACTTTGTTTTAATTAACAGTGCGAAATTTTGAGGGTGTTTATATGCGAGTGTTACGGTAGAATAATATTCCAATTTTTTATACTACATACTAAGGTTGTAGCTTAGGAACCAAGTACAAAGTTTTTGTTCGTAGTTGTTGTTGTTTTTGTACTAACTGGCTTTATTAATGGTTTAGAATACATATCTTAACAAAATTTAGTGTCTTATATAGGACGTAATTGAAAGAATTTGCAAAAGAATTTAAAAAATGGGCATCAATTACCAAAAGTAACTATATTTGGTATTTACATTTTAAATTATTGACTATTTGTACTTAACTGGTATTTAATTACAAATATAATGAATACTTTACAACTCTGGTAGGTACTAGTAGGGAATATTGTCAATATGTAGGAACCGTTTTTGTTGTTAACATACCATAGTAGAAATTCGTGGATTAATAAATAACTGGAGTAATAAATACTGTAAACTCAAAAATTCAAAGACACTCCTAAAAGCTGGACCTCTGTCTTGATTACGTAACGAGTAGAGTGAGAGTTGGATGGGTGAGTAAAAACGAATTGGTTTTAAAACTAGAGATGGGCGCGGTACACGGGGCGAACCAGATTACTTTTAAAATGGCCGTGATGGGCGAGTTAATAAAGTTCCTCAAAAATTTGCAGGCGACACGGGACAAATATACTTTCCCGACACTCCCCATTAAATTGCCATCTTCCAAAAATTCAGAAAGTCTTCGAAAAAAGTATTGTATGAAATTATCACTTTGGGACGAATTTTGGTCATTTTTCGTAGAGTGCTCGGAGTGCTTGAACTTTGACTCACAACTTGTAATACAAAAATATCGATTATAGTACCAAAACCTCATAGACCATTGTATTAGATTTTTACTATTTATTCTAGAGTAATAACAATATTAAAAATATATATGTAGCTTGATGTAAAGCCGAACTTCTCCTATAGTTTGTAGTGTGAGAGACTTAGAGCTTTACGCCGACTACGAACGCCAAATGGATTGTATGAGAAGTTTTTGTATGGCAAAAATGCAATCGGAGGTTTTCCATTGCCTTCGATGGGGTGGCCGCTATTAGAAAAAACGTTTCTATAATTTTTGATTTTACTTGCCCCGACCAGGATTTGAATTCGGGACCCACCGAATAACCGCGCAGACGCTATACACTTGGCTACGGCGACCGCCGAAGTAATGTATAAAATAATGAGTGTTACAAAGCAATAACACTGCGGAACAAAATTTTGCGGTCGGAGATTTTTAAGTCGATTTAGGGTAATTTGGGGGCGCTGATTACGAAAATAATATCAGTTTTGTCGAAATGGATCTAGTTTTCAGATAAAGACTTTTAAATATTTCACGAAAAAACCCAATTAAAAATGCCAATATGGATTTAAATTATATTTTTATTGCGCGCCTGTATAAAAATAATACAAAAATAAAAAAATATATATTCTTTTCATTAATTAATTTAAAAAAAATTACAAAAACTTTTTCTGTAGGATGATGTCGTTGCTCAGGACAATCTCGTATTAAGATCCAGCAGTAGTCTGCCATCATGTGGTCGTCCCATCGACCTTGGTATCTTTCTTCCATTATTTTTATGCCTGTTGAAACCTTTCACATTAACTGCACAAAAGTAGCAATCTTTTAAATGATTAGTTGGCTCAGTCCATATCATCGGAACTCCAAAATGAAGACCTTTACGTCCTTCTTGGCTCCAGTATCGCAAAATTCTACACAAGATTTACAGACGATACTGGGCACCCGATATTTATTCTTTTGTGCAAGGTTTCTCCCAAAATATGCTTCATAGGTATTTTTCACAAACTCTGTGATTGGTTTTCTCTGCGTTTTAAGGCAAAATTTCCCACATATATAGCAAAAATTGTTGGAGTCGTTAACACAAGGTTTACGTTTCGAACTCATATTTTTCAAGAAAAAACGAACTATAATATTCGAAATAAGACACAAACTGATAACGTCAAGGTCAAAAAGCAGATAAATTAAAAAGAAATAACTAAACACGTGAATATAACTTAACACCAGCAAACTCGCATCCGGCCAAACCTCTGTTCCCACCGATATTGCTGACAGCGCATCTAAAAGTTTGCGTGTAACAACAACGTAAACTCCTGCAATAACTTGCAAGGGAAATAAAATTCGAACTACTTGTTTTAATAATTTATATAACAAAACTTATTGAGGAATAATTAAATTAATACAACTGGAACTGGGTCATATAATTTTTCTTCATTAATTTCTTAAGTTTCGTTTATCTCAAGAACTAGAGCCAATCCAAAAAAAAAGTAAAAACACAGTTCGTAAGCCTGCTACTAATGTTAATAAGAACTATTAACAAAATCATGACCGAAGATTTTTTTTTATTAAATTTTTGTTACGCAGTGTAATTAATCCGTCGATTTGAGCCAACGACTTTGCATTTTTTGAAACCTTCATTTAGATATATAAAATGCAGAAAAAACTAAGTACGTGTTAGGCACTGTAGAATGAATTAACATTCATAACAAGACCAAAGTCTATAAGTAGAAACAGTGGGACAAAAATAAATGCATTTACATATAAAAATGAGTCCTCCTTGAAGGCGATATTTTTTCTTTGAGGTTTTATGAGTATTTTGGCCGCCGGTCTTATGTAGACAATACCACAAATAATAGTACTGGCGTTGAGCTGGAAATGTGTTTATATCTGAACGAATAATTTATACTTTACTAAAGTAACGTAATGAATTTCTTATATGAACTTACAATATGCTCCGACAACTTGCAAAGCAAACACTTAATATTCCGCCCTCGCCTGATTGTGAGTTTTTGAATATTAAAATAAGTATTAAAAATACGAATCCATTTAATAAATTTTAAACTAAATTACAACTTGCATATAACGAACACCTCTTGTATTTATTAGTTCGTTATATCCAGACTCGAATGTAGTAATTGAAAATTCCTGCGAGTTTTATTCAGTGATAGATATGGATCCCACGGAACCTACGGGACGCGCGGGACAAAATCGAAAAATGTCAGGACGTGTTCGGGACTTAAAAATTTAATGTCGGGATGGTCGGAATTGGGGCCGAATTTTTAGTCGCGTGCTCATCTCTAATATAGGCATATATATACCAAAAATTAGATAAAAAAGAGAATGTCCGTCGGCGCATCGGATAACTCTAGTAAATATTGGCTCATCTCTACGAATCTTGGAACACCCACTCTTTTCAGCTCACAATAGGTTGGAATAATGAATATCAAAAGAATATGATAGTTATAATTTTGTTTTGTTGATGTAAGGAATAAGCGTTTTTTATAATGGATGTGGCACCGCCCACTTTAGAGGTAAGAGATATATCCCGGCAAATATGTTACCAAACTCTACAAAGTTCGGTAAATATATTTTAACGCGGAATTAGTAATTTCAGAAGTTATGAAAATCGGAAAAAAACCCGAAACCGGTAGTTTACAAAAAATTCGATATTTTAGCAAATATTAGAGATAATTTGCTTTTATGAAACTATACCAAAATTGGTATATAAAAATAGATTTTTATCTAGTAGGCATAATTTTGAAAATTATAGCATTCGAAAAAAATCCATGTGCACTTCCATATAACGGCAATTAACAAATAATAAAAGTACCAATTTGCATTAAGAATTTAATTAGAGGGAGGATAGCGCAAAAATCAAAGTTTTGGAAAATTAGCGGGGTGCCCTAAAAACATAAAAATTTTATTTTGTTTACAATAAAAGTAATAATAATTTCTCCTACAATTTTTAGTGTGCGTTTTTGTACTGGACCACGGAACACATCCCCAAAGGCGTTTTTCAAGGTTACCTCGAAAACCCGAGATATTTACAAATACATTATATATAATAAGCTTTAATTTCCTGCTTTAAAATTTTTGTTGATATGTAAGTACACTATTTTCGAGCGTATTGTGGGAACGACCAAGTATTCAGGAAACGCCAAATATGTAATGGAAAAGCCATGCGAGAACGGGATCAGCACACACCATCTCTCATCTCTTTATCTTTTCTGCCTCTATTCCGCGATGTCTGAATTTGGTAATACGTTTTTGTAAAATTAAGCTGAACAACGCCACCGGCTCCAATGGAATTGCGAAGGACTGCTCCGTTTGATACCAAACGATGTGCGACTTTTTTAACATTATGTTGGAAAATATAATTCGAGCTGCATTTGCGTCTTGGCTCCAACAGCACGGTTGACAACTACAATTTTGGAATAGTGGAGGGTTTCGTTTAGCTTGAAATCAGCGTCAACATCCCTACGCCAACAAGTCCTACTTTGGACTGAAAAGGCAATTGTGTAGTAAAGCGCTCTGTTGACGAACCAAACCTGTTCTATATAAGTCTCTCATCATGCTCGTGCTCGAGAAAAGTTTTGGACCTTGGCGTCTTTGCGACGGGAATACCGGCTGGCTGGCTGGATGTTGTACATATGGAAGAAAATGATCCAGGCCTGAAACGCGGTACCCACTCTTTGTGGAAGGGGAAGATGAAGGCCTCCTCTACGTTGGAAAGGCGAGGTGGAGAAGAACTTGGCTTCACTTGGTGTCTCCAGTTGGCGTCAGTTAGCAAAGCAAAGGAATGACTATCGTGCTATGTTGGAGAAGAAGTGGTACATTGTTGTTGAAGACAGTTGATAATTTCACTAAAGTTCACTCATTTTCCTTTTAGATGAAAACAAATAATACTTCTAGTGAATCTGATAACATGAAGTTAATGGAATATTACAATTTTATTAAAAGTCAAATGGTTAACAACACCGAATCCCATTAAATGGAGCTGTCTCTTATTTTTGTGTCATAAATTAAACTAATTTCTAAATTTCAAAACAATTTTCTAGTTCAGATATTCAAATGCACCTAAATTGCATTGTGGAATCGTTTAGCAGTTATATACATATGTACATTTAGCAATTGTATCACCGCCAAAAAAATTAAAATCGAATTGAAAACACCACAACTCGAATATCAATTTTCTACTAAATTCGCCCTTAACCTCTGTGTACATCGAGGTATTTACATAGATATATACATACATATTTAACAGATATATGTACATATGTACATACTTTCAATATCAGCATCAAATAGCCGCATAACAAGCAACAAAGGCTTGCATTAAAACTATAAACAAACAAGCTATCAGGACACGGCTCTATGGGTTAATGGTTGCTCGGCAATTTGCATGTAATAGGCAAAAGCAAGAAATGTTGAAAAGCCATCAAAATTATAGCAAACATATGTACATTGTAATTCATGCACTTCAATAACTTTATCGTCAGGATAATGAGTATTATTGAACAACAACAACAACAATTAAAGCAAAAAGTACTAGTTTTTCCGCACTACCAACCAGAATATGAAGCTAGCCGCTATACGATCCGTAAATATTTCGGTAGCTAAGGGTGCGTCAAAGGGTGCGCTTTCTATCTAATAAATTAGAGAAAGGGTGGATAGTGATATTTAAGTATATGCACTTCTTGTCAGCAGCCCTTCATTAAACCAAGCAGCGGTACTCAAATAATTCTTAAATGCGATGGTGTGCGTGTCATGTGATAAATAAATTTACACGGATTTAAATCAAAGCTAACTCAATCAGTGCTCTAATTTGTTTATGTGAATGCATATGTACATATGTATTTACATATGTTGTTGTAAGTGGTGGAGATGGTGGTGAATTAAATGTTTGTAATTTTTTTTTTTTTTTTTGTTATTGAGGCCAAAGAACCAAGTATTAGCAATGAAAACTGCTACCATTTTATGTATGAGTATATATGTAGGTATGTTAAATTTTTTTTTTCGAATCATATTCGCGCAGTTCGAGATAGATCTGTTTCTACTTGAAAAATATTGACAAATATAGAAGCGAAAC
This sequence comes from Anomoia purmunda, assembly GCA_951828415.1. Lineage (NCBI taxonomy): Eukaryota > Metazoa > Arthropoda > Insecta > Diptera > Tephritidae > Anomoia > Anomoia purmunda. The sequence continues at coordinate 130,432,812 of OX639993.1, read as the reverse complement.
CTGTATAAAATATATTTTGGCGCATTTTGTAAACTCCGCTCCTGTGTTATAAGGAAGTCTGTCATTCCATAGGTCCTGAAAATTCCCTCCTAACCTATTTTTTTATGATCTTAATGAAAGTTTAAGATATATGCTAGGATTTTCGTTTTTTGCTCGCACATTCTCGAATATTTCATTACTCGCGAAATCAAGTTCTCGATATAATCTCGCCCATCGCCGTTCTCGCGAGAATTAACGAGTATTTATCGAACGAGTACTGCGTTTGCGCTTAGATTGGGAAATACGAACGATAATGTGTTCTTTGGAATTTATGTATTGACTTCACCGCTATTTGAAGCCAGAGATCCAGAATAAAAATCATTTGACTGTTGAGAAAAAAGTCATCTTAATTTCGATAAGAATTATACAAGTCTTTTGATAATAGTTATGATTTAAACATATTTTTTATGTTCTCGGTATTTCTTGTATTGAAACTTAGATTTTAAACGGCTTTTCATAATAATTATGAGTGAGAACAATTTTTAAATCAACATAAATTATTATTTTGAGACTGGTATTATAAAACTTTTTCCACAATAATTATCAGCGAGATAAATTTGTTTGCGTCTTTCAAATGCTTTCAAATATTTTGAGACTAATATTATAAAAGTCTTTGCAGAATAATTACGAGTAAAACAACTTTTTTTTAAGCCTTCGGAACCCAATAGAGAACCGAACTTGTCCAGAAGTGATCCTGAACTGTTTTCGAAACTATTTCGAAGCAGTCCCGAGTCAGTCTACAACTGATATCGAAATGATCGTAAAAAAATCCCGCCCTTCAAGGTTTAAAAAATTTTGTCTCACTCATAATTATTATGAGAAGACTTTTATTATATAAATCTCAAAATAAAAGTCTTTGAAGACTTAAAAAAGTTTATCTCGCTAATAATTATTATGCGAAGATTTTTTTTTAACATAAGTCTTAAATTAAAAGACTTTGAAGACATAAAAATATATATGTCGCTGATAACTGTTATTAAGTTTTTGAATAATATTTATAGGTTACTAGAAAAATTTGTATCTTACTATAATAATTATTGGTTAACTTTTACTTTTGGCTCTCATAATAGTAAGTTGCAGGGCAATTAAATTGAGTAGCTCGCGAGCCTTAAGAGAAATAAATACAAGGCTCTAAAATTTATTGGTTTGTCTGCTTGGCTTACTGTATACTTAGTGGCTTAAGATATATAGTGCAAAATTGGTTAAAAAATCCAGTTATCTTATCGAAAGCTCGCGAGTCTGGTGAGCTTTTCGATATACGAGAGTTACTTCTCGATCAATCTATAGAAATCAAAGACTCTAATATATACAGTAAAATTGGAAATTTTATCGTAGAATATTGAAACCCACTAGCTCCCACCTAAAAGCGTCATTTTGATCTTTAATTCAAAAATCAAATTTGGAGAGACGCTAGAAGCCGCAGATATTCTAAAAACTTATTCTTCGGAAAATTTTATCAGGAGTCTTCTCAGACAAAATATGTGTGCGATTAAAGCCGGATTCTATATAAAATAAAATAACAAATACTTTCATATACAATTTAGATAACTGCTCTTTTAACTTGCAATTTTATTATTAATATAACAATAAATAAATAAATAAATAAATGTTGGATATACCCATGGACACATGAGATTGTTTTATTTTCTGTGGAATTTTATGTGATATCCCAAAGACTAATTATGTATCTATAATATTTTTATCCTCTGACGAGTTTTCAAATTTGCTTTTTGACAGATACGTTGAAAAAAAAGGTTTTTGATGGAAGCCTATGGGTTTCAATATTCTAAGAAAGTATTTCCTTGTATATTCATTAACCTTTCATTTTGCTCAGTTATATATTTTAATAATTTTTCTCCCTTTTTAAAACAACTGAGACAGGGAGATGAAAAGTGTAGTGAGCCATAAAAAAATCGAGCTAACTTGTTTTTAAATTCATCGAGAGTTTTATAACTAAATATGTATACTTTCAGAAAGTATTAAAAACGTCCCAGCTGGTCTCGGTTCTTGCGCGATATAATTCGTGTAATCGTCCAATAAATGTCGATCAACGAAAATGTCAAACGCACTTCAGTCGACTCTAATATACGGTACCTTGTATAAATTATAATTAATTATAGCAAAAAATAGGCTGGTATGAATATTTTCCCACTAATCGAGAAAACCGTAATTACCTCCCACTTCCGATCGGCAGATGGTTTTTATTGGATTTTTTCAATAGCCAAATTATAATTACATGCTAAAGCGTGACCGCTGTTAGAAAATCATTTGGATGTTTCGTATCATCGTAACCCTAGTAACGAACCTAACAACCATCGAGTAGTAGTCACGTGTCTCTTCCGACCAGCTCTCATTTTCTGTGATGGTTATCGATACTTGAAAATATCGCTGTTGTCATGCAGAATTCGCATCTCTATATGCGCGAATGCTATGGCTTACGCTGTGTATCCTTGACGATGGGTATAGAGCCGTTTAATATAAAAATGTTCGGTATTTATTTGTTGCAATTATTTCCATCTACATATTGTGTTCATTTTAGAGCACTCGAATTAACCCCTTCTCTGTTTAGAGTGCGTAAAGTATTGAAAAAAAAAAATTATATTGCTTTACTTTCCCGTTTGGAAAAGCATATGTATGTATGTATGTACATATGAATACCCTGTCGGAAATGGAGTTACTTTAAAAGAAATTTAAAAAGTACTTTTTTACCAACTGCAAATGGTTGAAATTTTTCCGTTTTTTGTAAGCCACTAACTTTATTAACATGGCGATCTCTAAGAGCAAGTCTATTATCTGACCTTGCATTTTATTTCAACTACTTTGTTGGACAGAAATAACATCAAAATTAGGTACTTTCCAGATGCAATAAAATCTTTTTATCCCAAACTATTTGAAATTCGGTTTTTTCAATTTTTTTTTTTAATTTTTAGCTATATGTTAAAAAAAAAAGAAATAAATTAATTAAAAAACTTAAAGAAATGGCAAAATTTCTAAAAAATTATACTTTTAGGGTAAAAATTAAAAAAAAAATAAGTTTCATTTCGACCAGCTTTATAGTTCTGCATGTTTTAAGCCAAATATATGTACATATGTATATGTATAGCTAGTATTTATCTACAAAAGAATAATTAATAAAATTAATAGAATTTTTATAAAGATGTACGTATAATTTATTGAAAATATATTTTAGCTCAGAAAACTCAATAATAATAGACATATATATATATACTTGCTGCAAAACTGATAAACATAATTAATTTAACATGCATTTGTTTCAAAGCAGTTGACTGCTTTTGTAATTGGTAAATTTTTTAGACTGTCTTTTTTCCGACAGGGTAAGTGCCTGTGCAACTACCTTAAAGTGAGGTATAATTTGATTAAACGAGATTTTGTGCTGGCAATTTTCGACAAACCAAATGAGCATTTAAATAGATCTTATCATATTGGAAAATATTTACCAAACAGAAATTTAAAGCACCGCCCTTATAATGGGCTCAAAAATTATCTTTCCCTACAAAGCACCCATTTACATATTTACAATACTGCTGTCGCTGATATGAATCTTCAAATCAAAAAATAACTAACATACTAATTGTAAGCGCATAATTGACGCTCCCGAAACAAGTAAGGCATCGGGTATTCGGGCATAACCTCCATTTATATGTAAGTACCACCGCTGTGATCACATTTAAAATCTCTGCAATAGGAACAGCACGCACATATGTACTTTCAAAAATTAACCGAGATTGGCTTAGCGCACAAACTAATCAACAACTTGAGTAGTTGCATTTTCCTTATCCGCAAATCACTCGCCACTCGTTTTTTTTTTGTGTTCACAAAATTTCCAGTTGACTTACTTGGCGCCAGGCGGCGGTGTACAGCATTAGCCGCTGCCAAGAGTGGTGTGTTTAGGTTCTTATTGCACTCTTTTGGGCAGACATTTTTAATCGGTAGTAATGCTTTTCAACTACCCTAAACTATAAGCAGGAAAAGTGTGTGTTATGCATCTCAACGCTTACCATTCCATATTTTCCCTTCCTTCTTTGCCTTCACCTCACTGATTTGCATCTTAGTTTAATCCAATTTGTCGGCGATGGGATCATAATTTCATGCGGTGCTACTGTTGAAAATTGGATTGCAATTAATTCATATTTAAATCTTTTCAACTATATTGTTTCCATTTGTTATTACCTGGAATTATAATTATGAAATACCTGCCGATATAGCTCGCATCTGCACATAAATATGTAACTATGGTATTTGTATACGAGTGCAATATCTGTATACTGGTGAAAATTTCAATAACCTATATAAGGGAAAATGCATACAAATTTATCACTGGAGGATTTGAAGAAGACTGGGTCAGCTATTCTTAAAAGCGGTCTAGTTTTATGTTCTCATCTACATTCTTCAATTAACTACCACTTCGAAACAAGCAGCGTTAAATAAGATAAATAGTATTTACGTTCGGTCATAGATTTTTATTCAATACAGAAAGACTATGTACATTAAGTAAAGTGGCATCCACGTCTCGTCTTTTGTTCAGCAAATATTTCCATAGCAGAATCTAAATTCAGTGATCTCGCTACTGTTCGCTCAATGTAAAATATACAAAAGTTATTTAGGGTATTCTCAGCTGAACTATTTTTTAATGAGCTCGACACGTTCTGCACTAATTGAAGCGATGGTAAGAGTGAAGGACAATCTGAATAAACTACAGCATTAAGGAAAACTGTCTATAATTTCTTTCGTAATTACAAAAACCAAATAATGTAGTGATATGTCGTTTGAAAAATTATGATTTTCTGAAAAGTAGATGTCAATGAAGCTTGACTAGCTGGTTTATATTTAATATCTGCAGTAAAGAGTCCCAAGTATTTTTTCATTAATGGATTCTTAGATTCTCAGGCATCAGAAAACCAAAAACAACTTCGTGGTAATTGATTCGATGTCTTTCAAGCGTTTTCAAACCCGAATCGACTGCTTTTTCATCGAACATTTTTTAACAAAATTTTTACGTTTTCAGACGATTGGAAAATCTGCATTTCCTCTCCCCATTTCTTCCCATTTGTGTTTCGCCTTGAGAACAAAATGATTGTACGTGTTTTTGTTTCTCAAGTCTTCCAATTTCTTCAAAGCTGTTGAAATGCACCTGTACGCTATTATCAAATACAGTTGCTTTTTTTGGAATTGAACATGGACAGTATTCATAACGCTGAGCACTATAATAAGTTGTGAAAAACCACGCAATTCATCGAGGATTGTAACGACCGAGCATGTATGATATCTTCTTCAATGCTGCTTCTCTTGAGATTTCGTAATCTATGCAATTGACGACCCATTCGAAAATTTGGATCACCGCTTCCACAGCTTTTAGTCGTGAAGTCCATCAAGTTGTACTGAGCCCTTTACTTAATGGGCAGTATTCTGTACGAGCCCTAATTGCGAAAAAAAATAATCGACTCTTTTTTTTTTTTATTTTATTTTTGAAAAAAGTATTAAGGTATTAATAAATGGAACGATGGATCGGAGAGAATTCCGGTATTTCAAAACTGGAGTCTTCAAATTTGGCATGTCATGCCATCGACTTAATTAGTGCTTGTGTCTTTGCTTTCGAACTTACACACCGATTACGTTTTATAAAAACTTGTGACTGAACTTCAATTTTAATTTAGTATCGACATTTTGGGCGTCGAGTCATGTCGATACTTTGGACCCGACATAGCCGCATCTAGTATGGAACCGTTTTTTTAAAATGAAATGAAAAAATTAAAGTGGCAAAAAACATTTAAGTGTTTAAGAATTTAGCAGAATCGATATTATCTATTGAATTTCGAAATACGAGTATCGCCAAACGTATATTTATAAAATTAGTTTCACATAAAAAGCTCGACTCCCGAAAACATGGTGGTCCACTTCACAAATTTTGACCACCAGGTAAGGTGATACAGGTAAAGATAGTCCCTATGCGCGCGTTGGCCTCTGGCGAGATGTCAGTAAAAGGAGAGTATGAGATATCGGAAAAGAAGGAAGTTATGTATGAAGGCGAAAAATGGTGTGAATGGGCAACGAGGTGACGCACGCGCGATCGGCATGCTAACTTCACACTTACTGGACCAATGCGAAGCGATGCTCGAATTCCCGTCCATCCTCACTACCTCAGTAGTGTTTTTTAAATCAATGAAGGACTAGTTTTTGCTTGAGATACAAAAGTGGCAGAGTTTCCGAGGTAAAAGACTAGAAATTGTCAATACGAAGAACAGATTTTGATGCCAATTTTTAAGGACTGCTTCAAGACTGCAATGGACGTAGAGCTTAGTACTCAAACCACCTCCCAATGATGGGTACTTAGACGGTTAGGAGGGTTAGGTCGGGGTCATGTCTCACAATGACGACTTTGCGGGGTTTGACTTTCGACGCTTCCTCCTCGTCAAAAAAAACAAACCAGTATGTATGTGCACTTATGTATATGTCTCTTTTTTGCACAAAATCGTCGTGTGTCGTTTTCGTGACGCAATGTTAAAAAATCACTCTCAAGCCGCTAAAGAAGTTTTACTTCAAAAAATTTAAACGCATTCAAAAAAACAATGTAAAAAAAAATTGAAAAAACTGGCAGTCGTTGTCCTGCTTTTATTTATTTATTAATTGCCCTTTGTAAATAACAGGCGGAAATCATCTCAAAAATATAAGTATGCTCCTTGTCCTCGCCGAGATGCACAATTCGATACTAATATTTTAATATTCTGTATCCTTGTGTATGATTAAATTGAATTTCACATATAAACGAGGTGACAACGTTCTTCAAAATATACCTAAAACATTCTCCTAGCGAAACAAATGGTTTGGCATCCATATTTTACTACATATTTCAAATAACTAGTGATTAATTTAATAAAATTTTACGTTTCAAACAGGTAGCATCCCTCTCCAAAATTTATGTATGAGCCTTCTCCTCGCTGAGCTGAACCGTTTGACACCATATTTTGATATTTCATATAACTTATGTATAATTTAATTATATGTATTCGAGTTTTCAAACAGGAGGCAACCTCATCTCAACTAAATAATATAATTTACGACCTATTATCTATTACAATAACTGACAAATATACATAAAAATCGGTTGAGCCATTTTGAAGGAGTTAGACTCGATCCACCGTTATACGAAATCTTTATAAACATATGGACGAACATTGAAATAGGTGTGCGATATTTAGTTTTGAAAATAGTTAGATTTTTATTTAAATTATACATTTATTACAACAAAAAGTAAGATGTTTTAAAGTTTATGCATTTGTTATTGAAAACATGTTGATTGTAGGATTTAAAAACTTATCATCATTATTGTCGTATTATTGATTTTGTAGGATAACAAATACGAAAAATTATCCTATTTCAGCTGGACATTAAAATAGGTGTAAATAGCATAAAAAAATTATCAAGTAATTGACAGGAAGCCAAAAAGTAATACAAGTATATAACTAATATCCTATGTATTTCCACCCATTATTTTTCAGTACTGCATCTATTCTTCTGGGCATAGATGAGATAAGTTTCCGACATGTTTCTACGGATATATTGTACCATGCTTTTGCAATATTTTCCCATAATTGAGTTTTGTAGCTACACTCAAGCTTTAAAACGTCTCTCTTGAGTTCACTCCAAAGGTTCTCAAGTGGATTGCGAACAGGGGATTGACTAGGCCAATCAATAACTCGGACATTTTTTCCCCGGAACCAGTCCCCCACCGTTTTAGAGGAATGCTTGAGATCGTTATCTTGTTGGAACTTCCATACAAGAGGCATATGCTCTTTAGCATAAGGTAACATGACTTGCTCCAGAATACTCCGATAAACAAATCTTTCCGTGATGTTTTCGATACGATAAATTGGACCGACTCCGTACCAAGAAAACCATCCCCATAGCATTATATTTCCGCCGTCGTGTTTAACTGTCTTCTTAGTAAACTTTATGTGAAACTCTTTGCCTGTAGTCTGCCCACCGTCCTATTTGCGTCATTTCCGAACAAATTAATTTCTGTTTCACTGCTTCAGAGAATATTACGCCACTTTCGTTCACCTTCTGCTCCATGTCATGATGTATGGAAAAGAGCAAAGTCCTTCCTCCTTTTTAAATTTGCATTTCTCATTAGATGGACTTTGCGAGATATTCTGCCAGGCTGATTTGCATTTTCTAACCTCCTCCTAACGGTTCTACTGGATATTATGTTACCAATTTCTCCTGCAACTGTCCTAGACGATACAAGCGGTTTTTTCTTAACCATGAACAAGAAGTAATTATCAGTTGTTATAGACATTTTTCTGCCAGCTTCTCGACGATCTAATAGTTTTGGCATTTTTAAAGCGTTGTCATGAAATTTTGTGAACGTCCAAATGTTTCAGCAATAAATTTGACACGCAGATTTTAATGACCACACTAAATTGCTAGGTACCCAAATAAATTCGATTTTTTTTTTTTTTGTAATCAACTTGTAGCAAATAACACTATCAATGTGAAATTTCAAAAGCATCGCCTACTTATACTAACGATTATTTGGATTTCTTGAAAGTAAATAATCGAAATATTTCTCAAAATAATTATATTTGAGCTCCACCTATCTCAATGTCCATATGTGTATAATTATGTACATATGTACATGAGATAAAAATCAAAATGCCAAGAAAAAATCATAACTTTTAAGTGTTTCAAAAATGAGCAGAATCAGTATACCCAACCCGGAGAAAATAAATAAAATCGAAATAATTTCGAATAAAGTTAATAGCTACAGCTGCCGATATATTCCGAATTTCGAAAAATCGTCGAACTTAAAACGTAACTTGAACTTCTAAAAAATGGCGGCTCACTTCACCAATTTTTACTCAACGCATGTATGTATGTGTGCATTTGTGCTGTACATACATACACACATGGTCAAAATAATAAGTGCATTCCTTTAGCCTGCAATTTTGGTTAAATTTTGTATGTTTGGTGAAGTACACGAGTGCAACTCTGGGTCGGTTATAATAAATTCGATATGGCAATACCTTTTAGATTGAAAAGAAACCGGTGAATCCCCTCATTGAAGTAAGCGTGCCAATCTATTGTTGAAGCTCATTTTTTAAGTAGTCAAAATAATAAGTACATTTTTAATTATTCTAAGATTTTCAGCAAATCGGACGATTTATTTTAATGGTTTGTTCTTTCGCTTGTGACGGAGCGACGAAACAAAAATTAATTAGTTCGGGAATGATGCCAGACGAAATGTTCGTCGTCCGAAAGGCAAAGAGTTCCAGTCACGATTTACAAAAAAGACAGTTAAACATGGTGGCGGCAACATAATGGTCTGGGGCTGCTTTTCGTGGTATGGTGTAGGACCAATACATCGTATTACAGACACCATGAATAGGTTCCAAAATAAAGATATCTTGGAGAACACGATGCTGCCATATGCTGAGGAAAGTATGCCAATAATATGGAAACTTCAGCAGGATAACGATCCTAAGCATACTTCGAAGTTGGTAAAAGATTGGTTCCAGGACAACGGTGTGAGTTCTCTTAATTGGCCAAGTCAGTCCCCCGACTTGAATCCAATTGAAAACCTTTGGGGGGAGCTAAAGCAACGGATTGGAAAGCAATCATTCCAAAATAAGGACCAGTTATGGAATTTTGTTGAAAAAACCTGGTATGAGATTCCAATTGATACGTGCCGCAAACTTATCTCCAGTATGCCAAAACGAATTTCAAAAGTGATTGAAAATAATGGCGGATATACTGGATACTGATGAAAGAAGAAAGCAAAAAAAAAAAGAAAGAAAAAAAATACCTGATGTACTTATTATTTTGTCCAGCCATTTTTACAGGCATTTAATTATCTGCTAGAAATTTAAGTTCCTATTTAAATTTTTATTACTAATATCTATATTTTTTTTAAACTAAGTGATATAAGAAATGATATGTGTTATTCTTTTCCTCCAAACATGAATAAAAGTGAATTTATTAGTCATTGAAAGCCACTCGGGTGTATGTACTTATTATTTTGACCATGTGATCATTGATCGATTTAAATGCACGAATTTTTTCAAACAAATAATATTCGATTGCGCCAATAAAATTGCGCTGGTCTGTCTGAATGGAAAACATTTTCAGCACAATATAAATTTGCCATAACAACAAATGAACATCTCATCGCGGCGAGTCGTTGCATGCATTGCTGCATCCTTTTGTCCTTGCCATGCCACCAGCTCTTCCGTTTGCATGCCGACTTTGTACTTGTGTGTTTTAACAGCAATTTGCAATTTCAGCAGTAACAATTTATTTAATTGCAAAATGCTATTAATGCCATAGCGCAATAATTATTGCAGCATAAATTTGTTTTTATATGGCTATAGATATTTACATACAAACATATACATATGTATATGGAGTTGCACAAACATATAGGGACATTTATGCCTGCATGTTCACTTATTTTATGCATCTGTATTCAATTGCGGTTAACACTTTCAACGTGCGAAAAGATGTTATTTTAGTACAAAAAAAAGTACCGTTATTTATAATGTAAATATAAATCACATCGATGCGTTGCCACAATTATATATCAAATTTAAAAAAGTCTCTGCATTGGCATTTTTCCAGCAACAACGGCAATAATATTTTAAATACTTAAATTACAAGTGCGGTTAAATACTCGTAGGCCTTTTTAAACGCCATTCCTTGCACCTCATCACTTACTACTACACACACGCATACATATTTAAACAATTGTTGAAAACCTACATACCCTGCCGGAAAAATTGAGTCAGTTACATGAAAAAGAAACATATTTAAAAATTAGTTTTCTGTGAAGTACTTTTAAATTAATTTATGAAAAATGCAGCGTGAGGCAGTTTTGTTTTTATATTCTCACTTGCCGTGCTAATTTTTTAAATGAATACATTTTTAAGTTGCAGAATTCAAATTGCAAATAAAATAATTGAAAGCATATCGAAGATAGTGAAATTGTATGTTAAATAAATCAGTTTGTTGTAGGGATTGACAATTAGTTGCCAATGAATAGAAAAAGTACTTTTAAATTATTTAAAAATAATTTTATTTTCCACAGGGTACAAATGAATTTAAATTTTGTATTCGTATTGTAGTATTGGCAATATCCAACAGCTCTTGAAAAATGCATCCAAAAACAGTAATTGCACTTTACATTCATTTAATGACATATGTGATTGTATGTGTGTATCTACTCTTATATGACTTCATAATTATTAAAAAGAGTCGGCGGTTTTTTGGCCATTAATAACGATTGCTCTTATTTAAAATTTAATGGCAATCATTGGCTAGCTTTTACTGCGTACTCGGTCACAGTACATACACACATCTGCTTACACACATACATACATACATGATATAAGAATACCCTCAGAGCGAATTCAGATCAGTAGTGCGATTCACTAATTTGGTTTAACGATATTCGCATTGTTAAGTCATCTTAACGAAAATTTTAACGATTTTGCTATTCAGCTGACATTTTTTAACGATATTCGCTATCGCCGGATTAGCTATTGTCGTTCGCTAGTCAATTATAGAAAACTAAACGATATAATTGAAAAAAGTTAAATTCGACACGTCTTTCGAACATTTGACAACACGCATTACTTGTCGCGAGATGAAGAGGAAGTAAGCCCATACAATAGTAGTAGGTAGGAACAGGTTGTGGTACCGCTAAACCTCACAACAGATTTTGTTTACAAAAACCGTGTATGTATGTATATTCGCAATCATGTGTAGTCTTTTCAACGTGTTTGACAATTCTAGCGTGTATTCTTTGTTTTCCTTACCTGCCTCCTCTCATTTCTCTCCACCGTTAAATCTGGTGTGACGTCACGACCTAGTTACTCTCCGAATTTCAGATCAATCAGCGCAATCTCTTGGTAGTTAGGTAGGTAGCTCATGAAATCTTGTATGCAATATTATTTCGAATTTCATATTGCTAGGTCCTAGTGACTTTGAGATGCTGGCTGCAACCACCGACCAGTAAGTGAACAATGGGTAACATTCATGACCATGGAGTGCATCTTATTAATATTTTGTTTCAAAGACATAAATTCCCAATGAACCAAGTGGAGCTTCAGCGTTGCCATTGCTGCTATCGATCATGGTCATATTTCAATCATGGAGGCTTATGGCTACCGCAAGTGGTAAAAGAAAAAGTTTATCTAGGATTCTAGCAAAAAAAAACACCAATACATATATGCAGTTTATTTTTAACTTATAAATATGTAAGTGATCCCAATTGAAAATTTTTAAATTTAAATGCAAAATACCCTGGAGCACAACACGACTCATACATGTGGACCTACTCCGCTGTGCAAAGGGCAATGGAGCGAATTTCGAAAATGCAAACCATGGCATGTTTTTAATTGGTAAATTTCATTAATTCATCGAAAATTACTAAATAAATATAAACTATTCAAAAAGCTATTTGCAGGTGATTTCGAATATTCCTTGTCGTGGTTGATGACTTTACTAAATCAATCAGAGGAGAGTTCGAAATTCCATTACAATGAAGCATTGCAATATATGAAATCTGTTATAAATATTTGTACTTTGGAATAAAAGTGTTTCATTTCACTTTGATCAAATATAATAAACACGCGTTCAAATTAATATTCGGGAGCAAGCATTCATTTGTTTTCTTTCTATTCTAGTTTTTGCCCATTTTGACATGTAGTTTCACAAAGATTATTTAAATAAATACAATAAGACAGCTGTTAAGTGTCGCTAAGAATAAGTTAGTGAATCGCACCGAATCGTTGCTGCAAGCCATAAAAATTGCGATTGTCGGATAGTTTAAAGTTACTGAATCGCATACGCATCGTATCAGAAAACGTACAAAAACAAAAATTTACACTAACAAAGTAACACTAACAAACTAACATTAATTTTGATTTTTATGGCACTATAATATCTCCATCAAAATCAATAAATGAATTATTTTTCAAACAATTTCTAACTAAAGGTATAGAAAAAAAAACCATAAAAAGAAGAAAATTACGTTTGCATATCGCTTCCGGGGTAAAATTTTTAAATTTCTAACGCTGTCTTTTATCAGAAATAGAGCTTGTAATATCAACGAAAAAAGTCATTCCAAAAAAAAAACCATTTATCTTTATTTTTACATACAATATAATTATTAACAAACCCCAAAGAACTTTATTCAAAAGTGCAGGGTCTCAATATAAACAAGGTAATACTTAGCAGCTTTTCGGGACTATCATCGAATCCATCGTTTTTTCAAATTTTTGTGAAATCATTTTTTTTTTAAATTAAATGAGCGTACAATTCCACCCAAATGATTTTCTGTCATCACGACTGCTTAAAACTTTTCAACTACTGAATTGCCAATATTCGTCAAAAATTGTGAAATGAGACTCCCATTTTCTCATGAAAAAACTAAGATCCATTAAAAGTTATAGAAACTCCCACCCCGAAATACCATCCTTTATGCTTTATTACTGGCAATCTGGTAACGCCGCTTGCAATATCTACAAATTAGGAAACTTCAAAATCCAAAAATGCAAGTGTCCATCACAGAAATTTGAAGTGGAACTACCTTACATTCTTACACCATGGTCAATACTATAAATTTTTGGTTTAAATATATTAACAATAATTTCTTGTGCTTAGGGGCAGTATTTTATTTAGAGCATGATAGGGACTTGTAGAGTGTAGTTTAGTTCGTTGCTAAAGGGCTTTACTGCTCAATTGAATTCAAATTCAAGAATGTCTAATATGGTTAGCATCAATGCAGATTTTTTAGGAGGGTTTTTCTTGATTTTTATCCAATATGGCTACGTACGAAAAATTGAAGCCGCACGAAAACTCCTATTTTTCCAAAAAAAATGCATGAAGCAGTACCATGGGCCGGGGCCATGAACTAGCAACTCTTCCCGCGACATTTAGGGCCCAACCCCACCATAGTACCGATCTTGGTCAGCTCCCGGTCCGCTCTCGGTCTGGTGAAATGTTATCATATTCACATTAGACGATCTCACTCCGCTCGAAATTCAATCGGATTGTACCTTCTTTATATTTAACTGCGGGGCATAATTACTATGAGTTCTATTAAAAAATTATTAAATATTTAATCACGATTTTAAGATTTTCAAATTTTCTCTCAATATTAAGCAAAATGTTCTGAGTTTTATTTTTATGTTCAGAATCATATATTTAGTCATCACAAATGAAGCGAATTTTCGTATGTTATTTTTCACTCTCCTGATTATTTTTTGTATTCCTATTTTTTGATCAACAATAATTACGTTTTTGGTCGAAAAAAATTGTCTTTTGATTTGAAGGAAAACTAAAAACACCACACTACTTTTCTAATAGGTAACAACAAATTAAACACAAAAAAATGTCGTCGAACTTTAAAAATTTAAAATAAGAATTTTTTGTAACTTTTTGAATGCGCAGGTTTTTGGTAAATTATATGAAAAAGAAAACTATAAGACCGATGATTGGAGCCCTTAAATTTTTTCATTTAAACTTAAAAAATAATCCTTACTTTTGGTGCCTGCTTTTAACCAATTCAATCAGCAATTCATTTGAAAGAAAAACAACTAATATTTTCCTTTATAAAATTACTATAATTTGTTAAAAATGCATAGCATGTCATTCACATATTCATATTTATAAAACTCCTCGTAGAACTTTTGTTATTTGGTACACACAGAACGGACTGGGAGCGGACCTTTGATCGGCACTATCGGCCCTTCCTGTTGTGTTACGATCATAAAAGTCGGCAACTAAAATTACTTCGGAATACCAAAAGATGGTAGCCATAATATTTTTCTGAAATTGTGTCAGGTTGCTACTACATTCAGATAGTTACACACTAGGATACGGCCGTCGCCTTGCTTTGTACAAAATTTATTAAAAAATTTAAAGTTTTTAACCAGAATTTTTAGAACGTTTTTGAGTATGCAGTTTTTTAGCCAAAACTCCACCAGGTGGTATCGAATACGCAAAAAAAACCCTTGTATTTTGTTTTTGCATGCACGGCTTGAGCTGTCAAATTTTATATGCAGTTTTTTTTCTTTCGTGGCTTCAGCACTCATTTCTAACCGTGATACGAAATCGCTCAGCTGTTCATTGAACCCCACCTTATATGAATTCAATTGGTACAAATTTTGAAATTTTGATTTATATGATCTATATTAAAGTAACGTAGAAAATTGATCATGAAAAACATTTTAAATATCGTAAAAAATCAGCACGTGGTTAATTGTATTATTAACTGTATATCGGCATGAAATTCTATATCCTCTTGTCCAAGTTACAAAAAATCAACTACGTTCAGTAATCAACTACGTTCAAATGGAATTAAATAAGACACACCTACCACATAGATATGAAAATTATGAATAAATTTCCACGAATAGTAATGGAAGAACAGAATTAGAAATCATTAGTATTAAAGACATGCTGTCTGTGATTTGCGTGTAAACAGTCTGCACCAATTCCTCTGTTCTACAAAAATATTTAGAAGTTTAAGGACTATTTAAGACTATTTAAAACAGTTATTAAGGTAATACCAGCATTGGTCTAATCTCAAACCGATTACTCAATGTTGTATGGGGATCACATCAAAAGCACTCGTAGGGATTGTTAATTGTAACAACAAATAAGAAGCATCTGAACTGTTGTTGTTGAAGTAGTAAATACAAAAGTACTAAATCCATACTTAGCCCACGGCCCAACTCTCAGCAGCAGACAAGTAGGCACTCAAAAGTGTAACGTTCACCACTCAGGTGTCACAAAGGACAATTGTCAACAAACGCGTGATCACATATGATCCAACGTTCCCTTCCCTTTTTTTTTTGTATGGACGAGCATACCCTACTAACGCCTTAACAATCAACAATGCTCGTGCGGTTGTTGCGTATTAGTTGGAAATCTGCTTATAGGGATAAAAGGATTTGCCATCACGCACAATCCACTTTACGCTTGGGCACTTCCACTTCAATATTGTTTTCAGAGGATGTTCGTCGTCGTAACACATTTCCTTCAACTACCTTGAGTGGCACAAATGTCACAATGGCTTTCTTATTATTTGCCAGATCGAAAAGATATATTTCAATTGCATCATTTTGTTCTAAGTAGTTGCAGAGTTTCGCCGTTTGTGTTTCTCTTTCATACTCGCCGCTCCTTTGAACAGATTTGCAAGTTACTTACATTTCGTGGCACAAATGTGAAATGTTAAAAGTGTCACTGATCGGGTGGGAGATCGGACAACTGAAGATCTCTACTAATGTTGATCATATCATCTGTGTACCTTTTATCAGCTTCCGAGTGGTTTTTCGGTATCATACATATGTTCTTTTCTACGCATTTTTCATTTGAAATTTGAGATTTCGATTTGTGCTACAAGTTAATTAAGGAAGTGTTGAAGAATAAAGTACACAACAGCTGATGGTATCAAAATAATGAAAGCGTATTGTATTTGACGCCTTTTCTATTTCTTCAATCCTAGAAGTTATTTGATACGCTTGCGAAAACTACAAAAGTATTGTAATAATAAAAAGTTATTAGTAATTTTAACCTCTGAATAGTTGTTGTTTTGCACTTTATGACAAAATTTCAAAGCCATAGACTGGAAATTGAAATATACAATTGGACGTGAAATTTGTATCTGTAGTCTTTTGGAATTGACTAAATTTTTTGTATTCATAAATAAATATGAGTATTTAAAATAATTATATGTATATGTATGTATAAAATAAAATTAAACCCGGTTGGTTTTTATATTAATTCTTTATTTCCTTCGCCGGAGCAAAGGCAGCCAATATTGACAAGTGAGTTTTTACGACTAACTGTTGCGGTGACTACACCTGAATACCTAACTTCTTTGACCTACAGTTATTGCATGCGGACAGCCGCGTGATTTGATGTGCTGAATCAACGTCTGCCGTATGTTGGTGATATCGGGTTGAACTAGCTGCTTAAATGTTGTGTGTGACTTTATGTGCTGTTGGAGCCACGAATAAAGTTGTTATTGTTGTTGTTGTCGCTGTTGTCGTAATTTGGGCTACCGTGAGAACCGCAACTGATGCAATTTTCATTGAGTGTTATCCACATGTGATAACTTATATATACATAGTATATGGTGAAACTTAGATAGTATTTCAGAAATACGTCGGTTTTTTCTTGCTGTCTTCGTTTAAATGTCAACTAGTTTTCAAACTAAAGTCACGTTATTTGCGATTGAAAAATAATAAGAATATTAATTTTTATTTTTTCGGTTGCCAATCATGGTATTTAACGGATTATATTTCAACTGAATATTATTATTGTTGCATTCCGAAAATCAAGGTTAAAGCCTGTGCCAACTTATAAGGACGGGTTATCTTAGATGATATATGTATATAATTATACTAGCTGATCCGGTGCGCTTCGCTACACCCTTCAAATTGAGAGAATTCGATTATAATCAGTCTCCACTCCAGCACCACTTATCGATTCAATTTCCATATAAAATATTTATACTTTTCTAGCTAATGCGTGTTTTGAATTCGCATGAAATCGGACTGTAAATACGACTTTAACAAATATCACAAATAATGTGGCCACTATCGCTTTAGTTTTCAAATAATTTAGTTATATTTTGAATTTTAATAAAATAGGGTTTTTAGCAATATTTCGGCTCCTCCGCCACGTACGTTATCCTGGCTATATTTGATTATAGATTGTCCTTTGCAGATGTATCCAGAAGGCATATTTAAGTTTCGCCCCCATACAACTTGTGTCTAATATGATTAAATTTGGCATCTTAAATAAGTGACAACCCTAAAAATAAAAAACAAAATGGAAGTGTGAACTTTGACTTCGCCGGTTGTGTGCAGTTTAGTTTTCAAAACTGTGGCAACCCTCTTCAAAATATTCCTTTAACTTTCTTCACAGCAAATCGAATGATTTGACACACATATTTTACTACTCCATATAACCTGTGCATAATTTAATTAAATTCCACTTTTCAATCAGGTGGCAACTCTTTACAAATGATAGTTATGAGCCTTCCTCTTAAATAACTATTGTATAATTTAATTTAATTTCACTTTTCAAACAGGTGGCAACCCCGATATAAATATAATATTTCACACAACATGAGTATAATTTAATTAAATTTAGCTTTTGAAACAGTTGGTAACCCTCTCCCAAGGAAACAATACCTAAAACGTTCCCGGGTTAGAAACAAATTGCCATGCAAAGTTTCAGTTATTAAGCAGGTGGCAACCCTTTACAAATATATTTTTGAAATTAAGTCTCATTAAACCTTTTAGTTTGACACCCGTATTGTACAATTTCATTTAACTTAATTTATTTTTAAATAGGTGGCAGCCCTCTTCCAAAATATTTTGAAAATGAAGCTCCCTTTGATATTTATATTGCTGTATTTGATTTCACGTATTATTTGAATTGAATTTAAGCTTTCAAAAAGATGGCAACTCCCTTTAAAATTTGCTTATATTGGAAATTTTAAAACGATATGCATACATTTTATTATATACATATACAAATACATATACAGTTTCTGAAGCACATTTTGACTGTTTGACCTATTTGGATGACTCGGTTAATTTAAAATTTCATTTGAAGCGACAAACACTAACCGCGTAAAACTGAGGAATGAATCCAAACTCGAGCTAAACTAAATTTTTAAAGAGCAGTAAACCACTCTCTTCTGACGGAGATTTATTGGCTGAGCTAGAAGTAGAGCTTTTAATTTAGGAAGAAATTTGTGTTCTTAATTTTGATGTTATGTGGTAATTAATTACAAAATTCACCACTATAATGAAGTTTAAATACTTACACTTATTTTTAAATATGTTACTTAATCTAAAACTCTAAAATATTTTATTTGTTTCCGCAGCACCTTTGCAAAAAGTAATATGATTTAATTAAATAATCCTTTATGTACAGTTATTCGCCTTCTTCCACTGCGTGTTTTCATTTTCACTGCAATCAACAAATCATGCACATCAAAACCACAAAATGAAATTTTCAGTCGAGTGTGCAAAAAAAAGAAAAATGAAATTAAAATTCCGCACTAAGCTTCAGAAAGTAAATACATACATATCTATGTATGTACACAAATAGGTAACTTGGAAAGGAGCTGCATAGATAGTGAGAGATAACAAAGTGTAGAAAGTAGAGTTGCTATCTCCAGCAGTTGCTTTGGATCCTCAGCGTTTAGCGGCGAAACGCATGCAACTCTGCATTGTGGATTGAAAAAATAAAGTGAATTTTTTACGTACGCTGCTGTGTCGAATATGAGTACTGAGGAATGAAATTCTTCGTACAGTGATTTTATTGAAATTTTGAAAATATTCAAGAATATAAAAAATAAAAAAATATTCAAATCTTTCGTTAGTTTGGTATACAGGCTCTAGGCCCCTGAAATTAATTAAAACAAGCAAAGAAGAGTCTAAGCTCAGGAGTGAAACCAAACTTTATATACACGGCGCATGTTTTTATTTCAAATAAACAGAAGTTGTTTCACGCAATAAAACCAGTTAGTACAGTACTCTTCATTTGGAAACCTAAATGACTTTTCTTTATTTGTATAAACAGAAATTAGTGTGACTTTAACTTATCACGCCCATTTCCAAAAATTTTAATTTGTACACTCTATTCGCCCTAATGAAATTATTCTTACCAAATTTGAGCGGATTTGTTACATGATTTAAATAATGATATAAAAAAATCTACCATCAAACCGTTTCTCTATGTTTAGCTCTATAGACTATATTCTTTATTTGATAGGATAAAGCCATTTCGGAGATATACCTGGTATTTAGAGTGAAGTGGGCGGTGCCACGCCATTTTCCAAAAAAAATTTAACCCGCGTATCCTTTGCTTCAACGCAATCATGTGTAGCAAATTTGAGCAATTTTTTTTTATATAGCTACTAAAATATCGCAGTTTTTTAATTTCCGCAATTATCTGATTTCGAGCATTTTCAATATCAACCTACCTCGGATGAAGGACAATTTGTATACATATCAATTTTCGTTAAGCCATCTAAATATTTACTCAAGTTGTTCGTATGGCGTACAGAGTTGGCTTAATCGATTTCTCTTTCCATTTTGAACTTTTTATATCTATGTCCGTTTTTTAAGACTGTAATAAGGGGTATAATATAAGGAGTATTCACACTAAGCTCGTTACTTCATAACTTGGCAGTTTTACGCATATTTTGTATGTGTAAATCCAACGAAAGTTCCGAAACACGAAGTTACAAAACGACAAGGTTACTATTCCGCTTGCTTGATCGGCAACAGGCAAAACGGCAATCAGCTGTTTAATACTTCAGTTTTGTTGGTAGATAACCCCTTCCTCAGGCTAATAGGAAAATTGATAGAAGAAAGGTCGTTCAGATGAAAAAACTTTTGCCGAACTGCCGACCAACGAACCGCCAGAGTAACGTAAATAATGTGAATACCTCTATAGAATTTTTCTTCCTTAGAATCTAAGTGCTTGTTGTCAAATGTAAAGCCTATTTTTTTTTTTAATTAGGAGCAGCCTAGCCTTCAGTGGTATATTTGTACTAATTCCATTTTGAATTGAAAGACTGAGTTCCCAATATAACTGGTTACAATATAAATCCGTTATACTGTAAATCAAAGCATAAAATACGGGGAAAATTTTGAATAAATCAGCAAATTTCCATTAAAATTTACATTGTCTTACGAGTATTTCTAAACTTTAAAAAATTATTTTTTAGGCCAATTAATCTTTTAAAATTTATATTTTTGGCCAATTAATCTTAGGCCAATTTAATCTTAGCAGCAAGTTTGAAGTGGCCAATTTATTTTGAATGGGGATATCTTTTTTTTGCTAACGGTCTTGCCGCAATTTGTAATTTTTTATCCACAATTAAAGAAAATTATATCAAATAGTAAGGATAACGTTGTAAAGATTATAAACAAAAATCGTTGTATGAATAATTTGTTCACTCATTGTATGCACGTGTGTGAGTGAGTGTACAATATGACGTATGTATGTAAGTAAAAGCGCGTTGTGTGCGTTATTTATCACCGTCCTCCTTTCGCAACTGCTTTGAAATTTCATTGCGCGCGCGAAATCACTTTCCAACTTTTTTACGTTTCTTTGTATAGTAAATTTCATTTAAAAGTATTTGTAACTTGCTTCACAGTCCGTTGGGTAGATGTTCAAAGGCTCTCCAAATACTCGCACCTTTCCTTTGGCACCATCACTGCCATCACTCTGTATCCCTCGAGCTATGTACGTACAATATTTTTGCGAAAGTGCGAGTATTTGGCGAAAACCATTAAAGAAATTACTTTTTTGACGCTGGGGTTGTATTGATAAGATTTTCTAGGAGAGTGGGTGTTGCGAGTGTCGGGCGTGTACTGTTGATTGCAAATGGCAAGGAGACATCAGTAGGGTAACGGATGGCGAAGTGAAAAAACATCAAAGCTATTGATAAGTAGAAACTTTTCATCAGAGCAGAAAGCGATTTGAATTCAAATAAAATTGAAATTGCTTCCGATTTTCATAAGCGTTGCAAAAAAAAACTCAATATAATGCAGGTGTGTAGCTTTGAATAAATTTGGTGGAGCGCAATGTTGTAATAAATTTAGAAAACTTTAACTACTCAATGCTGTAAAAGGAAAGAAAAGTAGGATGTTTAGTTTGCATGTATTTGTTAGAGATAGCTCGCACGTACAATCTGTGAAATATTGTTCTGAATTCTCCATCCAATTCTTGATTAGCTTAAAGTTATTGGAAATTCTTCTAACTTCCGCAATTAGAGCGCTAATTCTGAAATTTAACCCAACTTCACAGAAATAATTTTTAGCACTTTATTTTGCTTTGCTGAGCATATTGGGTGAAAGACTTAGAATTTTCAAACCAGGCTTGATCCTTAATGTAGGTATGTATTGTATGCACCAGTGATGATAAAGTTGACGCAATCGTCCTTTTTTGGTACAATTTGAAGCCGAAAAGTACTTTGACGCCGCATCTACCTGTTCTAACACAATTTGCTTCAAATTAATTTTGCTTTTATTTTAGTTTTCGAAATTAAGTCGATTCCAATTCGAATTTCGGATCATGTCTGATAGACTAATATTTTGTCAACTTTAGACAAATTTAAATTGAATTAGATGAGAATAACGTTTACAACATTACAACCTTCCCACTTCTTAGTTGTGATTGCCAAAAGATCCAGAGTCGAAATGACAAAAAATTAGTCCCCGAATTGGTAGAAAAGAAGATAAAGAATCTAATTAATAAAAACAGACTAATGCCACTTCGATTCTGAATAAAACCATCCAGGTGTCTACATTTTTTTCATTTCTTATATCATGAATACACATTTGCGGAAACCTTTTCCTCTATCCCTCTTTCACATTCGAACTTCGAAGTTGAAAAAAATAGGTATCACGAATATCAGAACAGGTTTATGTGTTTCTAGAGTGCAAATTTGCAAAAGCATAAATATTTATTAACGAACAAGCGATAAACAAAAATGGACGACGGTATAAGTAAAATAATTCAAAAGCATACATTCAAATGCAACTGTGCGGGCTTCTTTGCAAATTTTTACTTAATGCTGTTCCCGTCTTCGAAGAATAAGGTGCCTTATCCTCTTTATGACATATAAAATGTTCTGAATAAAAAGTGAAAACTATTAAGCCATATTCGTCCGTCCGTGCATCGGATAACTCTAGTAAATATTAAGATATCTCAAAGGAGTGCGCCTATCAGTAACTATAAGAAATAATTTTCTTAAATTTCTTATACAATATTGGATTGCAGAAAGAAATACGTGGGTTTATGGGAAAATGGGCGTAATACCACCCACTTTAGAGCAAATAGGTATATTTCCGAAACTACTTTATCTTTTTAAGTCAGTAAGCATAGTTTCGATAATTGTGAGAATATGACAGAACTATATAAGGGTAATTTATAAAAGTCAGAAATCATATTTCAGTAAATATTTAATTTACTCAAATTTGATATGCAGTATTGGGATGGAAAATTTGGTACACAGGTCACAATTCAACTCAGGAAGCACAATTCTCAAATTAAGGAAATCGGACAAAACCCACAGCCTCCACTCATAATTATAACGGTAATTTACAGAAACCAAAAAAAACGCGGTATTTTAGTAACTATAAAAGACAATTTACTCAATTTAAATGTACAGGATTGGGTTGGAAAAAGTAGTGCGTCGATTAGCAAAATTTTGAAATTAAGATGACAACACCTAATTTAGCTCCGAAACTACTGTAGCAAACTCTATTAACTTTTCCTTTCAACTAAATAGTCTTTAGTTCATATACATTTTTTATTTTAAGCAATGGACTTTTTTAAGTTATAACAGTGATTTTAAAGTGCGTTATTTTTCGATTTTAAACATATAATCTTATGATTTATTTTATTTATTGGCGGCATTCACAAGATATCGTAACGTGTCGTACTGCCATAAAACAACAAAATCTCATAAATTCAATTTTCTCTGCAATCCAACAAAAACAAAAAAATTAAATTTTAAGCTACTGCAGAATTTTATGATTCTCTGATTGCACAACACGTTACAACATTTTATGAGCCGCCTAAATATTTTCTAATATGTAAAAAAAGGTTTTGCATATAAATATTGCGAGCCATTTATCTTTGCATATTTCCGACGGCACTCTTACAGGGTTCTTAAAAATACAAAAAAAATATCGCATTTGCACCCACTCTAAGGTCATTAGGCTATTCAAAACTCTTCAGCTGCATTGAATGTCCGATGTTTTGCCAACAGAGTTTGCAAAGGTTGCACTTAAATATGTATGCAAAAATTGTTGCATTTGCAAACAAAATATATATTTATCTATGTAAGTATGTATATTTATATTTATGTAGTGAACAAAATTGTGTAGGCATTGCCGATGTTGGCACATTAATCGGCTGACCAAAGGGAATTTACAACGCGCTTTGTTCCATTAGCGTGGTATCCATACTTTTGTCTAATTATAAAGGATCTGACAACAGAATTAACAAAAACAACAATGCAGCGCCTTTTTTACATACAGACATATTCTTATGTACCGCATATATGTTTATATGTACATATGTAGACAAAGCCACCTACAGATTTATGTACTTATGTACATAGATGATATGAGAAACGAGGATGAGCCGATTAGCCGCATTAATAGGCACAGATTACCTAGAGCGTGCACATACTCGACATATGCGCTTTACAAACATACATATAATTATGCATACATACATACATGTACCCAGTAGTTCACTGAGACTAGTTCGGAACCAGTTTTTTCTCCTTTGCTTTAACGTTAACGTCTAAAATGCGAAGCAGCAGAATGAAAATCATATGACCATTTTTGTTAAGGTACCAGCATTCAAATAATCAATCAATAATTCGCACTATAACTGCCTATACAAGTTTGCCCTATTCCAATATAAATAGCATGCCCTATTCCTTTGCTTTGCTAACTGACGCCAACTGGCGATATCAAGTGAAGCCAAGTCCTCCTCAACCTGCTCTTTCCAACGTAGAGGAGGCCTTCCTCTTCCTCTGTAACCACCAGCGGGTACCGCGTTAATTATTTTCTGGGTTGAAACGTTTTCTTCCATACGTACAATATGACCCAGCCATCGTAGCCGCTGAATTTTAATTCTCATACAGCTCAATGTTCAATGGTCTGCAGTACGAGTATTCACCTTAGCAAAGTGTAAAGCTCCAACAATGTTTCGGAGAATCTTTCTCTCGAATACGCGAAGGTCGATATCATCCGATGTTGATAACGTTCATGTTTATGAAACATATGTGCAATAGCGCGGATAGAGGCGTGGTTTTCGTTCGTAGACATTATTGTTGGTGTTAATGATGGGCCCAAGATAAACAAAAAAAATTGTGACTGACCGGTTAAGTTCTGCAGCTCGAATTAGCTTTTCCAACATAATGTTAAAGAAGTCGCGCGATATACATAGAATCCCCCTGTCTGAAACCTCTCTCAGTAGCAAACGATTCGCAGCATATAGCTGATTTAAAATCAACAAAGAAATAGTGTGTGTCTCACGGGTATTTTCCAATATTTGAGGTATCGTGAATATCTGGTCTATAGCCATACTGATCGGGTCCAAACAATTCGTTCAAAGAACATGGATGGCGACCTGGCGACTGGTGTACAAGGCTCAAGGCACACTTTGGAGGGAACATTTCTTCACTCTGCTAAATGGTGACAGCGAAATCGTCGCCGGAAAAGTCATGGATCCCGAATCCCAAATCGCCGATGACGTCATTAATATCCCGTCACCCGACCTCGACAAAATTCGGATAGAAATAATGCGGTTAAGGAACAACAAAGCCGCTGGCGCTGATGGATTACCAACTAAGCTATTCAAGAGATAAACACCATTGCCAGATAAAAACTTCGGCAAGTAATTTTTATTTAACAGCACCTCAAAGAAATAAATTTTGTGATTACCATCAAAACTCACTGTTCTTTGCAAGTATGCAAGATTGAAACGTGAACCTGCCATTCACAGCAAAGAATTCCGAGAAAGTCGTTGACGTACCTGCCTGTTCGGTATCGGTCATATTCGACCACTAAAGTTCGGTTCGGCTGCGGTTCGGCTTCGGCTAAAAAAAATTTACCGAATATTTGTCAAATTGGGCTAATTTAAAAATTGTATAAAGTTTTTTTTAATATGCTTCGCTTTGAAAAAAGTCAAAGCAAAGTGGTATTTAAGCGATATAATTTGCGGTAATATTCCTCAAAGAATTTATTCAATAAAGCACGAATCAGACTTTTTAAGAAAAACAATAATAATGTAGAATTGTTAAACATTCAATGAATATTTAATATTTTAGAACTTCAAAATGATTGGTTCATCTTCGGTTCTGTTCGCCATAAAAATCGGTGCTCTGTCGTTCTCTACAAAAAATTCCATCAGGTTGCATCTAAAAGCATTTATGACAACGTAACAGACGCGGAATTTGCCTTCATACATAAAATTAATTAGCCAAATTAAAAAAAAAAATTATATTTTTGCTCTTGAAGATCGAAAAATGATATGCAACAATTTCCTTGTTTGACACAACCATACCAGCTCTCACAAAGCAACATTGCTGCCAAAAGTGAAGAACTAACTTGAAAATAGTAAAAACAAATCAAAACTCCATACACAAAATCTTCTTGGTGAAGATATCTGGAAACATCTGAACATTTTTTTGATAATTGTCCAGAAAATTTTTCCTCGAAGCAACTATTTTAAACTGAAAGCAAATTGATATTCTTCCTTTTTTCAAAAATATTATCTGGAATATATTCATATTGAGAATTTTTTCTCAGATAAATTTGGGTAAAATAATAGTTTTTAAACAACTTAAAACAGTACCTAATGCTATATTAATCGTACAATGGATACTTTGGAAAGGAACGGGTATGGGAGTCATGATTTAAATGATAGATTAGAATGAGAGCAAATACTTTAATAGTATAATTTACAACCTCTATATTTTTGTATTCCGTACTTTGTCTTTTTTTTATTTTTGTATAATTGTTTTTAATATACAAATCGGTATAAATCCGTACACATATGTACTATAAAGTTGTGAAATATTTTTCGTTGCTTCTTAAACAGAATGATGTACGCTGTTCTATAAGATTTGAATTTATAAATCAAAATCTTCAAAAAAAAATATACATTTTTCCCAGATTTTTAGCTAGAATTTTCTGGTAACACCGCACAGCTCATGGAACAGTTAATTATTTTAAGGTTAAATAAGTTGAAAAAAAACTCATTGTCCATATTCACTTAAATTTATCTCCTAGTGTCTTCTTCCTGCTCCCATCTGAAGAGGCCGTTGCGAGGTCCGAGGTTACCACTTGAGGTTAGCATAAATGTTTCTGTTTTTTTTTGTCAAGGTTTTTTAGGGTTACCCTCTCGTACCGGTGAAAATTACATCTTTTTTATTTGTGGCTAGCGAGATTGCCCTCTACCCGTATATGCTCGTTTCAAATTCGCCAGTTGAACCAGAGGGCAATAAATTAGGGCGGAACTAATGGTAGTTCCTCACGGCTTGACAATTCGCTAGTCCGGAACTAGTTCCATTGAGCAGCTGGGAATACATAAATACATACACCCATACATACATTAATACTTACATGCATTTGCATCTACATATATGAGGTGTTTCGTTTGTTTACCAAGGCCGCTTTATTTGCGGCTTATTTGTTTCGGTATCATTACCTTTTGTGCGAAGTGCGCGTTAGCGGTAAATATTTTGCTAAAAATTTTGCCAATGTATCGACCACACCCACACACATGTACATTTCATTACAACTTAAAATCTGCCAAATTTTCAGCTAGCTGCATTCGCTGAGGTTTTACTTTTATTTTAGAATATTCTATTTGCTGTATTACTTTGTTGTTGTCCGCTGCTTCCAATTCATCGCGTTTACATGCTTCACCACAAAAACTCATAAGAGCATTTCTTCTAACATTTACGAGTACTTACTTATTTGCCAGTCTTTTGCTTTTTGCTTTTGTTTTCTAATCATTGTTGCTGCTTCTGTCGAACAATGCCCACAGTAGTCGTCAGTAGCACCCACTTTTTGTTCCCTTTTGTTGGAACCTCTCCGCCACACAAGCGCTGATGAATAGCATGAGGATGTTTTTTATTGTTGTTGTTTTTTGATTGGGCGCAGCCGATTAGGCGCCTTCTTTCACTTTCTATAGAAAAAAGTGTTATAGAAATCGGTATTCACTTTGAAGTTGATAATATCTACTTCTTCGCTGCTTCTTTTTTATAAATAAATTTGATTGCTCATTTTAGTATTTTTTATTCTTCTGCATTAGTATATTTAGTACCATGTATGTATGTATGTTGTTTCAAGGCAAGTAGCTAAAGTAGTACTATCACATTTCATATTTACAAGAATAATTACAGCTATCATACGATCATACACGCGAACAGACACATATACATAGATACATACATATGTACATACATAACAAACTGCGCCATAGGTACATAAGTACATATATCTCTTCTAATGTGGTTCTGCAATAGTTTCTATGTTTTTATTTATTTTTATTTAATACGACTTCGTAGAGTCTAATTCAAACAAAAACAAAAACAAAAAATCACTTAAAAGATATAATTATTTGCATTTCATTAGCAATATGTACAATGTTTGAATACAAAATATTGAAATATTGATATATTTATCTCAAATCAACACAATCTACAAACTCTGTCTTATATTCCATGATTTTGTATAATCAAATAATATTTTTTTGAACAAATTAGTGTCACAATTTTTAATGTTTTCAGTCAATTCATTGAATCATTTTAAGCCCTTATAAAAAAAGACTGTTTTTTCAGATTCTGTTTTATAATTAGGCAATTTGAAATCATTTTTCCGTCTGGTATTTTTGTCATGAACCTCGTAGTTAAATTTAATACTTGTTCTCAGATAATCTGGGAAATGTCCGTTCTTTATATTGTATATAAATTTCATTGTGTAAAAAAATATTAGTTGTTTTACGCTAAACCAATTCAAACTGAGTAGCATTTCTCTTATTGGAGTATCATAAGGTTTGTTTAATACAAAACGCATAGCTTTATTTTGCATTTTTTGCAGTTTATCAATTTGCGAATCTTTCATGATAAAGAAAATTGTAGAACAATATATAAAGTATGGCTCAATTATTGATCTATATACTCTTACTTTATAATAATTACTTAAATATTTACAGGATCTTTTAATAAACCATAGTTTAGTAGCTATTACTATAGATAGATTCAATATTAACAATATTCTTTCTTGTTTTTACCATGTATTTAGTTTTTTCAATATTAATTTTAAGTCGGTTAGCACATAGCCAGACATACAAAGCATCTAGATCACTTTTCAACTTCTCCTTATATCTAATATATTATATATAAAGAACAGAACCCTGGGGCAAGCCAATCTTGACGTCCACTTCCTCTGACAATTTCGAACCAACTATTGTTCTTTGCTTCCGATTTGTTAAAAAATTTCTAAACCAATGCAATTCAACATCTTTAATACCAATACCTGATAGTTTTTCCAATAATATTTGTTGATCTATTGTTTCAAGCGCTCTTGATCTGATACAAGCAGTTCAGATAATTGGGTGCTATAAATTAATATTAAAATCGCCTACAAGAATATTACTCTCCGAAAGTTCACAAGTACTACCTAAGACGTTGCGTAAATAATTTATAAAGTCAGCATCACTGGCGCTAGGTGAGTGATAAACTACTCTTATTTGCCATTTAGGGTTAAAGTGCTGCAATTTGATAAAAATACACCATAGGTTTTTATCTTTTTAGTGATATATTCAATAGACTCATGTACATAGATATGAACACCACCGGTATGCCTACTATGAGAATCACATCGCACTAGCTTATATGCTCGTATGTTTAGCTCTTCATTTGTAATTTTATTTGTCGTACATGTTTCAGCACATAATATTATGGCTGGATTCTTAATTTCAATAAGTTTTTCTAACTCATTCTTATTACTTAAAATACTATTAATATTAAGATATAAACAATTTAGATCATTACTTCTTGATTGCTACTTTCTAGTTTTAGTCTTACTTTCAATGTATTTTTTATATACAGGGCATTCTCTACTAAACGCAATATGATGTACATCCACATCTAATAGCTTTTTTGTTCTAATTCACGACAATTTACACAGCTATAAACATTTGATATACAATCTTTAGCGTCGTGATTTCCTCCACATTTGCCACAGGCTTTTTTGTTAATACAATCAACCGCCTTGTTATTGAATCCCAAGCATTTAAAGCATCTAAATACTGTTTATGCCGAATCCAAAAAACTTTGACAGTTGCCATTGTCCTTTGCGAAGACACAACATTTATTTATTTCAAGTTTACGTATGACTATCTACACATACATTTGAGTGCATGATTTTGATTCGTTAAATTTCCCAAAAAAGAGGTCATTGATGAAAAAGCGTCACCATATTCTTTGCTGTTCGGCCACCGAATTTGAATCTCGACCGGTGTAAGTAACATCATGAAAAAACTTCTCACTAAAATCATTTGCCATTTAAAGTCGGAGTAAAATTTCATATACTTCAAATTGTGGTACAACATCCAGACGCGCACCACAAACTGTAAAAGAAGTGTCGCTAAACCTCAAGGTATACGATGCAACAGCCAATTTATTATTATTATTCTAATAAAAGAATAAATCTAAGGTTTCACGTAATAAACACTTCTTTATTTGAAACCAAAAGATTTGAAGTACATAGTTTCTCAGTTTCTTGAATAAATTCTTGTAAGTTTCCTCCACACGGAGATTATATGGCTTTGCCCTGTCTTCGCTTGCCTGTTTTTCTTGTTACACATCTGTACAATTTTGAAATAGTGACTGTTTACACGCCCATCTCAATTCTAATCGTAATTTTCGTTGACAGTTGTTTCGATGCGATTGGACCTCGCTCCTTAAGTTATGGCCAATGGCCACCCTGGGACTCATAGGTTCACTTTATATTTTACTCTGGCAAGGTTGTATTTAATATATTAAACTTTCAATCCAGAAATACCATTTCTAATAATTAAAATTTGTGTGATGTTTATGTTTTTCTCTGAAATTTGTCACAGTTTGGTTGAAATTGTGCTTCATCCGCATTTTCAGCTAACAGATTTTTGTATATCCAAATTGGGAACATGCAGTAAAAGAATACTGGAAAACCTCGGCAGCCGTTGTCTTGCCACATTTATTTATTAATTAAGAGTGATGTATTTGGTTTTATTAAATCCATTTATTTAATTATATTAACAAAAAACGTAAGGCAAAATACTTAAATTTGTAATTAGTAGTATATACATACATATGTACATATATGTATATCTAGTATAACTGGTGAATATGTTTGAAGGCTTTTAACGATAAAAAAAGTAATCTGAAATAAAAACAAATTTGAACATTTTCAATTATTTTTTATTTATTTTACTTTTGTTGGGCGTTTGCTTCATTCTCAATAGTCATGATTCAATAATGAAAGGTTTGATACAAGGCGAATACATACACGGTGGTGTTATAAATAAAACTGCCAAATGCCTATGTATTTTGTTTTTGTTTCTGCGTAAGAGTGGTCAAAATTTAAATACATTTTGTTTTTGCTTTTACGGCTTTTGAAAGCTCAAACGCAAAAGCAAAAACAAAATACATGCAGGTGAATAAAAAAAAATCAAATCACTGCTCTTATGCAATCACCTTCTATAAATTCGCCTTGGTTTGATACATAAACAGCTTTGCTCCTCACTCTTCACATGACGTCTCCCTTAGCTAAAACATTGTTACTTCTTTGAAAATTTATGTATGAATCTTATCAAAAATTTTTAAATGGTAGTAAAATTAAAAAAAAGGTTTAATTCGTTGACATTTTTCGTAAAGAAAGTGGCAATTTGAGTAAGTATTTTATAAAAATGAAAATATTTTATATAATTCAAATATGTGGTTTTATTTGCAATTCATTAGGTAATTTGTGCATCTAAATCGTGATTGGTATACTGAGTGACCGTTTACCAGCGTTCTTAGTCCGTTAAGTTCCGTGGCGTAGTTAATTTTTCTCTGCACTCGTATGCGAGCGCGAGTTAGCAAGACCTTTGCTGTTTCCTATCTTTTTTATAGGATTTCTTGTCAAAGCCCATTGCTCGTTGTGATCGTATCCCTATTCTTCTTCACCTCCACCCCTATGCCATGGCTTCCTTGCCAAAGTAAGTGGGCATTCCGAATTTCGAGAATTTAAATTAATATTAAAAAAATGAAATATTATAAATAAAAGTTAATATATATCTTTAATTAGGACCTTACAGTGTGTATGCCATTAGAATAGATGATAAGCATTTCTGCCCAAGTGAAATATTAGTGAAAATTAGTGTAAATTAGTTGTTTCTTAGTATGTTGCTATTAACTTGTGTTCCGAACTTCACTGTCGCCGTTTTGGAATGGTTTCCTAATAAAAAAAAGTACTTACTTTGTTTGAAACTATCAATAACCTTGTTTTTGTAATCAAGTGGAAGGCTAAAAGCTCGATTTATGCCATTTTGACTTACATCGCGATTTTTCGGAGCCGACCAAAACGTAAATCAAACGCATAAGAGAAGTCTCAACAATTCTGACGTGGGGAGTTTGTGTGAGTTTTGGTGAATGAATTAATATGGCTCACCTCACAATATGTAATATTGGCGTTCAAAGGAATTTATGTTGCTTGGTTTTTGTAAGAACAAAGAACTAAAGGGTGGTCAAATTTTAAGGGCCGATGTTGAATGTGAACCACACATTTTGACATTTCTCAATTTCAGACTAACTCAATTTGAACATGGAAAGATACACAATCGAGCAACGTGTTAAAGTTATTCAGGCTTATTATGAAAATGGGCGTTCAAATTTCGAAGAAAATCATCTTCAGTGATGAGGCACATTTTCAACTCAGTGGATTCGTCAATAAGCAGAATTGCCGCATTTGGGCGAATGATAATCCAAGAGTGATTGTCGAAAAACCAATGCACCCACAAAGAGTGACTGTTTGGTGCGGCTTATGTGCTGGCGGCATCATCGGGCCGTATTTTTTCCAAAATGAGGCCGGTCAGGCAGTTACTGTGAATAGTGTTCGCTATCGTGAGATGATAACGAACTTTTTATGTCCCGCATTGGAACATATAGATGTGGACGATATGTGGTTCCAACAGGATGGTGCCACTTGCCACACAGCCAACGAAACAATGGCTCTTTTGAGCGACAAATTCAATGGCCGCGTTATCTCACGTGGTGGCGATGTCAATTGGCCACCAAGATCATGTGATTTGATAGCGTTGGACTACTTTCTTTGGGGTTTTTTGAAAGAAAAGGTGTACGTCGATAAGCCAGCAACAATTCAAGAGCTAAAGGATGAGATAATTCGGCACATTAACGGCACAGAACCTCAATTATGCCTCAGCGTCATCGAAAATTTGGACCATCGGATGGAGGTGTGCCGTCGAGGTCGTGGCGGGCATTTGGCCGATATTTTGTTCCATACATAATTGAACCACACCATATGTATTATCATAATAAAAAGAAATTACAATAATTTCCAAAATAATTTGTGTGTTATTCAAAATCAACATCGGCCCTTAAAATTTAACCACCCTTTATATCACATGTTTTTTCCATTGGGAACTACAAAAATTTGATTGTACCAACCATTCCATATATTTACCACTAAATGTAGAAAACTCCCTTTTATTTACTTATAATAATGATATTTGTTAATTAAAATCAATGTTTGCATAACGAAAGAGTTTCGAATCGGAAGAATGCATCAGATATTTCGTAGACTACGAAACATATTTGGATTTTATGGAACTTTTTTTTTTTTGCGTACTTGCTAAAGATTTTTTTACATTCTTCCCCTTTTCTACTTCCTTCGCAAATGCAACCTTCTGTACGGGAGAGCTAGAAATTAGCTGTCATTATGTATCCAACCTTTAACAATTGAATCATGCATAACATTTTATACTGTTGTCAAACTTCAAAAAACAAATCCTGGCCGACAAATCGAGCGAACGATTTCACTTTATAATGTTTGTATTATGTTTTTATGATAATATTCAGAAATACTCGACTCCATTTAATGTTTCAAGAAACAAAATTTAATTTATTTTATTACTACTTTAAACCATTATGTCATCAAAAGTTAATAAAACATGCCTAAATTATTATTAATAAATTGGAAGTATATTTTTAGTCAAGTAATAAATCGTTAAATAATCCGTATTTGTTTAAGGTAAATACTGTTTGTTACGCTTCATAAAAAAACGTCGTATTAAATTTCATGTACATATATATATGGTGAATCTATTTATTTAAAAGAAACGTTGGCTACCGGAGTTATAATATTTATTCAGCCCTATTTTTTTAAATATTTTTATACAGATCTCATTTATGATCTAGGTGATTTCTCCTTTTTTATATTTTATAAACTCATTTTTATTTATAAAAAAGTACCCAAAAATCTAAATAATTTCCAATCGGTCGAACTCATCTAAATATGAATACTATTGTGAAAAGTTTTAGATGATGCCTTAAAATACAATGAATTTTAAATTTTGATAGAAAAACAGTACCAAAATTTGTTTGCGAGAGTGCCAAATTACTATTATTATTGTATAATATAAACTCTGTTCATCCTCCACATGAAAGCCTACCGTCGATTAGCTGGTCATCTTACAGGAATTTTGTTCTAAGATGAAATTTTTTTAGAAAGTAATTTAAATCAAATTCTTACACATTTTTCTACTATTTTCGTAAACATATAGTTCTTCAGTTCTATATAATTTCCAATAGCGATAAACTTATTTATGATAACTGTTTAATATTTTCTGAAACATTTTGAGGAGCCGAACTGGGAAAATTGTGTATTTTAAATTTAAATGCGTCGACGAGAGTTTTTCTTTTGTTTTTCAACCAAATATTATTTTCGTTTACCAAATTACTCAACTTCGAAGAATTCAAAGTTTCGCTATCCAAATCTAAAATACATGTGAAGTGAAAGTTTCTAATAGTAATTAATTGCATTTAATGTGAAATGTTTTTAAAAACGGTTTATGGGAAAAAAACTATTATTATCTATAAAAACATGAAGTAAATTAGTTGAGTTCTTGAAAGATATGAGATTAAAATTTGTATGCTCAAAAATAAAACCGAATTCTTGAGCGTCATTTTATCTTCCAGAAATAAAAATTAACTTTTGAGTTTTATTTATTTTTATTTTTTGTTTTGTAAAATGAAAAACTTTACCACTTTTTTAATAAGTATTTCGTCATCATATGCCATAGCAAAACAAAATCCACCTCGAAATACTATATACATATTAAAAATGTGGTACAGATTTTTGAGCTTTGCAAAAACAGTAAAATTCAAAAGTTAATTTTTATTTCTTAAAGATAAAAAAACACTCAAGAATTGAGTTTTATTTTTGAGCAAAAAAAATTAATTTAAAAAGTAATAATTATTTTTGATGACAAAACTAAAACTCAAATAATTATTATTTTTTATGACCAAAAAAAATTAACTCATAAAATGATGATTATTTTTGAAAAGAAATTAGGAATAGACAAAATAATCATTAGAACGGAGCGAAAAAATAGCACTCAAAAAATTAGGTTTATTTGTGATCAAAAAAGTAAAACTCGACATACATACATATGTACATACATACATACATATGTACATACATATTAACATATTCTAAATCTTTGAAGAACTAAGAATAGTCACAGTTGCAAAACAAGGCAGAATCTTTCTTTGTAATAGAAGGAACCTCTATCTCATGTTACAAAGTACATTTTGCAAAAAAAAAAAAAAACAAACAGTTTCTTCACAGTTACTACTAACATGTTAAAGGTTCAAAAATGTTTCCGCTTAGCTTGAATGAAAAGAAGAAATGGAAACGCAGATGATAAGACAACACATTTGCGTTCGCTTTTGCGCTGAATGCGTCGAAGCACTTACTTTGGAGCAATTAGGCAATTCCCTTGTTTACAATTATACCCCACTTCGTTTAGCCCAAATAATAATAGCTATACACAAATTTGCGTACACATACAGACAGACATACACTATTTACGGCTTTAAGGCTTTATTTGCACTTGTATGTTCATATGTATACGTATGTATGTGTGTATGTATTGTATATTTGCTTTCACGGCCGCCATTTTTGCCGACATTCCCGCCTTGTTACGACGATGCTTTTCATCTCTAATTTAGGCAAATTACGCCAAAGTGTCTATTGGGGAAAGTGTGAGAATTCGTAACAGTGAAAAGGCAAAGTAATTTTGTAATTATTCCGTTGCCTTTCCCGCGCAAAAACGAAAAAGCGGCGGAATTGTTCAAAGTATTTACGCATATACATACATACATACATACATATGTACGTAGTAGTATGTTCCAAAAGTTTCTGGCTGAACTATAAAACTATAGGTGAATCGGGGCAAATTCCTTTGAGAACGAGAACAGCGACCTGGTGACTGATGTCCAAAGCACACTCAAATTATAGAGGGAACATTTTTCCAATTTGCTAAATGATGACAGCGAAAACATCACCGGAGAAGATGAAGATTCCGCGCCCCAAATCGCTGATGGCGGTATTAATATCCTCGTCACGCGACTTCTATAAAGCTCGAATAGCAATAACGCGGCTACAGAACCACGAAGCCCCTGGAGCTGATGGATTACCAGCTGAGTTATTCAAACATGGGGGCGAAAAGCTGTTAAGGTGCATGCACCACCTCATTTCTATAATTATTGCCCAATTCATAAGAAGGGTGAGCCAACAATATGTGCTAACTACCGCGGGATCAGCCTCCTTACCATTTCATACAAGGTGCCATCGAGCGTATTGTGTGAAAGACTTAAGCCAACCATAAACGAACTGATTGGGTCTTATGAGGAAGGACCTCGGCGAGCCGTTTGAGACCAAACGAGGTTTCAGAAGGGTGACTCCCTATCGTATGACTTATTTTAAAACTATGTGGGAAAAGATAACTCAAGCTGCAGCATTAAACCGGTCAGGCACCATCTTTTATAAGAGTGTGTAACTACTGGCTTATGCCGACCACATCGAGGGCAAAACGAACTACCTCCAGTCATCAAATAAGCAGTCACAGCATTCACATCTTGTCTTCCCCGTCACTGTTGACAGTTACAATCGTGACAAAGTAGAAAACGTTGTGTAACTTGGAATCAGCATTAACACCAACCATAATACCAACCTCGAAATCCAATTAAGAATCTCTCTTGCCAACAAGTACTACTTTGGGTATGCAAAAGCCCTCGTTCGGCGAAAGAAAACCAAGCTCTATAAGTTCCTCATCATGCCCGTGCTATGAACACGTTATAAATTTCAGATAAGATGGGCCCTGGAGTGCTCGAGAGAAAGATTATCCGAAAGAGTTTTGGATCTTTACGTCTTTGCGACGGCGAATATCGCAGACCATGGGACGATTTTATAACGACATAGTACAGTGAATTCAGCGTCTACGTTGGCTAGGTCATGTTGAACGTATGGAAGAAAATCCTCCAACCCTGCAAATATTTAACGCGGTACCCGCTGGTGGTGACAGAGGAAGAGAAAGGCCTCCTCTACGTTGGAAAGATCAGGTGGATTCGCCTTCACTTGGTGTTTCTAGCTGGCCAAGGCTGAAATCGGCAAAAATGGTGTAGGCGGTCACAGCGCTCAAAATTTCGAAACCATTAAAAATATTTCTGAAATTTTGCCGCAAAAATGTCTCAAAACACTCACTTAACTAACTTAATGGTCCCTTTGGAAACAATAGATAGGGGTCGGAGTGTTGCTATGAAGAAATAGCCCTACTGATGTTTAGCAATTTTTAAAATCTACAAGTAAAATAACTTAAAAACCGCAAAACATTATAATGATTTACTGAGCATTTATTTTTTGGTTGCGGTGAGCTAGAATGATATCACTCCATCGATTGCTCTTTTTCCATCTTTTCCTCAAAATAAAAAACGACGGTTTATCTCCAATAACAATTGAATGCAAAGATTCCTTCTAACGACTATCAAAAAGAGATAAAAACTGTTTACTCGTCAGCGATCTCATCTTCTATTTTGGAAAAGTTGCTACTCGTTTGTGAACTGCTTTCAGAATTTTTGTTGTTAATAAAATAATAAAATTGTATTTACTTTTCAAACAGTTGGCAACCCCTCAAAATTTTGTTGAAACTAAGTTTTCCTAAACCTCCTTCAGTTCAAATCATATTGTAATGATTCATGTATCTTATAATTTAAGTTTAATTTTAATATTTTAAGCAGGTGGCAACCCACTCCAGGTATATGTATATTTCGAATAAAGCTTCGGTAAATCTTTTTCGTTTCGCACTTTTGATTAATTTTTTAAATAGGTGACAACCTTCTCGAAAAATAATTTTGAAACGAAGCTTTCTTTAAACCTATAGTTTGACGCCCATGCTGTAAAATTCATTTTTATTTATTAGCTTCACTTAATTAACATTTAAAAAGGTGGCAACTTTATTTCAAAACATTTTGGAAATAAAGCTTTATTAAACTTCTTTCGTTTGACACCCTTATAATTTATAACTTTTATTTTATTACGAAAATTTATTATATTTTCACTTGATGTAATTTCTTATTTACATCAAGTGGTAATAAATTTACTTTTAAAAGTTTTAATTGATTGTTTTTTTTTATGAATGAATTGTTATAATATTAATTATTTGTGTTTATGTTTTCTTTTTAAATAAATGTCAGTATATACATAAGTGTATATATAGGTTTTCATTATTTCTATTAATTAATTTTTATTGTTGAAATTTCATATTAAAAACTATCCTAAGTGTTTTCAATATTATGCTATTTTCTATTGTCATTAAGCTAGTGGCGATTGAACTCTATAATGGCAGCATTATTGAAAGCAAAGAATGAAAAGTATGTCAAAACTTTTTCAAAAAATTATAATTGAAAGTTTCAAAATCTGGTATAAAATTTTATGAATTTGTCCACTGCTTCGTAGTTAAAAACTTGAAAAGGAATGACAGAAAATCGTTCTAATTTATTTACATCAGCAGTTTCACCTACCGGAAAAACAGAAGATCAAAAAGAATCATCATAAATCTATTCTCGAAGTTTTCTCTAGAATTTTGGTTCACAGAGTCAGTAGTATTTAACTTAATTTAAAGTTTTGAAAACAATAAAAGGGCACAACCTTCCGCTTTTTAACGAGCTTAAGGTTATCAAAATCCGCTGAAAACTCTTCCGATTTATTACCGGTGTTTTGATTCAACATTCCGATTTCCAGTGCTTTCATATTAACTTTAGATTATGGCGTTGGATTTGAAATGTCAAAATTTGTTTTTTAAACCTAATCTACCGCCTTTATTACATGACATAAAAAGTTTAGAATTAAATGACTGATGTCTGTTTTTTCGTCGGCGACCCGTGTGATCAAATCTTTCAGACTAATTCGTAGGATCTCAGCAAAGGCATTATGAAATTTGTCGTCGAAAACTGGTGGACAAAATGGGATGAGGATCTGGATGCTTGCAATCTCTCAAACGGAACTAGCCTTAGTGTAATTCCTCCCCAACTCGACGAAACAAGAAACGCAAAACAAAATTGGTCCCAAGGCACAAAAACGTTCTTTACCACCAACCAGCCGGATTTATATCCGATCAAGGAATTTTTTATGATGTTACAACAACAACAAAGCAAGTCCCTCAAGCTTTGATCTGAGTCAACGCGCTCAATTAAACAGGCAGTGAACTATAACTGGCGCCCCACGATTTATACGAAATGAAAACATTCACAACGACCTTGGAATACTTGCTTACTTAATTAGCGCTATAACCATAACCACCTAGGCGTTTTTGACTGAGTTCAACAAATCAAGCCAGTTGTTCCGTAAGCATTGTTGAAATTTTCAAAAATCAACACTAAATTTATCCCCTTAAAACCTGTACTTTATTCAACTAAGATTGGGCTAAAAACCGCATACCGAAATTTTTTCTGAAAATTCTAGTTATAAGTTTTAAAATTTTATGTAAAGTTTGATGAACAAAGTTTGAATCTTTAATTTAACCGTTGTTTTGTTGTAGAATGAACAACGTTTTTATTTAAAAAATAGTAATTTAAATTAAATTAAACGAAATAAATAGTCAAAACTTGTGATTGTGTGACTGTGCTATCGTTGTGTTGTGCACTGTATAGTATACGGCTTTGACAACTAAAGTAATGAAAGCAAAAACAAAATACATCCAATTTGACATTTCTAACCATGAGGCGAAATCCCTCAGCTTTTCATTCAGCTCCACCAAAGCGAATTCATATAAGGTGATAGCATAATGATATTCACCATAAAAAGAGCTGTACTGTCCTTTCTCAATAAATGATTAACGGCGGTATAATATATATTGGATTCAGCTGATGAAGTTTTTTTCTGTAGCTGAACAGGTTTGGATCTCGACGCTTAACAAACTTTTTCCTTTTAACAACTCGACACAAAAAAAATTATAAAAATAAAAAAAAAAGATCCGTACGTCATGCGGACTGTGCCCCTCGTGTCGGTTGGGCGGGAAAGAGGGTAACCGTTGGGCTTATTATTGTTATTATTATTATCTCATGAGCTGAGTTTTTGTTCTTCTTTTCTTATATGGGATGTTTTGTTTACACAAACAAAATACATGAATAGTACTGGGCGAATTCAGATTTTGACGTTTCACTCGCAAAATTACACAAACAAAATACATGAACAACACTGGGCAAATTCTTGTACACAAATTGCACAAACAAAATTCACAACGGATTCGCATTTGTTATCTTGCTGTCACTTTCTATGGGACCACATGGTACTTGGCCTTGGGTATATGAATTCACCTTGCACTCGATTGAATGTTGCGAGAGCATTTGCACATGTTTTTATGGAGATGTTCACTGGCTCACAGCTTAAATGACGTAGCGTTTTTTACACAATTTACAATGTTTTCTTCTGCTAAATCTGGTTTCGTTATTGTTTTATAAAAAATCTAGTTCATTCAACAACATAAGTTTTAAAAATATCAGAATTTAGGTTTAACATAAGTACTTCGGAATATTCTTCCATTATATGAAAGAAAATGTGCGAGACCATTACAAAAAAATTATCAAAAAACAAAGATTTAGCTAAGGAAATTATTATGAATGTATAAAAAAAATTACTGTATCATTTAAGTTGTGATTCACTGTATAATTTCGCTCTCTTAGGCAAGCATCTTTCCGCAACATTTCCTTTGCCACTTTATGGAGTACAACAATATTGCGCAACATGTTTACAAGCGGTAATTTTGCCATCAACTGTTAATATAAACTTCCTATTCTGGCAACAATCGTATTTCATATCTGGCAATTAGAATCGAAATTCTTAAAAACGAGGTTATTTTTATTTACCTGCCTGCCCTTGAATTATTAGAAATTAGAAGGGGAAACGCGATTTGTACTGCAACATTGCTCGTTGGGGACCCGTCCGCTATCAGCTGTCGTTACCGCTGTTTCGCCCCAACCTTTTATCACGAAATCGCCGGCACATTCTTATTCGACTGTTTTTAATTGGAGGATAGCTTAAAATTTTCCATATTTCCAAACACAGAGGTCATTCAAATAGAAAGACTACATAAAGTATACACACAATGTCGTTCCTCGCACGAGCACTGTTCAGAAACGTAAGTGAAGCTGTCTGAAGTAATTACGTAATTGCCAATTATTTCATGTTTTCTCGTGTCTTTAGGTGCCCACTTTGTGCCAGCGAGTCGGTCGGCAACAGATATCCGCCGGGCGCCTACTACACCAATGTAAGTTCTTCAAAAAAGCGTCTATATCTTTCCAGACATATTAATAACGCATTGAATTAAATGTATATATGTATGTATATTTCTTGATTATTTATCATATAGCCGCACCACTGTCGGCGGTCAAAGTACAGAACCCTGCTCCTGATTTTAAAGGACTAGCTGTTGTGGGTAATGATTTTCAAGAGATAACACTCGCCGACTTCAGAGGGAAATATTTGGTGTTATTCTTCTATCCTTTGGATTTGTAAGTTAATTTAACTGGTCTTATCGGTTGTTGACCCTTAATTGATGACCTATGTTTTATTTTAGCACTTTCGTCTGCCCTACTGAAATTATTGCATTTAGTGAACGCATTGAAGAGTTCAAGCAATTAAACGCTGAAGTGGTTGGTGTATCTGTAGATTCGCATTTCAGTCATTTGATTTGGTGCAACTCGGCCCGCAAAGATGGAGGCCTTGGCGGCCTTAATTACCCACTTCTTTCAGATTTAACTAAAAAGATTTCCAACGATTACGACGTACTCCTCGAGAATGAAGGCATTTCATTGCGCGGTACCTTCATTATCGACCCTAATGGCATTGTGCGTCAATATTCTATAAACGATTTACCGGTCGGACGCTCTGTGGACGAAGTGTTACGCCTCATTAAGGCATTCCAGTTTGTCGATGAGCACGGAGAGGTGTGCCCAGCTAATTGGCATCCAGAAAAGAACCCAGATACCATAAAGCCGGACATTGCCGATTCGAAGGAGTACTTCAAAAAGCACGGATAAGTTAGTTTGGTCTGTAACTTTAATTCATACTAGATCTTTTTCTCTTAATATAACAACTTTCGATTTATAAGTGTTGTGTTGGCGAAGGTTATGACAAAAAAGTAAAGAAATATCAGA
Source organism: Anomoia purmunda (assembly GCA_951828415.1). Taxonomy (NCBI): domain Eukaryota; kingdom Metazoa; phylum Arthropoda; class Insecta; order Diptera; family Tephritidae; genus Anomoia; species Anomoia purmunda. The sequence continues at coordinate 130,390,424 of OX639993.1, read as the reverse complement.
AAATTATACCATCAATGTAGTGTTATTATTTATAGCTTTATTTGGTGAATTATTTAACTCGAGAACTAGATCTGTGTCTATAGTCACAAAATAATGAGAGAAAAAGCAACTATGAAGAGAAAATCAAAGCTGGTTAATATAATATTCAAACTAGGTCAAACTTATGCTATTTTATAATTTTTATCGCATTAATTTAAATGCAGTTTTAGTTAATTAGGAAATGGTATCCATCCAGTGTTCCGAGCTGGCAATTGACACAGGGTTTATAATAATGTAATCTTCGCAAACATTTTAAAACCACTTTCAGATGGCCGGCGGCGGTGGCGGTGGTGGTTGATTCAATGCAGGCATACCGGGCGGAGGTGGCGCACAGGGCGGTGGTGGTGGTACACATGGCGGTGCTGGCATGAAACCAGGACCGCCCCAACCACCGAATCCTGGTGGCATTAGCCCGCTGTTGGTGCCAGGTGGCGACCACGGTGGCAATGGTGCTTGCGTACCTGGTGGTGGAGGGAGCAGTGGCGGCATTGGTCCAGTACCAGGTGGTGGTGGCGGCAATGATGCACCCGGTATGGGTGGTGGCGGTAAAGCTTCACCACCAGGTGGTGGTGGTGGTGCCGCAGTAATCCAGGGTGGTGGAATCAACGGTGGCATTGGGGCAGATGTGTTACCCCAAGCTGGTGGTATGGGTGGTGGCGGCGGTCCGGTATGCATAGGTGGCGCGGGCGCTGGAGCCGACTGCGTGATTGTTGGTGGTGGCGCTTGTATAGCTAGCGTTTGGGCTGGCTTTTTATCAAACAGACTATAACCACGATTCAGATGTACCTGTGCTAGTGGATCAGCGGTTGTTTTCTGTGCACTTGGCGGTGGACCCTCACCTAATTCCGCCATTAAACTCATGTATTCCTCATCAATTTTAGCCTGCGAATCTTCAGTGACAACCTCGCCTGCTGCGCCAGGTCGTTTGCTACGACAATCCTTAGAAATATGGCCGGCCCCACCACACGAGGTACACACAATGCTATTTGTTACATTAGGTTTGTCCGGACATAACCAGGACTTATGCTCGCTAGAACCGCAATTTGTGCAACGCTGACAGTCAGTTTCGCGCAACGTGCCATTCAATTGTGCCAACTCCCTCAACTGCATGCGTCTCAAATCATTGTGGCCCTCTGGCACTTCAATACCTTGACGTATAACATCCTTGATTTTATCTACAGCTTTCTTTACTGCCTCAGGATTTGGTGCAGTAATAAATGCATGCAATGGCTCATCTTCACCCGGCAGAGGTTGGCCGTCTTTTCGACCGACCTTACCTTCCTTAACAGAACCCTTGCCACGAATTATAATCTTTGCGCCCGTCTCCTTCTCCATCGCTTTCAAAGTGTTACCACGTGGCCCAATTAACAGGCCAACAAAATTTATGTCTGGATGCTGCTCCTGTGGTATTAATACTTTGTCGCTAACACGTGTGACTGGCGGCCTGCAAAAACAAAATGATATAGTAAAACAAAATCCTAAAACCTAAAACATTCAAAGCGTAAGTTACTTGTAATCAGCCGGCGGTTTGAATTCAGGATTAACGCTTTGCATTTTCTGAATCAATTGATGGCGGCGTTCTTCCAGTCGCTTGCGAAAACGGAATTCACGTGTGTTCAACCGTTTGCCATCAGAACTATAAATCGGTTCCGGTGATGGTGATCTGTGAACGATAAAAATAAAAAATGCATGTTTTTGAAATAGTTTCCAACACCTGGCTAAGGCTACAAGACTTGTGTCATTATAATGCACTCAAGTTTTACTAAAATTAAATGCTATTGTGTAATATATAAATAGCTTAATCTATTATTCCTATGCATATCCTGAAAATTAATTTTGCATTAATTAGCTATTAAAATAAAAAATCGTCTGGTTAGTTAAGTTTCATTTCACTTTTGCTAGGGGGTAAAAGAGAAAAATTTTAATTAATAGCGTTTATTAATTATTGATTGAAATATGGCCGTTGTACACCACTGTAATTTCCCCAAATCTAATTCAGCTTTCGGATTTTTTAAATCGTTCGTATGCCGCGTTGCAAATAAATCTTAAGGCTTATCTCAGCCTTATCTGCATTTAGCCATGAAAGAGAAAACGTGTATTTGATTAATACAGATCTGCTAAAGTAAATTCAAATAGTAATTAGTGTATTTTGTTATTCATATTCAAACCATTCCAAATCCAGATTATAATTATTTTAAATATTTTCTGTTTAAAGTAAAAGCTTTGTATTTTGGAGTGGAGCTAATTTTAATGCTGATACGAAAGCTGCATCTAATGCTAGAATTACATGTAGATTTTTAGAAAGTATTCCAGTATTGTGGCGTTGCCGAGGATCCATGTACGAGAGATACTTAAGAAATTTGGTGAACACTAAATACGTTATGCAGAATTTTACGATAGGGTAAGCATACCAGTTGTCAGACATTCCCGTAATAGTCGGACTATTTTCGTTCATGGTCGAAAAATAAGAGATACACTATGTTTGACGAATTAAACTAAATTCGGTCATCAATATGGTAGTATCTGTAAAGTAAATGAAAAGCACATTTCTGGTCAACAAAGATGGAATTTTGTTGAAAATAAAGCTCCTCAGAAAATATGAAAGTTTACTACCGATTTGAGGACAAATATAGTACTAGTCCTATTCTACAGGACTGCAAACTTTTTCAAAAATCGTTGCGGTTCGGTTCAGTGATTCGAACTACTTTGAAGAAATTTGAACCATTGCCAGACCCAGTTCGTGAGAGCCTCTGATCCGCGGTGCGGGTGGGTTCAAATCGTTCAATTTTTTTTTACCCCATGCTTAAAAGCAGGCGCCGTAGTTTTTGGATTTTTATTTTTTTTTGGCTAAAAAAAGATAATCGTTATACTTAGATTTTCTATTTTTTCGATCATGTTTTACCGGTATTTTGTGATATTTTTTTTCGATCATAAAGCATATTATTGTCACCGGCGACAGATTTCTTTATGTATATTATGACGATTATTTTTAATCCAAAAAATAAAAATCACAAAATAACGATCGAACTTGATCGAAAAAATAAAAATATAAATCGAAGAATAGCGATTGTTTTTTTCGAAAAAAAAAACAAAATTGAATAATAAAAATAAGGTCAGATTTTTATAGAATAAGGCATATGGAAAAACTCGTGTCAAGCTCGTATAACTATTGCAGATATTTTAAAGTTTTTGGGCCAAAGGCATAGCATTAAAATTAGGGAATTGAATAGTGTTCGATAACAGTGAAAATGACAGTTGAGTTTTCGAAATAGTCCATTAACCATGGAATGGAAAATGAATATTCATCTAATTTACGTGAAAACTAATTAAAAATTAATAATTTCACTAATAAGTGTAACCTTTTTTAGGCTAGATTCAATGTAAAATTGTGCTTTAGCAGTTTCTCATTTTAAACCGAACTGAAACATTTTTTTGTCGTCTTCGTTTCAATTTTGAGACTTTATTTTTAATGGTTCGGTCCCTGGCTCGGTTCAAAGGGTGAAAACGGGGACGGTTCAGTTCAAAAATTGGTTTGCAGCCTTGATAATCTAATCTGAAACGTTACAGAACGATTTTAAAATCATCGAATTTTTGAAAAAAATCGGACATATTCATCTACTAAGGGATAATATAAGTTTTATAATCCAATTCTTAAGTACATATTTTATTCGATGAAGAGTTTCTCATGCCAAATTAGTTCTATAATCAGTCACTAATAGAATCTGATGCGAAATCAAAAAAAAAAAAAAAAGCTTCAGTAACAATCCCTCGAATTGTGTGGAAAATGCTTATAACGAGTATTTTTTCTTGTGCAAATCAAGGGCATAGTTGCGTCCCAAAATAATAAAACGTCATTTAAAAACATTTATCGGATTAAAGATTTCAAAAAAAAAATGACACGACTTAAAAACATTGGCTACGACGCCTGTCTTCATTTTTAGTTTCATCTCAAATATCCACCCATTAATCAAATTCAGAATTATGTGATAAAATAATTGGTATGATTTTTAAAAGTTACGGTATTTGTGTTTAGGCATTTCAAAATGTTACCTTGACTCTACAGGTTACTGAGATTAATTGCGAAAAATCAAATTTGTTCATAGAAAGCAAAGAAATATCACAATTTTTCCAATGTCGGACAGCTGAAGTTTTGACATATATCCGAGCACAAAAAGTGTCCGATACTAACGCCATACGGAATTTCTAAGCATATCACAAACAACTAAAAAAAATTTCTAAAAAAAAAATCCTATTGGCAAAATACTTTTAACAAGCAAACGCAAACGTGCGTTATTAATTTGGAAAATTGATTTTTAAAGGAGTGAACATGTTAGGTGTCCGACAACTAGCACCTTTACCCTGGAATATAGGAATTTGCATATGATGGAATCAAGGGTCAAAATGCTACGCGTAAATTAACCTCAAATATCTGTTTTCATCTAACTTCATGTTTAACTTAACACATTACATATTAATATAACAGTTTATGTGCTTGACAAAATGGTAATTATTAATGATGCTTTTTACTTTCAAAGCATCACTTAAACCTGTTTCGATTTCTCATCACTCATATAAAGCGGTTGTCCTGGAAGACGAACACGATACAGCTGTAAGGAAGTAGATTCCTGCCTCCCATTTAGGCTGCAGATGTATGAGAAAGCAACAGTCAATGTTTGTGAACAAAGTAATTCAAACCTTTCTTCTGGATTTTGCGGTATTCCCAAATCGCCAGTACGCAGTTTGCGGCTAATTTCCTCAATTTCCAGTTGAACTGCAAATAGAACGGATTAGAAAAAGAAAAAGTCGAGGCATGCCTCTATATTAGTAAACGTCACAAATTTTTCTTTAATATTTCAGTAACTGTATATAAAAAAAAAAACAATGTAAGAATAGGCTTCATTATTAGATATTTTTGTTTTATACAGTGTAGGTATATGCGGATATTGCAGTCGATGTTGCATGATTTTGCTATTGTTTGGCGATAACTCAGCTAGCACAAAATTTGTTTGTTTTCACTCAGAACACTGGCGTAGTTTGTTCCACTATTAATACTTACATATTTGTTGGTAAAAAATTAATAAAAATTTTAATAATTATTCGTGAATTCAACAATTTCAATAATGTGATTAGAATGGAAATTATAAATAATTCAAGTTACATTAAAGACACTACATCAAAATCCCATGTGTGGAAGGTTAAGATAGCAATAATTCGCTTCTCGTTATGGTAGGTCTGATATGATCCGTGCATCCTGTGCATACGGACGGGAGATGGCTGTTAAACCTTAAAATTTTTCAAGAATCTGATTAGCGTTAGATTAGCTGCTAAAAAAAATATGTACTTAAATTAAAATATAAATTCCAACTAAACCCACATATGACAATCATATTCGTCATTGTTCGTAAATGAATATACGTTTTGTAGTTTCCCTTAAAAAAAAGCGATAGGTTAATAAAGGATTGTATAGAAGAACAGGAGATTTTGAATTTAGTTTTCAGCTACCGTTGGGCTGCAATCTCGACGTGTTTCAGTGAAGGCACGATCTGGGTTCGTTTATATGAAGTTCGATGAATTCTTGCTGTTTTACGTTTTGATTATTTTTTTTTTTTAGTGTAAGTTTATTATTAAAACTAATACTATTTCTATTGCGTGCAATATTTCTTATAAAAAATGAACCAAGTAGTTGAAAATATTTTGTAAACTTTACCTAAATATGCCTCCTGTTGTGCAGTGTCAAGTGTTGGTGGCAAGATTGTGGGCATTCCAGGAATAAAAGTTTTGTCATTCTCCGTACCACCCCAACGTGATCTTTTGCGCTTTTTGCGATCCGTACCGTCTTCTACAATAAAAAAATAAAAGTAGTAAAATGAAAATGTCATTACATTTTGGTTAACACTTACGTGAATTTTCCGAGTGTCCATTACTGCAAGAGTCGTTGCTATTTGAGCATTGGAAAAGAGCCGCAAAGTTTTTTGTAGAAGTAGTGCTATTCATTAATTCTTGAATAGTCTGAGTTAAATCAAATCCCCGTTCACGGGATTCTTCTTTTATTGCGCCCAAACGATGATCGCGACTACTGCGAAAATCAGCATCGACTGCATTACCTTGACTATGATCATGATCTCTGCTGGTATGTTCGCGTCTTCGATTTTCAAAACTGCGACTTCGTGATCGACCTCTGCGGTCACGGTCTCGATCGCGTCTATCGGAACGGCTAGGTGAGCGGCGTTTCCGACGGTTGTCATAGTCTCCACTACGCGATCGACTACGTCGAGAATGACTACGTGAATGACTTCGTTGAGAACGCGAGTTGCGTTCTCGGTCACGGTCACGATCACGACTGCCCCTTCTGCGATCGCGGTCATGATTTCTTTCTCTATCACGATCCCTATCTCGATTACGATCACGATCACGATCACGGTCTCGATCTTTTTTATGGTGATCTTTTTCTCGGCTATCATGTCGACGATCGCGCTCCTTGCTATCTCGGCCGCGTTGACGCTCGCGAGATCGGTCTCTGGAAAAAATATACAAACATATTTATTAAATGAAAAAATTTTAACAAGTTGTAGTATACCTTCGCTTTCGGTCCTTATCTCGTTCTTTATCCTTTTCCCTACCATCACGGCCATGATGGTCTTTCGAACGCGAACGGGAGCGTTCTGAATTTTCATGTCTACCACGATGATCTCGTTCCCCATGACCATTATCAGATTGCGGCGGATTCATTTCTCCTACCGACGAACGTGGAGGAGTGTCACCCATTTCGGTTTCAACACAGTTTATCGTTTATTATTATCTTGAGCACAATTTTTTTAATATTTGTCTGCAATTTCACCAATGAAAAAATTTTCACATCTGAATACTCACACGTCAAAAAAATTATGCATGACTTCGAACTTCGAAATGGATGGACGATTTATCGAACTCAGAGTTGCATCATCAAACAATTGCAATGCTGCCAGACTCGCTTCGCATTACGAACAATGTTCCCTGCAAGAACATGCTGCAGAATTTCCAAAGCATTCTCAGTCATGATATCATTCACAGAATATTTACGGTAAAATGATTGTCAGTTATAGTAGCGCAAAAGGCCATTTTGGCTAATTTCGCTTATGCGAGGAAGAGACATTTAATTATGCACGTATTTTAGAAAAAACTATCATGAGTCCGGATTCGTTCGATGTTATCTTTTGAAACAATTTATTAATTATACCGGTACGCCATTGTTACTTCTACTTACGTAGAAGAGTTAACTTAGTAAATCAACAGGTTTAATTAAATCAACTAATTTCATTCGATTGTTCGTTTGTGATCTGGAAGAAATGGTTCCAAATGGTCATTTTCAATTCTCAATCATCAATTCGAAATGGTACTTTATCTCCAAACGAACAAATTGTCTGTCAACACTGCATACTTACGTTATAATGCAAACCTGCAATTGCTCCACGTGCATTGATATGAAATGTCAAATTTGTATTTGTATTTAGCTTTCGTTCTATCTGCTGTTGTTGAATTGCCTAAATTTATTAATTTTTATTCGTAAAAAGTTGAAAAATAAGAATGGGAAAAGGGAAGAAAAACAAGAAAGCTCTCGCGGAGCAAGTTTATGCGAAGAAAAATAAAGTAGAAGCCAATACAAATCCATTTGCGACGGCGAGACCAGCAACGTCAAAGAAACTTAATCCTTTCGAAGTTCATATAAACAAAGAGAAATTCCAAATTTTGGGACGAATTTGCAAGCACGATAGAGGATTGCCAGGTGTATCTCGAGCCAAAGCTGTTAAGCGGCGTCAAGAAACACTTGGAGTAGAGTACCAGCAGAAGAACAAAACGAATCAATTTCGAGATCGTAGAATAGGCAAATTTCAAAGTAATGATCAACTAAGTGAAGACGTTATCAATGCACGTTTTATTGCTGCAAGAATAGAGGAACTTAATCAAAGTAAAACATCAAGGTTTAATCTAAACGACGATGAGATATTGACACATCGTGGTCAAACATTAGAGGATATCGAACAGTTTCGAGACGAACGCTCCGATGATGAAGACTTGGATGATGAAAAATTAAATGGTTTGCTATTCATAGGTCTTATATTTGAAAAACTATTAATATTCGATTTTATTTAGCTGAGTTTACTGAAGCTGCTCAATTTGGTGGAGATCCCGCGCTGGTGAAAGACCGGCAGACTGCCATAGATGAAATGATCGCAGAGCAAAAAAAGCGAAAAATAGAGAATGCAAAAGAAAAAGATGAAGTGCATAATTTAACAGAAAAATTGGATTCAAACTATAAAGAACTTCTTGGTTTGGTTGATCAATTGTCAAAGAAAGAAATGCTCGAAAAGCCCAAACCAGACGACTATGACACAGCCTTGAAAGAAATGATTTTTGAACCTAGAGGCGCAGTAACTGACAAACTATTGTCGGAGGAAGATTTGGCTAAGAAGGAAAAGGAAAGACTTCAGGAATTGGAGGAAGAACGTCTGAGACGAATGCGCGGGGATGAAGATGTTGTAGTATCTACAGTAAAACCCAATCACCGATCAGCCGATGCGCTTGATGATGGCTATTTCGGCTATGCAGTAGAAGAGGAAGATGAAACTTTGGCATACACTTTGGATGGTTTGTACATCAAAATAGTTTTTTTTTACGATTTTCCCCTGAATATTTATGTTTTTTCCCAAAGGTGAGTTAGGAACGAAGTTGATTGAAAATGATTCTACAGAGCTAGAGCAGGAATCTATCGCAGTCGATCATAATGAGGAAAAAGAGGAGAGCGAAGTGGAAGAAGAAGATGGTTCAGAGAGTGAAGAAGTCGAAGAGGACAATTTAAGCGATTTAAGAATCAGCGATACTGAATCGGAAGAAGATGAAAGTGGAAAAAATTTATCACAAAGTAGGGTACAAGAAAAGAAAGCCGGCAGTAAGAGTGAAAAGAAGAAAACTGAATTAGAGGAATATTCAGATTTACCGTACACATTAGATATACCTGATAATTACGAAGATTTCAATAAATTGTTAAATAAACGGAAACCCAGAGAACAAGGAATAATAATTGAGCGGCTTATAAAATGTAACCATCCAAAATTAGATGGCATAAATAACAAAGAAAAGATGGAAAAACTGTTTGCCTATTTATTGCAATATGTAAATGAATCATTTACAGAAGCCTCTCAAGATGACATAGCATCACAATTTCAAATATTAGGTGCGCTTAATCCACACATGTACGATTTAGTCCACATGAATCCAGAAAAAATGTCTAATACGCTGTTGGACGTTGTCAAGGAGAAACACGATAACTATCGTAAAAACACTAAATTATTCCCGCCACTCGAAACGCTTATTTTCTTCAAACTTGTCTCCAACTACTGCAGTACCTCGGATTTCCGTCACGCAGTTGTTACGCCCTGTTATATATTTATACAACACATATTGTCAAAGGCGCGCATGAGGACGCGTCAGGATATAGCTGGTGGTTTATTTTTGGTAACCGTTGCCTTCGAATTTTCACGAATGTCCAAGCGTTTTGTGCCAGCAGTACTTAACTTTCTACTTGGTATTGTTTATCTGAGTATACCAAAACGACCTGTCGAAGTACTGAAAATTTTACCGCCTTTTCAGAGCACTGGCCCAATGAACAAGTTGTTGGCAATTGCGAATATCGATGAGAAAGAAACATTAAAAGATGAGTTATTGACGTCTGAAGATTTAGTTTTAACAACTTTTTCAATAGATTTCAAAGTAAGAGCTTTAAATACGGCGCTTAAGCTGATAAAGGATATTATATCAAATTTTGAAGATAATATTGGTTCAAACTATTTTGCGGCACCATTTTTGGGTTTGTTGCAGCGTCTGCCGGTAGATATTTACCCAGAATTTGTACGTGCAAATTTTGACTGTGTAAATAGAGTATTAGAAAAGGTTTCCAAGAAAAAGTTGACCAAAATTGTGCCTCCTGAAAAGAAACCAAAGGCACTGCGGCTGCTTGAACCGCGATTCGAAGTGATATACGATGACAAACGGCGGCCACGTTTAAGCGAAGAGAAGGTGGAAAGAGCGAAATTAATACATAAGGTCCGACGTGAAACTAAAGGTGCTATACGGGAGATACGCAGGGATACTGAATTCTTGCAAAAGATGCGTATACAACAACAAATCCAGAGGTATGTCTTTCGATGCTCATTCGAATACATTAATGTTTTTAAATATATAATTTTCTTTACAGTGACATGGAGCGCAAAGAAAAAGTCAAACGTATCTATCAAGAAGCATCCGTGCAACAAGGTGAACTCAATGAGTTGGATCGTCTTAAGAAACGGAAAAAGTTTTAGTAGTTCTAAAACTCAGTTGTACATACTTATTTGTATACATTTTACTGTGTAAATACTAGCTGGCCAGGAGAGCTTCGCTACTCCCTACAAGTACATATTTTAAAATTTAAACAAATTGCACTGTGAATATGGGGTTTACTCGTAGAGATATTTTGCATCCAGCGCCAACTATCGGCTAATTTTTCAAATAAAATTATTATATTTACAAATGTGGCCAATATATTGATCTTAATTTGAATCAAATCGGACTGTAAATACGGTTTCTAGAAATATCTCCATAACAGCGCCATCTATCGGAATATTTGTTTAAACAATAGACACCTTTGGAAGCACGTCGTATAAATTTGAGCTATTGTTGTAAAACATAAGTTTATAAGAAATGTTGCTGAAGTGACAATCCATAGCCGGATACAGTAAATCGGGCTCGTTCCGATATCGTAGAACCGATTGTCGATAGTTATGCGATTTGAGTACAATCGGTACAGTAGTTTTCAAATCTATAAACTACATAAATACCAACAGACATACTGTGCCTTTTTATATACATGTAATATGTAACCCGTCAGACATTATCCTGCCTTTATATATGTAACCAGAAATCGTATTTATGTATTAAAATTGACTTTTTAAACAGATGACAGCTAGGCTGTTGTTAAAAATCGACTATTCGATCAGTCGATTAGCTTCTTTTGCGATAGTTGGTAGTCGAAAAGCAACTATTCGATTAACTGTTCATTTTCGACTAACCGCTCAGCATTATTATAGTTGAAAATGGGTTTTATCAATATGCACAAACATTCAAGCAAATATAAAACACAAAATAGTATTGAAAGAAAACAACTATTCGAAACATCGACTACTCTGCAAAAATTGCTTAACTAAATCGAAAATAAGTTATCGATTGCACGTACACTCATTCCTGCCAACGATGAGAAAAAGCCATAATTTGATACCCGATGCCCATACAAAACTAAACGCGAGACTGAACACTAGTTTGATTTAATTTTTCCGCAAATATAACCGATAGTTATATATCAGACGCTTTCTGGGTTATGGTTGGTTAGTCGAAAGGAAACGATTTGTCGATTAGATGAAGTCGACTATTTTTTGCTGATATATTAACAGATTTGTCGACTAGTCGATTACAAGAAAATGTAGGTATGAACCAATACAGATAAAATACGAGATTGCACATTCCACGCTGAGAGCAACTGATAGTGGCGTAATAACAGCTAGAGTAGGAGAGAGCAAAGTAAAAATTCTAAAAAAGAAGAGGAAGAAGCGGGCATACAGCAGAATGATTGAGCAGTTTTCTTACCAATGTTTCTGTAAAATGCTTTTATTTCGTCAGCGAATGGGTGGATGCTGTCTAATCGACCAAGAGAGGATTAGCGGTCCGTGGAAGGCCCAATCTTGTATTCTATCATTTTTGATCTTTTCATTCAATCAACGAAAAAAAGCAATAGTAACGTGTTGACCATTCTTATTGTTTTATGTTCTTTGTGCGATATTTGCGTAGAGGCAAAATGATTGAATCGCATCGTGCGACAGGCTTTTACTTCTAGTACTAATATAAAAGTCAATTAAGAAAAAAATTAGAATTCGCTTGAAACCCAACACATATATCAAGTACTAACCGCGAAAAAAACGTTAGGGAATTTTTTTCAAAATCTTCCTTATGATGTAGAAATGCACCTAGAAGAGCTCTGGAGAAGTGAAACCTCTCCTAACGGACACCTCTATTAGACGGGCATCTCCTTTGAGCGGTTAGTTTTTCCTATACCAGGTTTTAAGTATACATTTCGGAACAAGTTACCCTCTCCAAAGCGGGCACCCCCTTGGCCGGACGTCGACAGTCATTTTCCAAAAAATTTACAAAAAACCTCTTATCCCTATTCTGAATAGAAACTTCTGGGGAATTTATTCACATCAACCATTGCCTTAATGTGGGAAAGGGAAAAAATTCGTGAGGAGTTTCTATTCAGAATTAACTTGTCTATTTAGCGGATACAAACTCCAGACAAAATATGGGTATGAACAATATATAAAAAAATATATGTAAGTGAACAGTTGGTTACATAAATACTTACTAAATGGATAAAATGTGATGTTACTTATTAATGAAAATATGAAAACTATTTATGATAATAGCCCTGACAAACTGAGAGTATTCAAATTCACTCTAAAATTGCAATTCCATATTTAGAGCCGTTCTTATACTGGTGATTGTTTATCAGTAAAAGAAACCTTAATTTATATTAAAAAAAACTCAATATGAAAGTGACTTATTTTTTGCTTAAAAATCAAAGATGTTTTTCACCAAATGTGACCTTAATATATGTATGCATGTATAGTATCTGCGCTAAAATAAATATTAACAACATTAAGGTACAATTTATCTTCTGAATCTGTATATAAACTCTTATTAGTTTAATTAATTGAAAACTTACATTTATTTTTTATGCAAAACTAAAACTAAAAAAAATAATCTTTATCCTAACCAATAAATTTCATATTTAATGAAGATGATAACTAGAAGAAAAAACAATCCCTCAACTACAAAGAGTTTAAAAAATCATTATTTTTGTTTTGTTGTTATCTATTCGTTTACGTGTGTTTTTGGCAATATGAACTTAAGTGTTTTCTTTATGTAACTTATGTAGGTATCCTTGTACGTAATTTATTTTAAACAAATATTGATTTTTTGATGCAATGCGAATATAGCCTTTTAGGTTATTTTTTAAACTCTTATTTTAGTCTGAGTGCTCAAATTTTTGCTTCTGGTTATCATCTGCGTCAAGTATCAAAGTTTATCAGATACAACTTTAGTTAAGATAAAAAAATAAAAATAATTTTTAAATAAAGCTTGAAGTTTTGGGAATGAAGGAATTCTTAAATTAGAAGTCAAATCATTTAAGAATATTAATAATCCAATGAATTATTTTTGTTTGAGTTTGTAACCATGAAGAGGATCATCTTGTTTATAAAAAGTAATAATCTATTTGGTAATCATTAGATTTAAAAATCATCATACGTCTGCATATATGTAAGTACGTAAGTATGTACATTAGGGTGACCCATACATGAGCAAAAAAATATGTTTATTACCCAGTCATTTTTTTCATATTACTAAAATATACACAAATATTAAATTTATGATCATGGGAATCCGTGCCGACTTGACTTCAAGGTTTTGCTTCAGAGAATATCAAGATGAATTCATATACATATGTAGTAGTTACTAAAGCAGCCGAATTTTTTTTATTCACCTACATGTATTTTTTTTACTGTTGCGAATGAACTTTCAAAAGTCGTAAAAGCGAAAGCAAAATGTGTGTAAATTTTGGCAACTCTTCTGCAGAAGCAAAAAACAAGGGAATTTTGTAGTTGTCTTCTAACGCAGAGGAGTCCGTCCTGTTCCTCTACCGCTACCAGCTGGTACCGCATTGAATATTTTCGGGGCTGAAGCGCTTTCGTCTATTCGCACGGCCTGTCCCAGCCCACGTAGCCGCTGTATTTTAATTCGCTGGACTATGTCTACGTCGCGGTGAAACCCATACTGCTCATCGTTCCATCGCCTTTGGTATTCGCCGTCGCAATCCGTGGAAATCTTGCATTAGTTGAGCTGCGCTGCCGTTTAAGTAAAGCTTTTAAATACATATGTAGGTTTACGCTGTGCTTCCAAAAAGATGGCATAGTCTTCCCATAAATAGATATTTCCTAGAAAAAACTATCGACAATCTTCAATCGTTTTAATAAGTTTTTACTGTCTTTCGAAACAAATTTGCCGGAAGGAAATCCGTTACAAATGGTTCATTTGATAAAAAAAATATTAAACACTATAATAATAGTAAAATCTTACCATAAAGTGTTTAATAGTTCTTCGTTAGATGGCACATATCCGTTTCCAACGTTCATTATCATCTTTGTTTGATCATCAATTTCATCTGACAAATACCACAAGTTTTGACAGACCTTGCTCAAATATGCTTTGAAAAACACTTTTTTCAATTGTTCCGTACTATTTTAAAGCTTAACATACATCTATCTTGAAATGGTGCTTTGAATGTCAATGTCGTTTACCATTGGCACTAACTTTAATCTGAAGATGTTATACACAAATCTTTCGTTCGCTCGGCGTATAGCATCAGAGGGCACAATTTGAATTTTTTCGAAAAACATAACGGACAACTCGACGCGATACTCGGCTCTTTCAAAAGATTCTTGTATATTTCATTCCCACTGCACTAAAATCTCAGATTTCGTGAAATTTTTCGAAATCCCGGAGAATTTCCTATAAATTTTCATGATTTCGATGTCTTGGATTTCAATCAGATTTTAACAAAATTCCATCGAAATTCCCACTCTTGTAAAAAAAAAAATTAAAAATTTCAACCCTTCAAGCTGTTTCATGTGAAATGTCTAAATTCTCTGCGTATAGAAAAGGGTACAAGCAAGTGAGTAAAAAATCACCGGAAGATAGAGAACTACTTGTCGCGAGAATGGAAATACTAGATTGACGACCTTCGTGGAGCCAGAGAGAATGAAATTAAATTAGCAAATGTTAACGAAATCCAAATAAAGTGCAGTGGTAGCAATTAAACAAGTTTTTAAGATTTGGAGATTTCAGTGCAGTGAAAATGTATCACTGGTTTGGCCTTAAAAAATACAAAACTTCAAAATCATTTATATATGTATGTACTGTGTGTTTCTTCAGCGCGAATGTAAAATATTTCCAATTTTTTCTCAATTTGTGGAAAAGACTTTTAGTTACTTTGGGAGTCTCCGCTTGAAAAAGCACTGATTAAAACGAGTTCGTAAGTTTGATAACGACATGTAAACAGTAACAACTCTCTTTGTAGCTTTTGTTCCAAAAGTGCACATGTTCCATTAAAACAACCAGCATTGGATGCCATCTTACTTGCCATACTCTCTAAATGCGGTGCATCTAGAACTTTTCCTTTGCCTTCATAGGTAACAAATATAAGTAGTCGTTATTTCTTCGTGGTCCTGTCGTCAAGTCCAGATACCAACTTGCCATACAACAATTTTGCCCCAGTTATCTGATGTTTTACATTACTCACTACATTTCTTACGCACCCGAATGGACACAATAATCAACACTATTAGTGGATCTATCGTAGTACGATTTTCGCTGAGTCCGAATAGCTATGAGACTCGGCTCGTGTTCTTGTTTATGGAATGAGACTTGTTTTGAGACCATAATTTGACATAATAAAAGTAATTAGAGGGTATGAGTGATTTTTTTTAAATCTTTGAAAAATAGGGGGCACCCTAATGCACATATATACATAAGTAAAGCATTTCAGAGAGATAAGTTTTTACGAGTTTTATTCAAAATTATGTGACAATATGTTTCTTAAATATGTACGTAAGTATGGATGTATTTTTAAATACGTGTTGTATTCATATCACAAAGTTTCCACCCCTTGGAAGTGCCCCGTATCACCAACCTAGGCTATCAGTAAATTGTTTACAAAACATACTAGATTAATGGACGAAATCAAAGAAAATAATAATACGACAAGTCTGTTATCGTCCGTATAGAATCCAACCCAGTTAACAAAATTTAAATAATTTCAACAAATAAAATTAATCATAATACTAGTTTTCTGAAATTTCACGACATCGCAACGTAGCTGCTTCAACAGCCTCTGCAACCGCTGCACGAAACCCTATTTTAAAAATATTATTTCAGAATAACTCTAAAGTAATAATTTTCAAAATTAATCAAACTATTTACCTGCGGTTTCCAACACTTTTAGAGCCGCAGCTGTTGATCCCGCTGGACTTGTGACATTATCCTTTAAAACACCCGGATGTTCATTGGTATCGCGTACCAACTGACCAGCACCCAAAACAGTTTGCGCGGAAAGACGATAAGCTAAATCACGTGGTAAGCCCATACGAACTGCACCGTCGGCTAAGGCTTCAATCATTACAAATACATAAGCTGGTCCACTGCCGCTTAAAGCTGTAATGGGATCAAACATGTACTCAGGAACTTCTTCACATGTACCAATGGCTTCCAATAGTGACCTTGTTAGCTGACTATCCTTTTGGTTTGCCTTGGTACCGCGGGCGAACACCGAACATGCTGATTGTACGAGAGCTGGTGTATTGGGCATGGCGCGAATGATTCGTGCGCTGGAAGATAGTTGCTAAAAATATTAGAGATAGTATTTAAAGTAAATGGGTATTTAGATAAATAAATAATTACCGACTAATAACTAAAATGATTGCTCACCTCCTCTAACATCTTTATAGTTATACCCATGGCTATTGAGATAAACAATTTGTCATTGCTCAACGATTTTATTTCAGGCAAGATAATGGGCACTACCTGTGGCTTAACTGAAATGAATACAACGTCGGATTTCTCCACCACTGGTTCATTTTTTACAACGGTTTCAACGCCAATTTTCTATGGTGTAAAGATCAATATAAATCAAAAACATAAATAAAAAAAAGAACATGTGCACCAATGATATCATAAGCAGTTATATGTAGGTAGTAATAAGCGTTACCTCGAACTGCTTAAGGCTTTGTTTGTCTTCTGGATGGACGCTGGCAATCACGTTTTCAGATTTTGTAAGACCTACATACATGGAATAAAATCTGAGATGTGAAACTTTTTTCTTAAATAATTTCTATATGTTTGTTTTACCAGCTGAGAGGAAACCTTTCACCATAGCTAGCGCCATTTTTCCACCACCTATGACTCCGATTTTTCCCACTTGATTCATACTTGTTTATAATAAATAAAAATATCTGCAATATTCCACGAATGCTCAACTCTAGATCTGCACAGCTCAATAGTCGCCCTTTAATTAAACACCTAGCAGCTCGGAAACTAATAATGTTTCGCAATTGAGAAACACATGATAAGGAATTGTATGATAAGCCGAGCACTTTGACCAATGGACAAGCAAATAAATGCTCTCGATATGAATTTGAAAAATCGGAGCAAATGTAAGCTTATGAAATCTGTAAAAAACAAATAAATGTACATATACCTCGATATGTATATATTGTGAAAGTATATGTGCACAAATGTTGCAATGGATTTAACTGATAAGCCTTAATGAACAATCGGTATATGGCAAGTGTTTTGAATTGAAATGTATTGCAAAGTGTAGGCGAGTGACGTCGTTAAAAAACTATTTGCAAACTCGCGAGTTTATAAATATACATATGTACATAGATTTATGTATATATACAAACTACGTATGCATTCTTTTGTTTTAAAATCTTGTATTGTTACTTTTTGAATTGATTTAAAAAAGTCGACAAGCTTGGAACTAATTTTTTGCAAGCCAAATTTGATGTTAACATTGTTATTTCCATATCTTAAGTTTTTCGATAATTAATATGCGTAACAAAAGAGGATATATATTTACAATAGGGTAGGCTAAAAATATTTTTATTGATACTACCCCTAAATTAATGCGTCTTTGTAAAATATTTTCGGTAGGATTTAAAAATAATTCTCAAAACTGTATATAGTTCTTAGAGTTCAATGGGGTATGGTCGATCTTCTGGGTATGCAGTTACATTTGATCGACTATACTCAATCCCCACTCTTATGTCCACGTTCGTGCACTCTGGGCAACGAGCACAACCCATGTGGGAGATGCGGTAGCCAACCCGTGCGGAGCCGTGCATCACGGCTGAAAGAAAGGGAGCTTCAGTGTGGCCGCTCTGACTTACTCGGTTTAAAAGCCAATAAAGTCAGTAACATTTTAGTATTTTATTACCAGTAGCTGCGACTGCAAGCGAGCATCTATCTTTGAGCTATGTACATATATAAATATGTCTCTAAAAAACGGGTAAGTATCTGGTTGAGCGCCTAGCTTGAAGCCAGCTTGGGCCACGTAAAATATTATAACCAACGAAAAATTTCAATGGATGAGATCTCCTTTTTTGAGCACGACCACATGCAACGTATTAAGCACTATTATTTGATAGCATGCGCCTAGAATGTACGATCCTTTAGTAAGGAATGTGCCGCTATCCGGCTGGTTTATGTTCTCTGAGAGCAAAGGCTGACATCACCGCCATCCAAGAAATGAATTGGGCGAGGCAAGGGGAGAAAGCCATTGGACCTTGCGACGTCTACTACAGCTGTCATGTAAAGCAGCGCAGGTTCGGTGTTGGATTTCTGGTGGAGAGCGACTTCGTCGCCAAGTACTGTCGTTCACTCCGGTAGACGAGCGACATAAGAGAAAAACGATGTGATCGAGGATGACTTCTATGAACGCCTGGAAAGATCTATTAGCGCTGTCCCTCCGCTAACGGACTGAGGCAGATCGACTTTGTGGGAGCACTTCAGCACACGAAGCCCAAGCTACGTGGCTGTATCCAGATCGAAAAACACGTAACCAAATCGGTCAAATTGCGATAGACGGACGGCAGGTTTCCAGTGTATTAGACGTACGTAACCTCCGAGGACCGAATATCGACTTAGATCATTATCTTGTCGCAGCCAAGATGCGTGTATACGTCTCTGCGCAGAAAAAATGTGCATTTAAATAAACAAGCAAAACTCGTCGTCGGAAAGCTGCAACCACAAAAGACGACTATTGACTGCAGCTGATGGGTTAGCAGCTGAGCTATTAAAGCATGGTGGCGAGGTGCTGGTAAGTTGCATGAACCAGCTCATTTCCAGAATATTGTCGAAACGAAACTCAGTCAGAATTGAGAAGGACCTCCCCGACCCGTATGATACCAAACGAGGTTCCAGACAGGGTGACTCCCTGTCGTGTGACTTCTTCCATATTATGTTGGAAAAGATAGTTCAAACTGCAGAATTAAACCCGTCGCGCACCATTTTTTATAAGAGTGTGCACTACTGGCGTATGACGATGACATCGAGATCTGTTTATCTGTCTGTCTCTTTTTGAGGGTTTCTTTTTCAATTGTGTGGTGCTTGTTCACCGTATAGTAATTTTAGTTCATCGATACATTCCTGTCTTGTACATATGTATATCCATGTCGAAAATCATAAAAAATAATTTTATTGTCGTGATGGATTTTTAAACCCATGCAAACAACACTAGCTCACACATCCAAACATTCCGAGTGCGCTTATGATAAATTATGGCAATGGGAATGTCAGGTGGCGCCTGACAGCAGTACTATGGTCTAGTTTGACGACGATGTAATAATGTAGTGCAACCTAACTCAAAAATCTCAAGATCAAAGAAACGTTTTCCTTATACTCTGAAAAAAAAACTTCACATAAAATTTAGCACTTTCCCCGAAAAATATATTTTATCTATTCTTTGGCGAAGCGACTATTCCCAGAGATCTATTTTCACGCATGCGTAAATCAATCTTCTTGTAGAAAAACACAAACAACGCTTACAAATGCGTAAAATACTTAAAGTTAATCGATTCTTAAATTCAATAGGTACATATGTATGTACATATGAATGTACATATATAATATTATAATCAGTAGAGCTTCTATGTACATAACAATATCGCAATGCTTTCCTCAGTGTGGAAAATAACAATAATAAAGACAACAGCGATTAAGCAGAACTGTTGTTCATTATCTTATGCCTATCTTCCCGCTGATGCGCTGCCTATCGAAATTTATGTACATATGTATGTACATATGTAGCAATGCCACTACTCAATGCAGAAACTTAAAAATCTTTCGCCCCGAATATTTCTTAAGTGGTTTAAGGAATCCTAAATTTGAGACTACGCACTTTAATTTGACATATCATTTACCTTTGTACGGCAATTAGTAATCTAAGAAGTAGGTACATATAAACAAAACTACATTTTTATGTTAGCATAAAAAATGCGTATTGTACTGCTTTGTATCGTTTTGTATATGTCGCTTTCTTTCTCTTTCTTCCTTTCTCTACGTTATATCTTTCATCTCAAAATCGAAATCTGTTTTAAATATTTTACTTTCAATTTTCGATTCGCCGATTTTTCTAAGTTCTGAGTGATTTTTAAATTAAGCTAAACACATAAGAATAAATGTGAAGTGCCGAGGTTTGTAAGTAAAGTAAAACCCTTAACCCACCCACTTTCCCCTTCTCTTTATTATGCCAGTAGCAGGGGCATCTGTGATATTGATATCTTTGCATAAAAAAATAACAATCGGAAAAATAAAAACTGAAAGTCCAGAAAAAAGCTTCGCATGTGACAAACAGGTTAGATATGTAAGTTTGATTAGGTTGGGTTTGGTTTCTGAATAAGTTGTATTTTACAAAAAATTTTTGGCTAAAGTGGGGTTTTGTCCTTCAATTTTGGTGCGTGCACACAAAGAACATCATGTATTTCGCCAGAGCCCCGTCGAGCTTCTATCTTCGCCCGTACATGCACAGGCCAAATTCCATCAAAAAAGGCAAAAGAAAAACTCGAGCGAACACGATAAAATGCATTAGAAATTAATAAAAATAATTAAAGAAGAGTATAAGTTCAAATGAACTCGAACTTAAATACATGTTTTTATTTCAAATAAACATTTAATAAAATATCGAATATTATTACTTTTATATTAGAGATGGGCGTTGTTTATTCGCTCGACTTCTGAAATATTTAAATTTGGTAGAGTTTGGTCAGTTTGGTTAGGAGATAAACCTATTTGTTCTAAATTGGGTGGTTCACCGCCCATTTTCCAACAGTTTTGCAACCCACGCATTCCTTTATCCAACCCATTCTTGGCAACATGATCCCAACAACATTTTTTTCACAGCATTTCAAAATTGTGTATTTTACGATTATAAATTTTATTAACAAAATTTCTTTTAATAGTTATTTGCTGAGTTTCATTTTCTCATTAAGAAATAATCGTTATTTCTTGAGTTGTATTTTTTGCTCAGAAAATTAAAGTTAATTTGTGTGAAAACCCCCTACAAATTGAGTTTTATTTTCTGAGCAATAATTAAAACTCAAGAAACAACGATTACTTTCTAAGCAAAATAAAATAAAACTCAAGGTATAACGAGTATTTCTTACGCAAAAAAAAACTCTAGAAATAACGATTGTTTTATAAAAAAAAGCTCAAGAAATCACAATCCAACTAAATTTTTTTTCAATAAAATTTAAAAAAATAAAAACCAATGTCACTGAAGGTAGTTCTTGTTACAAGCAGTATGTTACTTTTACTTTCTAAAGTTTATATAGTTTTTTATTAATAATTTTAGCAAATTCTTTACTCGAAAAGCTAGGAGCAAAAAAAAACGTGAGAAAAAAGCTGCTATTATAAATGGAACAACTTTTACTTTTAAATATAAATGAATCATCAATTATTGGGAAGTTTTGCATAACGGCCAGTCTTCACCTGCTTCAAAAGTTCGCTTGCTTTGCGCTTGTTGTTTTCGCAAACGAAATAGAGTTTTGTATACTGGATATTTTAAGAAAGAAGGTCCGAGCCCTTCGCGCTATTCACTGTTTAAGGGAATTAGAACCTTTCCAAGGAAGAGGCAAAAAGCGCCGTACACGATGTTGTCACAAAGAAATGAAGAAATGTCTGCCAAACTATGTATTAATAATAAAATAGTATACCTTCTACTTTTAATTTTCTTCACGAGAGGTATCTCGCTCGCTTTCTCACGTAACCGAGAACTTTAGACAGTTTATTTTAATCATATGTATTTATAAAAACATATATTTGAATTAAAAATAAAAAAATACACAGGTTAGGTTAGTAATCGCGTGCAGCTTCCACCTGACGAAAAAGTAAAGAAAACAATTTATGTTTACGATCCTCGCACAACACTAAAACAATGAATATTTAAAAAAATATATGTACATATATATTTGGAGTACAAAAGGCGAATAGTGCTAACTTACTAATTCAAAACCGTAATCAAATAACGTAGAACATAGATTTACAAGTAACATTCCTTTCTTTATAAACGATTGCTGTCATCTCTTATCGATAGAAAATGCAGTCATTTTATCGACAAGTCTTGTGCGTAAACTCCAACTAGAAACAAAAGAATAAATTTGTTAGTTTTAATGCCTGTAGATAAGATTTAGCTGCAAAATAATTTAAAAATTAAACCTCTCAAGAGAGATAAATAATTTGGACAGTGAGAGATAGCAAATATATAATAATTTGCTTGCCACTGGTAGCAAGAATAAGTTTCTTAATTTAAGGTACACATCATCGTTTTTGCCTTAATCGCGTGAGTTCCTACAAACGAAATCGGAGTGGAGGAGACGCTGGAAGTGAAAAAGAGCTGATAATTGCTTTGAAAAGGTAAAATGGGACTATCAATTGATTTAATGACATCTTTAATAACTATATTAAAAAATGAGAAAACAGTTAGGCAATGCCAAGGCCAAGTTTGATACTACACAGCTTAAGGTCAAGAGCAGGTTCAAAATTAGTTGACAATTTAGCAACGCAGCCATGGATTCATTTAATGGGGAATCAGGTTCTCTGGTTACACAATGAACGTAACATAGAGCGGGGAAAAGTGTAAGTCGTTATATATATATAGGTTAATAGCTGTGTTTGGTTGTTTGTGTACACAGCTGATTGCCGTTGAATTTGATAAACTTGGAAACGGCGTAAAAACTCAATCTTTCAATTCAATGCGGCGATGTTCAGTCAAACTACCATTGCATGTGCATTATTTTAAATGAAATCAATATTTTACAATATTAAGTTTTTACATCACAGTAGGATGCAAAATCTTTAAATTAAGTAAATGCAATATTTTTTATCGACATAATTTCTATTCTTTAAAGGTCATTGGTTTAATATGACTTCTACAAAACCCCGAAAACAGCCAACTGCCATATCTCGTATGAGGCAAGATTATATGCGCCTGAAGCGTGACCCTTTGCCGTATATAACAGCAGAGCCATTGCCCAACAACATTCTGGAGTGGCATTACGTGGTAAAAGGACCGGCAAACACACCCTACTATGGAGGCTACTATCATGGAACTTTACTTTTTCCAAGAGAATTTCCTTTTAAGCCGCCTTCAATCTATATGCTAACACCAAATGGCCGATTTAAAACTAATACACGACTCTGCCTTAGCATATCGGGTAAGGATTTTGGTCAAGTTAATATTTTTTATATTATTTGCTTTTGATTTCATTCAAAGATTTCCATCCTGATACATGGAACCCAACGTGGTGTGTTGGTACTATTTTGACTGGTTTGCTTAGCTTTATGGTAGGTTCACGTTAATGTTATATCCATGAAAAATTTCTAATTTCTCAAATACTTACTAATTAAATAGCTGGAAACGACTCCAACTCTTGGATCAATGGAGACAACGACCTATGAAAAACAGAGTTATGCCAGAAAATCCTTGGATTTTAATTTAAAAGACTCCTTATTTCGAGAACTATTTCCTGAAGTATGTGAGGAAATTAATAAGCTGTTGCAAGATGAGAAAGAAAAACAGGCTCTATTAAATGGTGGAATTTCTAGTAGCCTCGATAAAAATGGTATATCACCGATAAATAATGGAGCTTGCGACAATGAAGTTAATGGAGACCCACAGGTTAAGTCGAACGCAACTATTAAAACAAGAAAATCTTTCATAAATTGGCCGGCGTTATATTCAAATTTGGTAATTGGTATAAGCTTTTCGATTTTTGCATTAATAGTAAATTATGTGATCAAGAATTTGAATCAGGAATAAAGTTTTGAAAAGTGTTCATCATTGCAGCTGCTAAGCACCAACTATGAATGTACCATGAAAAGCGATTATCTTTGATATATGTATGTATATTTATAAATAGGTAGTGTATATAGAGAAAATAAAAATAAAAATGAAACTTAAAATACGAAATAAGGAATACATAAATTTCATTTGTACAATAGAAATTCATAATATTGCACATATGGAGGGCCGCCTCAATTAGCATCTTAAGAGACACTTTTTGCTTTTATTTTTTTTTTTGGTATCTTTCAGTTTCAAATACTCTTTTGAACGGGAATTTGCCCAAAAAAGAGGGATAAAAAATTGTCGCTCTACGTTATTTGAGGCGACCCTTATGTAAATTGTTATTACCATGGCAAACGGAACCAAAAATGTTAGTTTGACCTCCTAAAGACGAGTCTATGCACCGGAACGACCCGGATTTATGTCCGGTCAAGGAATCCCTCTTCAATAACATTCCACAAACTTCTAAGTTCTCTGGTTAAATGAACTCATGTCATTAGGTTTCAACCAAGGTGAATTTATAGAAGGTGATGGCATAAGAGCAGCTGATTTGATTTTTTTTTTATTCAGCTACATGTATTTTGTTTTTGCTTTGCGTATGGGCTTTCAAAAGCCGTAAAAGCAAAAACAAAATGTATTTAAATTTTGACAACCTACGCAGAAACAAAAACAAAATACATAGGAATTTTATAGTTGTATTTATAACACCACCTTGTAGGAATTCGCCTTCGTTTCAACGATAAATCGCTCATTTAGTACCAAAATCTATTCATTGTTTAGATATCACAAGGCGATCTCAGCATTTTGATATGACAAACTTTAATTTATATACACACACATGGTGGACATTTTCGTATTTTAGTACGTACTCTGACTCAAAAAAGTATTCGCACAGTATTTTGTTTACTAGCCGCAAGTACAAAGAAATTGCACCGATCTGTTACAGAAAATCTCGGTCATTGTAAATAACTACAAGTGAAAAATCTTAGCCCATTGACGTCAAAATTCGGCACAGCTGAGATCACCTGATGTAGATATTTAGCAATCCTCAGCATTCTTGTGTCATTCACTGAGCGAATCTCTATGTTTGACAATTAATATTGGCTATTTGTGCCATTTAATTTCAGCCGCCGCCATCTTTAATTTAGAAGAAGATCATTCACAATGATCTCGACCCATTTCACCATACTAGAAGTATTTTGACTTTTGCTGATTGACATTGGAATATTATATCCAATTGTTTTCTATGTGTGTTGAACCGGACGAGAATTCCTTCCACATGAAACGAATCGTTATGCAACTTCTTTCTAATCTACATTCTCTGTTGGTACACCATAGTGATAAGTTTTTCACCATAGAAGTTTGCTATGAATTTACAAAGGCCCTAAAGTTTATTGCAACCTTGCGTACGATCGTATAACAACTCTGTACGTGTTTTTTTATCGACAGATGACATGTCTGTAATCGTTTTTGGTGACATCTTTCGAAGAAGAAACAATTGAGGATTTCTGGACTGGCACAACATACAAATTGTTTTCGTAAAAATATACCATTTACATAAAAACTAAGTAAATCATAGCGAAATAGAACGATCCATCGTGTACATCATAATTACGGCTGTTGGAGTAAATAACGACTATTTACCACAAACTGGCTTAGGTCGTTTTATTCCAATTATTTTATATAAAGGCAAGTTACACAGAGAGAAGCAAAATTATATCTTAACTTAGTAAGAATTTGCTTAATAATCTAAAAGCCAAGTGCTGTACCCTAACATAGCCCTGTTCTCATTTCTCAACAAGACGATATTACTCTTGATTGGTTGCTGCCAAAATAAATTTGATAATGTGCACATCTAGAAGAAAGTGAAAGTGATATCGCTCAAGAAAACTTTAATATGAGCGTAAACAAGAGCGATTAAAGCTACTTTGTATTAAATGAACAAGCACAGCTCATATATCGTCTGTGAAATAGAATATTTTATATAAAACGATACAATTTTTTTTTTGTGTATTAACTTATGATATGATATTAATCTATTTCAGATCACTAAACTTGAGTGTCCACAAAAATGACATCGACAACGAAACCACGTAAACAACCAACTGCTATATCGCGAATGAAACAAGACTATATGCGGCTGAAACGTGATCCCCTACCATATATAACCGCCGAGCCATTGCCCAACAACATTCTGGAGTGGCATTACGTAGTGAAAGGTCCAGCAAATACGCCATATCACGGTGGATACTACCATGGTACTTTGCTGTTTCCCCGCGAGTTCCCTTTCAAACCACCTTCAATTTTTATGCTGACACCAAACGGTCGCTTTAGGACAAATACCAGACTTTGTCTGAGCATATCTGGTAGAATTTGGCATTATTTTTTTTTTTAAATTTTGAACACACGCTATTAAACAATAAATTACAGACTTTCATCCAGATACTTGGAATCCAACATGGTGCGTAGGTACCATACTCACAGGTTTATTAAGTTTTATGGTAAGTAGCTACTATTTTTATATTATTATAATTGAAGTGACTATATATACATTTGGAATACATTTTCAGCTGGAGACTACACCCACGCTCGGATCAATCGAATCAACACAATATGAAAAGCAGCAATATGCTAAAAAATCGCTTGCTTTTAATTTAAAAAATAAACAGTTTTGTGAATTATTCCCAGAAATCTGCGAAGAAATCAACAAAAGCTTAGAAGACGAACAAAAATCTTTGATTAAGGTTTCACTCACGGCGAATGCTGAATGCAGAACAGATAATACCATGTGTGACACAACAAATGGTGATATTAGTGGTCGAGATGGTACTGCGGATAACCCACAAAATAAGGGAAGCGGCTCAAACAGTGCAGTGAACTCCCTAATTAATTGGCAATCGATTTATTCAAATTTAATAATTCTAATATGTTTTGCAATATTTGCATTAATGGTAAATTATGTGATCAAAAATCTAAACCAAGAATAGAAATACAATATATGTAGAATAAACTTCCTATTACCGAATTCCACATCTATAATATACCCACTGATAAAGAGTCGAGTTATTCAAATGTATATTATTCCGCCGCAATACACAAATCATTTATGTATGTATGTATGTATAATTAAAATAATATTGTATTATAAACAACGCAAATCTAGTATATAATTTAAGCAATATTAATTTTTATTTGTAAATATTAGCATCATGATAAGTTGTTTGTACTGAAATCACAAAAATGTTTTAACACGCTGGCTTATCGCTAATTGACGAAATAAAAATGAAGTGGGTTCGTAAATATTTAATTCGACAAATTCGATTTATACACTTTGTGTATGTATGCCTGTTCACTTTACAAATTAACAAAATGCTATTATAATTTCATTCAATAAATAAACTTTTGGTAATTCTGTACAAACCTTGATCAAATATAAGATTTATCGCGTAGAGATTTTCAAAATTTTGAATCAACAGTAAAACTTATATTTATATTTTATTTATCAAAAGCCTTTGGCATTATGATAATTTTTAAAGAAAAGAGTTTTTTTTATTTTTGACACAATCCGAAAACCTTCAAAAATTGTAAATCTTAAAAAAAAAATTACTAAGAATTTGTGAATTTGTCAAGAGCGCAAAATAGGGGGGTAAACGTATGTAGGTAACATTTTTCATGTTACACTCTATTTTGTTAACGCTTTATAAAAATATGCAGTGACTCACAGTGAAAAATTATAAAAAAAAACCAGAGAAAAAAATTTAAAAATTAAACGTCGTTTTTTTTAATTTTCGAAAAAATTTTAATAAGCTAAAAATTTAGATTTTTTTGTTTCTGTTATTGAGTTAACTATATTTTTTATAAAAAACCAATTAATGTGCAAAATGTCAATATTCACCGTTGCTTGTACCACTTATAATAAAAAGAAGTATGTACGTGCATTAAATTTACGACTTTTACAAAGTATAGAAAAATGTCAAAATTAAAATTTTCTAACCGACAAAAAGACAAATTTTATTTAATTTAAACTTTTTTTCTTTTTTAAATTGAGGCCAAATCCTAAATCCGTGTGATTAATTCAAAACTGAAATTTTAAGCAATCTGATACTGTTTGAAAGCAAATTGAATTTTACAACACTGGTGCATAAACAATTATTTTCCGTGATTTGGTTTTGGTTCTGTGCCTGGCCAAAGTACACCTTTTTCTGTTGTTTTATTAAGAAAAGTGCCGAAAGCAAAATTTTCAGTGATTTTCGAATTAAAATTTTAGTATAAGTGTTTGAATTACACTTACGGTCAATAAAAACGAACCACCAAATATATTTGAAATAAGATCACATGAGCAATTTGTTTATGAAGTTAGAATATTAGGGTAATTTTTATTTGTTTGGCCAAATAGTGTAAATTAGTTATCCCCAAAAATTTTTCTCGAAAATGGTTTTTATAAGGAATAGCCAATTAATTAAAGAAATTAACAAAAAATATACATTCGATGATATTCATGATTAATTAAAAGAAACCAATGTGAAGTTAACTTAAAGCGACTAAATCATTTTCACCACTAACGGTGGAAATATAGACTTCACAATAGACTTTCCTAATAACGAGTCGTTCCTCCTTTAGCCTCAATAACTGCCTTAATTCTTGAAGGCATGGAATTCACTAATACCTCAATTGATTTCCTTATAACGGGACGATGCCAAACCAGTTCTAAGATCTTTATCAATTGACTTTTATTTGTTGGCTTCTGTTTATCAACCTCACGCTCAATAGGGTTAAAATCTGCCGAGTTTGCTGACTAATCCAAGCGTTGAATTCCTAGATACTTAAATGAATTGGCCAACTAAATGTAAAAATTCGAGCTGAATAGGATCATATACACCAATATTGTATAGATGTTTTGTACAAGATTTGTTTCCAATCAAAACTTACCCATTTCGCACGATGCCATGGCGCTGAGTCATCCTGGAAGATTAGGCGATCCGTATAAGAAAAATGCTCTTCAATTGCGTGTACGAAAAAATTGTTAACCACTGTCGGATATTTTTGTGCATTTATTATTCCATCAACAAGGTGGAGGGCCTCTCCAAAACATGGTATGAGAAGCAAACCCAAATCATTTGACTTTGAGGAAACTTAACTTTATTTACTACACAATTATCCTGAACGGCGCACGTAAAGCAAATTTTGAGAGCTTAGCAAATTAAATTTGCGTTCGCCAGACCACTTAATCTGTTGCCAATCATTTTGATCACAATTTTGGCACCGTTTAGCCCAAAAAATTCGTGCAGCCTTAATTTGGCAGGGCGTCCTCCATATAAACCCACATCTCTAAGCCGTCGGCGTATGGTTTTGACACTTACATAAATCAACTTGGTGAAAATTTTGCATATCGGCTCTTATAGAAAGTGCACTTTTAAAGCAATCGCTTAAACTTATCCGCCGCAGTATGTTGTCTGTTCTCTCAGTTGACTTTCGAGGACGACCTGATCCCTTTTTGCGCTCCAACGCATCACTATTCTCTTTTTTTTTTTGTAAAAGACGAACAATAGTTGAATGGCTACAACCAATTCTAGCTGCTATTTGCTGAGAAGATACTTTTCTTCATCTAATGCCAATATGCGAATTTTTTGATCACGCGTTAATTTCTTCCGATTATCTAGCAATTTGCACAACTTTTCAAATAAACAACCAAAACACGAATATAACTGAGCAGTGTGCAACCCAATTTAATAAAAAATCATTTATTTCTCAGTGTTTACTAGATCTAGTAGAAATTTTTTCAAATTTACAGTTATATAGCTGAAGATAGTCTACCAAAGTGGTGGTGCGTTTTTATTGAACGCATGTGTATGGCATTACACGAAATTTTCGATTCGTACGAAAACAAGAATATGCCACATATAAAAAAATAATATGCCGCAAAATTTTATAAATCAACTTAACTCGACTTAGCAATTTTTTTCCTGTAAAAACCCAATGATAATTCATTCAGTAGTTTTCAAACCGACAAAAAGGCAAATTTTTTGTTGTTGAAATTTTCAATGTACAGGTAGCGCACGTTGGGGCCAAGTGCTGAATCCGTGTGATTAATTTGAAACTGAAATTGTAAGCAATCTGATACCGTTCGAAAGAAAATTGAATTTTACAACATTGGTTGTTTATGCACCGTGCTTTGGCTGGCCTTCTGTGTTTGATCAAAGTTCACCATTTTCTGTTGTCTTACTGAGAAAAGTGCAGAAAGAAACCCTGTTAGCCCCTTTCATCAATGTTGCGATTTATTTAGTGCTATTTAAGAAAGGAAAATAGTTGTGCCGGTAATTTTTAGAATTGTGTAGCTATATACATACGTGTTTAAAAAATACTATGCAAATAAAACCGAGCTAGGTCTTAAATCTAAATTTCCCATGTATTTTCTTACGGCTAATTCACAATAGCGCAGTTTTTTCACTTGCCAACACTACATCTCAGGTCGGATAACATTTAATTGAGTTGGCTCAACTCGCATATTTGTTCGAGTTAGTGTTGTTGCTTTACATGCAATTCGTTATCCTACCTAGTATTCTTTTGCAACTAAGTTACAAAGAAACGGGCCCATTTAAGTGCTATAAATTTTTATGAGAAAAAAAGTCAAAGTTGGTGCTTAATAAGTATGGCCGATACCACGCCCCTTTGGGGTATAGGAAATGATCTACTATCAATAGAGGGCAGTGGGCCAAATTCCAATACTAATGGTGCATTTTAACTGTTTTGTTAAAACAAAAAATATAAAAATTATAAAACCTCATATTTGAAAATACCGAAAAAACTTTTCCCGCGAAAAGTATTCAGAGAAAAGGCTTTTTTTTACTTCTATTAGTGTAACCAACCTAACTCAAGGTACACATTTTTTGGGAAAATCTCCTGCGAATTAATCCCAGAATTTCGTTTTCGGGCTACTGTACGGCGGTTCTACAATTTTATAATACGAGCATGCATTATAGATTCGTTTAGAAATAATACAAGAATGATAGAAAACAAGACCCTGGCAACTGCAAAGCAGCTCCGTTATGCTATCGCTCTCCAGATACAAAAAAGAAGATACCGCACCCGACATCGACCTACAGGAAATTCTGGACATCTGTAACAAACACGCCAGCGGGCGCCGAATGTACACCGACGGGTCAAAATGCCAACACACCGTCGCCTTCAGCATTATAGAAGGAAACTCCACAATAACAACAGCCATCTTACCGGCATCTGCCTCAATATTTACTGCTGAAGCAATGGCAATACTTTACGCATGTCAGAATGCAAAAAATAGACGACAAAAATACATTATTTGCTCTGACTCCTTATCCACCCTTAATGCTATTAAGGACATCAACTACAGGGACCAAACTATATATCAAATAAGAGACATACTCATATCGAATCCCAACATAATTAAACTTTTATGGGTACCCAGTCATGTCGGTATACAAGGAAATCACCTGGCAGATTATGCAGCTAAATTGGCAACAAGATCACCTCTTCAACTCATAGACACCCTAAGCAAAAAAGATATAAAGCGCCTCGCATACAAGAACTACATCCAAAAAATCAACCAAAACTGGAATGAATACTCGCACCATTACAATCACCTATCTTCCCGGAAAATTTACCTAGAAGGCACAATCTGGTATTTACACGACTCCGTCTTGGCCACTCCCGAATAACACATAAATATTTACTCGAAAATACCAACCTACCTTCTTGTCCTTTCTGCAACAACGAAACATGTGTCCTTACCATCAACTACATAATAGAAACTTGTCCAGAATTCAATGACGCTCGCCAAGATATATTTAAAGGAAATGCTAGGGAGGCCCTTAGAAATGTTAATTATTCAAACGTTAAGAATGTTGCAAGATTCCTATGTAAAGCAAACATCTACTTTGAAGTATGAAGTGTGTATATAGTATATTTACTTTCGTATTTTTTATATTATTACCTAAATGTAAGTACACTAGTAATACATAAAGGTTGATGGTCAAAGTTGCTAAAGCTAAATTAAATTGTTAAGGCTCAATTGTATTAACCTTTACAATAAATAATAATAATAATAACAAGACTGCGCCTTCCATGCTAAGAGCAACTGATAGTGACGTAATAATAGCTAGAGAAGGAGAGAGCAAAGAAAAAAATCTAAAAAGAAGGGAAAGTACCGCAGATGAAGTCGCCAAACGCCAGAATTATTTAAAAGTTTTCTTAGCATTGCTTGTAAAATGCTTTTATTTCGTGAATGGATGGATGCTGCCTAAACGACAAAGAGATGACTAGCGGTCCGCGGAAGGCGCAATCTTGGAAATAATAATAATAATTTGGCACTTACATGTTGTTGTTGTTGTAAAAGCACAAAACATAGCCGTTGACCGTATATAAATACGGATAGTTCCGGAATTGTAGAACCGACTTTAGTGGGATCCTCGACGCTAATATTGTATTATATATATGTAGCTCTATATTTGGCTGTGCTTCTTCCACAAATTGGGTGTGCTATAGTTTTACGTCAACTCCGCACTGCAGATGATTTTGTGAGAAGTTTTTTCATGGTAGAAATTCACTAGGAGTTTCGCCATTGCCTGCCGAGGGGCGACCGCTGTTAAAAAAAAATTATCTATAGTTTTTGATCCTACTTGCCTCGCCCAGGGTTTGAACCCGGGACCCACCGAAAGAGCTTATCTACGCTGATAAAACAACCACAGTTAAAGTGAATACTTTTAGCTGTTAAATAAATTATATTAAGAAAAACATGTGTTGCAGCAGCAAAGTTATTCCGGAAATAACTTTTCTCTTGATCCAACAACTTTTTTTGAACGTGGCGCTCAAGGCGAATTTATATAACGTGTTTTCTTTTGTTTTTGGTTTTAAGCTTTTTAAAACCAGCCACGAACACGGTAAACTAGCCTAAATGGACATCCCAAATAACACTCCATTTACACAAAAGTTGTATTAGGGAGGGAAAGCTAAATGTACCTTTCGAACGGTACCCATAGAAGGTTGGTTTTGCTATCCTGGAGTTTTCTGGCAATAACTACAAAAAGACGTAAAACGAAAACGTTTCTTTGGTAAAATAAAAAGTGTTCAGCGACCCAAAATGAGTCTAAAAAATACATTTTTAATGAAGTATTTTTGTCGTATAAACATAAACTATTGTTATTGGCTCTCCATTTTCACCCCATTTTTCGATCAGGGTTTAAAGCAGATGAGATTGATTTAAGGTTTATGGACCACAGGCAACTCTACTGTCCAAGATATAAAACGTAGTTCCAACAAAATGTGCAGCATGTAATGAAGAAGAAATGGACAATACCGTTGACGTCGTTCGGGAAGTATGACCGAACGAAGTTCTTGAATTCATTGAAGAGTTAAAATTGGGCATTTGCAAGAGGCAATAACGATTGATATCTACTTGTACGGTGTTACATTTGTTTCTGTTTTCAGACATTAATTAAATATTTCTGCAATGTAGTAACCAAGAAAGTTAATCGAGGCTTTGTAAATTAGCGATATGCAATTTTATGAACACATACACCGATTTCTGCGATGCGACACTGTTGGCAGTAGCCGTTCTCATATGTACTATGGATATGAATAAAAATGTATTTAATTCATAAATCGGGTCATAAGTTAAAGTAACAAAACTTCGAAAGAATTATTCATTAAAGAAATTGATACGTCTGGCAATTAAAAAAATTCGTTAAATAATGCTTTTACATCTACTTTTAGGTCTCGGTGAATGTTAAGTGTAGCCAATAGTCGAGTTTCACTCATGGTTGACCCAGTGTTGAAAAAGAGCGTTCGTTCGTAGATGTTGTTACTGGTAGAGCAGTCATTATAAGCGAGCTTTGAAGAAAATTACTCGTTGCATTTTCGTTGCAGACATCAAGCGCTTTAATAGAATTGTGAATTTTATGAAAAATTCGTCTTTGACAAAATTTTACTTCGTCGAAAAATACTCCAGCATAATCGTCATGCAAAATCGCGGAGTATTTTTTGCTTACGCGCTTCTTCATCTAGAGTTGGAGTTTTCAATGGGGGAAAACATCTGAAATTCGAAATACTCTTCTTCATTCACTCCCTTGACTATTAATTCTTTCTTTGCTGCATTTGCCGCCTTTTCGTCGAGATCTTGATTTTTAGTTTGCAGAACTCGGAATTTCTGGCCGGAACAAGTTTGCTGTGGTACCAGCGACCAAATTAGAACTATGCGCACACATATCAATTCTCCATTCATTGCACCGTCGTAACATTGACCGATAAAGTTTTTAGAGTCTATCCTCGAAGATTGCAAAAAAAAACTGAGATGATATCTAACAATATTTTTCCAGTAAACTGCGTAGTCGGAACAAAACTCAAAAAATTTTCACAAACTAAATGTGTGTCATTTTTTTAAACAAATTGTAATTTGTTCGACTCCAGAAATCTCTGCCAACTCATCTGCCAAGATCGTGAGATCTTTGGAATTATTGATCCTATCGAAGCGCTCTTTTAATATCAAGTCATAGCAAATGATGCTAAGGTTACTCTGAATACTCGGGGTATTCTCTGATTCTTAAGAAATTTAGAACTGAATCTTTCAGTTATTAATTTATTTACGAATAGTACTATATCGTACGGGTGCGTTGAGTTCATTCCAGTCGTAGATGGTTGAATAGGTGAAGAAATTTCTGTTGGTTATAGTTTCTGATTGCGAAGCTGTTGCAGGTTTAAGTGAATGTGAAGACGAGGGAATTTCTGCCTGCAAAACTGTCGCAGGTTCAGCGTTCAACTGTTGATTAATAGATGATAACCAAATAAGTAGGAACGGATTGAAGATTATTAAATAAATTTCAACCGTAAACATCAGAGAAAAATTCGATAATGCAAACTTTAGAATGTTTAATATTTTTAAATATATAAATCTTACATCATATACATACATAGTTTGATGGGATGATTTGTGATGTGCGTCTTAATGTTGTAACGCAATTAATAACCTAAGGAGAGTTTGGAAATTAGTTTTTTCCTAAAGGGAATGCAAAAGACTATTTTGAAAGTGTAAATCACTGTGGTCATCTTGGAGTTCAGTTCTAAGAATTTTGCGATTTAAAGTTTTAGCTACATTTACCACTAATCTGCTTTCCCATGTTTACTCCTAAAGTCTCTTTTTGTATCACAATTCTTCCTGTTTGTATGTATTTATTTACGTATATTTGCGCTGCAAAATAAAGTTTTCTATAAGCACTTGCAAACCAACAAATATACTACGTATGTATATTTATATATATATGCAAAGTGTTTCCGTGTTCTCTGATCTTAGTGAAATTGAACCAAATGCACAATAAACATCTTAGACGTTACATATTTACATATTTTACCACATATTATTTATTTATTGTGTGAACCGCAAATTCCATTTAGATAACTAGATAGACCTTATGATAATGTGGGCTCCAAGAGCTCTGCTTATCTGTCACCTCTCGACACTTTCAAGTCGTCACTTAGTGAGATATTTACTTACCAATTTTTGGACGAATGATGATCAATGCATACGTGCAGGGTAACGGGTCCGCATTGTCCAAAATCGCGCCTTACGGTATCTCCTTTATATTCCACGACAATGATGTTTTTTATAGATCGTGATCCAACTTCAGCATTGGAGATATAAAACAATGTTTATAACGAGTAATGTCTTAAATGATAGCTAAAACAAAAATACTTTTTTTTACATATTTAACTAGCATTTGTTCACATCTTGCGATCCATTTTACGCCAACCCCTGGTTGAGCTAAAGCCTTGAAATTTTCAGCACGTCTTGAATGCAATTTATAGGTTAGGTGGCGCAGAAGTCGATGGTATGCACGGTTTTTTTACCTATTTAAGCTCAGTACACCCTAGATAGCAACTATGTAGAAAAAATTATTATTATTAAAAATTATTTTTTAAATCGCTTAAGTTCTTATGAGTTATTTTTTTTATATTATATTGAGTTTGCTTTAAGAAATAAACAGGAATGTTTTTTTAAAGCTATTGTAATCAGTTGTTTGAGCTTTAGAATCAAAAATATTCAGAAAAAGCTTTGGACTTTGATAACAAAAAAATACTTTTAATAGAAAAAAGAAATATTTTAATAATTTTTTAACTTCTATCTAATTTTCTAAACCTCATTTCATTTCATTTCTTTACTAAGTCTATGTTTACACAAGTTTACAGATTAGAGGTAAAAAAAAATCAACTTAAAGATAAAAATTTACATACTAAATTACATCAATAGAAAAAAGAGATCCAGAATAAGCGAAATCTAAATCAAAGTTACTAAATATATCCAACAAATTACTATATCATAAATAAACATTAACGATTGAATGATATTTCTAGAAACGAGTGATTTCATATTCATTAGGATACAACGGACCCCATAAGAAGGAAAAGGCTCACTAAAATTAAGAAGTTGCAGATCAAAATGGACAAACCTTCGGGAATGAGTAGAATAAATTGTATTCCATATTATTGACGTGTACTCCTATTTTGACCGCACTAGAGAATTATAAAGTAATTTCCTCCTAGGTTGACAAACGGAAATGCTGGGTCGAAAACTACGCCAAGATCTACAAATTTATTTACAACAGATAGTTGAAATTATCCATATCCTTTTTGCAAAAAATATTATTTTTGGTGTGTAAAATTCATAGAATATTGGTAAAAATAGAACTCATAATTTTAAATTTCAAAACCAACACCTATAGAGAATGTAGGCCATACTTGAAAGAAATCCACAAATAAGTGTAAATACTTTTTCAATAAGTTAGAGTATAGACTCACTTAATTGCAGTGCATTCTTAGATAGTCAGACTTTGAATATACTGTAATTCTCTAGTCCTATTTCAGGGGTACAAAGTACCATCCACAATTTACGTGGGAGATGTTCATTATATTATTCGTAAATCGATCATCCGATTGCGATAAGTATTGAACGGGTGTTACGAGTACGCCCGAGTAGCAGAAATCATATTTTCTAAGATCCGGTTTCCTGCATAACTCTGAACATTAAAAAAAAAACTTTAGGCTCATTTGTGAGAAAGCAGAGTTTGCCGCCATAAATAATAAAAAAATAAATTTAGCATTTTGAAATAAACGAAAAATTTTGGAACGAATAACAATGAGGATGACATCTCGTTGTTGTACTCGACCCTCCAAAAATTATTTTGATTTGAAATTTCAATAAACTTATAAAATTGAAAGAAAATATCAAAACAGAAATGTATTGTACGTAGCCCAGGTTACTGAATTTATTTGATGCAAAACAAATTAAAATGTAAGTCTGAGTTACTTCTTTCTTTATTTATAAATTTAACTCTAGAATTTCCCGCAAGTGGGCCATAAATAGAGTTATCACTTGCTTACCGACAAAACTAAAATAAATATAAATTTTTCTGTGAAAGTTCAGTGGTTAATGGTCTGAAAAACAATCAAACAATTTTTCTTTTTCAAATGTCGTTAGACACATAGGCTTTATATTATATACCCGAAACTAAAACTGTTTGCACAAATTAGACCCGATAGAGAGAGCTCTTCACGAAACACCCAAAAATTCATAGGTAGTAGAGACTCGGGAAAATAATTTGCAAGATTTTTTGCCAATTGGGAAGTTATGAGAGGTTGTCGAAGCAAAATTTGTTAAAAGGAACACTATTTCCATACATTTCTAAAACAGCTTAGTATTAGAATAAGCCTAGCAGAACTCAATATTTGAGTCCTTCTTGTAGCGTTGAAAATACTCCATAACAGTCCCAGCATCCGATTCTTTTAAGAAACAATCCAGATTTAAGTTGTCGAATAATTGGTATTTTTCTTGCTTTTGTCGATATCTAATATATGCAAGAATATATGTATACCCAAAGTGCTAAGTCTTCAAAGTTACAGATTTAAAAGCGCGTTTTCTCCACTTTCCATTTTTACCATTAAGTTGACGACCGTGAAAACTAAAAATAATATTGTAGAAACAATGTAAGCAATTTTTTTATGAAGTAGAAGTTAAACATTCCTTTTACAAAAAGTATTTTCTAGTTCATAATCGTGTTGGAATTCAATACTCCTTGTTGAAAAAAAATATTTGAATAAGTATGAATATAGCAAAACATTGCAATAAACCAGGTGGATCTTGCATTTTTCTCCTCCACAAAACTTCAACAAATAAAAAAAAACACGCTAACGCGGCCTCCTCTAGCAGGACTTCGTTTTAAGCCTGTAAGTTGTCTTGAGGAGCGCCAACAATATAGTCAACGCCTACGCATACTTTAATTGACATTTGAAATTTGACAAATAGATTTTTAAGGCTATTGATTGAGAGCAAAGCAGTTTGATGATAGAGTTATAGGGAACTTCCCCACCTTTCCTCTCTTTTTTTTTTGGACCACTTTGGAAACGAATGTCTTCAGACAATATTCTACTCCAATTGTGTTATGAAATAATCGGCAGTCATGGTTATATAGAATTCACCGTTGAGGTTAACACTCTCGTAGCTCTTTTTTTTTTATCGAGGCAAGGGCCTACGATTTTACTCCACAAGCGATAATTTTGCTTTTTAACACTCTATTGAAATTACAAGCGTTGTTCTGGCCTTGACCTATTTGTGACGAAAGGGCGAATCAAAGTAATCACAATTGACAATCGTTGCCAGATCTAAAGGATTAGAGAACATTTAATTGTTATCATAAAATCTAACCTCTAAAAACTATAGATGACAAGGGAAGCAAACGTTTAACAAACTCAGACCCCTGTTTTTGAAAATAGCATTGTCTTAGTAGGACATAACTTTGGCGGCGCGGTAGACGACAAGAGTAACTCGTCGCTTAGTGATCTACAGTTTAAAACTGACCATCCAACGCAGCCCTCGACCTGGTTCTGGCCACTAACGTCACACGGGAATGAAGAAACATTTCGAGAGGCGCGATATTCTAAAATATCAATGACCTTTCATAGAATCTTATGAATGATTTGTCAAACACTAATTAAAAAACACTATTTAAATGTTCTCATTCATTCCAGGTCTCGAAACTTAGAATTACAGCGCAGCGTCACAATTTTTTCAATAATTACACAACTTTGGACAAAGCAAAATAAATAGATACTCTTTGATAGGAACTCTCTCTGACCAATTTTTGTTTCAAATAATAATGGCTCTATGAAATCCAAACAACCCTTAAGAGAAATAACATTTTCTGAGTGCTTTAAGCAATCTGAGAAAGCGTTCTAATACGGCAGATTCGTTTATTTATGATCCATTATATGTAAATCTCAAGAAGAGGCATGAGCCTTGGCCCACCTTCATAACTAATGCAGCATATTCTATGCCTTTTCGGCTATACATGGGGTTGCCAGAAAATACACAACCAGTGCCCGAGTTTTGGGAATGAAAGCGCTTCACATTCCATCTGATAATAATATCACGCGAAGGACACAAAGGACAATGAGACAACATAAAGTTATCCAAAACGTTGGAGTCATGATCCCAACAAACTGCCTACAGGGCCCCTCCAACCAATCCAGCTGAATCTATTTCAAAACCTTGTGATCATTTTCCTAAAACAATATAACTAAAATATGATTGATATAAAGCGTGGTGAAATTTTAAGGGCCGATGTTGAATGTGAACCACACCTAAACGTCAAGTTTTTTTCTGCATTTCATTTGACATTTCTCAATTTCAGACTAATTCATTTTGAACATGGAAAGATACACAATCGAGCAACGTTGGCAAGAAATGGCAACAGTGGATGATCAATTTTCGAAGAAAATCATCTTCAGTGATGAGGCACATTTTCACCTCAGTGGATTCGTCAATAAGCAGAATTGCCGCACTTGGGCGAATGATAATCCAAGAGTGATTGTCGAAAAACCAATGCACCTACAAAGAGTGACTGTTTGGTGCGGTTTATGGGCTGGCCGCATCATCGGGCCGTATTTTTTTTCAAAATGAGGCCGGTCAGGCAGTTACTGTGAATATTGTTTGCTATCGTGAGATGATAACGAACTTTTTATGACCCGAATTGGAACATATGGATGTGGACGATATGTGGTTCCAATAGGATGGTGCCACTTGCCACACAACCAACGAAACAATGGCTCTTTTGAGCGACAACTTCCATGGCCGTGTTATCTCACGTGGCGGCGATGTCAATTGCCCGGCAAGATCATGTGATTTGACGCCGTTGGACTCCTTTCTTTGGGGTTATTTGAAAGAAAAGGTGTACGTCGATAAGCCAGCAACAATTCAAGAGCTAAAGGATGAGATAATTCGGCACATTAACGGCATAGAACCTCAATTATGCCTCAGCGTTATCGAAAATTTGGACCATCGGATGGAGGTGTGCCGCCGAGGTCGCGGTGGACATTTGGCCGATATTTTGTTCCATACATAATTGAACCATACCATGTTATCATATTGAAAAGAAATTACAATAATATCCAAAATAATTTGTGTTTTATTCAAAATCAACATCGGCCCTTAAAATTTAACCACCCTTTATGAACTCGAAGATTCGGAGATGTACTGGCGAATGACTTAACTTTTGGACTGCTATGGACCTTTTTTTGTGCAAGTATTGTGAGAGGAAGGATATCTTTGAAGAATTTGACTGCTCAATTTTTCTGCCAGGGGCCATATACTCGTATTTATGTAAATATACGACATTGCACTTGTTTTAAATTATCCTAATAATATTATCCCTATGCCGTGTTGACTTTTGCAAGCAACAGTTGAACCTCACAGTCATAGCAAAAATAGCACACATATATGCACTACGCTCAATAAGGAGAGGAAATAAAAGTTAGAAAGCGTAGCACCAAGGAACATAAGGGAAATGGAGTGAAGTGGAAGTGGTAGTGGTATGTAAAAATCATGTTAAAAACTTTAGAATTTGTCGCAAGTTTATGATAACTGAACTTGTTTGCATGCTTTCTGTGGGGGTGGGGTGGGATAGCATGGCTTCCTGGGAAATTGTGCGATTCGTAGGATTGCGAGTGAGTGAGTGTTGTTGTTGGAGTTGTAAGTGATGGACAACTTCCGGCATCAAACGGAAGTTACAATTTTGCTGTGCTGGCAGTGCCTTTGGCGTTGAATAGAGACGTTTTGCAAAGTGTTGTAGTGGAAAAAATCGAAGCGGAAAACTCAATTGAAAAGTTTATTTGTGCTCTTTTTATGATTATTTCTTTACATTTTGAACACTTCCTCAAACCGCAAATTAGGTTGTAGTGGGTAGCATGTAGTAGATAGTTTTTAATAATCAGCACTGTTGTTTTGTATTTGAACTAAGGTTTCAAGTGCGAATGCTGTGTGTAAAAATTCAAAAAAGTAATAAGTTCCTTTCGTTCTCTCTAAATGGGTGGAAATAAATAAATTTTTTAAAACGCATAATTGAGATATTTCAGAATCTCCTGGAGAAGAACCTTACTTGTTCGAGAAATGTATTTATTTATTTGTTACAGTCCTAAACGTACAAGATACAATTATCTATTTACACAACATATCATTTCGAGCCAAAAAAAAAAAATAGAGTAAAAAACAATGACAATGTTTAGAAACTTAAAGTTTTCAGTTTATTATATTACAATTGAATGGGCTATAATCTAAATACCCGAAAAGATTTGAAACTTCTTAAAAAATAAAGAAAATTTGAACGCTGACTTTTTCCAGTTAAGGCCCGTTCTTTGTAACCGAGTTGCAAAATAACACTAGGTAGGGTAACGAATTTT
Source organism: Anomoia purmunda (assembly GCA_951828415.1). Lineage (NCBI taxonomy): Eukaryota > Metazoa > Arthropoda > Insecta > Diptera > Tephritidae > Anomoia > Anomoia purmunda. The sequence goes on along the minus strand of OX639993.1, from coordinate 130,348,612 downwards.
ATGCAAAGCAACAACACTAACTTGGAAAAATATGCGAGTTGAGCCATCTCGGTAAAATAATATCCCACCTGAGATGCAGTGTTGTGAAGTGAAAAAACTACGCTATTGTGAATGATCCGAAAGAAAATACATGAGAAATTTCAGTTCAACACTTAATCCCTTTTATTTGCAAAACAATTTTAAATATATAACCATGTCAAGCAAAAATTTCTCAGCAGACATATTTTCCGTTTTTAAATGGCACTAAAAAAATCTCATGTTTCATGAAAGATGCTCACAGGGTTGCTTTTGCCACTAAAGGAAATTTTATCCGAGCTGGAACATACTTTTGCAGGTTGTTTACAATAAAACGGACCCAGTCTACCATTTTCTCGATTTTTTCGTTTTTTAAAAAGTTAGAATAGACGAGATTTTGGTGGTTTACGTACTCGACTGAATGTCTGTAAAGTCGTTTCCCAGATCCACGGTGCGTGAAATGACTAAATAGAATCCACACTTTAGTTTTTCGTGATGCTACTGTAACTCAGACTGGTTTTTATTTATCAACTAACCAGAGATCTGTGTTTGGTCAGACATTAACATATCGTTCGATTCCTCCTTATAATGCGATTAACGTATTTGTTCAATTGACTATAATTTCGTTAGCAGGAAATCGCCAACAACACTCGTCTATATTCAGAAGGAAAATGGGTTGCCAGGACCAGCAGATGGAATATATCCGGCGCAGCTATATTACGCCTTGGCTATACACCATATTTTTAGCTGCTTAAGATTTCGCCACATTCCCTTAATCTGGAAAGAAGTCAAGGTAGTGTTTATATCTAAGGCGGGCCAAACCTGTCGATTTCAGACCTACAAATATAAGCTTCTGCTCTTTTCTACCCACTCCTATGGGTATTTATGGCAAACCAACAGTTGCGGATGGATACGAGATTGTTGCATGATAAGTCGATGATAGTACGGGGGAAATACCCAGCCAAAACTGAATTAGTTCTCTTTACTTGAGTAATTCTCGATGGTGAGCTTTTCTGAAATTATAACACAAGGGAGGGTATTAAGAAACCACAACAGTGCTATTCGTCTGCAAAAGGCGATTGGTGTATCAAGAAGCTATTCGCCCAAGATAGTCTACTGGGTTTATACGGCGATCGTCGTAGGGATTCTGTTCTTCGGAGCCTTACTCTGGTTTCCAACGCTGTAATCAATAATCCAAGCCTAACCGCGTAAAGACATAAAGATATATCCTGATGGCTCCCAATTCGACGGAAAGGTCGGAGGAGGAGCTTTCTCCCCAGAACTAAAACCAGAAGCATCAATTGCATTGCATTATAGAATACTACTCATATAGGTTCCTGGACACCAAGCCATTGAGGGTAATTGAAAGGCCGACAAGTTAGCGAGGAATGGTGAGACAGCTCCTCCATCCTTCTGAGAAAAGACAGACAATGTATATTAAGTATTATGAACATCACCATTCAAGCGGCAAACGAACGCTGAATAAACCTTCCCTGCTACGCTCACGTGGTTCTCTTATGACAAAAGGCGTGCGTGAGGTTAAATTGGAATGAGATTTTCATTGTCACAAGAATTCTTACAGGCTACTGCTGCAGTTGCAAATGCGAAGAAGGAGAGGAACGTATATAATACCTAGCCATTGCCCAGGACTTAGCAGAAGACGTATGCATTCGTGAAAAACCATAACATTCGCTTGGAAAACCACAACCTTGTGGAGATAGCGGAAATCAAAATGAGATCAGTTTTACGCTAACGAAATGGTTTGATCCTGGTCACAATGGGACTACTCTTGGTCTAAGTGCAGAAGGTGTTCCTATTTCTAGCCATTCTAACCCATTTACGGCTTAAAAATGCAACAAACATACTCGCACATTTCAATATTTGTAGTATTTCTATTAATGTGAATAAAAACCAGCAGTTCAGTTTGTGGTACAAAACATTTTGTTCAACGACTGGGTCGTATCTATTTCCATAGCAAACTTGGGTTTTGTGCCATTTTATGAAGTTGACCTCGCAGTTGTGAATTCAACACATGTTCTATTTTTTCCTGCACATACTGTATGGACAATCCCGCTAGTACGCAACTTTTGTTACCATCAAATATTAAAAGCACTTTTGGTAGTAGCGATTCTTTATTTTTTTATTGCGCTATGGACCTTATGTCAAATTTCGTGAGTATTTTTGCTCGTCCGCCAACACTCCCCCACTATCGCACCGCAAAAAGTGTCCTGTTGCTTGCGCGGTTTTTGCTTGTTGTGTGCGCAACACAGCGTGATAATTTGCAAAACTTTGCATAATTTTTCTTCTGTTACCCATTGCCTAGAATGTACTATGTGTGCAACAAGTGGCCGACGAAAATTGCAATTTGTTGCTTTAAAGTGTAGTTGGTTGCTAGTTGTGAGTTGACACTTTTACAAAGTTTTTATACCTTTTTTTCGCGCATACCATTATCCATTCGGAGGTGGCCGTTGGCACGTTTGCATGACAAACAGTATTTACTATTGTATTTGTTGTTCGGATCTCCTGGGCTTGTGGGCTATTTGTTGTTTGGCCAAGTTTCTTTTTATGCGACCAAGTTCATGTAGACAATTTGGGCCACAATGTTTAAGTAATTAGCTATGAAATTTATTTATGAGCGAAGCCACTTTGGAGTTTTATTCATATATGCAAAAATGTTTTTCTTTTACCTCTTGTGCAATTTTAAATAAAATATGTAGGAGGATTTAATATTTCACCATAAAACTCTCACTCACTTATTTAACAAAAGTGAAATATTATTTCTACTTTCGTTTAATATATTCAAAATGTGGCCAGGTTTATTTTAGGCATATCCTTGAATTAATGAATTTTGAGTAGATGCTCCTAAAGAGCATGATAACATAAATTTTTATACCATGCATATCTGTCCGTCCCTCTGCCCGTGCATCGGGTGACTCGAGTAAATATTGCGATATCTCAGCGAAACTTGGTACCCAAGGTAGACTGGTATTGAAAATGGGTAAAATCGGAAAATAACCACACCCACATAACGTCCTTTTGTGAAAGTCAAAAGAATGCGATATTTCAGGAACCATGAAAAATATTTCTTTTTTAAATTTAATTAACTACCTTACCACACTCTACCAAATTCGGTACACACTTTGAAAAGTAAAAAAATCGGAGAGAATCTCGCCCACCTCTCATATCATGGTAATGTAAAATGAACTCAAATTTAATATGCAAGATGGAGTTCGATACGAAAATACACGGAATCCGAAATTTGTTTAATTAGGCGTCGCACCGCCCTCTATAGAGCAAACAAGTACAACTAAGAAACAACTTTACCAAACTCTACCAAATTTAGTATATGCGTTGCAATTCAAGTTAGTAACCATGCAAATATTGGACGAAAACCCATGCTCCACGTCTCATACAACGGTAATTTATAAAAATCCAAAAAATATCAAATTTATATGAATGATTGGGTTGGGGAGAAAAAGACGTGGGTTAAAAAAAATGTAACAGGTAAATCTTCAAAATTACTTTAAAAAAAACTTTACTGCCCTTGTCATAGTAAGCATAATTTTGTAAAACATAGAAATCGGACAAAAACCACGCCCACCCGATATTTCAGTAACTATAAAAAAGAAAAAGAAATAAGCGGGTAAATAAATTTCGGAAAATAGCTTTCGAATCTCCTGCTTTTTTTGTTAAAAAAGATCATATCTTTGAAACTACTCAACGCAGTTAGCACAATTGTGAAATCTGTGAGAATCGAATAAAACCGACCATCTTTTAGTAACTACATATAGAAATAATTTACTCGAATTTGGTATACACAAGGTCCCAGCTTCGAATCCTGACCGGAGCAAGTAACATCAAATATTATAGAAAAGTTTTTTCTAATAGCGGTCGCACCCGATAGTCGATGACAAACCTCAGAATGTATTTCTGCCACGAAAAAAAACTTCTTACAAAAAAACATTCGCCTTTCGGAGTCGGTAGGTCATTCAAATTGTTGGAGAAGATCGGCCAAACATCAACCCATGGGGTAAGCGCCAAATTATTATTACTATTCTTAAACAAGACAAAAAATATGGTAAACAATTATTTTTTCCAGAAAAATATCCGCCATTTCGCGAAAAATAAAATTTTAAAAGCAGGAACGGTAACTGAACATTTTTTACATGCCAAAAAATTTACAAATAAAGTTTAACAAAATCACTGCGGAGAGGTGAAAGTCTCGTTTCAATATCTGCCTTAGAACTCCCACAATAAATTCCCAAAATTCAGCTCCGAAAATCAAACACAAGGTGTAGGACCTCTTTAAGTGGTTTTAATATTCATATGAATATTATTTTTCGGCCTGATTTTTTATTAAACGATAATATTAATTTTTGAGCAACAAGGGCAGGATAAAGAAAAGTATATAGTATATATAGTATAAAAGTATATAGCTATGTATTTCGGAGATCATCACATCTCCTCCTCAGATTTCTTTCATAACTTTTCCTTATACTGACCTTGAGCTAAAAAATTAATATTATCGTTTAAGTGGTTTTATTGAAAACAAAAAGCTCTGTTTATTTGAAATGAAAATATGCGCCGGGTATTTGAAATTCAGTTGCACAAGAGCTGAGACTTCTCTTTACTTGTTAATATATCGTTTTATATTCTGTGTTTCTCAATCGACAATGTATACGTAATGCGTTTCCTAGAAGAGAGTGGCATATTGAAACAATTTTTTAATATGGAAAAACGATCCCCACACTCAATTTTATTTAGTGGAAAAACATCAAAGCAGTGTCGACTAACAATAGCTCATTAGAAAAAAATTAATTAACTATTTTTTTCTATAAGTATGAGCAAATTTACATATTTGGTAGTCTCATGATTGCAAACTGAAATGCCGAGATGCGTAATACATATTATATACATATCTATGTATGTGTGCATATTAACTATACATACATATATGTACAAATATGCTTATATAATTTACTATGTACAATACATAGTTGTCTCAAGAAACATAACAATAATTTGCTATAACTAGCTCTATACACAAAAGCTAATGTAAATACATATGAGCATAGTTTGATGTTTAATATAATATAGAGAACAATCAAATGCATCTAAACACAAACTTGAGTTTGCTTTTGGGCATTAGTGTTGTTCATACATATAACCAGCCTTATCGCATCCACTAGAACATATTACGAGTAACTAAGCTAATATATACCAGTGGCCATCAACTGGTTTGCGAAGAAAGCATTCACTTCAAAAGTGTACACCAAGTTAAAAATTAATAATATCTTGTATTCAAATATTTAAAATAAAATGAACTCACAGAAATACTAATAAGAATAAATCATAATACATTCCCTTGAGCTGTAGGCTGATTTTCAGGTCAACCGTCTCCTCTGACAAAGCTTCGCAGGGTCGAAAATGCTTAGTTTTTGCCTTATTTGAGTGTGGTATTTTAAGAAAGGAACCCGTAATATTCTCACTTATTTGCATTTTTTGAGAATCGAACTCGAAAAAAGAAGAGAGCAGTGAAAATGTGAAATTTTTGGGTAGAAACGAAATCACCATAAATGAAAATGGATGAAACGAATATTTTTAGGAGCATAGAATTTCCTAGATGGATAGCTGCCAAACGTGTTGTCAAAGTTAGTATATGTGTTTGATACTTTGGCAAATTATCATGCAAAAACTTAGATCAGAACAATGTTCAAAAAATTAACGTTTTCAAAATTTACTATTTTATTTTTTACCATGAAATTATCTTCAGCGGTAAAACACATTCCTGGCTAAAAGGTTCACTTACTATAAAACCCTAAATCATTTTATGTATGTAACCCTAAATCATTTTATGGCTTCGTAAACTCAAAGCGTAAGGTAAATGGGTTTAGTTCAAATATGAGGTATCAGAACACTGTGTCTAGCGACAATGAAGACATTGCTAACCTATTTGCACAATTCTTTAAGTCTAACTATTCCACTAAAGTCAATCTTCCCCCTTATAAATATCCATATTATCTATATACTAATAATTCGATTAATGTTCCAGTAATATCTTCTGAAGATGTATTATTTTACCTGAAACCTTTAAAAGAATCATTCAGGTACGGTCCTGATATGATTCCGACATGTATTCTTAAACAATTTGCTGATTATCTATATCTGCCTTTATCAAACTTGTTTACCTTGTCGCTAAAACAAGGTAATTTCCCGTCTGTTTGGAAAAAGTCTTTTATAATCTCTCTTCATAAAAGCGGCAATAGGTCTTCGATTGAAAATTACCGTGGAATAGCGAAGCTATCGGCAATTCCAAAACTATTTGAAGCAATTATTATTAATCAGTTAAAATATTCGATCTCTTCATCAATCGCAAACTCTCAGCACGGATTTTGTAATGGCAAATCAACTTTTACCAATTTACTGGAATTCACAACTCATGTTTCAAATGGTTTTAGAGAAAATATTTCAACAGATGTTATATACACCGACTTCAGTAAAGCTTTTGACAAAGTTTGTCACCCCTTACTCATCCACAAACTTGATCTGCTGGGCTTTCCACCCTCTCCCTCCGCTGGATTTCTTCTTATCTACATGACAGATCTCAAATCGTTATATTCAAAAATGCTTTTCCAATGTCATTAATGTTACTTCGTGAGTACCCCAAGGCAGCCATCTAGGCCTGATTCTGTTTTTGTTATTCATAAATGATATTACTACTGCAATAAGATATTCGAATATACTAATGTATGCCGATGATGTAAAACTTTTTAAGTCATACGCTTCGATTGAAGAAAGAAATTTATCACAAATAGATATTAACAGCTTAGTTGATTGATGCAACATAAATTATATGCCACTTAACCTTAAAAAATGTAAATTGATGAGTTTTTCACGAAGAACTATTCAGCCAGCTTCTTACACAATAAATAAATATACTCTGGATCAAGTGTTTGACTTTGTTGACTTGGGAGTTACAATGGATTCCAAACTTAATTTTAATAGTCATGTTAATGCTATAGCTAATAAGGCTAGAGGGATATTTGCCTTTATAAAACGATAGTCAAAAGAATTCAAGGACCCATATGTAACAAAGGTTATTTTTACAACTTTAGTAAGACCTATGCTAGAATACGGTTCGATAGTTTGGAACCCACGTTATCAAGTTCACATTGATCGGCTGGAATCAATTCAAAATCAGTTCTTACTGGGATTCTCGGCTTAATCTTCCTCATTATACTGATCGTTTGAAGCTAATAAATCTTCCTACCCTTTCCAGCCGTAGAGAAATGCTAGGCATAATATTCATTACTAAACTACTCACAGGGTCTATCGCAAGCACATTTTTTATTGACGAAGTTAAACTTAATGTTCCTTCTCGGATTTCAAGACACTTTAAGCCTCTTTATTTAAAACAGTGTAAAACCAATTATGAATTAAATGAACCTTTCCGATGTTTATGTCAAGATTTCAACTGTCTTTCCAGCACTTTTGATATTACGGACTCACTTTTCACCATAAAAAGACCTGTACTGTCCTTTCTCAATAAATGATTAACGGCGGTATAATATACATATATTTGATTCAGCTGATGAAGTTTTTTTCTGTAGCTGAGCAGTTTTGTATCTCGACGCTTAACAAACTTTTCCCTTTTAACAACTCGGCACAAAAAAAATTAAAAAATAAAAAACAAAGATCCGTACGCCATGCGGATGGTGCCCCTCGTGGCGGTTGGGCGGGAAAGAGGGTAACCGATTGAAGAATTTGTGGGTAGAAAATTTTCTTAAATTTAATGTCAATTTCTTTTCAAATTTATTGAAAATGAAAAACCAGATTGTAACTTCCTGTTTATTAACTTTTATGGAATTTTGACCAAAAATATACAACTGTAGGAAGAAATCTGCTTATTTTGATATTAAAAATATCATAAAATATATTACTAGATCCTCTAATTTTTACTAGAATCTTATTCAATTTATTAATAAGGACAACTTTTTATTTTTGAAAGAACCCATTTTTACATGGCCATATATATTATCCATATAATATAAATGATATATTATGAATATTTCGCAACATAAAAAATTTATTACCTCGACCAATTTTAATGAGAAATTTGAATTGGCGACAGTGAATGTAGGATTTATTTACTTTGTGAATAATCTACTTCATCTTGTTTTTAGTTTAATATTTTGAATATTTTTATTTGAATTTTTGTATTTTCAAACAGAAAATTTCTGATTTACTTCTTTATTGTTCCAGAAGTTTTCAATGAATAAAGTTATTATTGTTTTTAAAAATAAATATATTTACTAGATAAGGGCAAAAAGAAAATTTGGAAAACAGATGCTTAATAATTATAAGAACTATAAAAATAAGAGTTATAAGTAAATATGTAAAACCTATTATTATAATATATAGGTACTTAAACTAATTATAATTTTAAGTAAAATTTGTATCATTAAATAAACAACAGTTAAAAAAAATTTATTTTTAGTTTCAGATAGTTTAATCTTTTTTCAATAATCTACTAAAAAAAATTAACGTGCGAATAATTTCAAATAGATAAGATCATCGGGTTTTTAAATTAAGAGTAGATTCTAATGAAAACCATGGTTATCTTCCTAATTATATTGAATAGGGTTTCATCTTATTCCCACGAGTCACCTTCTTAACTAGATTGAAAAGTTTTCATCATAGTTTTGTAGATCATGTTCTTGATTTTATTTAAAAGACATGCATATCTACTCATAATAAGAAGGGATTTTATTGGGAAAAAACCATTGAAAAAACTTGAAGATTTTATGTGGGTTTTTCACTCTGTGTAACGGCCACGTAAATAGTATTGAATTGTCATATTTAGCAAGCTCCCATGTATCTACAAGAAGTTGTTGTTTGCATATCGACTTCACCTTTAGGGCATTTGTTTTTGTAATGATTCGTATCTTTTCGGTTCCCCACATCCACACCAATCACCTAGGTATTAAATGGTTCCAACAGGATGGTGAAACAAGCTATTCATGAAATCATTAGTTATTATGTCAAGAAATGTGTTGACTACTTTTTGTAGGGCATGAAAAGTCAATGATCTCTGCTGAGGAATAGTCTTCGACTGACAGTTGGTCGGCTAAATAAAACCGAAGATGTCGTGTTGGCCATATGTCTGAAATTGGTAACTTAATTCAGTTTTCTGCGTTTTTTTCTTTGAAATAAAAGTTTCATACGTTTAAAATATACAAAAATGTACACAGAAAAACATAGGGGCGTATGGACTCAAATGTACAAATCGTTGTTTTAAAAGGGAGGTTTTAACTCAATCCTTTCTTGAATCGTATCCTTCATATGTTGGAATAAAATATACCTGCTGATAATACTTTGCACGAAATTGGGTGAGTTTGTTGTCAATTTTATAGCATTTTTTGGAGAATTCAATTTAGTGGAAACCATGTAATTTTTCATTACATGCCAACAAGTTACTCATACGTCCTGCCAGACCACAAAGTATTTGGTTTTATATGAAAGCCGTTAGTCGGGGCGTATGAGTACGCTTTCTTTATTGAAAACCAATAGTAAGCCGATCGTAGGGGCGTATGAGTAATCTGTTGATATGCTCTGTTTACATCAGTGATGGTAAAGTTGCCACAATTGTGCTTTTTTGGTACAATTTAAAGCCGAAAAGTACTTTGACACCACATCGAATTTGAATTGAATGGAATACAATTTATATTTAGTTTTGCTTTTAGTTAAACGAAATATCTTGGAAATATCTTTAAATTTGAGTCTTTATTTGAGGCTATTCCTCTTAGTGCCTTCTAGAACTAAGTTAAATAAATTCTGTTTGAGTTCTTTATTTGCATGATAGGTTTAGATATTTGGAGGTGAACAGGTTTTTATCTCTCCGTGTCTAATTACATCTTAAGACTGAAAAAAGTCTCAGGATATAATAAAACCTCAACTTTTACATATTTTCAATATATTCTATATATTTTTCACTAAATGCATCCTCCATCGGGTATGTCAGATGTTCAACGTATTACATGAAGGACGAGCCATTATAAGCTATTTATTTTCTCAAGGACTTCGGGTGAACCTTGCTACTTAAGTCAAAATTTTAGAAGCAGTTGTGAAGGCTTAAATAGATAGTGCACTTGGTAAGAATCCACAGGTATTCCAAGAAGATTCTGCACTTACACAAAATTATAAGCCGATACAAGATTGGCCGTCTGAGAGTTCGCGTCAAGCCAAACCTATGGCTCTCCAGCTCTCTAGCTCTTAATGCTTTGGGTTACTATTTCAGTGGATTGTTGAATTAGATACCAATAAATATTCCCATAATCAGGCCTAATGCTGAATCCATCGTAACCTGATTTTCGAAGATGTTATGAAAATGCCTTCGCCGAAATAGGGACAAAATAATACTTTGAAAGCATAAGGACCGTTCGTACAAAAACGGATTCGTTGATAGCTTTTTCATAGATTTCACAAAAAATTCGGACTTCGATTGATTCAGTGATAACCCCGTATATAAAGAGTGATTACACATATGGACGAAAAACATGTCAACCGAAGATGCAAAAGTATCCACTGAAAGCGTTTTTATTCACTCTTCATATATCAGTCCATTACTTAACTAAAAAAATATCAACAAAGTGAAGCCAGTTTTACATTCTTGTTATTTTCAAATTTTTTTTCATCAAGGCAACGAAACGATATGTATTGTTATGTATTATATATATATATATATATATAATATATATATATATATTTATTAGCTTGAACTATCTTCGTTTGCTGGCCAAAAACTTAAACTTTAAATTATAAGTCGAGGTATGAATTGAAACGTAAATATTTTGCATATTCTTACACACAGATATACAGATTTGTTTATTCTCGAACCGTTTGTGTGTTAAAAAAAATTTGGATGATTAAATATTCTTCGGAACTAAATTTGGTTTATTTTATTTTTGAAACCATGTATTAAGATAACATATTCTAATGACAAAGAGGAGGGAGCGAAAATGGTTCTTTAGGAAGAAGACAAGATATATGCAGACAGAAATGCAACCTGAAAATTACATGAGATAATAAACAAATACAGAAAGGTCAACAAAATAATAACTTTTACCAACATTTGATGCTTTGACTTCGCTAGGCAACTCAAAAGAAGAGGACGATTAAAAAACGATTCGAAGGCTTATGTATTTCTCTAAGGAAGGAGATTAGAAGACGATATATGTAACTGCATTCTTTACAAAAAGGGGACTTATTTCTCGCTAGTTCGACATCTAATTGTATTTTAGTGTTAAATTCTAATTGATTTCTAGAAACTGAAGTAAGTTGTAAGCTAATTAAAAACATAGTTTTTGGTCTTTTATTATTTCAAAGACATTTGGTGCGTTATAATTTTCTAATAATTCGAGAAACTTTAAACCTTTAACTCCTCATAGCACAGTCATTGCCTTGCAGCAAACAACCCGGGCTATGTACATTTCCTTTTTGACATTTTCGTTGAATATTAAGCATTTTTTGATATTTCAAATCACTAAAATTTTCGCTAACTTTTGTAAAACATACAAATGCCTAAAATAATTGGTCTCTCACATCGTGGGACACTGCTCTGCTATAATTACGTTGAAAAAAATTAATCCTCAATAATTGGTGAATTAAATATTTGTTTTTTCTTACCTCTGAGTAAATACCTAACGTACTGCTGTGCAAGGATTTTTATCAATTTAACTGGTAAACTCTGAGTTAAATAAATAAATCGCTTTTCCGCAAATGGACCTTACATACTCGGCTGCCATTAAGATAGTCTGGGTTAATTACCGCAGGTCAATGACTGGGTCAAAATATATGAACAAAGTGTAATAAATAAAAACAGCGTTGTCATTCAGCGGCGTTGTTATGTATCCTTAAATAAATTATTTATTTTAAATTTTTAAACTCATAAATTTCGTAAAAAGAACAACGCCATCAAAAATTTGAAAATAAAAACTTTGTGTGAATGAGAAAAAACCCCAGCAAATTGGGTTCTATATATATAATAACCTTGAACTTCAAAATTGGGATGTATACAGTTCCCAGCTGTGCTTTTCAAAGAATTACGCGATCATCACCTTGACTAATAATATTCATACACTCTTCAAAAATATGTGCACTTGATTTTGAGAATGAACATTTTATTTATGGGAAATCAATAAGGTGGATTCGTTCTAAACAATTTACATAAATTTAAAAGGAGACATTTTGAATCACGCTACCTGGGCATGGGCCAATCAATTGGGTGGGAAAGCTCACAATCTGAGTTTTTGCCCAAAATTTAGTCAATACACAATATTCTATATTTAAGTGAATATTTCTTAGCGAAATGCAAGGAGACAAAAAAGATTCCTAAAATTTGGAACACAATATCGTTTCGATTTTTTAATCAAAATACGTAAACAACTAAAACGAACAAAAAGAACCCGCGTGCTGCGTCAGCGAATTGCGCGGACCAGAAGTAAAACTTCTGTGCTGATTCTACAAAGGGATAGAGAGTTAAATATGGAAGTAGTAGTGATAGTAGTCGTTAGTAGTAGTAGTAGTAATTAGGAGTACCATTAGTAAAAATAGAAGTAGTAATTAGTAGTAGCATAAGTAAAAATAATAATAGTAGTTAGTTTGTTAAAAATAGTATAAATTATTAAAAATAGTAGTAGCAGGACTAGTATAAATAAAAGTAAAAATTAGTAAAAATACTGATAGGAATTAGTAGTAGAATAAGTACTAAATAAACTATTACTAAATAAGTAATAAAAATAGTGGTAAAAATTCGCAAAAATATTGATATTAGCAGCTTTGGTAAAATAGTGGTAGTAATTAGGAGTAGCATTAGTAAAAATAGTGGTAGAATTTAGTAGCAGCATAAGTAAATATGGTAGTAGAAATTAATAAAAATAATGGTAGTAATTAGTACTAGCATAAGAAAAATAGTGATAGAAAATAGTAGTAGAAATTTGAAAAAATAAAGGTGGAAAGCATTGAACTAGTAAATAAATAGTGGTAGTAATAAGTAGTAGAATTAGTAAAAATAGTAGTAGTAATTAGTTATAGCAGCCGTAGTAGTCGTAGTGACAGTAGTAGTAATTGGAGTTAGTAGTAGTCGAGGTTGTAGTCGTAGTAGTAGTTTCAGTAGTTAGTAGTTGTGGTAGTAGTAGGTTGAGGCAGTAGTACTAGTAATTACTTAGTAGTAGCGACTTCGTTACGCGATACCAATACCTCCTTCGTTACGCGATGTAAAAATCACTCTCATGTCGCTAAAGAAGTTTTACTTCAAAAATTTAAAAGTTATGATCTACAAGCCAATTTTGATTTGTATCGGGTCTCAATGCTGCAGTGATCATTTACGGGTTAAGTCACATCTATTCGACTTAATAAGAGTGTCGCAGTATCTGACACACATTGTTTCATTGACGTTGTGCCTTCGCTATAAAATTACAAATGTATCTCTTCATTTTTCAAATCCAATTCTAGTGTGCCTTAGAGAACTTCATTACCGTAAATTCAACTTTTTTGGGCTTTCGAGCAAACTATTAGGTAGTGAACTTTAAAGGCTCTATAGTGACATGGAAACACAACGATATTGCTGTATTATCCTTGTGTGAAAAACCAACGTAAGGGCTCTCATGAATGCAATGAAAGTACCCACTTTGGTGAATAACTTGAGAAACTTGAGACCTACAGATTTTCGCCGTCTCCGAAAGATAAATAATTTTTGTTGGAAATTTTTTCACCGCATAAATACACTCGGAGTTTCGCCATTGTCAATCGAGGGGTGATCGCTATTGGAAATAACTTTTTCTGTAATTTTTGATAAGATTGCCCCGGGAGGCTTTGAATACGGGACTAGCTAAATGAAACGCACACACCCTACGTCGGCTGTACCTAAATGAAATTGAGAAATACCATTCATAATTTTAAGTTCACTTCAAAAGGTTCAGTTTGGATTAGCTTAATTTATCTACATAACACAGCCATTGCTAAAATTATTTGTACGTATACTGTCGGCCAATCATTAACAAATCAATAACTTTGCTTAGATTACTGGTATTCCACAATATTTCACATATGAATATAAATATAATTTACATATATATAGTATATACATATTACATATATGTTTGTTGAGTGCATTCAAGTTTATATGTAAATATTTGCATAGTCATGTGTATATAAAATCCCAGTAATAAATTGGTAACTGATCAACTGGCACCTTAATTTTTTTTATGAATTAGGGAAGCGATTCCTTTGACCACCGTTAGCAATTGATGAGTAGTTGTTTTGGGAGTTTATCTACCAAATGTCCATCTGGCTGATTCATTTGTAAAATTTTCAGTTGATTTCATCCCAACTAATATTTGCTTATCTACTCACATATGCACACGAAATATATGTAGCTATTCGCTTTATCAGCAGTTAGAATTATTCACAGATTTGTGAAGTAAGTGAATAGTTTCAGTCGCATCATAAATTTTTGATATTTCTTTATATGATTTTTACTCCATTACGTTCCAGCCTTTAGTTGCTTTTAGAAAACTGCACACATTTCATTTATTAAGTGTTTAAATTTATTTATACATTTGTAATACTAGATTCCATAAAATGTTTGTGTTGATTATTTGCACATACTCTTATATATATATATATATATATTTAATGATATGCATATGACAGGGTTGGGCATAGTGCACTAAAAAATAAGTGCAATAAAGTTTCACTAGCACTACTTCTTCAGTGGTAGTTAAACAGCAAAATCCATTATCACTGAAAATTTAGTGTTAGTGAAAAAAATGCACTATCACTAAACCTTTAGTATATGTGTATGTATAAGCTGAAGCAGTATGAGGAAATATATTCAAAAAAATAAACCATATATTTGAGTAGAGACTTCTAATTATGCCGCAACAAAATTAGGAAAACATAGTTCATTTTTTATTTGATTTTTTTAATACCAACATTTCAAAATTACGTTCAGTGAGATTTTGTCTTGTCGATCGATTGACAATTCCAGCAAAAGAATAAAGTCTTTCCACTGGCGAGGAGGAAGGAAGAGGTGTGCTGTATTTTAAAAACATTTTTTTATAATAGGAAAGCGGTGCAAAGCATCAATGCTCCTATCAGCGTCATTCAAGTACAAAATTTCTTCGGTTACTACAGCTCCGCCGTGGGACTTGTATACATTGATTTTCATCTAAAAAAGGAAGTTATTTACAAATATTTCGCAGGTTGGTTTCTTTAAATCGAATACTTGTGGACTCGTCATCGAATACGAGAAATGATGTACATACTAGCACTTATGGATGGCTGTAAATTATTTCCTTCCCCTACCGGTTGTCTTTTAAACTCCAGCGCATATTCTTTAACTTTTTCTCGAACATCATCTAGAGTGTATGACTCAGCACTTTCCAACAATACTTTGCAAAATTTTAATTTGATAACGGGAATGATGATTGCTGCAATAACTGCATCCCAGGAGTCAGAGTGCAGACGAAAATATTTTTCAAAAACCTTTCCAGTAACTTTGATTGCATTTGAATACTAATTTCTGTAAGAAATTTTAAGTTTTCGGTAGCTAAACGTCGCATTTTTATTTTGAATGAAATAGCCAAAGAACATATTTTGTTCTCTTTGCAGGAAGCCGATAGCTACTGCGATAGGTTGCATTACTCTTGCATATTCTTCCAAATATTCTATTTCTTCCTCATTAAAAGTAGAAATTTCCAGCTTGTAGCATAGTTCACTTAATCTGCTTTTGATTTCTATTAGCTTCTGAACCGAATCGTACAGTGAGTTCCATCTTGTAACGCAAGGCGTAACCAGATGCGAAGATACAACTTATTTTATTATTTCCGCAGATTTTATTCCACAGTTTTGTACATCTGTGTTAATCAAATGTAAAAAGTTAATACACATATAATAAGGGCACTCATCTATATACACAAGTTTCAAATTTGGGCTCTTGAGCAACTTTTCGCAGTATATTTCATGAAGACAATTTTATATTTAGTGGAATTTTTGACAGTGAATTATTTGACAAGTCTTAATTTAAAAAGTTGAACAATTTAAACTCAAATTTAAGTAAATATTTAAGTCTTACCTCAGCCATTTCGCAGCACAAACCAAAATTAAAGTAAACAAAGTAGCAGATTGAGGGTTGCACAGCCCTTTTTGTGCAAAAGGCTTTCCATACAAATTCTTACATTCCATTTGCGAGGGTTTAAAATTGCACAGTTTGCCCAGTTTGCGAAAGTTTTGGGCCTTTAAATTAGTACCCTTAATAAATTGGAAGTTCGAATTTTTATTTCTAACCTGTTGAAAGTAGCTTTATGAATGTTACGAACTGCCTGATTTGTTGAGCCATCTAATAGTTTTATAAAATCAACAGTGGCCAAAAGATTGAGCGTATGGCTAGTACTTCGAAAATGCTTTGACAAAATTGGCGTATAATTGTGGAACTCAGGGATGGAGCATTCTGACTGGTTATCATTGTCGCTCTCATTTTCACCTTTTTTCTCTAAAATAATTTATTAGCAAATAACTGTTTTACAAGATGTTACTTTCTGAGAACAACTCCAAATTCTCTAAACGCCTTGACGAAATTTGATCCATTGTCGGTTATGGTATATAGTATTTTTCCGACTGGTATATTTTATTGGCTATTGATTTCGCGAATAATATCTGTTATTCGATCAAAAGAATGTGTACCTTTAAACCAGCGGCATGCTAACGCTGCAGATTTTCTTTCTAAGGTATCAGCCTCTAGCCAGTGACAGGTGTATCCAAAAAACGCTTTTTTTTCTCTAGACCAAATATCAGCTGTTGCACATATAAATTCAATTTTGGAGAAATCTGCTGACAACTTTTGTTTGAATTCCGTGTGGCTCTCGGAAAGCATTCTGGTTATTGTACCTCTACTGGGGATCCTTCCTCCGGGAAGCAATTTTAAGAAACTGGGATGCTCGATAATAGACAATGGAGAGCACGTTTCGCAAACAAAAGAAAGAAGATCTCGATCAGTTGCAGATATAGCACGCAAACCTTTTCTGGTTTCAGATTTTTTCTTTCGAAAATCTTTAAATATGCTTGGATGTTTTTCGCGTAAGTGGTGTATAAAGTTAGAGCTTACCCGTAGCGAACCTTTAACTTTCTTGAGGCATACTTGCCAGATAGCGATTATACCTATCATTTGGGTTTGGTATGGAGTTGAAGCTCTCTGTTAAATAAACGTTGTGATAAAATACTCCATTCACTACAAGAGACATACACAGGGCTACACATCCAAATAGAAATATATTAAAACTAAAATTTTCTACATTTTTTAAATTAATAAAAATATACAAATGTTCAGCCAAAGTTCGGTTTTTTTTGGCAGAAGCCGAACCGAAACCGAAACGAACTTTAGTGGCCGGTCATAGCCGAAGCCGAAGTTCGGTCGTTCTCTAGTTGTAAGTATTGAACTTAAAAAATACCTTCTCCACTATTTTGAAAAATTCTCCGTCAAAAAGAATTTCATTCACGCCAGAAAGTTGGTTATGATGAAACTCTTCAGTACTCGCATTATCAGTGATAGTACGTACACACCTGGTAATTTCCATAGTTTCATTAACGCGAATTCGTTTAAGCGAACCAGACTTGGGCTCGAAAGTGGGATCAGCCAATGAATCGTCACTTTCAAAATCTATATCATTATCACTCATTTTATAAAAGAAAATTTTTGTCCACCACTAAATTACTGCACTTCGAACACTGCAATATTTTATTAAAAAACACGTGCGGCACTAATAGTACTCACTTAAATATTGCATTTCAATTACTCAAATACAAACATATGTACATAATAACTAACTCGCATTACTACTGAGCGGCATTGCAATTTTGAGAGTGCCAAATCAAGTAGTCTGCACTTGACACCAAGAAATCATGTTTTATTTCGTTGGACTGGCTTAATGACAACGTTTAATTATACCGCCTATATACCAAGAAGCATTTTTATCAACAAACTAGTTGATAAATAATATCGGCCATAAAATATAAATTCAAATGTATTTAGTTAAATCTCATGTTTCACTAAAAGTTCAGTGATAGTGCATTTTTTTCAGTGATAGTGCAATTTAGAGATAGTGCATTTTTTTTTTCACTAACACTAAATTTTCAGTGATAATGGATTTTGCTGTTTGAATAGACAGTGGTAGCGCAATTTAGTGGTAGTGCAAAAATGCCCAACCCTGGTATATAATATATAATGTGCGCTCATATGTGTGCCTAAGTACCTCGGTATATACAAACGCAGATTCGCAGATACCTACGTGCATGCGTTTGTTATTTGAGGTAAATGAACTCTCACAGTTTGTTTGATTTAAGCCACTATTTAAATAACTAGTTCAAATAACTTCAAAAATACAAATGTACATAGATTCGTCCGCTCTTACCTATACACATACATATAATGTATGTATAAGTACTCTAGCTATATGTGTGAAGCTGTCGAATTTATTTTCGAGTTGCTTCAGAATAATATTATATGTAGACTATCATGCACATCTATTTTATGTAGGAAACAATATTCGTAGGCAATCAGAGTAATTGAAAATTATTGGACAAACAAAATTTTAGATAATAATTTGGTTGGAAGTTATTTAAAACAGATATTTAATGCAATGTATATATAAACTAAAAGTATTAAAAGTGAGCATTACATATATTACATATACATAGATATTTACCTTAATGTGAGGAATGGCAAAGTTTTGAAATAAACGTCTTTTATGCCTTGACGCTGCTGCCATTTTGTAAGCTTTTGACGACCTAATCTACTTCGGCTACTTTCGCAACTAGCCGTCTACTGTACCAAATTCTCATAGATCAAGTTAGAGTTGGGAAAAACGCGTTGGACAAATCACGTGGACTGCGTGACCGTGCGTGACTGTTAATTTTACGTACGTGAACGTGCTCAAAAAAAAAAAAAAAATGGAGTTAATATTTTAATATTTTGTGGGGATATTTTCAAAAACTTTCAAGTTGATGATAAACTTTTTAGCGGTGTAGCTGTCTTTCAAAATTATAAGAGGCTTTCCGATGCTTACCACAATCTGCGTTTAGCTATGCCGGATGCTTTGAAAAAACAAGATACCATTGAATTAAAATAATTAATAGACGCTTCAAAAAAGCTAGTTATTTATTTTAAACATTCTGAGTTGAACAACAAGCTATCGAAGTCCTTAAAGCGGCATTTGGAACTTATAATGTTGTCAAGGATTAATGAAATGGGGGAAAAGTTTAGAAAAGATTGAGCTCTATAAAATTTTAGGAATCAACAAAAATTGAATGTAAAAACTGCCTGCTTTTTATCCTTTTTCAAAAGCTAGCTTAGGCTTTATCTTCAGAATGTATCCCAACAATACATTAAAACGTTTTGTAGTGCAAAGAAATGCCAAGTGCGAATCGAATATATCTGATTCGGCAGTTATATCAGATTTAAAGGCAGCTACAGTTTCAGCAAACTTTAATACACTTTTTTGCCTTGGTTTTTCACTCACCATATAAAAGGTTTTACCTCCACAGGAGCAAGAGCAAGTAAGCGATACTATAAAAGCAATGTTTGAAAATAGGATGCATAGATAAACAAAAAAAAAGAACGCTCATTAACGTAGCACTTTTGAAATTTTGGACGATGATAAAAAAAAAATAAACCTCATTCATTTTTTTAAGATTTAAATGACGTAACAGATGAATTTTCAGAATCATTAACAGAAATTATTAATGTGGAAATAGAGTTTTATTTGAAATTAACAACAGTCACCTATTGTGTTGTTCTAATTTTTGTTTTCCACAGAGTTCCCTCTTTTAAGAAGGTTTTCGATACAAATTTTTAATAGTTCGTGAAGCTCCGTGAGGAGAGTGCCTGAACGTAAGCCAAAATCTGCATCGCGCCATCTCTAGATCTAGTGCATATAGAAACCGCATTGTTCGCAGAGAGAGATCAAACAAATCGACCAACATTTTATATTCTTATGTACACCCAGGTCTCTTTTTATGCGGTAGATGAGTTCCTGAGAAATCCGCATAAAAGAAATCCGCATAAAAGAAGGTTATTATTTCATACAAAAGCAAGGGATACGTTCCAAAATATTCAAAAACCGCGCAAATTTAAAACTCCCTTGTAAAAAAAAGCAGAAATCGCATAAAAAAATCCAAGAAATCTAATAATTTCAGAAAAAAGTATTTATTTTTTGATTACATATTAAAGATGAAATATGCGTAAGTTATTATTTTCCATGTGAACATATAATATGTTTATTTGCATAGTTTTTTCAATTTCAATTTAAACATAAATAATTTAAAAATATGTATGTAGAATATAAATAAAGGTGCATTAGCTACTAATAAATTATGTTCGTGAGCTATAAATTGTTTTAAACAAATTAAACATTATCGGAATCACTGCTTAGACTTGTTCTTCCCCGTTTTTCAAGGTTTCTGTCTGTAGGTTGGTCTATTCTGGGAAAATAATGGGACCTCTTTTTTTGAGTTGCAGCATTTTTTAGTTGTTTGTGTTCTTCCCGATATCCAGACATAATACGATTTAGCCTTGGTTGATTTGTAATGCCCTTTCTGAGTTGGGTTTGTATAGAAGAATTTGTTCTTGCAATGTATTGCACGTCTGTAAGAGCTGTGGGAATTTCACACTCATTGTCACTTTCTGGCCTTTCTGTGTTTTCTGAAGTTATATTGATAACTTCTTCGTCAGTTAAAGCAACATCCGCAAGTAGCTCAATGATGCCATCATGGTTAAAAGTGTCGAAACCGTCACCTCCTATCTGATGTGCTATAGATACTATTTCATCCGATAAAGCCAATACTTCATTATCTGCATTATTTTCAACACATTCTGGCCAAGCTTTTTTCCAGCATGCGTTTAAAGTGTTTGTCTTAATTCACCAATAGCAGATGTTGACTCTTCGTTTTCTAATTTGTTTAAAATAAATTGGTAGGTACGTTTGATATAATATTTTTTAAATGTTGAAATTATTCCTTGGTCCAGAGGTTGAAGAAGGCTAGTTGTATTGGGCGGGAAAAAACAACTTTAATGTTTGGATTATCAATAACTAATAAAACTTTATATTCGAGAGATTTTTTCAAAACCGCATAAATTCAAATCCGCATTAAAAAAATCCGCATAAAAAGAGACCTGGGTGTACAAACAGCGTCGCGTGTTCGCCTTTCATCGTTTATCCAGAAAACTGCACATAAGAAATGACATTTCTCTTGATAAGCTATCGCTATTATGGCATGCCTACAGTAATGGAATATCAGTAGAATTTTCCCTGCACACCCTTGTGAAAATAGAAGAGGAATATTTTGCGTGTAAAGGCTTTGCGCTGAGTCCCTTCTTCGATAATGAGGAGTCTTTAAAAATACGTTACCCGGGGCTATAGTGGGGATGCTAGACAGACTGGAAGTTAAAACCGACCTTACTAGCCTCATCTACCGCCTGATTATCGACAAAACTGTCATCGTGCAGTTGGACAGCGCCTTCGGGCGGGAAGGATGAATAGAGGCACTCCCCAAGTGCGGTTCTCTCACCGCTTATTAGGAATGTTATGGTCAACGATCTGATGTTGTGGGAACGCTACCAAGTTATTGCATACGCGGATGCCAAGTCATCAGGAAGATTTTTGGGTACCTTGTGTGAGCTTATGCCCTTGCATATAATATGTAGAAGGATATCTAAGTTTGGTAATTAGCTGGTCTCGGAACTATGGACTAAATGTAAACCCTGAAAAGCTGACCTTGTTCCATCTACCAGGAAATAAAATATTTCTAGCGTTTACCTGCCTCTCTGGGGTTAAGTATGGACAGGAAACTTTGCTGTACACATAATATTGTCGAAAAAAGGTATTGGTAGTCGTTAAATGGTTATACGAACCGATGCTTCTGTATCTAATTCTTGTCTAGTGGGATTCCCTGGACAGATAAGCTGTAAGTAAGCTGGAAAGGGTGCGAAGATCGCCTCTTTTTTAGAAACCCCGGGGTCTTTCGAACTATGCCAACACTAGCACTGAACGTTATATTGAATATAATTTCAATGGATACTGCGGGGAAAATAATGACAGCCAAACCAGCTTTGAGGCTGCGGGATATTGGATAAAATTTGAACTGGAATAATGGTAATTCGAGTGCAATACAAAGTTTCAACTTCATCCCGGCTACCTCGGACCATTGCGTAGCTTCTATGTCTGCTAAAGGATACTTTGGTACCGCCATTCCTTCTCGAGAGGATTTTAGCGAGGGTTTGGTTAACATGTTCGCGTATGGATCGCAGCTCGATGGACGGGTTCACGATAAAGCGTACTGCCAAAAACTTAGTACGAGTTATACATGTTGGCTACCAGATCACTACAGCCTGTTTCTTGCGGAAGTAGCCGCCATAAGTAGCGCGACCTCCGATAACCAAGCGGAAATTAGAACTCTTGGTTCAATAACAGTGCCTTCCAAAGTGCTTGTGAGTTACCTGAATTTATATTCTAGAGCTTCGGAGTATTTCTTCGTCAAAATAATCTGGTTACACGGGTACAGTGATACCTCAGACAATTGTGAAGCTGATGAGTTAGCTAGCAGGGTACACGTGAAAAATACTCTTTAAGCGGAGAGCTTTTCAAACTTACTATGGCCACCTGTCAGCTGCGTCTAAACGAACGGACGTGTAACCAGCTTGGTAAACGCTGCACAGCTACTGAGGCGTGTAGGTTCGCGAAGTCGTTTTGGCCAGAAGTGCATAAGAGGAGGTTACAAGAACTGTTACAGTTATCTAACCCACAGCTCTCATTATGAGAATGCTGGCGGGGCCAAACGGAATTCGTGCGGTATCTGATATCCCACTGTATTCACTTTCCACTCCCGATGGAGAATCGCTATTTTCGTAGCTTCATTGGAAGTACGCGGGACCTCGCAGATTACAACTAAGAAGCTGGCGTTTGATTATTGGTATGTATTGTGGTATCGCTATGGATCTACGTGAGCTCCGAGGAGTATTCACTTTTAGCCTACCCTAACCTAACTACTGCCAAAGCGATTCAATATATAGTGATTGATATTAGTTTGTCTCGAGTAGTCATTCTCAACATTTTTCTAACGTGTCGGCTTTGAACAAAACATACCAAACAAGAATCATCAAAACTTCAAAGAAAAATTTAACATGCAAAAAAGGAGCGCTCTCATTATAATGATTTTAACAACTCTCCCAGAATTAATATTTTATTTTTTCAGTAAATGAATTGCAAAACATTATGTTGTTAATATTTACTCCAACTTTTATAAATCCCCACCAGTTGACAAATTTTTTGTTTTGTGTCTACGTCGTCTGAAAATGCGGAACGAAAGTTTTTTCAGTAACGTTTTTTATATCAGTCGGCTTTTTTCGTTGAAAATTTCAATCAAGAAGACATTTTTAATTCTTTGCTTTTTATTGTTGTTTCCTCTGACAGAGTATACACACATCATTCTCAGTGTCATGTTTCGTTCTCCTTTTTTTATATATTTTCTTTTTGAATTTACTTTTGATGTAAAATTAAGTTTGAATAAATGGCCAGGTGAAATTTTCTAACCGATTGAATATAGCGAAAGTTCGGCAGTTTTACAATAAACGCACTCAGAAAGTGTTAATGTATCTGGAATTTTATTACACGGTGAAGCCCCATCCTTTCTTGATGAGCACCATACACACTTCTCACACACTTTCCACTTTAGGAATTGTCTCCCATCTGCCTACCAAATTTCAGTCAGATATCTCTACAACTGAGGAACTACTTTGTATTCACAAACCTTTGCCCAAAAGTTCACAGTAGATTGTAGTTTTTACAAATAGATTTAATTGTCATTTTTGAAGCAAAACTTCTTTAGCGGCATGATAGTGATTGTTTTCGTCGCGTCCCAAAGTTAAGCCAGAATCGCAACACGAAGTACGTCGGAAGGTCACGACATGACACTTATAATTATGAGATAAAACAAACATACCTCAATTTACATATTAATGTAAATGTTTGTACATTTATAAATATGTAGCTTAGAACTATTTCGGCACTAGTTCAGGACCATTAAATGGCAAGTCCTGAATGACTTTGGCACTATTTCGGGTTAATTTCAGAACCCTTTTCAGGTTCATTTCGGAATAGTTTGGTACTTCGGCTTCAAGTTCGGGAACGGTTGACGAGTAGTTTGGGGCTGGTTCACCATTATAAAAACTACTACTAGTAATTGCTACTACTACAACTACTACTGCACCTTTTACTACTAACTACTATTTCTAAAACTACTAATTACAACTACTCCTATTGCTATTACTAAATACTACTATTAACTACTACCACAACAACTTCTACTACTGCTACTACTATTAACTACTAGTAACTACCACTACTAATTACCTCTACTACTTTTATTATTTCTACTAATACAACAATAATTACTACTAATAACTACTACTACTATTAAGTTCTACTACTAAATATTACTGCTACTACTCCTACTAATTACTACTTCTACTACCACTTCCTACTACTCTTACTAACTACTGCTCCTACTAACAGCTACTACTACCAAATACTGCTACTAAAACTACTATTTCTTAAATACCAACACTTTGGTGCACGCGTATTTTTGACATTGCGTTTCGATGCCACTTATTTTATTAATATCGAAATTACATTTTTAAGAAAAGTCTACAAATGTAAGAGGCAAGATTAACACTTTTCCGCTAAAAGAAAATAAAAAAGCTAACTCTAGCCAGAAAAAGGCTAAAATTGCAACACTGGCGAAAATCCATATACACATACATATATACCAAAATATGATGTAGCGAAGACACACACCAAAATCAATTACTACTACTATATTTTTTCAAATAGTGGTCGGGTAACGTTCGAAGGGTATTAACCAATAGAAGAACACTAAATAGAACACCTGTAGAAGAACGCTAAATTTATACTAGAGTTTTTAAGAATTTGGTGGATCATTTCTGTGTATACTTCCTTCCAAGGATAACTTATACATTTCGATTGGACATCTGGTTAAAAAAATTAAAATCTCGGTTGTAAATAAGTGAAACATTTTAAGGTACGTTCTAAGGCTACTTTCGTCATTCGCACGCACTGCCGTCCACTGTGATTAATATTTTCATATTTACTCCAAAAATGTGCAGAGCATTTAATAAACTTTAATAAAAGTTGGTTTTCCTTATTTGACTTTAGTTGTTACTTCTTGTAATTACGGCAATTATATCCCTTAAAATAACATTTAATAAATTGAATACACGATTAAAGCTGCGGTAATTGGCAAGCGCTTGGGAATATAGTAAAAAGGATACTACCAACTTTCTAATGGAAAAATTCCACCAAATTAGTTTTGCATATGATACGTATTTTCCTAAGTAATAAAAACACTAATGGAATTGTGTAATAACATAATGGTTACGAAAATAGACTTCGAGCAAATAGTTTGAACTAATAGAAATGCGAGTAATAAAAACTATAGAATTTTGTACAGATACAGCCACCAGTGGAGAGAGCAAAACTGTCGCATTCATTTAATGCCAAATACTTCTATTATATTTTCTTAACTGCTTACAAATCCCTGAGGCGCAAAATGACTAAAGTTCATATGTTAACGTCACGATATGCCAGCGCGGGCATTGAGCAGTGAGCGTATTTGCATTACAAGCGCAAGCGAGCTTACTATCAACACACACACACACACACACACACACAAATGTACATACAGTAAGCTGCTCTAAGGGAAATTCAGGTAGGGATTAGTTTTTTGAATAAAAATTAATTTTCAAAGAAAGTTGGTGAAAATGGAGTTTATTCTAAAGGAAAAATTATACAAGTCCAAATTTCGAATTTTGTACAAAATTTAGCAAATTTTAAAAAATTACATTTTGGATCAGAATTTTTAGGAAATTTTCGGTGGTGCAATTTTGTAGCCCATTAAATTTCGTATGAAAATGTAGTATAATCCAAAATAGCCTATACATATATGTATAAGTAATTTCGAATTACAAACTTTGTATAAAATTGCATAAAAATTAAAAAAAAATTGCCGGTAAAATTTTAAAATTTTGAAACAGAATTTTTAAAAAATTTTCGAGGATGCATTTCAGCTCATTAAATTTTAGTATAAATAATGATTTTGATTTTTCTTAATAATTAATTTTTTTATACAAATATAGTTTTTCCATAATAAAAGCTATATAAGTTCAAATTTCAAACTTTCTAAAAAATTCACAAAAATTGCACAAATTTAAAAAAAAATTGTCAGCAAAATTTCAAAATTTTGAAGCAGAATTTTTTAAACATTTTCGGGGATGCAATTTTGTAGGTCATTAAATTTTGGTATAAATAATGATTTTCATTAACTTTTTTTTTAAATTAACTTTGTATCAAAGTTTAGTTTAATCTATACTAAAAGCTATATATGTACATAAATCCAAGTTTCAAACTTTCTAAAAAATTCACGAAAATTCCAAAAATTTTAACAAATTGTAAAATTTCAAAATTTTCGAACAGAATTTTTAGAAAACTTTCTGGGACGCAATTTTGAAGATAATTAAATTTAAGTATAATTAATGATTTTCATCAACTTTTCTTGTAAATTGATATTTTATAGAAATGTTATTAAATTAATAATAAAAACTGTATAAATCCCAATTTCAAACTCTTTTTTTTTGTAAAATTTGCTAACAAGATTTTAAAGTTTTTGATCAGAATTTTTAGAAAATTTTCGGTGATACAATTTTGGAATTCAATAAATTTTAGTAGAAATACTAAAGTAAAAGTTTCAAGTGTTTTCAGTTCCCGATAATTTATGCTAATTTAAAAAAAAATTTCACGCGTTATATGAGGAAAAATGCGGAACATCATCAGAAGAGAAGAAAATAATCAACTGTAGTTTTGAGCCTCTTGAAATTCGCGCTTTATTTTATTATCATTAAATTGGCTACAAAACTGTATACCCAAAATTTGTATAGAAATCTTCTTAAAAATTGTGAAATTCCACTGGCAATACTTTTACATTTGTAGAATTTTTGTGAATTTCGTACAAAGTTTGAATTTTCGACTGAATGGCTTTTATTATAGAATACAAAATTAATTTTAAAAAAGTTTAAGAAAAACATTGTGAGTGTTTAAACCAAAATCACAGTACGAGTTTTATATGCCTTATATTCTTACGCTAAAATGCTTTTGTGTAAATGTGTTTGAATATCGTTTAGGGATTTCTAGTATAGTTCGTTGGTGTCGATTTATTTAAAATTTTTCACCTTTTGTTTACCGTAGTACAACTTTTTTTTGCTGTCAGTAGCCATATAATAGAAAATTTGTGAATATATACTAAGAATATACTACCTCTGTTACCTCTGGTGCGCTGTTGCGTATACGAAATGTTGTTTGTCTTCTTCGCTGGAAATTGAGGTGTATGTGTGTGCGTGTGTGTGGCGGTATATACCATATATCTGTATGTATATGTAAGTATTTATATGCAGGTAGTTTCTGAAGTGAGTGCGACGTGCTCACTGTTCACTTGCAATCAAAATGACAGCAGTTTTAGTAACAAATTGAAATAGTTTTTACAATGCTGTAGCTACTCTTGGCCCAAGTCACATTCTATACTCATACAAATATACGAGTATTACCATGAAAAAGCCCCAAATGTAGTACATTAATGGTATTTTATCTAAGTAAGCTTACTTAAATACATACATACGTATATGCTTACATACACACACACACACACATAAACCCAAATGTAAGCTTACACAGTTCATTTCTTCCCTCCAAGTCAATATGTAATGTGTCTGCTGTTTAATATCAACTTTTACGTAACAAAGTATTTATTATGGGGAATGTCTCCAAAGACGTTGGCGTGCGGAACAATAAAAGCAATAAGTTGGCTTAACTTCATCTACGCGGCTATTCGTCTTCATCGCTGTCAAGCCGATGCTCAGTGCGCGCAATGCTTTGGAGGGGGGACTGTCTGTTGTATTGCCTTTTTTTCTCTTTACTTTCTTCTTTGCCATTTTTCTCCATATTCCAAATTTTTTCCGCTACTGGTGCCGTTTTTCAAGTTCTTCAATCACATAGCCAAATGCTTATAATGTTCAGCTAGTTATCCGTTTTGCCCAGGATGCTGCCTCCTCCCAAGCTTTAAGTTATTATGATTGTATTGTTTCCTTATTGTTGTTGTCATTGAATCAATCTTAGCTGATTAGGGGTTACACATATGCACATACATATATATATTTTTTTTAACAAATATTCAATACTTTGCGGGTCATGCGAAATTGATTAAAATGACCGGCTATGGATATAGGACAAGCTTATTCATTGAAGTATTCATTCAGCCATGACAAAAACTTTTATTACTTTTGTTGTTGTTCTTTTTTTTCGACATTTTATTACCACATTTACTTGATTTCTATATGGTAACTTGGCCTTGTCAATTATTTTTTTTTAGTTTTATTTTCTATTTTTCGTTTTTGCTAAATTGATTTTGGTTGTGTTTTCAATTTCCATGATTGCTCTCCATTTACTAACGGCCAGCTTGTTTGCCCATTTCCGGTCAGCAGTATCTTTCATCGTTCGTTGTGGATTCGCTTGTAAATTGCCATCATTATCATTACCATCTTCATCACTGCCAATGATGCTAACATCAAATCATCAAAACAAGCTGTAGATATACTGGTTGTAATCTGCAGACATTTACCATTTGCTAAAGCAATGGAAAGTGGATAGAAGTTGTGAGCGATGAAGAAAAAAAAATAATAATGGTCGCTGAATTTGAAATAATCAGTAAAACAAAAGTCGTAAAACGAAGTCAACTATAGGAAAATTACAAAATGTCATGTATCTAGTTCTAGTTAATTGTTTTGGAATTTATTTGTTTTACTTATACGAATTGCATCCTTGCGGATCAAAACAATAGTTCCGTTTACATAAGAGTAACTTTTATAAATATGTTAATAGGTGCAGGCATAAATATTTAAGTGAACATACGAATTTTCTTCCATATGAAAAAAAAACTTATTTAATATTCCATAACAAAATACTGAATTCTGTCAGCAAAAAAGAAAGAAGAAATTAAAACACGTGTACACCTAAGAGCGCTAGCCAGAAATAAAGCGGCTTTGCCGATTCCATATAGAGATAAAGAGGGGAAAGACTATACCCATCCAAAATACTCAACCGATATTTATTAAAATTTTACAGTCGATTTATGAGGCTACCAGGGTACACATAAACTACATATAACTTTGGAAAAGTGGAGCAGTGCCACGACCCAGGGAAGAGAAAATTTGAATTCATATTATTGCCGCAACTATTCTATGCAGGTTAATGATATTTAGGCATATGTTTTCGATAGATCAAGGTCTATATTATTTGAGGGAGAAAGTCAAATTTGTTATTTGCTATACAGCTCATATATAGCACGCTATAGTTAGTCTTGCCATAAATTCTGTTACGAAGTTTACAATGTATACAGCAAGGACAAATTCGCAGAAAAAAGTGCAGTTATTTACGTTTATACTCGTATGCAGGGCCAACTCATATATAATAATCAGCTTAATGTTAACTTTCGCTTTTTAACAATGGAGTGGGGTGCTAAAGATAATCTTATTGCGGTGATTATTTTACATAAGTGTGGAAAAAACGCATGTGAAATTTATGAGGCTCTCAAAAACGTAATATTTGTTTACCGCACTAAGGGAAATGATCGCTTTTCTCTAAGCGTCTACAGTTGATTAGCCGTCCGTGTGTGTTTCGAACTAATTCAACCATAAAAACTATTCGCGAACGCATTCGCAGAAATCCCCTTTGAAAACAGAAAATCATACGGATATATCGACCAGATCAATATTATGACTTATTCGAAATGATCTCCACATGTAAGCCAACCATCGGCCAATTGGTCATCTTCTGACAACGCGCTTGAAGCAAATTAGGCTCAATAAATGGAAGCGGCTTCTTTGGTGGCACGCAGTCAATGGCCATGATAAGTATTCTCCTTACAGAAGAGAAAATTTTCACTTTTGATGAAGTTTTTAATAAGAAAAAAACGACAAAATTTACACAAAAACTTCCAAAGACGTAAAAAAATGTTATTTCAAGGGCTCAACATCAATATAACCATTGCAACATGAGCGGATGGCAAAGTCATAATGACAACTCTGCGAATGACTATGATACAATTTTCGTGAGAAGTTTCTTCATGCCAGAAGAAGTCTGAAGAGCAGATGTGATGATATCCGAAATAGCAGCTATAACTTTTACCGCTTTAGCTATTGTTATTTTTTACAAATTTTCCATAAATAAAAACCGAGCTCAAATGGTATAGAAATATTATTGTTAGGAGCTGTTTTTTTTTGTAATAAGTAAGGTAAGGTCTTGGTTTTTCTTATATGTACTGGGTATTTTGGTGTTTGCACAGCATACATAATGAAATTAAGCTTAAAAAGCTACACCCTGAAAACTTTTGAAATAGAAAAAAAAACTAAACCCAACTAATGCCCCAAAATTGATTTTTTTTAATTTGATGTAACAAAAGCATCAACATTCATCGTTTGGTTTTTGGTGCCCAACTTTCATATTCTACTGTCAGAGAGAGGATCTGAAACACTTTAGCAAAATGTATGGAGCAAAAAAAGTATCTAACGCATGATCGATTGTCAATGGAATTGTCCATGGAAAAAAAAAATCCAGTGTTCAGCATATTGATTCCTGACGTTGTACACGACCATATCTATAACATCTACTAAGTTATTTCTGGATTGTGTTTTCACTGTTGTAACTCAATTAAATATATTAATCAGAGTCTGTAGTTAACTGGTCCACAATCAATGTTTTTTCTGACATTTACCATCTATTTTCGTCTTTTCGAGATATATGATTTATGATGAGAATGATAGGATGAGAATGATTTATGCTAGAGACTTTAAGGTTAATGACTGTGAGCAATATACAAAAATATTTTTTGTTGAAAACGTCTGTTACTAATTTGTATTACCACCTGGCATTTTTCATATACCTACCTGAATACCGTTGCATTTAAAACAAAAAATAAATTAAAAAGTCAGCTAGAAACGTAAAACGTGAAATAAATCAATTAAAGGTCTAATCGAAACAGATAAGCGAACAACTTTGTATATCAGTTATGGATAGTGATTTATTTTTTATGCATAAAATAAATCGTAATTTACGACACGATTATTTTCCGTCTCTGATATTAATTGATCATGCGTTCGGATATCAAAACAATGCCGTTTAAACAGGAGTACAATACACGCAATTTTGGCTGAGAGAACAAGGAACGAGCTGTCGTTTTTTTTTCTTGCTTGTCTTGTCCTCTTTGTTTATCTGAGAGCTTTGAATTAGGAGTTGTGATACTTACCAACCGCAACCTTAAATTTTTCATCAATTATTTCTAACAAACCCATATGACATGTAGTGTACAATCTCTTGAATATTATGGCAGATTTGCTTCTAGCTTTTTGGAAAGTACGAGTATTTTCAGTGAAGCAAGATTGATATGCCACAAAAGGTCCAATCGAAATAATAATGAGGATTATGACAATTATATCGATAACCATAATATTAGTGTTGAAAACACCGACGAGGATATCAACAACTGTAACAACTACAAATACAATAAAAACTCTAGAAACTGAAAAGGAAAAATATTTTATACCTCTAGTCCTCTCAACGCACTATGACGACTCTTTTCAATGCAAAAATCATAACTTTTGAACTAATGCGTATAATTTAAAAACTTAGATTACATCTAAAAGTAAAATATCCAAGGTTTAAAAAATATAAACGCCTTCCTTCTTATACCTAGGCAGTCGCGTTGTTTCAGCACCCAAGTTTGTTTCACTTTAATTGATATAGAAAGACAAAATATTGAATTCGGGTAAGTACATACTTAGCAAATAATTAGCTTTTATTTTACAGAGGACATTCTGGGACCTTTTGTTCTTTATCTTCTACCAATGTTGGAAAAAGCGTCGAAACTAGGAATGTCAACTCGAGATCCCGGCATTTTTTCAGTCTCAAAAATCCCGGAATCACTCAGTATGAATACCGGGATTGGTGAGTACAATTTTTTTTTACATCAGATGTAACTAGTAGAACCAGTAAAGTTAGTGGTTTTGATTAAAGAAATTGAAATTTTTTTAATGGTGGTGGTAGAAGTTATTACTTGCTCAAAGCATTTTAATATATATCCTCAATCCATTCAATAAGTGTTGGAGCAGAAGGTTGCTTCTCTTCTGCTGGGTTTGCAAGCAAAAAATGTAAGTTAACCTTAGAGGATGACACACTCAGTGCTGTTCTTTTTTTAAGATCACACTTTTATCAATACAGAAAAGAACCCAAATAAATTTGATAGTATATTTTAATACATAAAAAGCCTTCGCTTATCATCGGGCAACGAACGTTGTTTTCAGGGTCATACTCTTTATTAAACCAGTTGTTACACATAAATGGTTTACATTCTTTTATTAAAAATCTTATAGACAAACATTGTATTATCGATCTCAAATATTGACCTAAAATAATAAAAAAAAAAATGTGGAAAAAGAAGGAATCGCCAAAAAATTATTATGTACTTGTGGTACAAGCACTTTATTAAATACCATAATAGATTTAGTTAGCCTATTAT
The DNA here is from genome assembly GCA_951828415.1 of Anomoia purmunda. Taxonomy (NCBI): domain Eukaryota; kingdom Metazoa; phylum Arthropoda; class Insecta; order Diptera; family Tephritidae; genus Anomoia; species Anomoia purmunda. The sequence goes on along the minus strand of OX639993.1, from coordinate 130,315,852 downwards.
ATTGTTCCACTTGCTGCATTTTTTACCAATCAATTTTGCTCTCGGAACAAGAGAGGGAAAACAAACCGAACGAAAGGTTGTTGTTCATTACGTCATACTGCTCCCGAGCACTACCAATACGAGTACACGAAACGATTCAACAGAAGGTGAGCAAAATCCAAACGAATACTAAAACGCATCATTCGCAAACAAACAAGCAAAACACGATACATAAAACAACGAATCATTCGTCAGCCTAGTGTTTACATACCCCGGCAATTTTCTGTCAACAATTTTTATTTTTTTTATATTTCGATTACTAAATGGATAGTTTCGTTTTGTGTTGTGTTGTGAACACTAACTTTGTGTTCCGTTATCAGAGTAAAGTTACTGCTCACAAAATTTTTCCGAGTGATTTGAATCGGTTGTGTTTCGTTACCTTGTATATGAGCGATACTAAACGATATTAAAACGTTTGATATTGTTTGTCTTATCGGAATAGTTCCGAAATCCCGGGGTTACATAATATATCCCCGAAAATCCCGTGATCAGTAAAATCCACCAAAGGAAAACAGGTAGATAGATTTAACAACTTCTTTTTTCTTTATACCGCCCGCTTTGTTTACAAACAATACAATCTGAAATATGACAAAAAAGATCAAAATATATACATTTTTAGCCCATGTGAAAAACTAGTAAATTTTGAGCTGCTCTACCTCCTAAACTTTTAATCCCTCTTTAATAAAAGTATATTTTCGTAATATCTGGAAAATTTTCTCTAGATACGTATATTCGCTTTATCGAAGACTTTCATGAAATTTTTGAATTTTTCTAAGTTGAGGCGCTATAATGCGACGTTGCATAGTTGCATGCAGTTTCACATCACGAACTCAGTATAGCTGAGAGCACTGCCACCTATTTTGATAGAATAATCTCATAAAATATAAAACAAGAATTAATGAAAAATATATGAAAATTGCGAACATATTTACTATTATTCTCATCCAAACACAGGTCAATATGAAATTTAATATCTTGAGTTATGGATACAGTCGTATGTACATATATTTCGCAAAAATGAACTAACATTGTATGTATGTATGTATATATGAAACATAGCCCAACAGGGTTAGAGGTAAGAACCGGGAAATTCAGTATAATATGCAATACGAAAAATGCCATGAAATTTAGTTCTTTTTAATTCTTAATTCTTGGAAAATTTACCAAACAAGCAGTGATGCTTACACGGCTACTGAAATTTTTGCTTAACGCGTAGTGAAGTTTTTAGAACAATTGAACGTTCTGCGAAGGCACAATGAAATTTACAGTTGTTTCTAGAAATCAATTGTGATGGCTTCATATTTTATGTTAATCGGCATAAAAAGTGTAAATAAATGAAACCTCTCTGTTTAAATTGAGTTAAATAATTTATTGATTAAATAATAAGTGCTAAAATACAATGTGAAATAAAGATATAAAATAAAATTTGCACTGCACTTTATGTTGTTTTTCCTATTTACATTCTGCCTGAATTTGAAGAATTTTTCCTTGTGGACGTGCTCGCTTTCCTATCCTCAGTCTTTTCTATATTTTTTTAGCGCCATCTCTGTATAAAAACGAATGAGAATTTTCCGATTTCGTAACTACTACATCCCCACTGAATATTCCATAGGACGGAAGTGGTATTTTTAAGCTGAAAAATACTATTGGGCCAGCTCTTTATAAACTTACACACACACACATCTAGTCGTTGTTGCTCTAACTGCCATCAAAGCTACAAAAATATCACGAACATCAATAAAATCAACAAAATAAAATGTAATAAAAATAAAGATAGACTGAAAATGGCAGGCAGTGCAATTTTTCCAGCTTAACACTGTGGGTTTTTTGGTTTTCGTTCGCCATTGGGCTCATAAATTTAGAAATTTTGAAACTCGATTTTCGATTTACGGTTAACGTTTCACCGTTCAATCAACTTTTCCGAACATAAATAAAATTTACTTGTGTTTGTACGTATATCGTAGAGTTCCTTTAACATATTTTGTATGAGTGTACGATATACATATGTACATATAATACTCGTAAAAAAGCCCAAGTTATATTCACATACCTACATATGTACATATATTATTTATGAGTGGGACTATGATATGTGCGTGTTTGGATGTAAGATCAGATGTCACTGTATAAGCAAAAGCTGCAAACACCGAAATAATGAGCGCATGTAAAATATTTATTGCACACACAACCATATCAAGCCAGTCTGAATACCATTGACCAAGCCAGTCTGAATATTGTAATCGTATTAATCAATCAATAAATATTTGTCAAATAAAAAAAAAACAAGCGAGCACCTAAGTGGGATGGACGGAAGAAAAATTTTTGTGCTCATTCTACAACGAGTTTGATAGTTAACTATGGGAGTAGTAGTAGTAGCATTGGTAAACATGGTAGCAAAGATTAGTAAAAATAGTAATAGTAATTAGTAGTAGCATTAGTAAAAATAGTAGTTGAAATGACTAAAAATAGTAGTAGTAAATAGGAGTGGAATTAGCACAAATAGTGGTAGAAATTAGTGAAAATAGTAGTAGTAATTAGTAGTAGTATTAGTAGAAAAAGTAGTAGAAATTAGTAAAAATAGTATTAGCGATGAGCAGTAGCATTAGTTAAAATAGTAGTAGAAATAAGTGAAAATAGTAGTAGTAATTATTAGTAGAATTAGTAAAAATAGTGGTAGAAATTATTAAAAATAGTAATAAATAATAGCACTAGCATTAGCAAAAATAGTCGTAGAAATTAGTAAAAATTGTAGTAGTAATTAGTAGTAGTATTAGCAGAAAAAGCAATAGTAGTAGTAATTAGTAGTAGGATAAGTAAAAATAGTAGTAGGAATGGTTAAAAATAGTGGTAGTGAATAGGGTGGCATGAGAAAAATAGTAGTAGAAATTATTAAAAATAGTAGTAGTAACTAGTAGTAGCATTAGTTGAAATAGCAGTAGAAATTTGTGAAAATAGTAGTAGCAATTAGTAGTAGCATTAGTAAAAATTGAAGTAGAAATTATTAAAAATAGTAGTAGGTTAGGTTGCACTCTTAGGCTGACAAACCCCGTTGTGATACCGCTAGAGGGAGCCATGCGTTATGGTCTTTCCTTCTCTTCGAAGGTGAACCACCGGGTGCGCCTTACGTAGAACAATGTTCACGTTGGCCAAACAGTCCAGAAAGTACCCATTTAAGAATTGGTTTCGGCTCTTGATCGGGGTGGGACAGTGACAGAGATAGTGTTCGATGCTTTCCACTTCCTTCTTGTTCCTGCAACTTCGACAAAAATCATTGGTTAGACATCCCAATCACTGATATTCACCTCTTCGCTGAGTTCTCTATTTCAACTGTGTGTGCAGGAGGTTAGAGGCATGCCCGCTTCTGGAGCAGAATATATCTTAGTTAATTAAGTCCTTTTCCTTGCCAACTCATCTGCGGTTGCCGGGAATGCCGCTGTGCCCAGGACAGTCACGGAACGCTTAGACGCGAGCAGAGTGAGGAAACTTCCGCATTTTATGGCAAATTTTGACGTTGTTTTGTGAGAATTAAGAGATTTAATAGCCGCTTGACTACTTTTTTAATTTGAAAACCAGAAATGTTTTTTGTCAAATAACCATAAGGTTGAGTTATCTTTTTAAAAAATAAACATTGGGCTTGTAGCTGTTTTTTAGGTCACAGTGCCAATAAAAAAATTCGTTTCACACTTTCTTGCCAACGCTAGACCATATCACTTTGTTTTTTTTTGAAAGGACGAAAGAGCTAATAGAAAAGTAGGTCATGCGAACATTCAAGCCATTATACGCTTTGATAATAGCTAAAGGAATTTAAGAGATAAAAAGGGAAACCGAAGCTCATAGACCGGGATTCATCCTAACCTAACTAATCTAAATAAAGAGTTTTGCTAAAAAATCCACTCAGATTATTTATAACTTGATTCTACATGTGTTTCCTTTAATTTTTAGCGCCTACATTTGCTTTATTCATATTTATTAGCTATGTAATTTATAAAATCTGGTTGGTACTGTTGTATCGTGTTGTGTTTGGGAAATGTAAATTTTCGCATTTTCACTTTTTGCTTGTAAGCCACATTTCATTCTAAGCTTCCAATGACAATTTAATCTAGCGACAAAAGCAGCAACTGAAATGCAAACAATGGACACACAATCACAGCAACAACAATCATGACAACAGTTTGAGTTAGGCTGTCCACAAGCATATCGCTTACAACACCCACTTACCCGATCAAATGTACACAACATGTTTGTGGCAGTGCAACATAACAATTGCGCGTTGTCCAGTTTTATTGTTTCAACTTTTGTAGTAATTTACGCTTTTACGGACTTCTGCTTCCCAAAATCGCCAACAGCCGCCCAACCGCCCAATCGCCCAACCGCCCACACATGTTATCAGGCAACTCACACATTTTGCTACAATTTGTATAGATTTTTTTCCTTCTACTTTCTTCTCACTTCCTAGTCTATTTCGCATTTGAGTGACATTTTCGGTTACATTTGAGTTGCTAATTTATTATATCCGACATGTCGTAAATTCACTTTGACTATCAGCATTATTGCCCGCCACTTTCGGTGCACCGAATTCGTTCCAGTCTTTTTTTCGAACCCCATTGAGCCATCATTCAACACAGTTGACCGTGGTGACAGTGGTCGTCTACATTGCTTCAACTCTATTACTAAATACTCATCTCGTGCACAGTTGAGTAGGGTGTAGAGACGTGCACGTATCGGGTTTTTGGTAAGGGCCCGCCGGGCTTCTACGTTCATACTTGAAAATTGTTCAATGCCTGTCGCAGTTTTATTTTTAAAATTTTGTACCGGGCCTCAGCAATTTTTCCTCCATGCGTATTTTCGTACGTGTGTGTTTGCAACCGTATCGGGTCGGGCCGAAAAATTTAGCCCGCGCCCGTCTCTACTTGAGTGATAGAGGCATGTTAGTGCAAAAACAGTCGGTAGCCTTCGCTAGCGTGGCATTGCCACTGATATCAACGTAACTCATGATGATTTGCTCCCCCCCCTGTACTCGTAGTCCATACAATTTGGCAAATTGTACAATTTTTCACGCTAACGAACCCTATTTTGCTTGCTTTCTTTGGATGTATGAATGAAAGTAAATGCAACTGTAAGAGTGCATGTATATTTTTCCAGTGCCAATGGGTTTTGGGAAGAAAACCAAATTACAGTGAAAAAAAAATCATAATAATTAGTGCATATTCATAAGGATCGCGCTAGTCAGGTTCGATGAATTTTAGTCTTCCTGTCATGAGCTCCTCTGACGAGTACTAATTCTTGGAGCTACTCTCTTTTATCTTTATAATAATTTTATATTAAAACTGCAGATAAAATTAAATTCCAGATCCAATTCTATTTTCACAGTACTTTGCATGCAAAATACTGAAACATATGTTACCTTCTATAGTACAGTTTTCAAAATTGTTTTGGCTAAAGTTTTTGTGTTAACTTTTTGCAAAAGTAGTATAGTTTTCTCGATGATAAAATTAGTAAAAGTTAAATCCGCAGAGAGGCACTCAGAACATTTTTGAAATTTGCTAACAATATACAATTTTTTCAACATAAAATAAAAATAATCTCGAATATTTTCATTCGTATATTATTTATTTCAGGGACCTGGACTTTTATACCTTACTGGTGTAGAATGCGGATGGCATCTTCTTTGGCAGATGTAGCAATAGTTAACTTCTGAACCCAGGTTTAGCTCGAAACCAGCTCTGAGCAGAAGCATGTGGGTGATAATCTGCAATGTGGTTTCTAGAAATAAATAGCCCCTTGGGCGTGTAAAATTTGGTTCATTCCTCCGGGGCGTAGAACCGCTCGCGTTTTTGTTGCCCAATGATCCGCTGTTGTAACTTGTGACTTGTGTAACTGATAGGTTTAAGTATCAGGGTTTAATACTGGATAGGAATCTTTCCTGGAAAGTGAATGTTTTAGGCGAGCCATAATAAGTAGTCTGCAAGCTGGAAAGACTGCAAAGATCGGTTATTACCGGTGTCAGTGAAGTCCTTCGGACCACGCTAGCGCTGGATGTCTTGTTAAATATAATTTCAATAGATACTGTTGAGAATGGTCTGACAATCCAGGCCACGATCACGCTGCGAGATATGGGATATAAATTTAATACGGATTTTGGCTATTCGAAGATATTTTGATGTTTCGACTTCATCCAACGGATCTGAAACGTGGAACAGCCGATTAGCCACTTAATAACGGTACGATCTAAGGTGTGATGGATTGCCTAACTTCTCGTCAGAATGAACTGGGTACTGGAGCACTTCGATAACCCAGAGAATTGTGAAACGAATGTGATCACCATGCAGGGTACTCTTGGAAATGACTTCTAAAGCAAGAAGGCCTTTTGGGTTCCTTTGGTCAACTGCCGGCTGCTGCAGAACGAATACGATTGTGATCAGCTTGGTAAGCGCTGGGCAGCTATTAAAGTGTGGTAAGTTCGCGAGGTCTTTTTGGCCAAAAGTAGGCTGTAGGAGGCCACGGGAGCTTCTACGGATATTCAACCTCACAGATTTCATCAATCATAAGAGTGCTGATAGGCCACTGTTCAATAACAATTCGTATGGCGCGCCTCAATATCAGCACTGACCTTTACTGTGTCAACTGCTTAGAGGATAAGGAGAGTGAATCATCCTTGCATTTTCTACTCAGTTACCATGATTTCTCGAGAATAAGAATCAAGTTTCCAAAAAATGCACTCTCCTGCGAACATACATATCCGCAGTGGAGATTAGCAAGCCTCGAAACTTCACTACAAGCACGCGAGATCCTTTAATTGTCATTCTTTTTTGAACGCCAACTTAGCCTTATGCATCGAAGTAGGTGGTGTTATGCCCATTTACTATACAATATAATTTTTTCTTTATGCAATTCTTTGTGGGGGAAGTCCTTTGGACATTTTAAAAAATTGATTTTTTTTATTTTAGTCTACCTATCGCCTTAGAATATCGCGTCAAAGTTGCAACAGCTAATTCTCGAAATTGTGGAAGAGATGCTTCTCGGAATTGGCTGGAGCCGTGTCCGCCGAGCTCTTGACCACAAACTTTAAACCGGGTTTTCTCGTAATCATGTTTTTCAAAATTGTGCAAGTGATAATGAAAAAAACTAGTGAACCGACTTTCATTATCTGACGTTCATTTTAAAGAGGATAAAAACTGTTCTATATATACCAATGATTTCAAAAACAAATCATTTTGAGACTCTTTTTGACTGCAAGTGCAACGAAATTTATTTTCAGAGTCATAATTTTTCTTTTGTACCTTGTTTGGAAGGAATATCGAATATCGCAATTATTTTAGTCAATCTAAGATAAAAAACCCTCATGAAAAAATTTGTGTGGGCTGTTGATTTCAGATTAAAACTGCGGACAGCATCGCTTTCGCAATTTACGACGCCAGCGACGACTTGACTTACAAGATTCTTGAAAAATTTGTTAATTTTAAATTTTCACTTTTGTAAAAAATATTTTTTCCAACCTCATATATCACTATAAATAAATATTATATAAATGCTTATTCGAAAATAACTGTCTTCATTTCCCTACAAATCAACTGCAAAAAATACGTTTTTTTCGATCTCTAAAAGTACTTCTAAATGAACTTAATCTAAGTTACGTTGGCAATTAAAAAGTTCTGTAGTTCTGAATCATCGACAACTTTTCATTTGGTTTTCATGGTTTTACCCATTTTCAATATGAGTTTTCAGAAGAACGCGAGCTCATGCAAATAAACAACAAATTTCTAATACTATCCTGGACGAGTGTACTAGGGTATACAAAAATACCAATTATGTCAATTTCATCACCACAATTTTCTGTGTGTAAAATATTTTTCTCCTTTAAATTTATTTTCGTCTTCAACGCATACCCAAACTCTGGTTCAATTTTTGACTGTGAATAAAGTTGACTTCCTTGTCACGCTCATACGTCATCGAGTGCGCATCATGTTGTACGTTGTATGTTGCGAAAAGTTAAAAAGAACAAACATACACAATTGCACAGAAAATTGGTCAGTATAACAGTATAGCTTTTATGCACTAATTGTGAATTATAGACACTGTAGAACATTAGAGTTTATTGCTGATTGCTAACTGCGCTTTCACTGCAATGGAGTCAAAAAATTATTCGCAATGGTTGCGTGCAAAAGTCTAACGGTTATTCGCTTGCTTGTTTGCGTCTGTATGTAATAGAAATGCCAATGTTAGTGAAAAATTTTGATCCCGCATTTCAGTATAGTAACGTAAGTTTTTCAATTTGAGTAAAAATTTAATATCTGAAAGCATTTAAACATAACATGAAATCTAAACATTTAAAATTTAAGAACAAATTATTTTGAAATTTAAATTTTTATTAAATCATACAAATTACTTAAATTAACAAATTAAATAATAATTGTGTTTAATAACTCGTAAACCACAAAATATAATGCAAATACAAGGTACCTTTGAAGGTAATAATTAATGTAAAAAATCATTAAACAAATCGTCTAAACATATTTTTTCTATTTCATAAAAAAGATAAGGAATGATATAGTATAACTAAAGTTATATTGAAAACAAATTTAATTATTACTCAAGAGAATAGGATTTTTGTGGCATGAAATATTAATACTATTATTGTACTTTCTCGGGGTGCTGATTTCAGATTCGAAGTCAGATTATTTGTATAGTTTTAGAGATATAATTAAAACGCGCTTTAAAGAAAAATTTATTTTTTATTAAGAAAACCATTAGAAAAATAACCACTACCTATCAAAAACTTTTCTTTTATACGATTTTCTTGCTGGACTTGGTTAGCGGGGTTAATGCCTCGCCGTCATGTGAGCAGTCCGGTGACTCTAGTTCCTCTCTAGTTCGAACGTCTGGATCGTTCCCCCTGTTATTCGCTCAGATCAATAAGATTTTCAGAGAAACGGTCATAATTGCTACGGAAGGAAGCGCACCTTGAAAATTTTTTTGCTGTTCAAACGAATTAATTTCAAGCTTTTTTCCAGTATGAGTCATGCAACTATTCAAGTTTGCCCTTAGATAATAGTTCTGTGCTCCCATTCCTTGCAATAAACCAGGAATATCGAGATGATTTAATCGTGAAGCTAGAATCTCCGATACTTTTGTTTAGAAACACCAAGGTCGCTGATTCATCCACTGATATTTTCTTGATTAAAGTGCTGGGATTCAGAAGAAATACCTGGGCTCTAATCGGTTGTTCCACTTTCAGAAGAAGGGCTTTTTTCTTTCAAGTCGTAATAATTTTACGCAGATGAAGAAGCTGGGGTTACTAGCGTACCTTCGGAGTGCTGGACTGACCAGTAACAGATAAGAATGTAGAGTTAAGTTATTTCGACGGGTTTCTTTTATTAATTCCGTTTATGATAACCGCACAAAAATAACAATAAACTTGATGATATGAAGGCTCATTGGTGTTTGATACTTAAAATTGGATTTTTCCTTATTCGCTCATAACCTACACCTGTTTTATTATGCCTGTATTCTGTAACTTAGTCTCATCTCAGGCCACTAAATTTGAGACTTTTCATTAGAGATATTTTTTTATGACTTGAGAAGATTTCGGTATACAGTAAGCAATAGTCTCAAAATATTTCTCCAAAGGCTGTGATGCTGATGGTATGTTCAACTAGAGATACACCATCAACCTCATTAAAAATTTGTTCATCGATAACACACTTTTTCAATTCTCAGTCAACAGCATTATAGCTCTTTAAAAATTTAAACAATGTGATCGTTGTGAAATTAACATTGCAATTAATTGTTCAAAATTCGTATTACTGCGCCGTGAACCGATTATTTAAAATTTGTGAAACAAATAGAACTATCAGCAATCGATAAATGCAGTTTCTCATCCATACGCTCATTCGATGAAAATGGCAGAGCACGGTACATATGTATATATGGAAATGTACATAAGCAAATAGTGTTTTTTTTATTAGCGACTTTATTTTGAGACTAGGGACTTGCGAGAGCATACTGAATACCGAGTAGTCTCCAGATCATTCTCACCACCGAAAAGTCTCAATTAGTGGCTAGAGACTGCTTACAGAATATCGAAATCAGTCTAAAATTTTTTGATTGTATATTCACCACAAATATTTCAAAGCCAGTTGGAATAATTTTTCCTAAGATTTGTCGACGTAGACATTGTTAAAAAAACAGCTCGGTTGATTCGTAGGAGCTGTATCTCAGAAACTAGAGATACCAGAAAAAATGAGGATATATTTGAAATCAGCGATCTCAAAGAGGTTAATAACAGCTTTGAAATTCCATGCAACAAAAAAGTTTAGTTTTGTTTTCTTGTGTTATTATTGCATTCAAAGTTTAATCTTCTTTCAATTGAAATCAATTTATGTCGTATTGTAAAAGCAAATTAAAGCAAGTTTCATGTTATGTATTTATCCGATCAGTTCGTAATTAATTTAATTTTATGTTAACAGGGTGGTGTGATCTAAATTATTTGTGCGAATAAATCAAACTTATTCCACATTTTAACCCAACGTTTCGCTTAAACATTTTTAGCATCTTCTGTTACAAACACTGAAAAACAAACCAATGCTTTGAAACTCTGAAGTTTTTATGGCAATAAAATTTTGCCGTACACAACGTTTCACTTCTTTGAATTTGTTGTTTCAAATTTTTCGGGATTCATGGATGAAAACAAGCCAATGTCGGGATTCACATTCCTAGTCTGTATGTAGACATGTATGTACGTAAGTATATTTGGGTTTGTGAATGATATGAAAACTTACTGCTCGAAAAGTTGGACAAATAAGAACGGAAGTGTTGCAAGTAATTCGATTAGATGAAAAGTGGCAAATTTTAGAGGCAAAAGCGGATCATGAAAAACAAAATATGGGACAACGAATTTTGTGCTATTGGAGCGATAGGAAATTGGCATCATTAGTTGCTTTTATAAATTTTAAAGCTTACTTCCTGTGCCGATTTGCACTTTCCTGTTTTTATGCCCAACTGCTATCCAAAAATACCAAAAGATATGACACCTAGCACGAGACTTCTCTGTATGCTTGGTAGGCGAAATCCTAGCGTTGTATGGTCTAAGTGCCCAGTAATAGAAAAATAAGTCAATCTTATCCTGAGTGGGACCACAATAAAGATGGCATACGATATGTTAATGATCGATGGACATTTTTTCATAATTTTTACAGAATTTTTCCAAAAAGTAGTAGTGCTAATAGATATGAAAAAAAATGGTGAAAGGCGAATGATTGTAGCGAGTCAAAGTGGGAAAATGAAGTTTTTTACTTTTTATAAGCAAAAAAAATTTCCTTAGGCATCAAAGCCGTAATTTTTCATGTTTTTGTTCTTGTGGAAGAAGTACACCTTTAACTTTTAAGCGCAAATAAATAAAACTCAGACACAAAAATCATCATTCCCTCTTTCAGAAAAGTACCATGGTGGTGGCTCTGTTGTCTTTCGCCTTACTTTTCAGGGATTATCCAAGAAAAATTAGACGAAGTGTATCAAGCTTTGAAAACGAATTCATTATCTGTGTTCAATACATGGTTCTATCTCTCAATCTTCAGAAACTTTATTTTTTTTTGAATAACTATAACTTTACGCTATTTAGATGATCATTTCCCTATAATATTATACATCCGTATATTATTTTAATAGTAATGTGGAAAATTTCGAAAACCTCGATTTTCAACAGCATCCGTTTCCTAAAAATCCACATTCTGAGCACACAAAAATACTCAGTATCCAAATGAACTCAAATGTACTAAGTACTGCGTTCCGAAAAATGTTGATGTGAACACAAAAATTATTGTAATTTAAATTTTAAATAGGTATTCGGAAGTGTCTTTTCCAAAGCCAAACACATTACAACTAAAACTCGAATTATAAAAAATTCAAAAATGTTCGTCGTCCAGGGTTCGTCTTGTTTTTTGGATCACCAATGTAATGCCCTTTAGACGGGCAAACATATGTTCTGATAGTCAGACTGTAATTAACGCCTTAGGGTCTCTAATGGTCAGGTCGAAACTGCTCGGGGAGTGCCTGGCTTCTCCCTCAGCAGCCTCTGTATACCTCTGTATACTTTGATATCGAACTCATTTTGGTGCCGACCATATCGATATTGCACGAAACTGCATTTCTGATGAAAGTGATAGGCATTTACTTCGACATGCAGAATTTCAAGGATTCTCTGGCCGGTGATCGGCCGTGGGCGTTCAAAGGAGCTCCCGTCTTAGCTGAGCGGTAACTTTCGATCCTCGTAGGAGTTCTGACCGGATGGTGTCCGATAGGTATTCATGCGGTTAGGTGAAAACATCTTTTCATTCTGTACTCAGCTGCCTTGCTTTGCGAGGCTGAGGTTGAGGTAGCTAGACTCCTACTTCATTAACATCCCAGATGAACTCTTTGGGGTGGAAATCAGCAGTTTGCGGGACCTAATTTTGGGTACTCAGCGTATCTCCAGTTAACCATTTTTAGTTACGGTGTAACGGTCACATATAACACATTATTCTCCTTTAATATGTCTAAGTGAGCTCCCTCTGCGCCGACTACCACATCAATCTAACCTATGTGTATAAAAGCCCGTCGCACGAAGAATCCAAGTAATTTCTATCTTCGAAAATAACAAATACAAAGATATTAAAACTATTGCAAGTTTCGTATGCATACTTTCAGGCGTATGACAATAGAATTAACAGTTTGAGCGACATGTGCTGGAGAGCAGGACACTTGTCTTTTATATATTGTGGAGCTTGAAGTTGCTACATAAGTTGATGATATATTCCATATAAAAATAAATTTTGCTCATTCGTTATATGGAAGAAATTGTGCAATGGTGCCAGCAAAGAATGTTATCACGAATGAACAGTAGTTTTTATTTACTTGAAACTTGCACTTGGTTATATAAAAATTTTAAGAAAGTACACGATACTTTCAAAAATTCCCGATACTCAATACTTCCCAACATTAATATACTTATAAATACGAACATCGATGTTGAATCTGACCTTTTCTACGAAATATTTCTTGTGATTTTATAGTGGTGCTGGGTTAACAAATTTTTATATTTCTTGCCTGTAAAAGCGATTAACTCAACATTGACGAAAGTTAATATCACAACGACTTTTGAACTTAAGTATCATATTTAAAAATAATGGCTAAGCATCGAATATGATGTATTAATATTCAAACTTGTTAGTTTGAAGGGAAAGGTTTTATTTATAAGTAAAATGTGTGAAATGATAGCCAAATGATAGCTTTCCTTCAAGTGCTTGAGGCGATTCAAAGTTTCGAGTAGCGCAGAATTATATTTGACAGCGCTTTATAGGCTTATAGGATGAGGTATGTTAATTGCTTCAATTAAATCGTACCAAAAATCACACAATTTGTAAAACTATTTTCACGTTCGCAAGAATTAAGCAAAAAAAAAGCCTATTCATAAAAATAATAAAGTTTTCCAAATATGGTTGCTTACTATTTCTTGGGAACATATAGAAATGAACAGAATCACAGCTGACTGCATTGCCAGAAATTAAACCTACCATTTAACCATAAAACCGATCTAAGTAAAGCGGAGACAAACAGAGCAAGCAAGGTGCGCAATGAAAGTTTACTTTAAGTATTTTTTGTATTTTATCATTTCGAAATGTTTTCTTTTTTTGTAATAATCAGAAAAAAACTAATCATTTTTTTAGACAATTTCAAATGAAACGAAAATGAAAATATAAGAAATGCAAAGCTTAATCAATAGATGATTTCTTGTTAAAGTCTACTACAAAATTTGCTAGGGTTGGTGGAAAAATGAAGATAAAAATTGTATAAAATTATAATTAAAACAGGAAGCAGTTTGCCAAATTTTCATTTGACGAAAATGTAACTTAATTCGTGCGGGGGTTTTCCAAAATTTGAACGTTTATTTAAGAAAAACATGTACAATAGTATTATTCAAAGTATTGTCCATCTGAAGCTATGGCTTTTTCCCCATCTTTCTGCCAATTTTTGGGTCCCATCCCAAAAGAACTGCGCCGGCTTGACAGCCAAGAATGAATCAAGCCAATTTTTGATATCCTGCTCTGATGATAACCATATTCCAGTGAGGGCGTTCTGCATCGATCGGAACAAATGGTAGTCAGAAGGGGCAAGGTCTCGACTATAAGGCGAGTGGGGTAAAACTTCCCATTCACTGTTTTCCAAATAGTTCTTAACCGGAATAGGAACGTGGGGCCGAGCGTTTTCATGGTGGAAAATTATTGCCTCGTGTGTCTGCTCGCATATTCCGGGCGTTTTTCGGCTACTGCTCTCTTCGAATGGATTAATTGTGTTCGATAGCGTTCTCCATTGATGGTTTCGCCCGGTTTTAGCCGCTCATAATACAGCACACCCTTCTGATCCCACCAAACACTGAGCATTACCTTCGCGCCATGGATATTCGGCTTAGACGTTGATTTGGCTGGTTGGCCGAATTTCACACATGATTTTTCGCGCTTGGGGTTGTCGTAATGGATCCATTTTTCATCACCAGTATTAATCCGATGCAAAAATGACTTCCTTTTGTGGCGTTCCAGCAGCATTTCGGACAAGCAAACCCGCCTTTCGATATCTCTCGGCTTAAGTTCATGTGGAACCCAATTTCCTTGCTTTTGAATATATCCAGGTGCTTTTAAACGTTTTGAAATGGCTGCTTGAGTGACACTCAAAGATTCTGCGAGCTCTCCCTGCGTTTGGCAACAATCTTCATCGAGTAATGCTTCCAGTTCTTCATCTTCTTCATATTAAAGTAATGAAGAAGAACTTCCCGCAAAAACACTTTTTCAGGCACAGAGTTCGACATATTTGAGTGAAAAAAAATTATTGCTGTTTACGCATCAAACGAATGACATATACTGAAAAGACGTAGAATGACAGTAGCTTTCCAACGTATGTTCGGAATATATTGGAACGATGGAATATATACAAGTTACGCCATCTCTTAGCAAACCGCACGAAGTTATAGACCCAATACTAAAAAGTCAAGATATTCGCACTAGTATTTGGAGCCACCTATTTCTTCAGGAATTCGATTAAATGAACTCCAATGATATGAGTCTTAGAATTAAAATGTAATAATTAAAGTTGTGCAAATGTTATTCAGATGCAATTAGAAAAGAAAGAGTTCATACTTATAGTCTATTTACATATGCACCTACTCGATTAATATTGAAGCATTACATGACAATTTTTATTACCACTAGCATATAAACTGAAGTTTTTCATCTGTTCTGCACTCGGCTACTGAGGCCTTAAATATTAAGTCCCTCTCACCAGCCCATATTTTTATGATTTTATTGAATTATGTACGGTTTTCGCGTTATGTACAAAGTTTATTTTCTATTTGTTAGAGCCACACTGCCACAGCGCAGTTATGTACTCGTACCTACTTAGTCGCCTATGTACATATGTGCTCGGCCATTCGATTTGTTTTTGGGTTTTGTTTATTTGTCTCTAAAACACATTTGCGGTAATGCGCTTTGACTGCAGTGGCAAAAATATCTAGTATATGATGATGTCCGGATAACTCGTGAAAATTATGAAGCAAATGGAGTTGGCCAATGTCTTGCTTTTGCTAAATCGGTGCGACCAGATGGGAGGAGAAGTATAGCAACTGCCATTATAGATACTGGCAGGCCACGGATAAAGTAAAAAGTCCCAGAGTGCATTTGTACCATAGAATTTTGTGAATGTAATTTTTTTTTTGTTGTTGCCCATCTTTTCTTCATGGTTGGTTGGTTGGTTGTGAGTGGAGGCGAAGAGTAGTAAGTGAACTGCATTAGATCGCAGGTGGCATAAATGAAGTGGCTTACCTCCAGCACGTTTTGCTGGACATTTATGGATTTGATGTCAGGCGTTAGTGAAAGCCAGTATGCTTAATTTTATTTAGCTATTTTTGTCGACTTCTTACCAAGTGTGTGTTCAGTTAGTTGATAAGCGGCGAATGGTCAACAGTGACAAAGTAAGTAATAGCCGGAAGGAAGTTGGTAAGGACGGAGATAGACATAAATAACGGTAATAATGTAAGTAAATAGACAGTACTAGTACAACTTTCCTAATCCTAGCGAGTAAGAAGACAACACTTCCTTTTGCACTAATATTTTGTATTTTATTCATTTATTGATCTAACGATTTTGACCCGTTCGCTAATTAAATTTGCTTTTAATACATTTCGAAAAGTTTTTCACTTTAGCGAAAAGTTTTCATGTACACTTTTCAGTTTCAAATCTCACTTTCCATTTGCCCGATTTGAACTCTTTTATATTTGTATGTCTCGCCCTTTATTTCACTTCCTAATTTTACTCTATACACTTTCGTACTTTTGTAAAGTAGTTAAACTTTTGGTAACATTTTTGCGTCTGCTTAGTGCTTTTGTTTGTAAAAGTGGAATTAAAACTTTCATTGCCGCTTCTGTTAGATTCATATACTAAATGCACATATACATATGTACATACTACATTAGGGTGCGGCGTGGCTCTTACTTACTTACTTAATTGGCGCTATAACCACTTAAACGATTTTGGTCAAACTTCTCCTAGAGATTGTGGTGTGCATCTTGTTGTTGTAACACAAATTGAGGGACCTACAGTTATACGCCGACTCCAGGCGGCGAATTTTTTTTGTAAGAAGTTTTGTTTCACGGCAGAAATACATTCGGAGGTTTGCCTTTGCCTGCCGAGGGACGACCGCTATTAAAAAAAAGTTTCTAAAATTTTTGATGTTACTTGTCCCGGGCAGAATTTGAACCGGCGACCTACCGAATGAAGCTCATACGCGCTACACACTCGGCTACGTATTTAGGAGAAATACGTGTAACTACGTCTATTAGAGTGTACAGGTGAAAACATCAGCGTGCGTTCTAAACCATAGTAGTGCCCATCAAGCACACCCTAATAAGTAATGGATATCCCTTTCTTATGTACAATCGAGATTAATAATGCGAAACTCACTGGCACCGTGCTACATTCCAATGGTGCTGACGACGGAAATACAGAGAGGGTTCGATTGTGGAGTGACTGTAAGGTCTGCCTGGGGGTAAGTCAGGCGTAAGTCAGGCGTTGGAGAAAAGGGATGTGCAAGTTCTTATCTGTAGATGGATAGAAGTGCTGCTCATGGCAAGAAGTGCGGAAGCAACTGTAGCTAACAGGGGTTTATATCTACAAAAGATATTGCCGTTATGTCCAGGGGTAAATACGAGAGCATTTTATGCAATATTTGCAAAGAGGAGTATATCCGACGAAGGTGTAGTGGGCTGGAGTAAGGCTTAATATTAATTAATCCACTGAAAAGAGCCATCCCGTCATTCTCCAGAAAAAAGAAACTACCAAGAATGGTAACAATCTCATGGCCAGGAATTGAAGTTGGTGTGGTAAGTAAGAAGAAGAACCTGTGTCTAACCATGGAGGCAGGCTTCTCTACAGACAACATGTCGATGCAACAGACTGCGAATCATCTGCACAAACGACACGGCCCCAGAGAGTGACGCTGTTGCGAGAAGACGGCGGAGGTATTTGAGCTCATACAGCCTTGTGAAGGAACTCGTACGCTCGCTGTCACAAACCATCCTCTTAAACTTCCTATGTGCGTTGGGCCTAGACGATGTATTATAAAGAGAAGACGGCTCAATGTATCATAAAGTCTAAGTGGATACATCAATAACGATATCTATTTATCTATACCGATTTTTACTTGGAAGTGAGTCACAAGAACGGGATATTTGCTCAGTTTTCCTTTACTTCCAAATATCCACACAACTAAAGAAGTTAACTCAAAGAAATCAAGGGAAACCAATTACCGAAAGCATATTTTGTATATTTTAATTTATTTTTTACAAAACACAGTACCTTTGCTTTCGAAACTGCCTGATGTACAAAAATTCATTTAATTTTTAAAATTTAGGCGTACCGCCGTATCATTTGAATTTTTTTTTTATTAAATTAGATTTCTAAATCTAACTGTCTACAATTTCCAGTTTATGTAAAAATAAGATATGCATCACTTTGTTGAATATTACAAAGAAAATTTGAGCGATTGCTAAAACTGCGATAAGTTATGCTGTCATTAATCAACATAATTTAAACTTACAACAACTATGAACTCTTCTATGTTCGGATGAAATCGAACTTTAAATCACCGGCGCATGTTTTTCAAATAACCAGCACTTGGGGCGAATTACCGTTAAATTAGAGACGCATGTGGTTTTTGTCCGATTTATAGAATTTTCGTAATCAAAATAATTTCCGAAAGAATCTATTCAAATCAAAGTTGAAAAGAAAACCCGAACTAATTTAAATACAATATATTTTAAGCGTTGTTCGAAATGAGCTAAGCTTACGAAGCATGGAAAGTCCATCGAACTGCATAACGTATTTTCATTGAATTTCTTTATTCAGTCGATGATTATAAAATTCTTACAGAGCAAGAAGTTTCCTCCTAATTAAGTACAGGTAGTTTGTTATAAATAGATTGATCTCAAGTTAGACTAAAACGGAGATCTCGGCATAGCAAAACCGATGTCAAGGGTACTATAAATTTTACTAAGCTCACAAAGTGCTCGAGGAATAGGAGGAAATTTAAAGAAGTTAGATCTCACTACGGTCTTGGGAAAAGAATAATAAGGGCGGAACATCCTATTAGGTATGTATATTGAAGCTTATCTACACAAGATGTGCCGAACAGTCAATTAAATTAGTCAGGATAGTCAATTAAATTAGTAATAACATCAAACATAAACATTAGAGATTGAATGGTTCTCCCTGTCGGAAGGTATTTCAATTCTATGAGCAAACAAGGGACACTATAAGATTATAGGGGGTCAATTTAAATGCAGCAATTGAAGAGCAAAATGGTTGATGAGAGTAAAGCTGAATCAAATAAAACTTAATCTCAATCTAAAAATTTCTCAAATGCGAAAAATTCGAAATTTCAGACCGAATCCTATCAGATATGCGATTATGAGATTTAGAGAGAGTCATATGAAAATATTTTTTACATTGAGCGATAGTTTATTTCCGATGCTCCACTCAGTCAGATTATTTAATTCATTTTGCAGTTGAAGAAACATCAGACGTAATCTTCATATAAAGCTTAAGGTTATCCACGTAAAGTAAAAATTTAGACTGCTTAAAACAGGAACCAATCTCATTATAAAAAAGAGATCAATTAAGTTTGACTTAGAATACTACCTTATAGCACGCCTGAATTATACACAAATCAGTGTTCTCAATTTCTACAAAAGGTAGTCTGTTGGGGAGATATGAGCCATGAAAGCAGTGTTCGAAACGATGAGTTGAAGCGCAAACATTCGAGCTTATGTAGTCAAATATTTTGTATAAATGATTCAAATGATTTTAATGGAAAATTGATGTAGATGCTATCCACTTGAAAATCGCATTTGGCAACCCAAGTTGGCATGTTGGTGTAGATCATAATTTTTTTCTTTTTCTTTATGTACTTTTTCAAAAAGTTTTGAAAAAATAATTTTGGTTTTCATTTTGATGATTTTGTTTTCCACCCTAATACGAAAGTTACATCGAAAGTTGGGTATTTAAACTCGGTGTCGATAGCATCAGTGGTGTTGAGTTACAAAACTCAAATGTGAGTACTAGAAAATGGAATGACTTTGTAAAATGGCAAATGCATTTTGTGCAGGAAGCGGATAATGAGCTCAAAGGCATTAAATAGTTTTGATTAGTTTATTCGGCGTTTTTTGTTGTAGTATTTCTTTTTTAATTTTTGATCTCATTAAAGTATTAGATATATATATATATATATTTGTGAATGAAGTAAAAGTGAATAGAAGAGATAAGAGAAATTAATTTGTACATTTATGTATAGGACTTTGAATCTTTGTATTTATAACTTCGTGTTTGTATTTTGAGAGCTCGGGTTGTTAATAAGAGAAATAATTATGACAGAATACAAAAACATATCTAAAACATTTCTACATGCAGAGAAGTAAACCGTCATGCTTGTAGTCAAGTATGTAAATATTGTAGAAGAATTTAAAAAAAAGAAGCAATTTCAAAAAATATCAGAAAAAGTTAGAAACAATGAAAATAAAGCTAGAATAAATGCCGAACATTTTTTACAAGAATTCAGGGTCAGAACTTTCAGAAACTTTTCGGGTACTCAGTAGTCAATATAATTAAGGTAAAATAAATTGAAGTGCAAAGGGGTATGGTTGATCTACTGGGTATGCAGCCACAGTTGGGCGGCTATACCCAATCCCGAATATTACACACCCCCGTTCGTGCACTCTGGGAAACATGAGCAACCTATGTGCGAGATGCCTTAATTAACCCGTGTAAAGCCATGAGTTGCGGCTGAAAGAGAAGGAGCTTTACTTGGCTTTAAGGAGCTATGAAAGTCAGCAACGTCTATTCAACAATTGGCGCGGCTGCATGGGGCTTCAAGGAACGGCCCGATATATAAATATTTCCTTATAACAAAAAAACGAAGCAGGAGCCACGTAAAATATTGAATTTTTTGGTGACGATCACACGCAATGTAGTAGGAACTATGATTTGAGGGCATACACCTGGAATATCCGACCACTTAATGGGGAAAGCGCCGCTGCCCGGTTAGTTGATGCCCTCGAGAGAGTAAGGGCTAATATCACCGCCACACAGGAAAGAAAAGAAATGGACGTGACAGCTACTGCGTTGTCTACTACATCTGCCATGTAAAGTAGCGCAAGTTCGTTTGTTGTTGGATTTGTGGTGGGAGAGAGACTTCGTCTCGCTTCACAGCGAGATTCTTCAATGCCTTGCTGATTTGTGACCACGCCCCGACAGTAGAGATAGACGATGTGATCAAAGAGCACTTCTACTAGCGCTGTTTTCATCGCGATATCAAAATCGTGTTTGGTGGCAAAGCGAAGAGATCTGAAGGTAAACGAGGGCAAACCGAAGTACCGCCTGTCTTCAAATAAACAGTCAGCATATTGGCTCCAACATCTCTATTGACACTTACAATTTGGAAAAAGGAGAGGAATTTGTCTACTTTGGGCAACTGTGTGGTAAAGTTCACTCGAGACGAACCAAAACCATCCTATATAGGTCTCTCATCATGCTCGGCAGTGATGGGCCTTGCAGTGTTCGAGAGAAAGATTTATAGATTTTTACGTCTTTGCGACGGCGAATACCGTAGACGATGGAACGATGAGTTCCATGAGCTTTATCGCGACATAAATATAGTTCAGCGAATGAAGATTTTAGCGGCTACCCTGGCTAGGTCGTGTTGTAGGTATGGAAGAAAATGCTGCTATGCCTTGAAAGCGGCGTGCTATATTGGAATTAGTCAAAATCGTTTAGCCGGTTATAGGGCCAGCGAAGAAAAAGAGGAAGTATTAAAGTACAAGATTCAATAAACAATTCACCAATAATTAAAGAGATGTAGGTCTAAAAGGCTTGGTGGCCAAAGAGAGCCAGAGGGGGTTACTCCTCAAATTTATTGAAATAAGAAATGGCTGAAAACAAAATAACCTCTAGTTTATTCGGTTTTATAGAATATTATTCCAAAACATACCATTGTAAGAATCTACATCCTTGTTTTTATATTCAAAATTATACAGAGTAAATTAATGAGAGATCCTTTAATTTTTATTACAATATCATTGTTATTATTATTAATAATTAGTTTTTTGTTCAAATTATGCATACAGATATTCGTACAATACAAATAGTAAAAAAATTATTGCAATTTTAAAGAGAAATTTTAATTGGTGACAGTGAACACTGGGTTTATTTACTTTGCGAATAATCTACTTTATATTGTGTTTGGTTTAATATTATGAATAATGTCGTCTTGACAGTTCATTAAATCCAACAAGCCCTGCGCGAGTGTGCTAACTGCGGTTTGTCTAGACGACAAAGTTGTGAACTCACCACTTGAGGTCGCCAATTTATTTGCCGAGTTTTTGTTTTCAATGAAACTATCGACTACTTCCAAACTATATTGAAGCCATTATATTTTGCAACGAAAGGTTTAATTTCATCAAACCAACAAGGTTTTGTTACAGGCAGATCCACAGTCTTAAATATAGCCATTTTTAAGCGAATGATGCATTAAATATTTTTCGTCTGGACTTCAAGTAGACTGTACCTACACGGATTTTTCAAAAGCTTTTGACACTGCGTCTCATATAATTCTTTATGTAAATTGTGCTATTTTGGCTTTCACTCGGTTTTCTTTCCATTGGTTGCAAACATATCTAAGTGAAAGACGTTGCATCCTTACGATTCCGCTCCTTTCATTGCTTTTCTGGGGTACCTAAAGGAAGTATTTTGGGTACCCTACTTTTTGTCTTATTCATTAATGATATGTGTAGTTGCTTCTCGTTTGCTAGTCATCTTTTATATGCTGATGACTTGAAATTTTTTGCCATAATAAGAAACTCAGAGAATGTACTTAGGCTACAGACTGATCTCAATGAAGTTGCTAATTGGTGTACTAATTCTGGCATCTTTTTAAATATTAAGAAAAGTTTTCAAGTAACCAACACCCAATCTCGTGATTTTCTACAATCGTCTTATAATAATTCTAATAGTTTCCTTCAACTAATGGATGAGATCAAAAATCTGGGAATAAGTTTTGACTCACGTTTCTCCTTTTCCAGCCACATCACTTTTATTATCTCAAAATCATACTGTTTATAAGGTTTCGTAAAACGTAAAAGCACAAATTTTTCAGATCCGTACACTATTAAATAACTGTTTGCGGCGTTTCTTTGGTCTAAGTTGGATTACACAACATTTATTTGGAGAACTTATCGCCAATTCGCTAATCTTGAGAATTGAACAGGTGCAAAAGGTGTTTCTGAAATTCGCACTAAAATCTTTAAATTTCTCTAGCCCCATTCTCTCTCCCTTTTAATCAACTTAAAGTCCTGCTTTTAATCAACTGAAAGTCCCTTGAATGTCCAAGGTCATTTTAATGTTCCTGTAAGGCTTTTACGAACCACTTACCCCTTTTACCTTAGGAAATTTAAAACCAATTTCGAGAGCAATGTACATATTCTTCGTGCGTTTCGTGAGTTTAATGAGATTTCGAATTCTCCTTCGTTTGATGTTTCAGTTTCTAAAAGCCAATTGTCTTATTTGTTGAATGCTTCTTTTTAGCCTCTAACCGTTTCACTACCGAACTTACACAAATATTGCTTATCTTTTTGGATAGATATTAAATCCTATAAACCAAAAAAAATTTCACAAACAATCGAATGTCCTTCTAAATGATGTTGTGTCCTGTTGTGTATTATATGGATTCATTTTGAGACCAGTAATCAGAAATCTCAAATGTATAGCCCATTAAAAGTGAAATTCCCAGCAACATTTTAATTTCGTCTGCGTCAATCAGTGCCGTACGACGTTTTTTGTTTGTTTACAATATGTCTAATCTCTCATTGTGCACTGTGCAATAAATAGTTCAGTGGATTTTCTTTAAATTGGAGCCAACAATACGACGGGACCAAGCTCTTCACTAATAGAAAATAGAGGACGAAAAAAATCCGAAGGTTCTCTCCATACTACAAGGTTACTTGAGTTGTTATTATTAAATGTTTGCGCGTCGTTGTCATATTCAATATCTGAATTGTTATCTGAAACTTCCCTGGAGTTGCTCGAATGACCATCAGGCACATACTCCGAACCGGACGCACTGAAATCATTTACCTTGGAATCGCTGTTGTTTACCATCGCAGTCACTTCGCCTTCCGTCAACTTTCCACCTTGGTTCTTTCGATTCATTCTACAAATCATTAAACACAAAAGTTGATTTCACATTTTCATAATATAAATTAAGCCCAATGGGATAATACATACATATACTATCCCATTTATATTGTTTGGACACTACCGTTGGGATATATCATACTAATGGCAATTAAACACAGCGCCCATACTAAACACACCCAAATTAGCTGACGGCAGAAAGAGAACATTTAAAGTACCCTTTACTTAAATTAAGCGAACATTGGATTTTTGTCGATTTTTTGAATTTGCTCTGGAATCTATTATCCCCATGGTAGTGAAAGGGTTAAAAAATTTATGAATTTGTCTAACATTGCTATATTCTTTGTTCTTAATTAATATTAAATTAATTTGAACAATTTGTGTTATCTTTAAGTAGTCAGTTTAACTAATGCGTTTTTGACTAATAAAATAAATAAATAAATAAATATTTTCTTTTTTGAATTTTTGTAATTTCGAAATGAAAATTTTTATTTACTTGTTCACTCTTCCAGAAGTTTTCAATGAATCAATTTATAATTGTTTTTAAAATAAATATCTTTACACGATAGTGACGTTCAATTTTTCATTCGTTGTCCTTCAACAAAGATATTGAAGTTATAAGTTCCAACAAAATTTGGTAAACACACGCCTTAGTATTATAAGAATTATAAAAATACGAATTGTAATTATAAGGTTTATAAGAATGTTAATTATAAAAATTATAAGAAAATATGTAAAATCTGTTATAATAATTTATAAGTACTTTAACTTATTACAATTTTAAGTAAAACTTGTATAATTAAATAAAAAAGAGTTTAGAAAATAATTTACTCACAAAATTTACATCATTGGCTTATTGAAATTAAAAAAGAAGATTCTAATGAAAACCAAGATTCCCTTCTTAATATTGAAGAGGCTTTTATCTTAGTTCATCTTAATTCAACGGATCTTCCTCTTAGTCTTTACAGATTATCTTCTTTACTTTATTTAAAAGATATATCCAGTCATAATAAAATTGGCTTTTTATTGGAACAAATTATAGGAAATCTGCTATATTTTGTTCTCGATTATAGATTTTAGAAGGTAGTGATGCACCTCACAAAAAGCGTTGAATTTGTTTAATTTTATAACAGCTGGCGGAGTTGCGCATCTTCTTGATTCCAAAAAGGCATTGCCAGATTTACCGCTATTTAAGAAGATTTTAAAAACCACCTACCTTTTTTTCTTCTTCAATCTAAATTTGAACAAACAAATTTTCTCGATTTTCTCCATACTTTGATGTCCAATCTTAACTCGATTGGCCACTCACCTACTGACTATTTCACTCACTCCCTCGCCTTGTTGAAGTTCCTCTCAAGTTTCACTTCCTTCGTAGAGTGGCATTCTTAGTTTTGTTTTTTTTTTTTATCTTCGACAAACAATATAAACAATGCAACTACACAATAAGAATAAACCAAAAGCAAAGACAAAAGTGTAAAAAGCAAATAATACAAACAAAAACAATTCCACCTGACTTTACAAGTATTATTATCTTTCGCAACATTCTTAAATTTAGATTGAAATCCGTGTCGACACCCTTGCACCCTTTGGCAATTTGTCCCCCACTCAGCCACCCACCACCATCCTTGTGCAATGAATGCTGTTGCAGAAGAAAATACAAATAACACAAAAGAAAAACACAAAAGCAAAACATAAAAGTATGTATGCGTTTAAACGCAATGTATAAAGCCACAAACACAAACCCACACACAGACACATACACACACACACGCGCACACCAGCTATGCACTCAAACTCATTGGTGTAGCACTTAGTGCGAATAGAATGCGATGGCTTTCACTGGGACAGCGGATGATGAAGTCAATGGTGTAGCTGTGTAAAAAAAAGAAGTACATATCTTAAGTCACAAACAGCCTGTGGGGCTGGTGGTGATACTCAACACGTTCTTTACGAACTGGGAGCTAACTCGTACCGCTTAGTTAACACAAAAATAAAACTCCTTATGAAATAAAGTAAGAAGTGCCATAATTGAAAGAGATTTGAAGTCGCTTTTTGAGTTGTCTCTCAAGCAATGCCATTTTATCGGGTGGGTGATATTTCTCTGCAACAGAGGTGCGCCATGTAACGGGGGTGTGGGTGCGTTTTAAGTGGACTTCTCATATTTCATCTTAGCCACTTATTTGGATATATAAGCGCACTTAGTTATGTCAGGACTTTATTATGCTTTGAGTTCTATGACTTTTTGTTGTTTTGGTGTTGGTAAGCTATATCCAAATCCAATATAATTCTTGCAATAAGCTGGCGGGAGAATCTACTGCTTATTCACCTCTTCATTGCACCTATTATAACAGCCTGTTTTTATAGAGCAAATGCTTTTATGAACGTTCAAATAAAATACCTTGTTTGAAAATGAGTCGCTTACGGTATGGAAGAGCTCTTGATTGAACTTGACTACGATTTCAGAAAGTCTCAACTTTTTTATGCCAAGGGTGAGGCTAATGGTAACTGATAATCAACCAAAGGTTGTTTCTTTAATCTTTAGTGCTGCCCGCAGACGACCACATTACCCCGCCGTAAAGCTGTATTGGGGGACATCCTCCAGCTCCGTCCAATCGCTCCCCTACAACTGTAGCGACCGAACAGTTTAATTTTGTGTCGAGTATTATTCCTTATCCAGCAGAGTTGCTCAGCGCTAATGTCGTGCTACTTAAAATTCGTAGCGTTAGTGTTGGTCTCTCGTATCTTCCTGATAACACAAGATCAATCACTTTCTGTAGCTCATTTTTCGGTCACTTTGAGTTTTATCAGCATAATGTCACAGGGTGTTTGTGGAAATATTCCGCTTATAGCTACCGCATGGTAGACAGTATACGATACGGTTTCACAGTCCCCCTCTTCCTCAACGGCCCTCACTCATAGAAGAGGAGGGAGTAAGCCACCCTGCGCGGTTTCTCTGTTAACGAATCTTGTAAGAGTTACATCCACTAGCTCCGAACCTAATTTTCTGTGTCACCAGTGTCACCAGCCGGAAGTCCATGCCCGGGTCTGCCAGTGCTATCGTAATCCCTAAAACCTAATAATCTCTCCATATGCAATACGAATTGATCTAGCACAGTTTCTATCGATATCCGTTTCGTGTAAGCATGTTGGGAAGTTCCGAGTTTACTTGCGCCTTTTTTCACTTTCAGCTGGGAAGAGATCAGACTGATAGGACAGAAAGTTTTTTTTTAATTTTTCCTTCTAATATGAGAAGGTTTTTTTGCTTTTGGGCTCTACACAATTCTGGAAGTATAATTGAGCGCAACAACTCCGCCAAAGATTGTCTAAAGCCAGTTTGCTATGAGTGCTATACCATCTGAGTCCGGAATTTCAAATGATTTGAAAGTTCTTATTATATATTTGTTTCCTTGGTGATGAGACCTTTGACGATGCGGTTTGCTTCCGTGTTATATAGCGAATAAAGCCAATACTCAGTGGCACTGGGAAAATATATGCTCAGTAGTAGATCCACGGTTTACTTTCCAGTTTCAGTCCACGTCCCATCTGAAATTTTTTGGGGTAAATTGGAGAATACTTTCTGGGGTCTGGTAACTCCTACAAAGATATTTCTCCATGAGGTTCTCTTCGAGGTCCTCAGGAGTTTTTTTGTAGTGCCTTAGATGCTGTTCACTATATTCAAGAAGAAACTTATTATTCAGTTTGGTGCTCGCAAGAATACAGTTCCTTGGCTTCCCTTTGTAGCTCCAATTAACGGTATGTCCTTGACGGACATACCCAAGGCTTCTGGATGAGGGCGGGCGATATTTGCTCAACGAAAGTGTAGTGAGTCATATCCTCCGACATCAGCTTCTCCTCCGTGTAGCGCAGGAATATCTGTTCGATCCACTGTGAGCATGTCGCTCGTCCTTTTCCTGCTGTTGTCTTCTTCCGGCTCTATCTCTGCAATTTCGGCCGCATCGGCAACTTCTATATACTTTGATTGTAACCATGCCAAAACCAAAGCTAATTTGTCTTTAGTTAGCAGGATCGATTGCCGTCTGCCCATAGAGTTTGCTCGAGCTTGGATACCTTGTAGTTGTGGATGGGTAGTTCCGAGTTGAAGAACCTTATTAGCTCAAGTACTTTCTCTTGTTCTGCAGGTTTCGCCGGTAGTCAGCCCTTCACTCTTGGCCTCGATGGCATGTGTTTGAAGTTGGCAGTCAATAGTTTAGGGTTTAACCCAGCAGCGCCACAAGTTGTGGCCTACAACTATAGGATACCGCAGTGCACGGGCGCAATGGAGTCTCTAGGTATCCGCCCTCCGAAGGAGTTAGTTGTTGTTTTGTTTAGTTGTTGTTGTGTTTAGTGTAGTTTTCTATTGTTCTTCAATAAACCCAACGAGTTGCGAGGAAAGGGCTGGGCATATGTCCGCAGTATTTAGAGTGAGTCCATACTAGCGACAGGGCTCGAAGGTATCAGCCGGGCTGATCCTCGCTACGAAAACGCATAACGCCTTGATCGCCCTACCGCACAAGCTCACTGCTTTTATTTCTGACCTTAGCTGGACACAATAATCACAGCTCGCAGGATTTCTTTGTATTGCTCATTACCATTGTCAGCCGTTGGATATAAATTGGACTCAGACAATGATCATTCGAGTATCTTACAAAGATTTGACTTTGTCTCGGCTATAACGGACCATTGCATACCTTCCATGTCTCGTAACGGATATTTTAGTACTGCCATATCTTCTTGCAAGGATGCTGTGCGTTATATGGAACCGGGGGCTAGTGACATATTCACGGATAGATCGAAGCTTGATAAAAAAGTGAAAGGTGATGTGTACCACCAAGAACTCTGTCTGAGATAAAAATTTAAGCTACCAGATCCCTGCAGAATATTCCAAGCGGAGCCAACATTAAGGAAGCACCCGAGCGCCTGCTTAGTCGCGCGACCTCTGTAAGGGAATGTTTACTCTGATAGCCAAGTGGCAATATATCAGGTATTTGAAAACTTGAAAAACATTCCTTAGCACGGGTATTTTCGGCTGCTTCCGAATGAATGGAGGACGCAAGAGTTTTTACGGTTATCCAAAGCACAGCTCTCATTAATTATGGAGATGTGACTGGGAACTTTTCAATGGAAATCCATGCGGTGGGCCTCAATATTACCAGTCACCCCCCCCCTTCACGAGACTAAGCCTCAAGCATGTGGGATCGCATCTTAGTCAGCTTCGTAGCTTCACGCTTTGCATATTACTAATTGAGATTACTATCAAGAAGCTGCCGTTTATTTTTGGTATATGCAGTGTCAGATAAATAGCGCCAGTTACGACAACATTACAATCAAATGGAGGTGGATTCTGTCAACTTTCGACGTAGCACACTAGACACCTTTCAGCAAGAAGTCGGCAGTAAAGGAAACTAAACTATCGATAGTGTCGTTAGTATCATCGACAGTTTAGCAACTCTAGTATAGTAGTACATTTGCGCAATTAATTATACAACCTAAATCACTTTTATTGGTAAGAGTGATTACCAATTTCATTTAAAGTCTACAGCTAATGATTTCGTTCATTTACCACCGCCCATATCCGCTTTGTTTCTTCTCAAGTCAGAAGAGTTTTCTTTTAAAATGAAACAAGAGCTTTTGTAGTTATTCTATTTTCAATTAATTAACTAAACATTATTAACCAAACCTGGAAATTCTTTTAACGGCTCTTTATGCGTGCAGCATTTTTAATTCTCGTTACATACTAAGGCATTTATTTACTCAGCAAAATGTAATTGATTTTCCTAAAGCCCCTGACCTAAAACATACACACACACACACACTCATACATACACAGTATCCTTACCAGCCACCTCGATTCGGTCACCACGAAGTAATGCTTAAATTACGCTAATCTAGAAAACTGCTTCCCACCATCTAGCGTCTATGGCGAATAAACTTTTACTTGGCGAAACGTGCTTTGTGCGCAGGAAATGGCTTATGCGCTGGAAGAAGTATGAACGCAGTGAAAGGAAAAAATGGATAAGAAAACGAATAAAAAAAAAATTAAATTTATGTTAATTTACTTTTATCGCTTCAACGGTAAAGTCAATTTCATTTCAATTTGCATCGCTCGCGAGTTCACGTTCCATTTTCTTCATGCTTTTCACATTTTGCTTTCATTCTCAGTTTTGCATCATATTATGCCACGCTTCTCCCACTAACCCGCTCGCCTGTGCTGTTCCATTCCTTTCCTTTCGTTCAGTCAGTGCGGTCACACATTTTTATGAGTCATAATAGAATTCGCTTCATTTTGTGCTACTTTCTTCGCATTCACTGTTTACTGTACGAGCGGCGCGACACTTTCTCATTTTCGCGAGATTCGCGCGATTTTCTATCATACTTTGACGGCACGCGTTGTGTAGTCGCTGTAGCGGCATACGTGCTTCGTGTGCTACCCACGCGTCGGCATTAACAGAACAGAGATCTGTCAGTCGTTCAAGCGTGTCATCGCGGCATCTTTAAGTATTCATTCACTCATTCACGGGCTCATTCAATGTTCAACACTTGGCGCTGCCTGCCCGCTTACCGGAAATGCAAAGCAAGTAGAAATGGTTTGAAAAAAGTTTATGTCACGGATAAGCACTTTCACAACCTACTTCGCTGTGAGTGAAATCGACTTCGAATTGCACGTCCCTTTCCAAAAAATATTCTGCTACTCTCGTTGCCATCTAAACTCATTCTTCATCAAAGTCTGCGTCGGGAGGGGGTTTCGCCTGTCAGCGAGCATGACCAACAACACTTCGATTGTGTGTGTGTGTGTGTGTGCGTTGATTTCCATTCAAATTTTCTTTTGAAGTACATAGAAGTTTCATCTACCACCCGCTCATCGCTCTTCTCAACTAAACTACAATTTTTCGCGTCAAAAATATTCATAACGATGAGCATAGCCTTAGTCGGCATTTTCATTCAGCGCTCTGCTTCTTACAATACCCTGTTGTAGGCGAAGCGTCGTATCCAATTGACAGAGAAGTGGTAAGTAAATTCGGCTACTTTACCTCCCGTGCGCACTTCATTTCGTTTCCCTCAAGCTGATACTCCACTTCCGGCATTCCTATTTGGCCTCACCGCTGGACTACTGCTCTTAACGTCGTTTCAGTTTCAAAGTCAGCAAAGTTTTTGGTCTCAAATACTTGTAAAATAGACTGAACTGCAAAGCAAATAAGTTGAAATATAACTTTAGGAATTTAATTTGTGTGGCTCTTGATGTTTTCATGCTCTCTTCACAACTCTGATTGTGTGTTCTGAATATGGTAAATATATGCATTTCAGAGACTAGTTGGAAAAGGCTTTCACAAAACTTTCATTTTAAGAAAGATGTAAGGTTTTAATGATTCTAAAGTTCGCACTTCTTACTTTAATTGAGTATTAATTTATGAACTCCAACCTTAGGAAATGATTTACTTGATGAATTTAGGCATTTGCGTCTTAGCCTATATCACAGAAGTACAAACGATAAAGTGGTCCATGAATGTATTAAAAATTGTGGGAACTAGAACCGATTCAGTCCGATTTGCTGGATTTTTTGCAGTCTAGCAGTACGCTGCCAATACTGGCGGCTCAGACTTTCTTCAGCTTTGCTGATTAAAGTGACTTGGTACTAAGTAGTGGAATACTTAAGCACCCCAATATTTATACATATAGACAAAGCCGGACAGAAAATTCCACTTGTCAATGGCGCCGACCCCTCGTCATTCCATTCACAAACCCTCTCAACCGACTCATCTAAAACCCCACACCATGGCTAAGCCGAGCTTGCAGGGTCTAAGTAACACCAACTGGTGTATAAGACACATACATTCAGATAGTTAGTCATTCTTAAAGTAAATACGCAATTTTGTTGCAATACACAGATCTGGCCTGCGCTAGCCTTAATAGTCGGCGGTCGATCCTTCTTTAGCTTGTTCGTTAGCGATTAAATTGCTTTTGCTCACCAAATGGCTTTCACTACCACCAGACGGAACGTATGAGTACTGTAGACTGAGTCGATTCCCATTCGAATAACAGAAGTTAGTAAAAATTAAAATTGAATGTGATATGACTGTAATTTTAGAGCTTCTTATTTTGATACTCGTGTAAGTAATTACACGCTTAGCCAGGTTTTTCATAAAGCAAATAATTCTCTGGAATCTAGCAGAACATTGCGGTGCCTCACCGGATCAGAAGAGTATTGCCGAAGCCTACACGTCCCGACCAATCGAGTGATCCGAATTTCCACCTTGGTGTATTTAGTATTGGTGGGTGTACAGGGTGCGCCATCAGTATGACAATTTTGAATAACTTTTAATAGAAAGAAGAACAATAGGTTTTTTATTTAGTTAAACACTTAGCAATTTATGTGGATTACTTTCTAAAAACAAAATTGATTAAATTAACACATTTATTGACCACCGCAAACTGTGATCTTTTTTGGGGATTTTCCATCACTTCTTCGAGCGTTTCGACTTCGACTTACTGGCGTAAATTTTACTCTTTAAATAAAACTCGGTGGTTAAATTGGGGAATATCGACACTTTTCGATATGTTGCAAAGCCCGCATTGTTTGGGTTTTTGTGTGCTCAGGCGCCCCGTCTTCATGAAACCAGAAGTCAGTGAGACCTTTTTTACGAATTTTTGGATACACAAAAAGTGCCAATATCCACCGTTAACGTTTAGCATCGACTGTTTCGCCTTGCTTGAAGAATAATAGCCCATTGATGATTTTTGTCACACAAGCCGGCTCAAACAGTTACTTTTCCGTCATGTAATGGTGTTTCATAAATCTCGTGAGGATTTTCTAATCCTCAAATGTGACAAATTTGTTTAACAACACCGCCGGAGAGTCCGGCATGGTTTCCAACATTCCGCTGATTGTTTCGGTGCGTGCTTTCGGTGTGAAGCGGTCTATGATTAAAATTGTACTGGTTTGAAGAGTTCAAAACGTGCTTTATAAAGTACAAACCGGCTGAACAGATGGCGCACCCTGTATATATGCAAATGTGAGTGTTGTTCTTTTTGTCTGAGTTAGTTTGAATGAAATATTATATTTTAATTAAGTAATTGAAATATGAACTACTAAGTAAATCGTTCGCCTATTCGCCGTTCAAGGGATAAAGGATTAAGAGAAATGGGATGCGAAATAGTTGCTGTGACGTGTGTAATAGTTAATAGCGCCTGTAGGGAATTGAATATTAAGGGTAAGTGTCAGAGTTTCAATGTTATTTGTAGAATACCGATAAACGAAATTTAAGAAAGCCAATTATTATTAAATAATCGCCAGTATATATGGGATCTACCTACATACTTACATTAAGAGGTCTAGGGAAGGCCAAAAATGAATGTTAGCAGAAGAAACAATGCGTACTGACAAAAATATCATTTGTAGAGTTGATGAAAATGAGAACATTTACCTTGCGTCTTCAAACCTTTACGTAAAGATCGCCTTTGTACATTGTGCGATTTAAATGCTTATTTAACAAGACA
The DNA here is from genome assembly GCA_951828415.1 of Anomoia purmunda. NCBI lineage: Eukaryota > Metazoa > Arthropoda > Insecta > Diptera > Tephritidae > Anomoia > Anomoia purmunda. The sequence continues at coordinate 130,282,559 of OX639993.1, read as the reverse complement.
TTGAGATGTTTTGTTCAAAAAAAATTTATCATCATTTTAATTCTTAAGCATTTCCACTACAATATTAAATCCCTCAAAACTTCAATTCACAGACTTATTTTTTCTTCAGAAAGGTTTTTAAATACTACTTCCCCATAGTTCTCAATAATAATTTCACAAGTGGACCAAAAAGAAAACTGTCTTGATCAGCTCAGCGTAGGTATTGGCGTCTTGCTGGAAATACCTTCGCTTTTCCGATTTATTTGAAAAAAACACCAAAGGATTCTCTTCAAGAACACTTTGATGATCTTCCATATTCCTGAGAAACGCAAACTTGTGTCACCAAAATTAGTCTTATATTGTTTTCATAAGTTGATTTGTTTTCTTCATAGCAAATAACCTCATTTTATGAAAAACGGTTTTGTATGCAGATATCAAGAAAGGTCTTCAATTAAACTTTTTAAGGTAGCATCACTGTTAAATTGACCGGTAACCAATGAAAGCAGACATATACAGATTCAATTCGATTTTGCGAGTAATGTTCCTCAACCTTTGGATATTTTAAGATTATATTTTTAAATAAAATTAGTTTCCGTTACATAAGTTAATCCCCTATAAAAATAATGCTGAAATTTTACTGTTTTCATTAAAAGCTAAATATTTTTCTCGTGGCCAAGTGTGTGCGCACTTCATTCGATGTGTTCCGGTTTCGATTTCGGCCGGGGCAAGTGACATCTTTGTTGATCTTGGAATCAGCATTAACGCCAACAATAAGTTTAGTCTTGAAATCCAGCCAACAGGTGCTACTTTGGGCTGAGTGGGCTATTGCGTAGTAAATCCCTCTCTCGACGAATGAAAACCATGCTCCATTAGTCCCTCTCATGCCCGTATTATTGTGTGGCGCCAAAGCATGGACGCTATCAACATTTTGGACATTTACGTCTTAATATCGCCGACTAAGGAACGGCAAGCTGTATGAACTATATGGCGACATAAACTTAGTTAAACGAATTAAGGTTCAGCGGCTATGTTGGCTAGGTCATGTGGTACGTATGGAAGATAATGCTCCAGCCAAGAAAGTTTTCAACGCGGTACCCGCTTAAGTTGGCGAGGAAGAGGAAGGCCTCACCAGCGACTGGCGTGCCACGTTGAAACTGGCCAAAGTCGCCTAGGAGGTTATAGCGCCAATTAAGAAGAAGAAGAAGATACATTCGAAAATTATAGCAAAGCTTTTTTCTAATAGCGGTCGCCCCTCGGCAGGCAATCGCAAACCTTCGAGTGTACTCCTGCCAATACAAAAACTTCTCACAAAAATCATTTACCGCTCGGAGTCGGCGTAAAACTGTAGGCCCCTCAGTTTGTGTTATAATATAAACACGCACACCACAAATTGTAGAAGAATTTCGTTCATTCATATAAGACGAAATGCCAAGCAGTCAGGAACGGTAACGCCTATATTTTTTATAAAAAAGTCATGATTTAATCGTTCTTTTTGTGGTTTTTATTTTAGTTTTTTTGATCAAAAATTTATAGTTGGTATTTTATAAAGAATTTTTCACCTTATATTAAACGCTAACAAATTTGTCGTCGATGACAATTGACGAAGAGATACAGAAGCAGTTTGAATTTGGCAGAGCAGCAGATCGACGCTATTTCAAAGAACTGTTGCTAAAGAATCGAATCGAAAAACTTAAAATTTACGACGAAAACAACCAAAAAGTACACTATATGGGGTGCGTGGAGCAATTGGGTGGAACATTAAAGCTGAAGCCAAAATATCTGAGTCTTTATCAAATAGTCAATGGTAAAGCCAACATACGTCGTTAAAAAGACAGGTCTTCGTTTTACACAATCAGCTATCAAAAACTTTCAATCATTCTGTTGCTTGCCCACTTCTTCTGCACTTCTTCCTTTTCTTTTTTAGAATCTTTTGTTTCTCCTCTCTCGTTCTATAGCTATTACTTTGTCTCTATCGGTTGCTATCAGCGCAATCTCGTATTCTATCATTCCTGAATCCATTCATTTAACAACCCTTCCTTATGGTTCGACCCCGTCGAAGCAGTTCATTGCCATCGATAAGCTGATATTGCACAATGGATTGCTAATACATATATGGGGAAGGGAGATGCTGCAATAGTTTTATCTGGACATGGAAATCAGGCAACCTTTGAGCAGCGTCAGCAAAGTGTTCATGAAAGAACTACAAAACGAGTCGCGTGTAATGAGGCGAAGTTGAGTGATGAATTTTGGTATCGTTACTTCTCGTTATTCACTATTTATATTCATTTTGAGACATTAGCTTTTAAAATCATCATATTGTATTCAATAAACAAAGTTCTCAATGAACATTTAAATACTGTGTTGAATATATTTTGCGGTATGTGTGTGGAATCCTACAAACGAGTATACATAAATTAATTATATGAAAATTAAAAAAATTTACAAAACTCGAAATCCGAAGTCGTCCAAAAATCCACTTACGTGTTTATATAACTGAACATATGAACTAAGTGCATGAAAAATAGTATGAGCTAGTCTTTACTAAATGGGTTTAATTGAGTGCCTAAATTTCAGACGTAAAGAGCAGATACACGTGGATGATACTCAAACGCACTTTGAACTCTGAATTTATATGTAAAGCAAAGACTTCATGTATCCCAAAATAAGTACATGAATATAAGCACATATTTTGCGAAGGATATATACAAATACTTGCGTGCAGTTAAAATCCTTTCGCGCAATTTTATGGATTTTTACAACTCTCGCTTCATAAATTTGCAACGAAAATAATTAACGCGGCGAGCTAGCACGAAACGTATGCTGTTGTGTAAATGTAGCATAGTTTGATACATTTACCCAGAATAAAATTAACAACAACAATAATAATTCAACAACAAGTGGTTGGTGTTAACGTGACAGAGACTGCGTGCCAAATTGTGCGGCATGATGCCTCGCGTTGATGGAAAATATACGATTCTATATTTTTGTTTGTATGCGTTAGGGTAAATTTTCGTATACCGGGCCAAAAAAAATTTTTTTTAATGTTATTTTGAGTAAAACTACCGTTCAAGCAGCTTATATTAGAGGAGGTTTTAAAATAATTCACATTAACAAAATAATCAGCCCTATTCTGCATTTCGACTCGAATCGAAATTTTCTCAGTTTGGCAAATTTGGTATTCTGCGTTTCGATGAGTTTCGATCAATCTTCGAAATTTACAATTTTATGTATTCTACATTGCGATCGTAGTTACGTTTTTGTAAGTTGAAATTTTGTTGGCGGAGGACGGTTAGATTTTTATTTTCGTGTACTTTTAACATATAATTTTCCCAAATATGTGAGTAAAACTTGTTGTTGATAGTTTTAAAAGTCATTACTATGATTTCTTTAAGTTTTTTGAGCTTTATTGATGTTTTTTGATATTGTTTGTAGTCAAAAACAATAACGCCGGAACAGTTTGAAAAATTGGCTGATATAATGGCAACCAAAAGGGATATTTCGCAGGATATTGCCCATTCCGACATTATAATCTGCGACAACTCCATGTTGGTAACTGCCTTCCGCAAAAAACCTCAATGCAGCCACTAGGCGATTAAGGAGATAACGACTTCAAAGTACTTGGTTGAGTTTCTTCCGCAAAAGTATCTAGGACATACTTGAAAGCGTCCTTATTAAGTCTAAAGTTTTTTTGAATCTAAATAAGTAAATCAATGAATTAAGATTTATCACTTTCAAACTCAATTTCTTACAATGCGTCACTCATCTGAAATGGATCACACATATCTCGTAATCTTCTCCTTTCAACTTTTGTGTCAGCATTCTCGGATGCGTTGTCGTCCTTCTCAAGTAGTATCGCCGCGGCTATTAAATCCATTACGCGAATATATTTTTATTTATTTTATTTAAAAAGCAATAGTTTGGCCACGAATTTGTATCTGTTTGCTTTATTTTGTTTCAATTTCACACATTCCGAGGCAAACAGCTGATTTCGAAAAGGTTGCCGCTCTTCCTCTTTTTCTTTCGATTCCGCCGTAACTCGGAATACCTAATTCCAATCGATGCGGAGCGGAATGCGGGAACGTAATAGAAATGCAGAATAGGGCTGAATAATTTTTTAATACTTTCAAATTATTCCAATTTTTTTCGATTTACAATTAAATCAGGGGGGCAACTATGTAATGCGATACGCGAAGCAATGCGATTCGAAAATTAAATGCGATGCGAAACAGATTTGATAATCTATAGTACTTACGCATCACCATCAATGTTGCCTACTTTATTTTTAAATATTTTTTCTACTTTAGTTGGTATTACTGACATAACTGTCAACAATAGGAAGAACAAAAAGAAGCATACTTATAACATTTGGACGTTCAAAAGGTTTTATTTGTATTAAAGTATAGATTCAGTGGCTTTATGGAATGATTTTCAAGATGAGGAGAGAATTGAGAGAAGCGTAATCCGAGATAACTCCAATGTAATGACCCTTAGCGGTAAAAGGTAAGCTGAATTGTTAGTGTTGATAAATTTCTCCACGTTCAAATTCACATTTTGCATCCACAGTTTTGTGCGAAATTTTCGGCTCAGCAAAGAGCGCATTAAAAGTCCCTCTCTGATCTACCAGTGTGCCTAACATATTGAAACTTTCGACAACCTTAAAGTTTTTTGCCCAAGGCGGATACCAACCTTCAATTGGTCAAGATCGGCAAGTGGGACTGGCACAACAAACTATTTGTAGTTGCATTGTGGAAGTCTACAATGCTATTGAGAAAGTGTTGCGTCCAAAACACATAATATTTAAAACGCTCGGCGAAGAGAAGGTTGATGCCAAGAGGAGCTTCTACAAAAATTGTGGAATTCTGGGTGTAATTGGTCCAGTGGATGGGACACACATAGTTACAAATGACGAGATCGGCAAGCGATGAAAATTTGTTTTTTAATAGAAAATTAAAGCACAGACACTAGGTCGCATGTCAATTTTTTCCACAGGTTTGTGGAAGTGTACTTAGCGTCCGTCGTTTGGAGAAGCCTCTTTGATAAATCCCGCGTGGATTGCCATAAAATCCACCGAAATTTCAAATTGCGTTTCATTCGTTTGCTTAGCAGGTTTATTCTCCTTGTAATTTTTATAAAATAAATATCTTTGATGGAATTAAAATTCGTATTTTTTGTATTAAACATACATACATTTTTTCTTGTTGCGTGTGCGAGCGAATTGTAGTAAGAAATATGCGAGCGACGAAACTGTTTGAGAGCTCTTTTCGAATTACAGAGTAGACCAAATGTGAGAGGGTAAAATGAAATGCGCAAATCAAAATTGGGTATACGAATAACGCATTACAGGCTACCCTTTTTGCGAATGCGAGCAATTTTTCATTCGTATTGCATTACAGAGTAGCTGCCAGGTGTCCGATATTCATCTCTTGAAAAATCAGAACTATGTAGCCGAAGTGAGACAGGGTATACCTATAAACAACAATTTCTATCTTACACTCTTAATTAGGTCAATCCCAATCATGCATTCGTGTATTCAAACTATAGAGAATTTGTTATAACTGTCCTATCTGCTCAATGACAGTTTTGCTGGAGTTCAATGCCTTCTCATCATTATTGGAAAAAATTTCGATGTCAATCAAAGAAATAAAGCTAAATAAAACAAGTAAAGAAAGCATACTGGAAAATATTGTAAAAATTCTGATTAAAAATTTTGAAAATTTAATTTTTTGTTTTAATTTGTTGAATTTTGAGAATTTGTTTGTTGCTTTAATTGATTTATTTTATATAATGATGAATAATAATGGACTTATTTTTTTTGTATCCTTTCAATGTAAAAAATGTAACTTACTTTGTTACTTTATGTTAAGGTAAAATTTTTCAATTTTAAAATACTAGGTATCTATTTATCGCTTATATGTTAAAAACCGTTGAAACTCTCTGTGGTATAAAGGCTATATCTTATAGAGCCATCACTATGACTAATTACAAAAGTGCTTATCAAAGTACTCATTTTTGTTAAGACCGCGGGTCTGATGGTGATATTTTATCTCTTTTCTACTCTTACTTCATATTTGCTCAACATAACAAGGCAACTAATTATTTTGATGCTTATAATTTACTTAGCGCTGACAGTTAAACTGCTAATTTTTGTCATCACAAACTTCTTAGTAATTATGGCGAATTCATATAAGGTGCTGTTGAGAAAGCGGTTGAGTGATTCCGATTGCCGGACGGAATGGCAAAACTATGTGTTTGTTGTTATTCTTACCGATTCTCACTGACATTGTGCGTAGAATTTATTAGTGTATATTTTTGTTGTTGTACGCTCAACCACCTAGTATGAATTCACCTTGGCACTAACAATAAACTACTCATTTTTGTCATCATTAATAAATTACAATAGCAATGTTGTAGGGTAGATGGACAAACTAGCGCCGTTACATTTGGTTAATGTATTAGTGCGTCAAGCTGAACTATCCCAATATGTAAAATACATTTATTGTGAACTTACTATAAGCTTACCTGAAATAAGCTCGAAATTTGGAAACTTTGGAATATATGACAATATTTTCTAATTTTTTAAAATTTATTTTTATTCGAATTTCCCATAAGTAGTATGAAAACTAAAATATCCTTATTTTAAATAAAATTGCTTCCAATCAAAGCCCGGATGCACTATAGCGTAAATTAGTTATTTTTGTCTAAATTACTTCGCATAAACCAAATGCGTCCACACATGTCATTGGTTATTAATTTTGGCAGCTCTGTAGCCACCGCGTAGTTTAATCCTTTGATTAAAGTAAAAAATGTGAGAGATTGTGTACATTTTTAATATATTTAAATTAAATTGCGATAATATATTTTTTTCAGTTTACGAGCATGAAAAACAGTTGCTAAAAGAAGTAAAAATCCAGAAACAGTTGAGTTAAATGCGTCATCCAATTTGGTTATGGGAGAATACATTTTTCGATTATTATCGATAAAATTTAGAGCCAACACTGATTTGTTCGTGATTTGGTTCTTGATTTATAATAAAATATATCATATTCATTTTTATTTTTACATACTTAGATGGGTTTTACAAAGCGAAATTACATAGTTTCATTGCGATTTGCTCATAAATTAAGAATGAGGCGTAAATTACGATAGTGTATCCGGGCTTTTAGATATTGATCATTATTGAAATTTTGTTGAACAAGGAACGCATGCAAATTCAATTCTAAAAGCAAATTGAATAAGAACAAGCAACTTTTTTCTTTGCGCTTTCTACGTAAATTTCCTACACAAAAAAGGGAAAACGTGGTCTGAAATTCGAAAAAAAAAAACAAATCGTCAGATTTTATCAAATCAGGATTCAGATCAGAGTATAACCAATAAAAAACCTGAGGTGAAAACTTTCTATACGATTGAGCCCTGCTGGGCGAAATAAGCGTATGAAGCCGTTCCCATTTGCAACAACAATTAATATAATAAATAGATTTCCAAATACGAATAGCGTTAACGAAGAATAGCCTTGCTGAGACCAATGAGGTAAACTGAGGGACTATAAGGTCTAATATGCGGGCAGATTTGGTAAAACACAACTTATCATAAAGATAGTTAGGAGATTTCCAAGTGATAAGCTTATATAAAAATATACAATTGTTGGCCTTGTGATACCCCGAGATCTCACAGCCTAAAAGTCGGTGCTTCCATGGCGAAATATGTTCAAACCTTGATAAGCCGTAAACATAGCGCGTCACACTATTAAACAATGCCCCAATCTTACGCGCAGAGTTACAATCCAGCTTACTATATATCAGATCAGAATACGTTATAATTCGAATAATTAGCTGTAAAGCAAGACGACGTCTTGTTTGCAAAGGGGTATAGAATCCAGATCCAGAGTTTCATATACCTTGGTTAAAACTTTGTTTACACCAAAACCTAAATTAGTTATTTTGCGAACTATCTTCATAGACTCATCGTCAATAAAAAGCAGAGGTAAGAAACTGAAGTCTTTGTTTTTTTGTTATATTTTGGTAACACACAAGATTTAGCTCAATTTAAATAAATACCATTGTCACTCGTCCATTAACTTAGTACAAAGACCGTCGGCTTGACTAACAGGTCCAGATAAGTATTCTGTCACTGCGGAAAACTCGAACCGTATGCCGTTAAAACATAAATCACTACACAGAACAAAAGATGGTAACTCTGCACTTGACATACAACTTTCAAGGAAAGCATCAATAACCCAGTCCGAAGGTAAGGTACAATGCACGTTCTCCTTCCTACGTAAATTTAGATATAAATATTGCGCCACAAGACTATAACTGTATGATTCGTTTTTCATATCTAATAATACGTGTTGCTCTATTTCTAGCAGTTTTAAAAGCTTCCCAGTTTGCCAAGGTAGGCTTTTTCCTCCATCTAGAGTGGAGTATATTCCGATCCTTAATATCTACTTGGACCCTTCTATTGTACCACGGACAAAAAGAACATCCTTCTGGAACGACACGAACAGGCACATATTTGTCAAAAACAGATTTCAATACTCGGTACTTTCAGTTAGATGCTTCTTGATATAATTTTCAAAATGTTATCTGTCAAAAATGGTTCAACTATGGAAAACATTATTTCTGTTTACTTATGGCTTAGTCTCTCAAAAAAAAAAAGGTAGTTTGGTTCATTACCCAGCCGAGTGCTGTACAGTGAAATGATTTGCTTACGGAAATTGGACAACAACGCATTTTCCAATTAAATTATGTCATACCACTGTGTACTTGAAAACCATTCCGCCCTAATGTTTGACAAAATAATTAAATGGTTATTTGTGGCTTCATTATTTCTCACATTGCTTATTTTCTTTTTGGGCAAGCAGCCACAAGGATATATGTACGCCCATATTACTGTTGTTGGTAAACAAATACGACGAAACGGTTTGCTGTTTTTTTTTTTTTAACTATGTTAATGACACTGGAAAGGCGACTAAATTGTGTGTTTACTTTCAAAGCTGTGGTGGCTAAGTAAGTAAATACTACATGTTGTGATCAACTTGGTGCAAATTGGCATGGCTTAAATCCACAAAGGATAATGAGTATAATTAAATTTATGGGTTATATTAAAACTTACAATATAATAATTATGATACGCATATTACAATAAAAAAATTCTCATACATAATAGTTACATAGTTACTATGCCTCTAATTGGTAAATATAATAATGCCTTGCACATTTTGAAGGGATTTTACAAATCATTTGAGTGGAATTAAAAATTGTCATAATGGCTATGATTTTTTCATCCTAACATATGGTTGAGTTAAATATTTGCTTATATTAACGTTATTAAAATTAACCAAATTGCAAAAGCACTGTTACAGGGTATCCCGCTCTTACTCTCGCAGTTTCAAAAAATCGATTTTTTTCTTTAATTTCAATCTATATGTATTTGAGAATACGCCACAGAAAGGTTTTCGTGGCAATCGCATTCGTTTGCATGTTTCTGGGATCCAAAATCTAAATTACTGCATTCAAGTTATACACCGCGATTTATCTTTAAATCAGGTTTTCCGAAATTAGTGTTTTTTTCAGAGATCCAGAATAATAATTACATGACCGTCAAGTTTTAAAAGAATTACAAGAATTATATTAGTCTTTGCACAGTATTTATGAGTCAGACAAATTTTTCAAGTTGTCGATATTTATTATTTTGAAACTCAAATTATGAACGTATATTCATAATAATTATGAGTGAGAACAAATCAATAATATCTGTTGTTTTGAGAATTACATTGTAAAGTCTTTCCATAATGATTACACTGCGTAACAAAAATTTAAAAAAAACCTGCGGTCATGATTTTGTTAATAGTTTTTATTAACATTAGTAGCAGGCTTACGAACTGTGTTTTTATTTTTTCTCGATTGGCTCTAGTTCTTGAGATAAACGAAACTTAAGAAATCAATGAAAAATAATTATATGACCCAGTTGCAATTGTATTAATTTAATTATTCCTCAATAAGTTTTGTTATACAAATTATTAAAACAAGTAGTTCGTTGGTTTAAATATTTTATTTCCCTTGCTATTACAGCCTTTAGGAACAGAGAGCAAAACCTTCTGCCTTACTTCAAAAAAGAAGACAATCTTTTATATTGTAACAATATTTCTGGACTCTTGAGTGCTATGGCCATTCCCGAATATAATCCCGAACATTGGAGGCTTTTTATAGATAGCTCAAAAAGAAGTCTGAAATGTGTGTTGCTACACAATGGAAATAAACTTGCTTCGGTTCCAATCGGTCATAGTACCAAACAAAAAGAAGAATACGAAAATGTAAAAATTGTTTTAGCAAAGATTTTGTATGCACAACATATGCAAGTGGTCAGTATGCGTGGACTTGAAGATGGTGAATTTTTTATTGGGCCAACAAAGTGGGTATACTAAATGCCCCTGTTTTATATGTTTATGGGACAGTCGTGCAAGAAATGAACATTGGATTAGAAAGGACTGGCCGGTGAGAGAAAATATGGAGGTAGGAACAGCAAATGTGGTTCATGACCAACAGATAAGCCGAGAAAAAATCATTCTTCCACCAATCAAGCTTGGGCTAATGAAACAGTTCATCAAAGCCCTTGATAAGACAGGTGACTGTTTCGAATATGTGTGCAAAAAATTTCCAGTCCTTAGTATGGAAAAATTAAAAGCAGGAATCTTCAATGGTCCTCAAATTCGTAGCCTTCTAAAAGACACTGAATTCTTAAACCATATGTCACAAATTGAATCTGAAGCCTGGCTAAGCTTTGTTAATGTAGTCGAAAATTTTTTGGGAAATCATAAATCACCAGACTATACAAAACTAGTTGCTGATATGATTCTCAATTTTCGCAAACTAGGAGCTAAAATGAGCACTAAATTACATTATTTACATAGTCATTTGGACAAATTCCCGGACAACCTAGGCGATTACAGTGAGGAACAAAGTGAACGGTTTCACCAGGACATACAAATAATGGAAGAAAGATACCATGGTCGATGGGACGACCACATGATGGCAGACTACAGCTGGAACTTAATACGGGATTGTCCTGAGCAACGACATCATAGGAGGTCCTACAGAAAAAGTTTTTTGTAATTTTTTTAAAATTAATTAATGAAAAGAATATATTTTTTTTATATTTGTATTATTTTTATACAGGCGCGCAATAAAAATATAATTTAAATCTATATTGGTATTTTTAATTAGGTTTTTTCGTGAAATATTTAAAAGTCTTTATCTGAAAAACTAGAGCCAATTCGACAAAACTGATATTATTTTCGTAATCAGCGCCCCCAAATTACCCTAAATCAAGTTAAAAATTTCCGACCGCAAAATTTTGTTCCGCAGTGTTGGCAGCGAGATAAATTTTTTTACGTCTTTCAATGACTTTTATTTTGAGATTTATATTATAAAAGTCTTTACATAATAATTATAATTAAGAAAGCTTTTTTTTTATTTTTGAAGAGCGGAACTATTTTGAAACCCAAATAGTAGACATCCCGAACTGATCTCGAAATTATTTCGTAGTATTCCCGATTCAGCCCCCAAAATATAAATAATCCCGATATGGTCATAAAAAGCCCCATCCTTCAATTACTCATAATTAATATGAAGAAGAAGTAAGGCCCAATGACCCCGCGGGCCCATAAATTGCACCAAACCGTAATTTTTTCGGGATGCAATGTTGACTCATGGAATACGTGTGGATTGCTGCCTGTCCAATAACGCATATTTCACTTATTGACGAAGCCATTCAGCCAGAAATGACGACGACCATAAATTGGACGTAGCGCTCTTAAAGTTGTGGCCATTGACTCCAAATTTCGGTAGTAATTTTTTTTAATAATTTCGACTCGTTGTTGGCTCGTATATCTTTCCGTGATGAAATGGCAAACATTACTGAAGAGAAATGTCAAAAGAGCGGGGAAAAATATGGCGTCGGTTGCTGTCACTATCGGTCTGCTTTTGTGCGTCCCTATTGCAAGACCCTATATATGTCGAAAAGTGGCGATAAGTTTCATTTCAAGGTTACGAAGTCTATTACATTATATTATTTCGATAGGTACATAAAATTAAGATGGATATAATAATTGGTGTTCGCATAATTACTGCATCATTGCTATATTTAACTTTTGCATCTACTGCATCGCCTCCAAATAACATTTTTAAAGTTTCATTAGCTGATGGTTCTAAAATTGGTTCGTTCCATAATATTATTCTACGACTAACACATTCCATTAAAGGAAATGAACAATATCTATTAAGATTTCCAATCTGCCCATAATTAAGACAGCATTGAATAAAAGTATCAAAAAATAAATTTTTTCCAGCATTAGGTGGCGATAATATAAAAGTAGAATTTTTTTTTGGTACATTTTTATCAATTATATTTTTAAAAACATTTTAATAATATTTTTATCATTATTAAATTGAAAAAGTAATAATTCACCTAAAATTTCTACGGATTCATTAATTGTATAATAATAATCATATACATTTCCAACAGGTGCATTAAATATTAAACTTTGTAGTTCAACAGATTTTAAGTAAATAAATATTTCTTGAAAAGTTAACTTATTAATATAATTGTTCATTATTCTAAAACATTTTTTAGTTAAAATTTAATTTATATCCCAAAGTCTAAATTCAGATGATAGCCAAATTGAAGTATTTAAAATATGATGTATAGGTGCTGCAGAATGCTGTTTTATAAAATCTAATATTTTGTCTCCATTTTCTCTCTTTTTATTCCTGATATATTGTTTATCTGTGTTGTGGCCGAAAGTAATAATTTCATCACTAACTGATGACTGGGGTCCAAAGGAGACTGGGATAGAAAAGGCGAGCGATAATTGGCTTCCTTCCACCACTCCGTCTTCGGCTTCTTGCAAATTTTGGAAAAATCGTAAACATCCGATTTCACTACTTGGAAACCACGTTTTCCCGGCGTTGTTAAAGTATAAGTACTTCCTGGTATCCTTCTGCAGATAGATTGCGATATTAATCCAATGTTGGAGCGAGAATTTCCAGCTCGGAATGACTTCTCGAGCATATCTTCTATCGACGTGTGATTGGATGTATTTACTGAAGGCGCATCTACAGGAGTTATTGGAGTATGCACAATCGTGGACGATGTGGAGGTGATTCCCATGATGTGCGATGATTAGGATGGCCCCTAATTTATTATATTAGTATATTTTTTATTATTATTAAAAAATAAATTACCTGAAAATTTTCTACATAGTTGTTCGTGATCCAGGATGAAGTCTCCATACTCACGTCTAGTTTGCTCCAAATTCATCATGGACCAGTCTCTGTTTAAGAGAGTGGTTACTAAATTCTTCTGGGAACACTTTCCTAATTCCTCCTTCTGCGCTATTAATGTCTTTTGTACATACAGTAGGGAGTCCATCAACGTATGTAGATTCCTCTTCGCCTCGTATTGCTTCTGTTTCAAGGAGAGAGAGATCAAAATCTCCAATGTTGTATTCACATGGAGTAGAAATTCCGTGGTCCATATTAACATTATCAAGGAAAGTAGAGACATATGAGTCGAATCTTCCGCTAAAATAATCGCTTTTGACATTTCCTCATCTACATCCAGTTTTTTCTTTTTCATCATTTCCAAATTGGTGTCGGATTTCCTCATCCTCTTCTTCTCCATCGATATCGCTATGCCCACTACTTGTGTATTCACTAGATTCCTCTGGCTTAAATCTTTTAAAATATCTTGCTGCACCTCCGTCATTTTTTCTTTGTTTTCTGAGACATCTGGAGTCGGATCGTTCACTATGTATGCATATATTTGATAATTTAATGGTATTGACGAACATGAAATAATATTGTACTTAAAATTTTTTTATAGTATTGAAAAAACTAACATATTTCACTAAACTTATTATCTGCTATGGTTTGTAAATTTCGTAGAGATATGCCGATGGTTAGTGCAAATGCGCAGAAGTGAGTTTTTTTCATTTTTTGCTCATTAGCCAAGAATGATAGAATACAAGATTGCTCCTTCCCGCGAAGTGACAGATCTCACCTTTAGTAAAGGAAAAGAGAAAATTGAATAACTTCAAATATTTTAGTGAATTAATGTTTTAATTGTTCTGAAGTGTAAAAATATGGTTTTATAGGCAGAGATTTAATAAATAAATCTGCAAAATACTAAAAAAGTAGCTCTTTTTTTTAATTTGTGAAAAAAGCTTTGTCTAGTTGAAGTGGTACCCCTGAACGCGTCACCTTCTGCATTCAGTACACTATGCTCATTACCATCGAACATCGTCTTCGTTGCACGGGCGTTCACAATTAAACTCCTTTCGGTTTTACGCATTACCAATAAAATACTTTCTTATATATTCTTCTGAATAATAAAATTTCTGTTTTATTTTCTATGGAATTTTACATTTTTAGTGTAAAGATTTTGAGATACCCTTACGACGCCTAGTTAGTACTAGTCTTAATTTGTTGCACCAAAATCGATAAAAATTTATAAGGACTACTAACATTTCCAAATTGACATAATCCATTACTTCTTCGCCCTCGAGTCATCTAGTCACCGAAATTCACACATTTCCAACCTCAAGAATTTCCTTACTAACTATTTTAAATGTGGTTAATTAAATCAGCTTTTTTACTTCAATAATTATGCTAAAAATATCATTCCATGATTATCATTTACTTATGTACGTAAATAGTTTACACATTCACACATATACATACAATATTAGCACACAACGACCGCATAACATTGGCCGCATTCCTTGAACGGCAATCTTAAAATATCAACAGCATTCAACGAGCATTGTCAGCAAGGCTCATTATACCGATAGCTAACCAACCAACCAACCAACCAAGCATACGGCACAGACACCGTCATAGACAAACGACACAAACGCACAATGCACAGACATATTTAGTTGGTATCCTGTTGCTGGCTGGCTGGCTCTCCCATTCCAACCAAACAACCAAGCACTATTGCATTTGTCTCAGCTGGCGCTTTTGATAGTCATGAACTTGGCCATTATTATGATTACCACCGGATGAGTTTGCCACACATCATTGCCTGTCTCACTATGCACAAGTAATCGGCGAAGAATGTTCGTTCGAATGTGTGTATATGTGTGTTTGTGTTTGTTAGCACTAACTGCGTGCCTTACAAGCTAGTTGCCTTTTGCCCGGTGGATTAGTAAAAGGGGGGAAAAGTATGGCCATTTATGCGCTGCTTTAAAATAAATTACAAAATTATAATAATTTTCTGCCTCAACACCGAACCTAACGCTGACGTCGGCACATTGTTGCAAAACAGCCCCAACATCCCAGTCAGCAAGAAAACGTAGGTTTTTCGAGCGGTGTCTTTTCCGGACATTTTTCTTAATCGAAAAAGGCTATCGAGTTATTGAAATTTCAAAGACGAAAGCTAAATTATTATTTAATGAGTGGAATTGAATTTTTTGGGGGCAGAAGTATTCCATTTTAGAAGGAAAGGCCAAACAAGACCCATAACATAACACCTTCAAATCCTCAGGTGAGTTTTTTCCTTGAGCATTTTTAAAATATGCAAGAAAAAGTTTAAAATTCATATCTGAGCGAAATGTCTGGTTTAGGTAGTTATAATAAAAATTTACGAGGAATTATTTTGCAAAACACCCGTTAGTTCTCTCACAAAAGGATTGTTGTGAACTGCTTTTCTTACAGTCTGAATAAAATAAATTTGAGAAGTAGCGTGAGGGTTAAAATGTTCTATAGAATTATTCGCCGCAAAAATTCACTAGAGGTGTAATAAGACGGGAAGAGTTCTACATAAAATAAAAATAACAAATAATTTCATATGAAAATTATATAACAGCTCTGTTAACTTGCAGTAAATGTTGCATTTGCAAGGGGACATTTCTGTTATATTTTTAAGATTTTTTAACGTTTTTTACATAAAGATTTTGTTTGAAAATATTTTTATTGAAAGTTTCAACCCATTTTTCACTTATTATAAAACTGGTCAAACACAAAACTTCAAACTTTATTTTTGCATAAAAAATTCGACCTGAGAATGCAAGGGAATACAAAAGTGATTTGGAAATTTTTCTATATGGCTCTAGGTCTTTCATGCTCAGTTGGAATTATTCCGTCCTAGACAATGACCCTGAAATTGTTGCATAGTTCTACTCCCATATGACGATCGTGCTGTTGTGTGAAGACACACGGCTTAAGATTCTAAGGACACCGGAGCGAGTACTGGCTAATTGAATGCAATGCCGGGTTTTCATATTAAATAAATGAATGAGATGTTTAAAATTGAAAAAAATAACTTCTTAATTCACAAAAATTGAAAATGAATAATATGAAAAAGAACTTCCTTTTTTGCAAATGAACCATTAAATTCATAAAAATTTAAATTGGAATTAAATTGTGGAGTTTTATTGTTATAATTTTATTTATTTTGATGTTGTTACTGTTTTTAAAGTGATTAAAAATTGAAGTGCAATAATTATTGTAAGCAAACATATTGTTATTTTGTTATCACTTGTCTTTATGTTTTATGTACCATAAAATGCAGACTCCCTGATGAAGGCGGAGAAGATGCCTAAACGCGTAGGAGAAAAAAAGAAACTTTTTGTTTGCTTTTAAGATATCAGCGACCGATAAGCTCCTAAAGCATCCCAATTCGAAATTAAACTTTGGTCCTAAGAAAAATACGCATTAAATTTCTTTTGTAATAAAGAATGTGTAGAAAGAAATTTTGGGGGAAAAAAATTCGAGCATGTGACGTATGGTGAAAATTTACAACAATATTATACAAATTAATTATGTTAAAATTTAATGGACTATACTCAAAAAGTTTCTAAAAACCAAATGAAAAACATTCAAATTTTGATAAAAATTTATTAAATTTAATTGAAAGTTTGGAGCTAAAATTTATATGGTGTTTATGGTAGAATGAACTATAGTTTTGTACGAATTTGATTAATATTTTATAAGAAACTAATAAAGTGACCACATCCTAGGTTATTATTTATTAAATTTCCGGTAACTGAAAAAAAAAAAAATTTTTCTGTCCTATTAGATTCCACCATAGAATCTCTTGTTTTGTTGCTGAGGCTGTTTTCTTTAACTACCTTTATTAGTGTTGGGAAGTATCGAGTACTTTTGACCATCGAGTTCTTCGGTATCGATCCGTTACAAGAATCTAGTATTTTTGAAAGTATTGGGTAGTTTCTTTTAATTTTAATATAACCAACGCCCAAAGTTCTAAATTTTTCACTGCATTTTGAGAATTGAACAAAATTTACTTTTATGTATATTGAAGAAAACAGCTACTGAACTATTTCAAAGTTACACAATTTTTTATTAAAATTTAATCTTATGAAAAGCTTGTGTCACGGTGTTTGTGGTCGAACTCCTCCGTAAACGAAAACCGATTATTATACAATTTTGTGTGTATACTTAGTAGGTATGAGAATAGGTAATACTAAATTATTTATTTAATGCTTGGAAAAGGGTTGCCATCTGTTTGAAAAGTCAAATTTAATTAAAATATACACAATTTATATGAAATATTAAAATATGGTAGCCAGAGGGTTGTCTCGGAAAGAAGGTGCATAGCTTGATTTTTTGAGTGCTGCCACCTGTTTGAAAAGCCGAATTTAATTAAATTATGCAGAGTCAAATACAATATTAAATAGGATAAGGATAGGTTTATAGCTCGCTATATTTTGAAGAAGATTGCCACCTGCTTGAAAAGTCAAGTTAAGTTAAATTATATCTATGAAGTTCCATGAAATAGGGAAGTAGGGTATCAAACTATTGTTCGGCTTATGGAAAGTTTAAAAGTATATTTTGAAGAGAGTTGTCATCTTTTTGAAAAGTAAAATTTATTTATTTATTTTTACACAATAATGTAAAATATGAAAATATGGGTGACAAATTGTTGGTCTCTGTGCATAGCAATTAATTTTTTCTTCAGGGTCGCGACATATAGTGAAACGCGTTTTCTGGTTACATATGCAAAGAGCACTTAAAAAATAAATTTAGGTAGGACAACTTCTGTCGGGTTTTTTGAGTGGACCATAAGTTTGGGTGGCGATAATTTTTTTTAGAAATTCAGATAGAACTTTTTTAGATAAAATTGCCTAGGAATACTGATTAGAGTGCTTGAAATGTCAATTTTTAATTTTCGAGCAATTTCTTCCAGGATTGGCGGTACTTCGGTTTAGTTAAATGTAGTTGAAGAATTTTCTAAAATTATGTTTACAAATCTCTATCTGAAAAGTTGAATTTAACGATGCTGCTTTATTGATTCATGTACAGATTTAAAATATAATTGTCAAGCGTACTTATGTTCACATATGTGTATACTTATTTTATGTTCAGAACTTTGTACTGATTAATTTAAATCGATCTTGGGTAAATGATTAGTATTGAGTACTTTTGAGTACATTTTCGGTATAGAGTAATTGTGAATGGCCTGAGTCTATACTACTAATAATTAGGTTTTGTTGATCCTTTTAAAAATCGAGTTCTTAGTACTTTTGGCAACGATACGGCCTAACAGTGGAGAAAATATCTGCAATTAGTAACCAAAGAAGTCGTTTATACTCCATTAAATATTTTTTAATTTTTTGCACAATGCTAGGGTTATTTTCTTTTCGTTTTCCACCCGAACAAAAAACGTATGTGAGTGGATGTTAAAAGGATGACGATAGTTTCTCGTAACTGAAAAGTTCACCAAACATAACAGTCTCGCGTTTTTAACGGTTGTTTTTTTTTTTTTTGGTAAAATAACTGCATAACTTTTATTAGTTTTCATCAAGTGTAGAAAGGGGCGCGTCATTTGAGTTTTCATTATGATTTTTAATAAAGAATTTAATTTTTTCATAGTAATTTAATAGAAGAGCTCAATCACCTCGAAGAAAAGTTGAAGAATGAGGACATACAAGGGTTTTCAAAAGGAACGCTACAAAAGTTTTTTTTTTAAATAAAACAATAACGGTTTGGGATATGAATTAAATTCTTTATTCCTGTTAAAGTACATTTGATGCGATCATGTATAGAACGCAATTTCTTTTGCATGGGCACCACGGACACGCTTGCAGAAGTCCAGACGCTGAACCCAATTTTCGGCGGTTTTCAAACATAAATCGCCAGATACTGCTGCAATTTCACATTCGATATTCGTACGAAGTGCATGAATCGCCGCTGGCTTGTTGGCATAGAGCATAGACTTGACGTAGCCCCTCAGGAAATAGTCTAACGGCGTCAAATCGCACGACCGAGGCGGCCAATTGACTGGGCCATTTCTTGAGTTAACACTTTCGCCAAACTTGGTTTTCAATAAATCGATTGTGAAATTCGCTTCGTGGCTAGTGGCGCCGTCCTGTTGGAACCACATATTGTCCATGTCCATATCATCCAATTCGGGCCAAAAATATTCGGTTATCATTAAGCGGTAGCGATTCCCATCCACAGTAACGTGCCGGTCTTGATCATCACGGCAGAAGTACGGCCCTATGACGCAATGTTGACTCATGGAGTACGTGTGGATTGCTGCCTGTCCAATAACGCATATTTTGCTTATCGAAGCCATTCAGCCAGAAATGAGCCTCATCGCTGAAGATGATTTTTTGATGAAAATCCGGATCATTTTCAAGTTGTTGCTTAGCCCAATTTACAAACATGCGACGATTCTGGTGGCCAAGCGGCTTCAGTTCTTACGTCAATTTGATCTTGAAGGGAGGCAGGCCAAGATCTTTTTGCAAAATTCGCCACAACGACGTCAGAGAGATGCCCAACGCTTGAGAACAACGTGTGAGAGACTGATTTGGGTCTTCCTCAATTGATGCGCTAGCGGCAGCAATATTCTCGACACTACGGGCACTTCTTTGTCTCACTGGCACGGGAACATTTTGTACTGTGCCTGTGGATTAAAATTTTTCGACTAGACGCTAAATTGTTGATCTAACAGGAAGATTAAGACGACCATAAATTGGACGTAGCGCTCTTAAATTTGAGGCCATTGACTCCGAATTTCGGTAGTAAATTTTAATAATTTCGACTCGTTGTTGGATCGTATATCTTTCCATGATGAAATGGCAAACCTTACTGAAGAGAAATGTCAAAATGGCGGATAAAAATATGCATCGTTTGCTGTCACTATCCGTCTACTTTTGTAGCGTCCCTATTGAAAAACCCGTTATTAAAAATTATTGTAAGTGTTTTAAGATCTTTTATGCAGCGTGACTCCTGGCACGGTACTGGGACAAAAAAATTCGTAGGGGTATGCTTTTGACGTTGTCTATCGCTGCATTGATTTAGTCAAGTTATTACTGCTCTTTTACGAAAAAACTCGCTCTACACGAAAGCGAATTCGATAGAGTAAGCAGAAAATTTTCCAATACGCTCATGACAGAGTGTCCAAAATCAACAAGTGCATGACCGGTATGATACATTGAGAATTTTATAAGGCTTAAAACATGTTTGGGTTTCTTATTTAAAACTATAATTTCATAATTCTTATATCAAATGAATTGAAAATTGATAACGTTTAAATTCAGTACTTATAAATTTAACCAAACATTAAACCCTTTCTATAAGCGGAACAAACTGGGATAAAAGCAATTACCGGTCTCAATTATCGCTAACGTAAACGTTCACAATCCGATTTCGATTCGTTTTAAGTAGCTTTTTTGAAAGCGAGACGAGCACTGTATCGAAAACGAATGACGAGCAAGTGTGTTCTGCTGCCACAAACTGTGCGACAGGTAAGTTTTGCGAATGTTTTGCTAATATTTCGAAAAATGATACATTTTCGGGTGCGTTGGTCGGGTGGGTTGCGTTGTCGTACACACACACACACACACAACCGCGTATACCTTACGTACTATACAAATTCATTCTAACCAAACAAATTTAGTTGGCGAAATGGAAAAGTGACTATCGGTATGCTCATAAGTCTTTAGCAGTAGTAGTAAAGCAACAGGACGAGGCGTAAATAGCACAAATAAGGAGCAAGTAATTTATAGAGAATAATGAGGTAGACGCATGGATGGAGTTCTGCACTAAACCGTTCGACTATGTAGGATGACGCTAACGATTGCTGTGTTGATGAGACTGACATAGCATATTTTAGCGTACGTGCGATGGCAGGCAGAAATTTAAAGGCTAGTGTTTAGTGTCGAGGCCGCAGTTGTTATTACTTATATATACTTATGCATGTACCGTTAGACGTTAACCGCTAGCTGGGATTTTATAGCTGGGTGCCTTTGTTATGTATTAAGCATTTATGTTGCGTTTGTTAGGTTCCATTTTTTTTTTGGTTTTGTTGGCTAGGGGTAGGATGCGTACAAATCTAGCGGAAGGAAAAGGTTGTGGTCGTTTAACGTTTGCCGGCGGTGCGTGCTTTCCCATATAATAATTTAAAGGCTATAAATGTTGCTACATTTTTATGAGTTAATAATAAATTTGTTGCCATAAAGCGCAGGCTCTAAATTGCCGGTGAAGTCTGATGTGTAATTGAGACGGAAATAAGTGAAAATGGTAATAGTGATTTCATCAAATTTGTGTTTTTTTAGATTTTAAATACTTATATATTTCAGGGGTTTAAAAACGGTTTGCACGCCAAGGTATAATAATTGTTACAATGTTTACACAATAAATTTCTTCACTCAAAGCAACGCGTCTTACTTAGATTCAAAGTGGGTAGAAACGGTATGTATGAAATTTAATACCTTTAGAGATTTTTTGTACACAAAATTAATTGGTACGACTGATGAGACGATTCTTTGCAACAAAGACTTTTTGTGGTTGAATCAAGACCGAAGGCAAAACACCTTTGCCACAAAGGCAGGTAAATACTTAGTTGAATTTAAATTGTTGAATGCAAATTATTTTGTTTTGTGCTAACTTAAGTTGGTTTAAAAAAATAAGATGACGTTTTGCTTTTTACATAGATTTTTCAATAGTATATTCATAAAGGATTAGGTAATTGATGTTTTTGTATCGTAAAAAAAAAATTGTTCCTTGATATTTTTTTTTTAAATAATAAAATTATCGCTTTCAAGACGCATCTGTCGTTAAGTTGAAGATAAAATTATTTTCATTGAATATGCATACTTACAGTGAAAAGGCGTTCGCAAGAAAATTGTTTACTAGATTTTTTCTGCGCTTATTTTGTTTGCTGCAGAAGAAGTAGTGTACTTGCCACGTTGTGAAAGATCTTTAGTAAATACGAAGAATTCCAACTCGTTATACCGATATTATCGAATTTCGTAAAGGAATCGTAGTGTGCAGAGAACTTTTAACCTTATAAAATTCGGAAAGCAATCGTAGGTACTTAATGTTATACTATGTTCAAACCAAAGCTTAATCGTCTCAAATCGAAGTTAATCAACATCATTAACTTTTGCTCTCCACACCGCGGTTTGAGGTTTACAATTCACATAAGGTGGTATGGTAATTGCAAATATAAGAATTGTATGTAAAGGGTGGTTAAATTTTAAGGGCCGATGTTGAATGTGAACCACACCTAAACGTCAAGTTTTTTTCTGCATTTCATTTGACATTTCTCAATTTCAGACTAAATCAATTTGAACATGGAAAGATACACAATCGAGCAACGTGTTAAAGTTATTCAGGCTTATTATGAAAATGGGCGTTAAAATTTCGAAGAAAATCATCTTCAGTGATGAGGCACATTTTCAACTCAGTGGATTCGTCAATAAGCAGAATTGCCGCATTTGGGCGAATGATAATCCAAGAGTGATTGTCGAAAAACCAATGCACCCACAAAGGGTGACTGTTTTGTGCGGTTTATGGGCTGGCGGCATCATCGGGCCGTATTTTTTCCAAAATGAGGCCGGTCAGGCAGTTACTGTGAATGATGTTCGCTATCGTGAGATGGTAACGAACTTTTTATGGCCCGAATTGGAACATATGGATGTGGACGATATGTGGTTCCAACAGGATGGTGCCACTTGCCACACAGCCAACGAAACAATGGCTCTTTTGCGCGACAAATTCAATGGCCGTGTTGTCTCACGTGGTGGCGATGTCAATTGGCCACCAAGATCATGTGATTTGACGCCGTTGGACTCCTTTCTTTGGGGTTATTTGAAAGGAAAGGTGTACGTCGATAAGCCAGCAACAATTCAAGAGCTAAAGGATGAGATAATTCGGCACATTAACCGCATAGAACCTCAATTATGCCTCAGCGTCATCGAAAATTTGGACCATCGGATGGAGGTGTGCCGCCGAGTTCGCGGCGGACATGTTGGATACAAAATGCGTAATCCCAGGATTTTTGAAACTCTTAGGGCCCTCTATTACGTTAAATTTTTACAGCTTGGATTACAAGCAAATAAAACCGGAGGATTTTTATTAAAAATTAAATTGGATTAGCAACACTGATTCCGTTTTGTTGGTAAAAATAAACTTAGGGACCAAATTATTGTCTTGGGGTATCCTTGTGGTGCATCTTATATAAAAAAAAATTGTCAGCCTAAAGCTCACCCTAGCCAGCAAGTTTTATGAGATAGAAATATTTCCCCGATAACAGAAGCCACTATTCATTATTCTAGAATTTTTAAGGGTGTTAGGTTAATGAAAAAAGATAGTTGATGTTTTCGCCTCCATTTATAAAAATTTATTCATTCACTTCCATACTTTCATGTTCAAGAAAAGATACAATTGGTTTGTGGTATGAAAAATATGAAATGCAGACTCGTGATTGTAAATTATTTGGGATTATTATTCATTTTTAAATTAAATTTACTTTCTAAAAATTTTACAAGTGGTTGAGCTTCTTGCAAGGAAAAATTTACATTAAAATCACCGCTTAGCATAGGCTTGGCATAGTGTGCGAAAAATAATTTTGTAAAGTTTTCCGCCGATAAACCATAAAAGGTTGACACCTATAGAGGCAAAGGACAAAAGGTCATAGAAAATAATGGATAATATGTTCTTGTTTAAAATTGATTTTCTGCTAGCGAACATGGGTTTTTTCTTAAGTTCACCCATAAACCGCGGATACTTTTTGTACTGCTAAATTATACTTTTCGAATGGTCTTATGTACTTGTGTGCTTAACTTCGAGTATCAGGGTGATTCAAATCGCGGTTCAGGCAAGTAACATTAAAAAATTGTAGAAAAACTTTTTTTAATCGTGGTCCGAGAGTATTTTTGCCATGAAAAAACTCACAAAAATCGCCTGCCATTCGGAATGGGCGAAAAGTGGTAGGTTACTCAATTTGTGGTATAACATCAAGGCGAATACCACAAATTGTGTAGGAAAAGTTCGACCGAACATAAAGCGACAAATTATTTTATTTATGAAAATTTTTTCACCGATTAATCACAGAAGTTCTAAACCGGTGGAATTATGCAGCTACCGGAAAAAGAATTTGTTTTTTTTTTTTTGAATTTACCCAAAAGCCATTAACGCTTCTTTACTGATGAATTATATCTATCAGGGCATTTTTTTATTCCGTTCTTTACAGCAACTTTTCAATATTTATTTATGTGTAAGAGTAAAAATATTATGTATAGTAATACAATGTGAGGTTCTCTAAGCCGGAACACTTTTAATTCCAATTTTTAAAATATTTTAGGTTTCTTCTTTCTACAATAAATGAAGGACCTATATCGAATTATAACAAAATCTGAGCGCGCTAACTATTTTATATATGTATATGACGAGTTCTGGATTAGTAGGGCGTACGGAGAAATTGACTTCAATATCACCCAACTACCAACGAGGTATGACTGCTTCAGATAATACTTTCGGCGCTTTGACCACCAATAATACGACCATTGCGAAACTTGCGGATCCAGTTGCCTAGAAGACGTGAACTATGTATTGTTTAGCTGCTTATAAGCGAAGCTTTTGGCGAAGACGCCACGACTCAGAACTTAGTGCCAAAAATGATGGAAACCACAACCAATACTGGGTGGACGTAAGCACCGCCGTCGCAGCAATTATTTGCGAATTTTGGCCAACTACAGCAGAATACGTGCTGATTAGTCTGAGTAGGTCTGCGTATACATAAAGTAACACAGCTGGTCTCAGACCTCAAGTCTTTCTCGATTTACATGGGCTTTCCAAGTAATTCTTCTAAGGATTACACCCAGACATTTCACTTCTTCGGAGAGTCCTACGTTTACGCTCCTAAGCAGCGGTAGTCTGCGACCTTCCAATTTTCTTTTCCGCGTAGACAATACAAGAGTTGTCTTGCTGGGATTGACAGAGAGGCCGTGCGTAGTGCATCGTGCATCAATCTTGTCAATGGTTCCTTGTATGTTTCCACAGACCTCCCGGAGAGATTTTTCTGATGCTAATGCACAAAAATCATCCACGTAAGCTTGGATGTGAACGAATTCCTGCATTTCCGTTAATACTGAGTCTACTAACAAACACCATAAGAGAGGTGAGAGTTCTCCACCCAGAGGGGCAACCTCACCTAACCTCTGCCATGGTGCAAATACTTTTTTCTCTCCCCCACAGTCAGCAATCTTCTAGATAGCATAAAGTGGGCCCACCTTATAGTTTCTTCCACTCCATGCCTTCTGGCCGCTGATCAAAAGCCTCTTCAATATCAGCAAATACTCCCATTTCGTGCTCACCTACTTCCAGCCTTCGATCTTTGTTAGACGATCATGTAGATGAGTTTTTCGACCATGCGCTCCTGGCTCTTCAGCATGAGAGACGTCAGACTGATTGGCCGGACACTTTTTGCTAGTGTGTATTCGGTTTGGGAATGAAGACTTCCCTAACTTTTCTCCAAAGTATGGGAATATGATCAAAATCCAGGCAGGCTCTAAATATTCTTATGAAGGTCCTAATTAGCTTGTCCCCACACACTTTATATAGAATTTACGATCATCAGAGTCTGGGGACTTAAAGTCGTCGAAAGAGGATATAGAAAACCTCACTGGCTCCCCAGTCACCACCCGAGATGCAAAGTACCAGTTTAGTCTAGTGGACACTCCCGTCGCGGTATCTTCCCTAATATCTCTGCCTGCGTTAGAGATTATCCTAACTCCCAACTTAAATTTAAGCGTGGCCGCACAGTTCGTACGAATGGACCATAGGGTTCACGACCTACCGAGGCGGTGGCAAGTTGGTGCAGCTTAAGACGAACTGTGATGAGGCAGAAACGAACGATAGCGCTTAATAAGCAAACCTGCCACCAGAACAGTGGACAGACAAGGAGTGTTAGTTCGCTTTTAGGTTTCACTCTACGGCGGAGAGGCTTTCGATGCGTTCACCTTGTATGAAAAGAATTAAATTAAAAAAAAAATTACTTTAATGACTTCCTCACAAGAAACTAAAGCTTTGACAAATTTATTTTCATTCGCTCTTAAATTTGATTGTACTTATGGTAACAAAATTACAAAAGCATGTGAGTGGATACATTTTAACTGTGCGTATAAGTGCAATTCACTCCCTATCACGAAAAGTAGCTTCTGTGAGTGTCTCATAAAAAAAATGAAACATTATGAATGAATAACCTAGCAATAACCTTGACTCAACCCTGCTAACATCTACTTAAAAGAATTTACTACGCCAGAGCATTTACACAATTCCATCAAAGTCACTGATAATGCAAATTATATTTTGCAAAGCTGCTCTTACTTCATGCTTCCAACTGAGTGGGTTGAGTAAATATTATAAATATATGTACATACATATGTAGATGTTATAATACCAAATTGCATTGCATGAGCACGTCGGTTCAAACGCCATATCATATATCAGATGACAAATCTCTAACGCTTTAAAATCGGTAAAAAGTATCTTATTTAATGCAAACAAATATATATGTAGATATGTATGTAACTATATGCATATACTATACATATGTACACTTGAACATATGCTGTGCTTAAGTAAGAATGTTTCAAATGCAAACACAAATTGAATTTATGCAAATGAGATGAAGAGTATAGAGTGTAACATAGCGCCAATGGCGTAGGCGAATTACATCAAACATACATAATGCATACACACATACGTACATAAATACATATGTAGTTATGCTTTTAGTAAGCAGTTATACCCAGCTTGCAAAAATGTAGCCATTCACTGTAAATGCTTGCGTCAAATATATCAATACGTTTATGTAAAACTTGCTGACCCGGCGCGCTTCGCTACACCCAACAAATAGAAAGCACCACCTGTCGTTTGCATTTCAAATAAGATATTTCTAATTATTTATTCATTTATTTATTTATTATCATCATTATCATAATCAGCGCATACATAGTTTCTTAATGACTAAACTAATATTTTATTTTATTGTTTAATATCCCTTTATTAATTTGATTTAGTTCCCTCAGAACTCGCCTGATAAGAGCATTGTTGGCATAATTAGATTTAAAAATACACAAATAGAATATGTCGGGATGTTGTAAGTTCCTAGCAGGTATACTAATAGGAATCCTCATTGGGATAGCAGGATAGTCCCATATTCCCAGCTATGACATTAAGGATAAATGGGCAAGATAGATATTTTCTTCTACTCTCAAGTATTTCTAAACCAAGGGGTGAAATTTAAAGATCGGAGTGCAAATCTAATAAAAATCTTTTGGATTCGCTTTTATGTTTTAAAAATGATTGCGGGAAAGTGACTGCTGCGGCCGGCTCGAATAAATTTCAGCCGATAGGCCCAATTTTCGACATCTTTTTGCACCACTATGTCAGCAATAACGCGCGGAATATTCCAAGGCGTCAATCATCTCGAGCTTATCTGCGTAGACACGCAACTTCACAAAACCGCACAAAAAATAGTACAGCGGTGTTAAATCGCAGGATCTTGGAGGCCACGCTACATGCCCACGACGTGAGATAATAGGCTCACCAAAACTTACCTTCAATAATTCTATTGTTTCGTTGGTTGTATGGAATGAAGCGCTGTCTTGTTAGAACCAAAGGTCATCCACATCAACATCCTCCAAGTTAGGTACGAAAAAGTCATTAATCAAGGCTCTATAGCATTCCCCATTGGCTGGAAAATTATGGCTGACTTGAAATACGGGCTAAAGATTCCCTCTGCTCATACAGCACACAAAACAGTGACTTTTTGAAGATGTAACGGCGTCTCAACAATGGCTTGTGGATCATCAACACTCATCACCCCAAATGCGACAATATTGTCTATTAACGGACCTATTCAAACAAAAGCGACCTTCATCCAAACGGACCGAATATTTGACGTAGCGCGTGATGCCAAACAGTATTATTTATTTTATAAATTTATAAATTTGCACGATTTGCAAACGTTGCTCCAGAGTTGGTCTATTCGCTTGGGAAAGCCTCCAGATAATTGCAGCACATTCCGCTCTATGTCCCTTGTGCAATAAACAATTTTTTATTCGTATATGGATCCAAAAAATCTCAACTGTTTCGGCGCACAAATGCTAACATGGAGTTGGAATTTGGCACTATAAAATTTATATGGC
This sequence comes from Anomoia purmunda, assembly GCA_951828415.1. Classification (NCBI taxonomy): domain Eukaryota; kingdom Metazoa; phylum Arthropoda; class Insecta; order Diptera; family Tephritidae; genus Anomoia; species Anomoia purmunda. The sequence goes on along the minus strand of OX639993.1, from coordinate 130,254,118 downwards.
TCGCGAACGTGTGTTTTGAGTTAAAATATACTCCTAAATCCTTAACATTGACAATAAGCTTCAACTGTGGACCCGCAATAGTATAAGCAGAGTAAGAGCATTCGGCTTCCTGGAAAAAATGCAATGAGAACATATATAGATATTAAGAAAAAGGCGATTCTTAATACACCAGGCATGAACCATGTCGAAATTGGATTGTATTGCAAAAGAATCCTCCATTCTTGCTACGGCTGTGCAAACTTTCAAGGTATCCACGTTCATGAGAAATTATGAGTGAAGAAAGCAAGAGCTAATATCATTGATAAAGATGTTGAATAACAGCGACCCAAAGATGCTTCTTTGGGGAACACCTGAACTAGTACGAAACGAACACTGGGGACGTGTTGTCGTGTACCACAGACCACTCGCTCCAGTAAGATTTGATCCGTGCTAGAAACTTTGAGTGAAAACCTAAACAAATTAGAGAAACTCTCTCGAATGTCTTAGCAAAGTCAATGTATTGCTAGATTAGAAACAGTAGATCTCCCTGTGATGAAGCCATGCTGATACGGGGTTTAGAAATATTGGGACCGCAACACCTTCTATCTCTTCAATTTTCAAATAGAATAGTAATTTTTTTTATAATATACGCTCTGAATTTGAATCAAATCGGACCATAAATATAGTTTTTAGATACATACAACTCGGCTCCAGCGCCACCTATTGATCCAATCAAAAAACACAATTTTTTATTTATGTGGCGAATGCGTATTTTGAATTTGAACTGAATTTAACCGTAAATACAGTTTTTAGAAATAACTCGACTACACGCGATATTATGTACTTGCCTTGGCTGGAATTCCAACTCGGGACTCACCGAATGAAGTGCGGTCATGCTACATACTCGGCTATAGCGGCAGCCGTAAATGCACGGAATTTAGTGGATAGACATGATTGGCAATTCATACGTTCGCTTGTTTCACATTCCATTTAACCTTCATCTGTTATTTGCGCAGGTATAAATCTACCGTATGCGTCATTTTTATTACATTTTTATAGTGTTTGTGCAAAAATGTTTCGTGTAGAAATCTTCAAATGTTTTGGGCAATATTCGAGAGTTAACAGTGAACTGCACAAGTTTGTGTGACGAATACATACAATTTTTGACATTAAATTTGCACAATTTTTTGAATTTCAGAAGTTTTGTTATTGGATGCGACAAGTGATTTGATTTAACTTATAATTTTAATTAAGTTTAAAAATATTTATGTTTGAAATTTAACTTTCATTTCATTTACCTATTTTTTAATTTAAGTAGGAGGTGATCCCCTTTTAAAACATTTGTGAAATGAATATTAATTAATTCTCTTTTGCTTCATACCTATGTATATGTCAATATTTGATTTCATTCGGTGTTTTAATGGAATTTAAACTTTAAACTTTTCTTTTTTGTAAAAAAGTGTTATATGAGAGGTGAACATAGTTTTTGCCTGATATCTATAATTTTCGAAATTGCGCTTCCTGAGTTGAAATGCAAAGCGTGTGCCAAATTTTATAAAGTTTATAAAGTAGTTTCGGAGATATACCTAGCTGGTTTAAAGTGGCTGGTTCCATGCCCATTTCCCATGATTTGTGTTTAGCCCAAGTAAATATTCCTTTGTTCAATGAAATCCTGTGTAGCAAAAAATATTTTATAGCAATTGAAATATCGCTTTATTTTCATTTTCACAAAACAACGTTATGTGGGCGTAGTTATTATCCGATTTCGCCTATACTCCGTTGGTATTGTTTGGGTCTATTCATTTTAATAATTTTAGTGCATACATAATATCATGTTTTGACTTTTTATTTCTCTTAATTTTATTGTAATTATTTTTTTTATATAGTTAATTCTACAACAAAAATTAGTTAAATCCAAGTTTCAACCTCTTTGCAATTTATTATTCGAATTTTTAGAAAAAAAAACATTGGTATGCAGTTTTTTTAACATTTTAAAAAATAAGCGGTAATTTTTAGCAACATCAAACTTTTGCTCTTTTATACTAAACTGTAACTGTATACCGAAATTTTTTCCAAAAATTCGATTTAAAAATTGTAAACAGCATTGAAATTATGTAACTTTTGGTTTCGTGTTAGATACGTTTATACGAAACTCGATTAGCAAATCAAAACAAATTTTTTTTGAATTGAGCTATAATTTCGGAGTGCACTTAAAGCTAAATCCACTAATAATAATTTGTGTACCCGAACGGTAATATAACTTTATTCACATAGCTGTTGTTTTTTTAATAACTTTATTCATTCTTATGAGGAAATTAGAAAATAGAAATGCAGGGAGTAACTATTTTAAATATTTATTTCAAAAGTTGCCTATTCTATACTCGTAATAGTGCCAAATTTCAATGTTTTAATCTAAAAAAGGGAAGGTACACACCTTTCGCAAATTGTGCTAGCTATACAAATGCATTCCGGTTGACCAATTTTTGAAACCACCACCACGATTTTTTGATTGATTTGAATTTATTTGAATTATAGTAAGAGATATAACGAAAGAGTTGCAAGTGATTTTTATGATAGTACATATGCGCTTTCGCAGTTTTCTCTGTGATTTTACTCGTACAGCAGTTAGTTAATAACTTCTCTTTTAATAGTTGCCATTCTATATCAAATATTTTGGAAAGTTCTGCGCACAAAGACCCACATTATATGTATTTTATAAATTCATGTATATATCAAAACCGGTCTGATCAAAAACGCTTATCAGCTTTATTTTAGATTTCCTATCGATGGAAGGGATACAAATTACCTGCCTGCCTGGTAAAGCAGACTCTTCACTTCGAGTACCTTCAAAAATAACGCGAATTTGCAAAATTTTCTGGTCTACAAACTCACCTTCATAAAATTCATCTGCATCTTCATGTTCATTAAAATAATCTTATTTTCTTAGGCAATTGTTCAAGACTAAGAGCTATACAAATCTAGAGCTAAATTATGTACTTCGATCAAGATAAAAGCATTCGAATTTGTTGGATAAATATATAAGAATCTGGGAAGAAGTTTGTGATGATTCCAATGGCAATAAAAATGCAGTTAGTCGATTAACTAAGAAACACCGATTGAAGGAATGAAATCAAAGAAAACTACAAAATAACTTGGATTTTTAGGTCCTATAGTTAAATTATTACGTCTGCATTTTGGTTTGTTTTGTTGGGTCTAATTCACTAACGTTGACTAGTTATCAGCGCTAAGTAAATTATAAACATTAAAATGATGAGTTGATTTACTATGTAGAGCAAAAATGAAATTGCCGTTTGTAAGTAGTAAAGAGATAAAGTAGTCCACAAACAAGGTCCAAGTACTCATTTCTTGTCCATGACCTGAATAAAAATGAGTACATTGATAATAGCTTTTGTTATTAGTCATAATGGTAATACGATCATTGCAGGGCATCTTGGAATTATTTTGATTGAAATTTTTGTATCTATACCTATAACTGCATCTATCCCAGTCATTTCAATTTTAAGTTTTCAAAAAGCGGATTTGGTAAGGAATAAAGTATGAATCGGTGCGAAAGTATAAACGGGATGTGGTGTACTAGTTTAGCTGCACAATCTGCGTTCTCAATTCCTTTTATGCCTGCATGTCCGGGGGGCCAGCTAATTTTAATTCGCCGAAGAGATATTGTTTAATCGATGCAATCATTTCGTTTTTCTTGCATCAAAAACTGATTTGCTGTCAGCGCTAATGATGTGATTTTCCTTAGATGCACGACATTAGTTTAAGTGGGAAGAGGATCGCCATCGTTTCTTCATTCAAAATTATGGCAAGCTCAGTCATTGCTCCATGTGGTAAGGTATTTTAAGCCTTGCCATCATCTACTGAAAATTATATACAATCTTCTGTTTGCGATCCATCAGTAAAGATGAAGGGCCAGCCGCACTTGTTGAAGGATTGAGCGATTTGTTTTTTACTCCGCGACATATTACACTGCGGAACAAAATTTCGCGGTCGGAGATTTTTAAATCGATTTAGGGTAATTTGGGGGCGCTGATTACGAAAATAATATCAGTTTTGTCGAATTGGCTCTAGTTTTTCAGATAAAGACTTTTAAATATTTCACGAAAAAACCCAATTAAAAATACCACTATGGATTTAAATTATATTTTTATTGCGCTCCTGTATAAAAATAATACACAAATAAAAAAAATATATTCTTTTCATTAATTAATTTTAAAAAAATTACAAAAAACTTTTTCTGTAGGACCTCCTATGATGTCGTTGCTCAGGACAATCCCGTATTATGTTCCAGCAGTAGTCTGTCATCATGTGGTCATCCCATCGACCTTGGTATCTTTCTTCCATTATTTTTATGTCCTGGTGGAACCGTTCACCTTGCTTCTCATTGTAATCGCCTAGGTCGTCCGGGAATTTTTCCAAATGACTACGTAAATAATGTAATTTAATGCTCATTTTAGCTCCTAGTTTGCGAAAATTGAGAAGCATATCAGCAACTAGTTTTGTATAGTCTGGTGATTTATGATTTCCCAAAAAATTTTTGACTACATTAACTTTAGCTTAGCCAGGCTTCAGATTCAATTTGTGACATATGGTTTAGGAATTCCGTGTCTTTTAGAAGGGTACGAATTTGAGGACCATCGAAGACTCCTGCTTTTAATTTTTCCATACTAAGGGCTGGAAATTTTTTGCACACATATTGGAAACAGTCACCTGTCATATCAAGGGCTTTGTTGAACTGTTTCATTAGCCCGAGCTTGATGTGAAGTGGTGGAAGAATGATTTTTTCTCGGCTTATCAGTTGGTCATGAACCACATTTGCTGTTCCTACCTCCATATTTTCTCTCACCGGCCAGTCCTTTCTAATCCAATGTTCATTTCTTGCACGACTGTCCCATAAACATAGGAAACAGGGGTAAATTGTCGAATTGCATTTACAAGTCACGCGGTCGATAACGTGCAGCGGCTGGCAGGGACTGTTAGAGTTTTCAGGTATTTAGGCGAAGTCGTCGAATTTATGTTTAGTTGTATTAACTCACCCGACTTAACATGCTGCCCTTGCTCTCTTGCAAGGGAAATAAAATATTTAAACCAACGAACTACTTGTTTTAATAATTTATATAACAAAACTTATTGAGGAATAATTAAATGAATACAACTGGAACTGAGTCATATAATTTTTTTTCATTAATTTCTTAAGTTTCGTTTATCTCAAGAACTAGCGCCAATCCAAAAAAGTAAAAACACAGTTCGTAAGCCCGCTACTAATATTAATAAAAACTATTAACAAAATCATGACCGCTGGTTTTTTTTAAATTTTTGTTACGCAGTGTTATCAACGAAAGAGTTATTGACCAATAGCTATGGGCGATGGCTTTCGCGCACGTTGAACTTTCAGCTGGTACCGATTCCAAATTCTGTCCATTCAGTTTTTGGTAGAAGTAACAAAGTCATGAAGAAGGTTTGATGCCGAGCATGTAAGTTTGGGAACAAGTCTGCAATTGAAATTAAAAAAAGATTAAAAATAATTCGCTCAAATTTTATATGAAGGATGGGAAATCACGGCATCAAAAAAAAATCACAAAATTCGATATTTTATAAACTATAATAAAACCGTCCATTTCAAGTCAATAAGCACAATTTAAAATTTTTTTTAAGTCGCGCAAACAGCAAATACAAAAATTAAAAGTATCCGAATATTTATTAACTGAACAAGGTAATTTGCTCAAATTTGATAGACAAGATTGAGGTTGAGAATGAAATACATGGAATCATAAATGTTGGGAATGGCCATGGTATCGCCCACCTTAGAGCAAATAGGACAATGTATTTCTAGTTAGAAAGCACGGTTTCGAAAATTATAGAAATCAGGCTAACACCACGCCCACATCTCATATGGTGGTAAATTACCTCAAATCAAAATGTTCAATATTTTACATTAAATCATGCCACAAATTTTTTCAAATTTTGATATAAAGAATTAAATTAGGGAGATAAATAATTAAAACATCAAAATTTTGAGAAATGATGTTATATGTATTAGCAAATCTGGCTTGCTTTGATGCGCCAATAAAGACAAATTTTTTTAGATATTTAAATATTATTTATACCTTGATTTAAAGAAAATATATATGTTTCGAATATCATATATTTAACAGTGTCAAATAACTGGAGGGATATGGTGAATAGTAGTTTCGTCTTAAATAACGAAAGTGTACCTATTTCCGTGATATTTTGGCCAACAATTAAAAATTAAAAATAAAAAAACGATATACAGTTTAATGGATAAAATCCATAAGACATATGTATGAATAGACGCGGATATAAGACTAATTCATATTTTCTCATCTATGCGGGAGTGCTACTGCCCACTCTCCAAATCTCTATGCAACCTATGTTGGGCCCGAAGATCATATGCGCCTACTGTAAAAATTTGATAAATGTCGGTAGAGTACTTTGGACGCCTAAAAAGGAATCACATTTATTTTATTTCAAATAAAAACTTGCGCTGGGTATTTAAAATTCGGTTACACCGGAGCTTGGACTTTTTTTCTTGGTTTTGTTATAGATAATTTGGCTGGCCGATGGAAAATAGTATTCTTTACTATAAAACTTAAATTTAAATTTAATCTATAATTTTTTTGTAATTCTTTTTACTCTTCTTTATGTGCTGTATTTATTTCTATGCTGTATTTATTTCCATGCATATAAACAATGAGAAGGAAACAAAATTTCTTGTTTCGCATACCAGTTCAATAGCACAAAATACAACTTTTATAAATATTTTATATTTTTTTGTTAGTTGGGTATAACTCAAACCACATGCGCATTATAAACGTACAGCATAGCATACCCATAGGCGTTGATAGTGTACATATAGAAATGTCTATAAAGATCTACAGGCAAACCGGATATACGAACATTGGCCATGGGCAGCTAACTAAATAAATTTTTATACAGGGAGTAACTATTTTAAATATTTATTTCAAAAGTTGCCTATTCTATACTCGTAATAGTGCCAAATTTCAATGTTTTAATCTAAAAAAGGGAAGGTACACACCTTTCGCAAATTGTGCTAGCTATACAAATGCATTCCGGTTGACCAATTTTTGAAACCACCACCACGATTTTTTGATTGATTTGAATTTATTTGAATTATAGTAAGAGATATAACGAAAGAGTTGCAAGTGATTTTTATGATAGTACATATGCGCTTTCGCAGTTTTCTCTGTGATTTTACTCGTACAGCAGTTAGTTAATAACTTCTCTTTTAATAGTTGCCATTCTATATCAAATATTTTGGAAAGTTCTGCGCACAAAGACCCACATTATATGTATTTTATAAATTCATGTATATATCAAAACCGGTCTGATCAAAAACGCTTATCAGCTTTATTTTAGATTTCCTATCGATGGAAGGGATACAAATTACCTGCCTGCCTGGTAAAGCAGACTCTTCACTTCGAGTACCTTCAAAAATAACGCGAATTTGCAAAATTTTCTGGTCTACAAACTCACCTTCATAAAATTCATCTGCATCTTCATGTTCATTAAAATAATCTTATTTTCTTAGGCAATTGTTCAAGACTAAGAGCTATACAAATCTAGAGCTAAATTATGTACTTCGATCAAGATAAAAGCATTCGAATTTGTTGGATAAATATATAAGAATCTGGGAAGAAGTTTGTGATGATTCCAATGGCAATAAAAATGCAGTTAGTCGATTAACTAAGAAACACCGATTGAAGGAATGAAATCAAAGAAAACTACAAAATAACTTGGATTTTTAGGTCCTATAGTTAAATTATTACGTCTGCATTTTGGTTTGTTTTGTTGGGTCTAATTCACTAACGTTGACTAGTTATCAGCGCTAAGTAAATTATAAACATTAAAATGATGAGTTGATTTACTATGTAGAGCAAAAATGAAATTGCCGTTTGTAAGTAGTAAAGAGATAAAGTAGTCCACAAACAAGGTCCAAGTACTCATTTCTTGTCCATGACCTGAATAAAAATGAGTACATTGATAATAGCTTTTGTTATTAGTCATAATGGTAATACGATCATTGCAGGGCATCTTGGAATTATTTTGATTGAAATTTTTGTATCTATACCTATAACTGCATCTATCCCAGTCATTTCAATTTTAAGTTTTCAAAAAGCGGATTTGGTAAGGAATAAAGTATGAATCGGTGCGAAAGTATAAACGGGATGTGGTGTACTAGTTTAGCTGCACAATCTGCGTTCTCAATTCCTTTTATGCCTGCATGTCCGGGGGGCCAGCTAATTTTAATTCGCCGAAGAGATATTGTTTAATCGATGCAATCATTTCGTTTTTCTTGCATCAAAAACTGATTTGCTGTCAGCGCTAATGATGTGATTTTCCTTAGATGCACGACATTAGTTTAAGTGGGAAGAGGATCGCCATCGTTTCTTCATTCAAAATTATGGCAAGCTCAGTCATTGCTCCATGTGGTAAGGTATTTTAAGCCTTGCCATCATCTACTGAAAATTATATACAATCTTCTGTTTGCGATCCATCAGTAAAGATGAAGGGCCAGCCGCACTTGTTGAAGGATTGAGCGATTTGTTTTTTACTCCGCGACATATTACACTGCGGAACAAAATTTCGCGGTCGGAGATTTTTAAATCGATTTAGGGTAATTTGGGGGCGCTGATTACGAAAATAATATCAGTTTTGTCGAATTGGCTCTAGTTTTTCAGATAAAGACTTTTAAATATTTCACGAAAAAACCCAATTAAAAATACCACTATGGATTTAAATTATATTTTTATTGCGCTCCTGTATAAAAATAATACACAAATAAAAAAAATATATTCTTTTCATTAATTAATTTTAAAAAAATTACAAAAAACTTTTTCTGTAGGACCTCCTATGATGTCGTTGCTCAGGACAATCCCGTATTATGTTCCAGCAGTAGTCTGTCATCATGTGGTCATCCCATCGACCTTGGTATCTTTCTTCCATTATTTTTATGTCCTGGTGGAACCGTTCACCTTGCTTCTCATTGTAATCGCCTAGGTCGTCCGGGAATTTTTCCAAATGACTACGTAAATAATGTAATTTAATGCTCATTTTAGCTCCTAGTTTGCGAAAATTGAGAAGCATATCAGCAACTAGTTTTGTATAGTCTGGTGATTTATGATTTCCCAAAAAATTTTTGACTACATTAACTTTAGCTTAGCCAGGCTTCAGATTCAATTTGTGACATATGGTTTAGGAATTCCGTGTCTTTTAGAAGGGTACGAATTTGAGGACCATCGAAGACTCCTGCTTTTAATTTTTCCATACTAAGGGCTGGAAATTTTTTGCACACATATTGGAAACAGTCACCTGTCATATCAAGGGCTTTGTTGAACTGTTTCATTAGCCCGAGCTTGATGTGAAGTGGTGGAAGAATGATTTTTTCTCGGCTTATCAGTTGGTCATGAACCACATTTGCTGTTCCTACCTCCATATTTTCTCTCACCGGCCAGTCCTTTCTAATCCAATGTTCATTTCTTGCACGACTGTCCCATAAACATAGGAAACAGGGGTAAATTGTCGAATTGCATTTACAAGTCACGCGGTCGATAACGTGCAGCGGCTGGCAGGGACTGTTAGAGTTTTCAGGTATTTAGGCGAAGTCGTCGAATTTATGTTTAGTTGTATTAACTCACCCGACTTAACATGCTGCCCTTGCTCTCTTGCAAGGGAAATAAAATATTTAAACCAACGAACTACTTGTTTTAATAATTTATATAACAAAACTTATTGAGGAATAATTAAATGAATACAACTGGAACTGAGTCATATAATTTTTTTTCATTAATTTCTTAAGTTTCGTTTATCTCAAGAACTAGCGCCAATCCAAAAAAGTAAAAACACAGTTCGTAAGCCCGCTACTAATATTAATAAAAACTATTAACAAAATCATGACCGCTGGTTTTTTTTAAATTTTTGTTACGCAGTGTTATCAACGAAAGAGTTATTGACCAATAGCTATGGGCGATGGCTTTCGCGCACGTTGAACTTTCAGCTGGTACCGATTCCAAATTCTGTCCATTCAGTTTTTGGTAGAAGTAACAAAGTCATGAAGAAGGTTTGATGCCGAGCATGTAAGTTTGGGAACAAGTCTGCAATTGAAATTAAAAAAAGATTAAAAATAATTCGCTCAAATTTTATATGAAGGATGGGAAATCACGGCATCAAAAAAAAATCACAAAATTCGATATTTTATAAACTATAATAAAACCGTCCATTTCAAGTCAATAAGCACAATTTAAAATTTTTTTTAAGTCGCGCAAACAGCAAATACAAAAATTAAAAGTATCCGAATATTTATTAACTGAACAAGGTAATTTGCTCAAATTTGATAGACAAGATTGAGGTTGAGAATGAAATACATGGAATCATAAATGTTGGGAATGGCCATGGTATCGCCCACCTTAGAGCAAATAGGACAATGTATTTCTAGTTAGAAAGCACGGTTTCGAAAATTATAGAAATCAGGCTAACACCACGCCCACATCTCATATGGTGGTAAATTACCTCAAATCAAAATGTTCAATATTTTACATTAAATCATGCCACAAATTTTTTCAAATTTTGATATAAAGAATTAAATTAGGGAGATAAATAATTAAAACATCAAAATTTTGAGAAATGATGTTATATGTATTAGCAAATCTGGCTTGCTTTGATGCGCCAATAAAGACAAATTTTTTTAGATATTTAAATATTATTTATACCTTGATTTAAAGAAAATATATATGTTTCGAATATCATATATTTAACAGTGTCAAATAACTGGAGGGATATGGTGAATAGTAGTTTCGTCTTAAATAACGAAAGTGTACCTATTTCCGTGATATTTTGGCCAACAATTAAAAATTAAAAATAAAAAAACGATATACAGTTTAATGGATAAAATCCATAAGACATATGTATGAATAGACGCGGATATAAGACTAATTCATATTTTCTCATCTATGCGGGAGTGCTACTGCCCACTCTCCAAATCTCTATGCAACCTATGTTGGGCCCGAAGATCATATGCGCCTACTGTAAAAATTTGATAAATGTCGGTAGAGTACTTTGGACGCCTAAAAAGGAATCACATTTATTTTATTTCAAATAAAAACTTGCGCTGGGTATTTAAAATTCGGTTACACCGGAGCTTGGACTTTTTTTCTTGGTTTTGTTATAGATAATTTGGCTGGCCGATGGAAAATAGTATTCTTTACTATAAAACTTAAATTTAAATTTAATCTATAATTTTTTTGTAATTCTTTTTACTCTTCTTTATGTGCTGTATTTATTTCTATGCTGTATTTATTTCCATGCATATAAACAATGAGAAGGAAACAAAATTTCTTGTTTCGCATACCAGTTCAATAGCACAAAATACAACTTTTATAAATATTTTATATTTTTTTGTTAGTTGGGTATAACTCAAACCACATGCGCATTATAAACGTACAGCATAGCATACCCATAGGCGTTGATAGTGTACATATAGAAATGTCTATAAAGATCTACAGGCAAACCGGATATACGAACATTGGCCATGGGCAGCTAACTAAATAAATTTTTATACAGGGAGTAACTATTTTAAATATTTATTTCAAAAGTTGCCTATTCTATACTCGTAATAGTGCCAAATTTCAATGTTTTAATCTAAAAAAGGGAAGGTACACACCTTTCGCAAATTGTGCTAGCTATACAAATGCATTCCGGTTGACCAATTTTTGAAACCACCACCACGATTTTTTGATTGATTTGAATTTATTTGAATTATAGTAAGAGATATAACGAAAGAGTTGCAAGTGATTTTTATGATAGTACATATGCGCTTTCGCAGTTTTCTCTGTGATTTTACTCGTACAGCAGTTAGTTAATAACTTCTCTTTTAATAGTTGCCATTCTATATCAAATATTTTGGAAAGTTCTGCGCACAAAGACCCACATTATATGTATTTTATAAATTCATGTATATATCAAAACCGGTCTGATCAAAAACGCTTATCAGCTTTATTTTAGATTTCCTATCGATGGAAGGGATACAAATTACCTGCCTGCCTGGTAAAGCAGACTCTTCACTTCGAGTACCTTCAAAAATAACGCGAATTTGCAAAATTTTCTGGTCTACAAACTCACCTTCATAAAATTCATCTGCATCTTCATGTTCATTAAAATAATCTTATTTTCTTAGGCAATTGTTCAAGACTAAGAGCTATACAAATCTAGAGCTAAATTATGTACTTCGATCAAGATAAAAGCATTCGAATTTGTTGGATAAATATATAAGAATCTGGGAAGAAGTTTGTGATGATTCCAATGGCAATAAAAATGCAGTTAGTCGATTAACTAAGAAACACCGATTGAAGGAATGAAATCAAAGAAAACTACAAAATAACTTGGATTTTTAGGTCCTATAGTTAAATTATTACGTCTGCATTTTGGTTTGTTTTGTTGGGTCTAATTCACTAACGTTGACTAGTTATCAGCGCTAAGTAAATTATAAACATTAAAATGATGAGTTGATTTACTATGTAGAGCAAAAATGAAATTGCCGTTTGTAAGTAGTAAAGAGATAAAGTAGTCCACAAACAAGGTCCAAGTACTCATTTCTTGTCCATGACCTGAATAAAAATGAGTACATTGATAATAGCTTTTGTTATTAGTCATAATGGTAATACGATCATTGCAGGGCATCTTGGAATTATTTTGATTGAAATTTTTGTATCTATACCTATAACTGCATCTATCCCAGTCATTTCAATTTTAAGTTTTCAAAAAGCGGATTTGGTAAGGAATAAAGTATGAATCGGTGCGAAAGTATAAACGGGATGTGGTGTACTAGTTTAGCTGCACAATCTGCGTTCTCAATTCCTTTTATGCCTGCATGTCCGGGGGGCCAGCTAATTTTAATTCGCCGAAGAGATATTGTTTAATCGATGCAATCATTTCGTTTTTCTTGCATCAAAAACTGATTTGCTGTCAGCGCTAATGATGTGATTTTCCTTAGATGCACGACATTAGTTTAAGTGGGAAGAGGATCGCCATCGTTTCTTCATTCAAAATTATGGCAAGCTCAGTCATTGCTCCATGTGGTAAGGTATTTTAAGCCTTGCCATCATCTACTGAAAATTATATACAATCTTCTGTTTGCGATCCATCAGTAAAGATGAAGGGCCAGCCGCACTTGTTGAAGGATTGAGCGATTTGTTTTTTACTCCGCGACATATTACACTGCGGAACAAAATTTCGCGGTCGGAGATTTTTAAATCGATTTAGGGTAATTTGGGGGCGCTGATTACGAAAATAATATCAGTTTTGTCGAATTGGCTCTAGTTTTTCAGATAAAGACTTTTAAATATTTCACGAAAAAACCCAATTAAAAATACCACTATGGATTTAAATTATATTTTTATTGCGCTCCTGTATAAAAATAATACACAAATAAAAAAAATATATTCTTTTCATTAATTAATTTTAAAAAAATTACAAAAAACTTTTTCTGTAGGACCTCCTATGATGTCGTTGCTCAGGACAATCCCGTATTATGTTCCAGCAGTAGTCTGTCATCATGTGGTCATCCCATCGACCTTGGTATCTTTCTTCCATTATTTTTATGTCCTGGTGGAACCGTTCACCTTGCTTCTCATTGTAATCGCCTAGGTCGTCCGGGAATTTTTCCAAATGACTACGTAAATAATGTAATTTAATGCTCATTTTAGCTCCTAGTTTGCGAAAATTGAGAAGCATATCAGCAACTAGTTTTGTATAGTCTGGTGATTTATGATTTCCCAAAAAATTTTTGACTACATTAACTTTAGCTTAGCCAGGCTTCAGATTCAATTTGTGACATATGGTTTAGGAATTCCGTGTCTTTTAGAAGGGTACGAATTTGAGGACCATCGAAGACTCCTGCTTTTAATTTTTCCATACTAAGGGCTGGAAATTTTTTGCACACATATTGGAAACAGTCACCTGTCATATCAAGGGCTTTGTTGAACTGTTTCATTAGCCCGAGCTTGATGTGAAGTGGTGGAAGAATGATTTTTTCTCGGCTTATCAGTTGGTCATGAACCACATTTGCTGTTCCTACCTCCATATTTTCTCTCACCGGCCAGTCCTTTCTAATCCAATGTTCATTTCTTGCACGACTGTCCCATAAACATAGGAAACAGGGGTAAATTGTCGAATTGCATTTACAAGTCACGCGGTCGATAACGTGCAGCGGCTGGCAGGGACTGTTAGAGTTTTCAGGTATTTAGGCGAAGTCGTCGAATTTATGTTTAGTTGTATTAACTCACCCGACTTAACATGCTGCCCTTGCTCTCTTGCAAGGGAAATAAAATATTTAAACCAACGAACTACTTGTTTTAATAATTTATATAACAAAACTTATTGAGGAATAATTAAATGAATACAACTGGAACTGAGTCATATAATTTTTTTTCATTAATTTCTTAAGTTTCGTTTATCTCAAGAACTAGCGCCAATCCAAAAAAGTAAAAACACAGTTCGTAAGCCCGCTACTAATATTAATAAAAACTATTAACAAAATCATGACCGCTGGTTTTTTTTAAATTTTTGTTACGCAGTGTTATCAACGAAAGAGTTATTGACCAATAGCTATGGGCGATGGCTTTCGCGCACGTTGAACTTTCAGCTGGTACCGATTCCAAATTCTGTCCATTCAGTTTTTGGTAGAAGTAACAAAGTCATGAAGAAGGTTTGATGCCGAGCATGTAAGTTTGGGAACAAGTCTGCAATTGAAATTAAAAAAAGATTAAAAATAATTCGCTCAAATTTTATATGAAGGATGGGAAATCACGGCATCAAAAAAAAATCACAAAATTCGATATTTTATAAACTATAATAAAACCGTCCATTTCAAGTCAATAAGCACAATTTAAAATTTTTTTTAAGTCGCGCAAACAGCAAATACAAAAATTAAAAGTATCCGAATATTTATTAACTGAACAAGGTAATTTGCTCAAATTTGATAGACAAGATTGAGGTTGAGAATGAAATACATGGAATCATAAATGTTGGGAATGGCCATGGTATCGCCCACCTTAGAGCAAATAGGACAATGTATTTCTAGTTAGAAAGCACGGTTTCGAAAATTATAGAAATCAGGCTAACACCACGCCCACATCTCATATGGTGGTAAATTACCTCAAATCAAAATGTTCAATATTTTACATTAAATCATGCCACAAATTTTTTCAAATTTTGATATAAAGAATTAAATTAGGGAGATAAATAATTAAAACATCAAAATTTTGAGAAATGATGTTATATGTATTAGCAAATCTGGCTTGCTTTGATGCGCCAATAAAGACAAATTTTTTTAGATATTTAAATATTATTTATACCTTGATTTAAAGAAAATATATATGTTTCGAATATCATATATTTAACAGTGTCAAATAACTGGAGGGATATGGTGAATAGTAGTTTCGTCTTAAATAACGAAAGTGTACCTATTTCCGTGATATTTTGGCCAACAATTAAAAATTAAAAATAAAAAAACGATATACAGTTTAATGGATAAAATCCATAAGACATATGTATGAATAGACGCGGATATAAGACTAATTCATATTTTCTCATCTATGCGGGAGTGCTACTGCCCACTCTCCAAATCTCTATGCAACCTATGTTGGGCCCGAAGATCATATGCGCCTACTGTAAAAATTTGATAAATGTCGGTAGAGTACTTTGGACGCCTAAAAAGGAATCACATTTATTTTATTTCAAATAAAAACTTGCGCTGGGTATTTAAAATTCGGTTACACCGGAGCTTGGACTTTTTTTCTTGGTTTTGTTATAGATAATTTGGCTGGCCGATGGAAAATAGTATTCTTTACTATAAAACTTAAATTTAAATTTAATCTATAATTTTTTTGTAATTCTTTTTACTCTTCTTTATGTGCTGTATTTATTTCTATGCTGTATTTATTTCCATGCATATAAACAATGAGAAGGAAACAAAATTTCTTGTTTCGCATACCAGTTCAATAGCACAAAATACAACTTTTATAAATATTTTATATTTTTTTGTTAGTTGGGTATAACTCAAACCACATGCGCATTATAAACGTACAGCATAGCATACCCATAGGCGTTGATAGTGTACATATAGAAATGTCTATAAAGATCTACAGGCAAACCGGATATACGAACATTGGCCATGGGCAGCTAACTAAATAAATTTTTATACAAACATATCTATTCCCGAACACAAGCGAACGAATATTCATACGTGCAGAAGAGATAAATAGATACTATCATATGTGGGTGGGTGGTCTTATGCTAGGCTGTGATTTCCAAAGAGTTTGAGTACATTTTCACTCTACATATGCATCTGTGTGTGTGTGTGTGTGTGCGTGTGTGTATAAATCTACATGAGTGTATACATATTTACATATTAATATATAAAACCGGCTTTCGTTTAGAAGAAAATTGCGTAAATATATCATGAAGCGATGGAGCTGACAAAGCTGGCAAAATGAAATGCATTTTATACGCAAACGAACAGCAGGCTAAACAGCAAGCAACATTCAAGCGCACACACGCGCACTTTCATATATAGTTAGATTTATGTTTGTATGTATGTGTGCTGACAAATATCCGGAGCTATCAGGAAGCTAGCTATCACAAATGCATTTCTGACCCAGTGTGTCTGTGTGTTTGAGTGTGTTTGTGTGTGTGTGTGTGTTGCATTACACATTTGCTCTGCTGCAACTTGAAAATATGTAGTATTGTCGAAAAATTAAGAATGATGTATGCGAATACATACGCATCCACCTACACACAAATATATAGCCAGGATGCAGCGTGCAAATATATTGTTGGCCTCAGCGAGTGGGATGTTACAACACTAATCAGTTGATGTGTGCATTGTTGGGAAAAAATTTGGTAGCCAGAAAAGGGGTGATGGAGCTGCAGCGGGAGTTCAGTTGCACGAAAATCGCTTTTGACCGGAAGTTTGGGAGAGTTTGTCATAATGTCAGCTCAGCACATACATTCATACACATACATACACGCCCCGTTCGTTAGTTGCATGCCACATATTATATTTAGATGTAGTCGAGTTCATAGTGGCATAGGTCAGGGATTGTTCAAAAGTCAAAATCGTTTGGTTGCTAATGCTGCTGACGTTAAAGCAGACGTCGACGTCGCCGTCGCCGTAGCCATCGACATCGCCCTCGTCATTATCATCAGCATGACTGTTGCTATCTTAGTTGTTTACTTGCTGGAGATTAGGTGGATGCATGGCATAGTATTAGGAATTTAAGAGCACGGATATTGTGGGTTGCGCAAGTTAACGACGTTAGTACAAACATACATATGTATGCATATAAATGTATACACTACATACATATATACATAATTATTGTTCACAGACAAAAATGTAGATAAACTACCATATGCCCTTTGGCCTTGTACTCGTATGATAATAATATACACAACATCAAAACAACATAACTTGTCCCAACATGATTACCACGGACTGCAACGGACAAACATTATAACAATAGAAATGTAGTATCACCAAAACAAACAATAATAGCCCAAATCACTACCTACTAGTAAACAGATAACGACCGACGCATCTCAATACTATAAGTAGCACTAAGATTCATGTAAACGAGTTAGTTTAAGAATAGTAATAAAGAGCACGCATTTTGGCACAGCAAAATATTATAATTTTTGAATTCATATCGAGTATCGATATTAACTGGGGGCTCAAGCCGGTCTAACTCTTGACTGCAGCCAAATTCCCTTGAAATACAGGGTAATAAAATAAAAATTCCACAGCTTTGAAGAAAAGCATAAAAACAATCTCTGAAAAAGCGAGATATAACAAATTTAACCAGTCGCGTAAAAGCAAACCTTGAAATAGCAGGCAGCCTAAACCGATCAAAAAAGTGAAAAGTGAAAAACGAAAACTGAAGATTCCTGACTTTAAACAGAATCGCTCACCCTGGACTCACGCACTAAACGCCAACGAAGTTTCAATTATCTGCGCCTAATACCACAGGACGATACAATGGCTCAGGACATCGCAACTCTACGAGCACAGGTAGAACTACTAACTCAAGCTCTACAAAATACACAACTAAAAGTGAATACACTGGAAGCACAACAACCTTCCCAGACAGTCACTACAGCAGACCAACACGTAGAATTTACACCGAACATTACAAATGGAAACCTCATAAATTTAAAAACCTTTGAAGCCATACCATGCTTCAGCGGAGACAAGAACCAGTACAGATCCTGGAGGAAAAGGGCATGGACATTCATGGAAAACATTAAAGAATTTTCCAACCACCCGAACTACTATACAGCGTTTACAATAATACACTCAAAAATTGTTGGGGAGGCAGCAAACATCTTAATCAATCACAACACCAAGCTGAATTTCTATTCAATAATCAACAGACTTGACTATACATACGCTGATCAACGACCGCTGTATGTACTACTCGAAGAAATGAAAAAGATCACACAAGGGAGAAGCACACTATCGGAGTTTCACAGCGAAATCAGCAAAGCACTGAATCTCGCACTCTCAAAGATAGAGATGTCAGGAGAACAAGGACCTGCATCCATGCTAGAATATGCAAATCAAGAAGCAGTCCGTACTTTCATCACAGGACTCAACAGCAGGTATACAAGCGGCACATTATACAGTCATCACCCAAAAGACTTGGAAACCGCATATGCAATCGCAAGCACGATTTACCACGACAGTTCAAACATGCAGTTCGACGCACAAATTACGCCACAAGGATACAACCAAAGACAGAATCCTCCACAACAGAGATATGATGATAGAAGGAGATATAATCCAAATGTGCAAGTACAATATAACCATCAACCACGCCAAGAACCGATGGAAGTGGACGACTCTCGTCAACACGTACGACCAACACAACACAACAATCAACTCCAGCTAAGGAACAACCTTCAGCAACCTCAACGGTACTATAACCCGTTCAGAGAAGACCAACAAGCAGCAAAACGCGGAAGAATTCCTTCTTCACGAAACCTCAACACCAACAAGGTACAAAGAATAAACCAGACGAGAGACGAAGAGCTACAATCACTCGCCGCACATACTGACGACATCTATGAGACAGGAAGTGTTTTTTTAGGAGAATAAACGGATTACCGTGTCTCCAAAGGCGTTGTCAAACGACAGGTACATCCGTTAATATTTTAATTGATACAGGTGCTACAAATAATTATATTAGTTCTAAGTGCAAATTAGGAAAATCTATACCCATAAAACCGGTTAAAGTTAAAACGCTTCATGGATACTCTTTGACCAAAGCTAAGAAAGTTATTACACTACTCAATCATAACTTAGTATTTTTTGAAACCGAAGCTTTAGAGGAGTTTGATATGCTTCTAGGTGAACACGGTCTTAGGGTATTGAAAGCAGAAATTAACATCTTTGAGTATAAACTCTTATACAAATATAAAAAGAAAGTAGTAAGCGAACAAAAAGTTAATTTCACAATTAATAACGACAAGTATAAAACTGAAATTGAAAATATCATGAGAATAAACGACGAAACTAATGAAATCCTTCCGTTTACGACTACAATACAAGCCACAATTAGGACAGAATCAGAAGATCCTATTTGGGTGAAACAGTATCCGTATCCGATAGCAGACAATGAATTCATAAACAAAGAAATAGATAAATTATTAGACAACCAAATTATTCAGCCTAGTAAAAGTCCTTACAATTCTCCAATCTGGACCGTCGCAAAAAAAGGTACCGATAACGAAGGGAAACCTAAAAGACGAATGGTAGTAGATTTTCAGAAGCTTAACGCTCAGACTATCACTGATAGATACCCTATCCCAGACGTTGCAATGACAATTCAAAATTTAGGCAAAGCAAAGGTTTTCACAACGATAGACTTAGAGTCAGGTTTTCATCAGATCTTGATAAAAAAATCAGACAGAGAAAAAACTGCATTCAGTGTGAATGGCGCAAAGTATGAATTCCTTAGGATGCCGTTCGGTTTAAAGAACGCACCTTCCATATTTCAGCGATGCGTAGACGATATCCTACGTCCATATATTGGCAAGTTCGCATATGTTTATATTGACGATGTACTCATATATTCGTCCTCACCCGAGGAACACATGGAACATATTCGTACAATAGTAAATGCCCTCCACAATGCCAATATGAAGATTTCAAACGAGAAATCGCATTTTTTCCAGGATTCAGTTGAATACCTTGGACACATAATAAAATATAATAAAATAACTGTGGATCCAAATAAAATTCAAACTATAAAGAATTATCCAACTCCAAAAAATTTAAAAGAATTACGATCATTTCTTGGCCTAGCGAGTTACTACAGGAAATTTATTCAGAACTTCGCTACAATAACGAAACCCCTGACAACATTTCTACGCGGAGACAATGGTGGTATAAGTAAAAATCAGAGCGCAAAGGTCTCAATTAATCTAGACGAACCAGCACTCGAGGCTTTAACAAAAATAAAAGACGCACTACAAGCACAAGTCGAATTATTCCAACCAGACTTCAACAAACCTTTTGAACTAACGACAGACGCAAGTAACTTTGCAATAGGAGCTGTACTCTCTCAGAACAGGAAACCTATTTCCTTTATATCTAGAACTCTTAGTCAGACTGAACAGAATTACAGCACGAATGAAAAGGAATTACTCGCTATCGTTTGGTCACTTCAAAAATTAAGAAATCACCTATACGGTATAGCAGATCTAACGATTTATACAGACCATCAGTCACTCATCTTTTCAATTTCGGATAAAAATCCAAACACAAAACTAAAACGATGGAAAAATTTCATCGAAGAATACGGCGCAAAACTCGTTTACAAACCCGGACATCAGAACGTTGTCGCTGATGCACTTTCTCGCCAGCAAATAAACAACACGGTAAACTCTGATGACTCCCAACATTCAGCACAAAGCTCCCCAACACAAAAAGTCAAACGAGTAAAGCAACCACTAAACGCATTTAGAAATCAAATTATTGTAAGACAATCAGATCAGAATCCCATCGAAATATCCTCACAAAATATATTTTCTAACAGCCGACATACGATTTTTTTTAACACCAAAACTGAATTGCTAGACAGACTAAAAAATATAATTAGACCTAACGTAACTAATGCCCTGCAAATAGGCGAAGAAATATTATTTTACGTCGAGAATGACCTTATCGACACATTCCCAACCGTATCGATTGTACTAGCGCAGAAATTGGTTGACGACATCACCGAGACCGAACAACAAAAACAAATCATACAAGACACACACAGACGTGCTCACAGAAACTACAAAAATAACGCACAGGAAATTTCGCTCAAATATTACTGGCCGAACATACGTAACGCTTGTAAAAAGGAAGTACAGGACTGCGAAATTTGCCTCACAAACAAATATGAACGCCGACCAAATAAACAACCAATTGGTTCAGCACCAGTACCGAACAAAGTAGGCGAATACATACACTTAGACTTATTTTTTATAAGCAATAATATGTACATTAGTTCAACCGACAAGTACTCAAAATTTTGCTATTTGAGACAAATACCATCAAAGAAAGACACATACAAATACATCGACGAGATACTATCACAAATATACCCTAACGCAAAGTTTGTAATGACTGATAACGAGTCAACATTTACTGGCATATGTGCACAACAAATATACAAGCGACTACAAATAACGCATACCAAAACTCCAGCCTATCATTCAACAACAAACGGTCAAGTTGAACGAACGCATAGCACCATAATTGAACTCGCAAAAGTTTTGGCACACCAACACAGTTCGGCACCCGATGAACAGATATTTGAAGCAGTCCGACAGTACAACAAAACTATCCATTCGGTAACCAACGAGAAACCCGAGGACGTGTTTTTCAATCAAAGGGGGTATCCTGACATCAAAGAGCGTCTTCAACAAAACCAAGAGAGAGTTTTGCGATACCACAACCGCAATCGCAAACAACTGAACTACAAAGAAGGAGACGTAATATATTCAAAGACGCATAGACGGAACAAAAACGTAAAAAAATACGCCAGACATATAGTCAAAAAAGACAACGGCGAAACAGTAACGACAAATAAAAGAGTTATTATCCATAAGGACAATATTAGAGTAAAGGCATGTACGGAATAGTGTTTACCTTACTTTTCTCTATTGCACTTTGTGACAATATAATAGATTTAACTAATAGGAAATATGTCTTAGTGGAAACCGACCCTGTTTACATTTATCAGGATACAGCTTTTCTCTATCACATATCTAACCTTTCAAAAATACTAGCGCCATACGAAAGCATAATGAAATCATTATACAATCTAGAAAACCAACCTGAAACTCAAATTTTAGTGAACAAAATCGAAACTCTGAAAAATCAACTCATTCCCAATATTTATAGACCCAAAAGATCAATCAACCTTCTTGGCTCCGTGTTAAAGTTCATCACTGGTACACCAGACCACGATGACCTAGTAGAAATCAAAACTTCACTTCATATGCTAATAGAAAATAACAACAAGCAAAGGAAAATTAACTCACAGTTCGAAAGAATACTCGAAACCCTTGATCCCAAAACAATAACCGAAAACATTGTTATATCAGAAGTTTACAATGAACTTCAATCAATAACAAATACTATAAATTTTGCGAAAACTAATAATTTTTATTCTGGCACATTAAATTTGAAAGATGTGTACGATTTAATAAAGCACGAAAAACTAGATCTTCCAATAATTAATATATTAGAATATGCCGACATTCATATATGTTACCTACAAGAAGCAATTATAACAATATACAAATATCCTATCCTCGAAACTAAATGTAGCCTATTCAATGTTTATCCTTTAGCACATAAGCATGGTAAAATTAATTTAGACCCTAAGATCGCAAAATGTAACAAATATCAAAGAATATCCAAATGTAGAAAGTATATGAGTAACTTTATATGTAAGTCCGAACCCTCTGACAATTGTACTATAAAAATACTAGAGGACAAATCGGCCCAATGCGAAGCAACCCATGAAAATAATGCTCCACTCCGCATCCTAGAGAATGGATACATTTTCACAGATTACCAGCACACTTGGAACAACATGCATATATCAGGCCCTAAATTAATACACTTTAATGAATCTACAGCCATCGATGGTATCACATACTACAATCATCAACGACAACTCAGAAAAATCATACACAATCAACATAGCGAACAACTTGAAGTACTCCGCATCCTTTCCTCAAACTCAATCTACAAATTCAGCAATATCCAAAAACTCTCAGCATTTTTGATACCTATTGAAGAAAACCCAGTACAATTTACGTTCTTTATCATAATGGGATTCCTTACCTTAGCAGTCATCACTTATGGCATGGTACATCTCTGCCGATGCTATGAAAAAAGAAGAATACTTCAGAGAAAAAGACAAATTGAAGACCTATACGAAATCGAACTGAACCGTCTTCAGCAGCAACTCATAGCAGCACCATAGCGGGGACGCTCCGTTTTAAGAGGGAGGAGAGTTAACGACGTTAGTACAAACATACATATGTATGCATATAAATGTATACACTACATACATATATACATAATTATTGTTCACAGACAAAAATGTAGATAAACTACCATATGCCCTTTGGCCTTGTACTCGTATGATAATAATATACACAACATCAAAACAACATAACTTGTCCCAACATGATTACCACGGACTGCAACGGACAAACATTATAACAATAGAAATGTAGTATCACCAAAACAAACAATAATAGCCCAAATCACTACCTACTAGTAAACAGATAACGACCGACGCATCTCAATACTATAAGTAGCACTAAGATTCATGTAAACGAGTTAGTTTAAGAATAGTAATAAAGAGCACGCATTTTGGCACAGCAAAATATTATAATTTTTGAATTCATATCGAGTATCGATATTAACTCGCAGGCGTTAAAGAGCGTAAGCGAAGAGAACGATAAATGAGCGCATACCTATATATATGTATATATATATACTCCTAACTATATCTACAAATCAATATCTGTGTATACTTGCACTATAAACATGTCCATGTGCGTCAGGTGGCCACGTGCTTTGTCGCTTCAACAACACAGCATGTAAACAAATTTGGCGGAAAACGCGATAACAAAAAAGCGAGAATTTCAAAATAACAATAACGGTTGCGGTGGCAGCGCACAGTGGTACAACAGGCGCATATATTTATTTTGATAATGAAATTTCTTAAGCGGCATGAGAGAGTTTTTTGCATCGCTTCAAGTAAGTCGCCTGGATACCGCGTAATAAAGTCACCACATGACGCTTATTCTTAACAGATTCAAATTAACCCTTTCCTTGTATCGGGTGTTGCAATAGGAGCGCACAAAAGTTTTTTTAAATAAAACAATAATGGTTTGGGGTATGAATTAAATTCTTTATTCCTGTGAAAGTACATTCGATGCCATTATGTATGAAACTCAATTTCTTTTGCATGGACACCACTGGACCCGCTTGCAGAAGTCCAGACGCTGAACCCAATTCCCGTCAGTTTCCAAGCACAAAACGGCCGATACTGCTGCAATTCCACATTCGATATTCGTACGAAGCTCATCAGTCGACGCTGACTTGTTGGCATAGACCATAGACTTGACGTAGCCCCACAGGCGACCAATTGACTGGGCCAATTCGTGAGATAACACGTTCACCAAACTTGGATTTCAATAAATCGATTGCGATATTCGTTGTGTGGCTTGTGGCGCTGTCCTGTTGGAACCACATATTGTCCAAGTCCATATCATCCAATTCGAGCCAAAAATATTCGGTTATTATTGAGCGGTAACGATTTCCATTCACAGTAACGTGCCGGTCTTTATCATCACGGAAGAAGTACGGTCCAATGACGCCGCCGGCCCATAAACCGCACCAAACCGTAATTTTTTCGGGATGCAATGTTGTCTCATGGAGTACGTGTGGATTGCTGCCTGTCCAATAACGCATATTTTGCTTAATGACGAAGCCATTCAGCAAGAAATGATGACGACCATAAATTCGACGTAGCGCTCTTAAAGTTGAGGCAATTGACTCCGAATTTCGGTAGTAAATTTTAGTAATTTCGACTCATTGTTCGATCGTATATCTTTTCATGATGAAATGGCAAACCTTACTGAAGAGAAATGTCAAAAGAGCGGGGAAAAATATGGCATCGTTTGTTGTCACTATCGGTCTGCTTTTGTAGCGTCCCTATTGAAATACCCTTTATTTTTACAATATATTGTGTTTGCCAATAAGAGTTTAATATTTTCTGATCTAGTAAGCCTTGCTTTTTCAAATACCAAATTTTAGCTTGAGAAGGTATCATTCGCCATTTCTAATTGATTTCCAAAAAAATAGTCTGCTGCAAAGTTTTGCGCTTACCACAAGGTAGCGGAAGAAATCAGATTATTTAAATGCGTTATTGTATATTTTCGTCGTAATAAATCAAACTCCATGTGCAAATGAAATTTTCTCCAATCAATACAAATTAAAAAATAAATTTAAATACCGTGTAAAAAAATTATTTGACTAACTTGAAAATTATTTCCAATATTCTGTACATTGCCTGCAAAAGTAATGTACAATATATTGTACAAAAATAAGTTGATCAATATATGTATTGCACAATCACTTCAACGGTTGGGAAATTCTATTAGGTGATGGAAATTCTAATATCTGGTTTCGCTGATGTCGCAAAGATTTTTTTGGACAACGAAAAGGAAAACCTTTTAGATAAAGTAACACTTGAAATATCTCGCCATACAGAACTCAATATTATGTAAAAATCGGATATTAGTTAGACCCGACGTGAATATGAACCTGTGCCATCCTGTTTTGGAAACCAAGTAGTCAACGATGAAATTGCTAATCAAAATCCGTTTTATTATGTTAATCACGAAAAAGGCCATATTTGATGCTAACTAAAAAGCAAGCTTTGGCCGGGCCACTAAAGAAGAAACTAAAATACTGATTGGACTTCAATTTATTATCGGAAGCAGGCATCTCATTATTTTGGGACCCAACATTGGCGCTTTCCCTTTTTAAAAATACTAAGTCATGGCGAAGGTTCGCAAATGCGATCTGCTTTACCTTGTGCTCATAATTTAAGTGTATCAAGTAATTGTAGCGATAAATTTATAAAAGCACGCCCATTAATTTATGCGATGAAAAGTCGGTGTTCCCAAGAATCAATAGAACAAAACGTATGCGTCAATGAACAAATTATATCATTTAAAGGTAAACCACAAAGGCAAGCCGTTCTAGGATTAGATATTTTTGAATTACTAGGTTGCGTTTAACGATGAATGCCAGATAGAAGTGGTCACTGAAAGCGTTTCGTTTCTTCGCCCAAATGAACGATTTAACAAAGACTGCATCGCTAAGACTGTGAAGCACTCGCCGCCGGTAATGATATGGGGATGTACATATATGTATCATTGGAGGGGCCAGGACCTATTTATTTCGTAAAGGGAATGATGAATGAAATATCGAATAATATGTGCTGGAAGAGGTTTTAATCCTAAATTTATAAAATCTTGATGCGGATTCGTCTTCTTACACCATTATGCAAGATGGTGCCACCCTGTAAAAAATATTGCAAATTTTTGGTCCCAACAAAATATTAAAATTTATCTTTGGGCGGGTAACTCTCCTAATCTAAACCCCATACAGAACTGTTGGGTATACTTAAAATCCAAAGTATATGAAAAGCCAAATCCTAATATCGATAACCTTAAGTAAAATATAGGAAATATATAGTATACAGATCAGGATTTTAAAGAAAACCTCAAAAAAGCGATTCAAAGCATGCCTAAAGGAATAAAATAAACAAAGTTTTAAAATTATGATCGAAAAATTGTAAATGCAAGAATTATGATTATTATTTGATTGAAAAATAAAAATTAAAAAGTAATGATCAAACTTGATCGAAGAAATAAAAAGCATAACATAACTATTATGCAATGATTTAAAAAAAAAATCTTCGAAATAAAAAAAGTCAAATTTGTTATTGTATATGGCATAATGATTAGATCGCTATATTCAATTTTTGTTTTGAACGAACTTTTGCCTATGATTTTTGGATGCGTAAAAATCACAATAACGATTGTTTTCAGTCCCCTGGTTTGAACATCTGTTGTCAATTATTTATGTTTCTTGAAAAATTTAACAATGCCCTTTGTGTGTGTTGAGACAAGAGGACGTATTATTGGGCGTTAAAAACTACAAAATTTATTAGCTGAGGACTCAAAGAAAGTTTGCCCTTAAAATAGATGTACATTATAAAACCTTTTAATTTGCTTGGTTTTGCTTGGGGTTAACTAATTAAGTTTTGTTATTTAAATAAAACTAGCCGGTCTCAATGCAACTATCGCACAGGTTAACACAAGTCGCAGTTTCTGTACAAAACTCAGATTGAAATAAAATATTTCCGGAAAACTCATTCATTTAACAACGCCAGTATATGGGTGTTTAGACATGTGGTTTTCAAAAACAAATAAAACGCATATAATTAAATGTTTTGACAAAGAGCTCAGCATTCTTGTAAAGATAAAGTGTTGTCATTATGTTTTAAAAATGATTTCGGGCAAATGATCGCCGCGGCTAGCTCGAATAAATTTCAGCCGAGAGGCTAAATTCTCGTTCACTTTTTGCAACAATTGGGGCTGTATGCCAAGGCGTCAATCGTCTCGGACTTATCTGCGTAGACAAGCGACTTCACATAATCCCACAAAATATAGTCCAGCGGTGTTAAACCTTACGATCTTGGAGGCCACACTACTGGCCCACGAAGCGAGATAATGCGCTCACCAAGAGTTTGTTTCAATAAATGTATGGTGTCGTTGGTTGTATGGAATGTAGAGCTGTCTTGTTGGAACCAAAGGTCGTCCACATCAACATTCTCAAATTCAGGCGTGAAAAAGATCATTTATCATGACCCTATCAACAATGCCATGTAGATTATCAACACTCCAAATGCGACAGTTTTGTTTATTAACGTACTCATTTAACAAAAAGTGAGCTTCGTCGCTGCACAAAATTTTTTTGTGGATGTCGCGTGAACCGAACCATTATTTTGGTAATGAATTTGCACGATTTGCGAATGTGGTTCCGGAATAAGTCTGCTCATTATGAAATGGCAAACCAAAATGAGTATAAATCAAGTAACAGCTGTCAAGAAGACCAACTCTGAAAAAGTATTGTCTCGTTAAAAACCATACGTTTAAAAAAACCCTTTATATAAAGCTACGAATAAATTCCACCTACATGCCAATTTATTTTCAGATATTATTTGTAATGTATTGCAATATGGAATTTTTCGATCAGTACTTTGCATGGGCTGAAACAGAATCAATAACAGGTAGATTTCATTTCGATCGTTTTCGCTTTGCTTATAAGTAGTTTTTAAAAAGCAATTTAGAGGTATTGGTTTATCCGTCTAGTTGGATGTAGATTTTGAAAATTGAAATAGAAATGAATTGGATGATAAATAACATTAGGAATAACACTTATTTTTCATTCCGACTAGTCAAAGGCGAACTTTTTCAAACCGAAATTCAGAACACATATCTACGTTGATTCCGCAAAATTTGGTTGCAATCGAAATGGGTGTTCGTTCCACGGGTCTAAGAAATATACTGGAAAGGTATATTTAAAAGCCGTTAATTAGTTTTCATGCTATGGCTTTTCATGCGTAAATT
This sequence comes from Anomoia purmunda, assembly GCA_951828415.1. Taxonomy (NCBI): domain Eukaryota; kingdom Metazoa; phylum Arthropoda; class Insecta; order Diptera; family Tephritidae; genus Anomoia; species Anomoia purmunda. Next base: position 130,225,303 of record OX639993.1, on the reverse strand, counting down.
AAGGCTTTTATTTTATTTATATAGATATTTTTTTGCTTATATTTGTTAAAATATTTTGTCGATTATACTGATTTTTTTTGCAATTTAGACAAGTAATTGCTAAATTTTCATATGAACCCTTGATTCATACTCACTTTAGCAGTGCCAAAACTCGAATGTAATAATGTAATGAAATCATAATACGAACCAACAATAAAATCTATCAAAACAAAGGTTATTAGAAAAATGCTTTGCTCAGTTGAACAAGAATATCAAACTTTTTTAGTTGACTACAATTCGTTTGCACACTTTTACTTTTATTTTGTGCCGCTACACTCAAAAAAATAAAATCAATCAAAAAAAAAACCGGCAGATTTTGATGCCGTTGAAAAAATAAAATTTTATTCACAAGAAAATTGCTTCTAAGCCATTTCTAAGAAATATTGTTTTTCCTCGTGTAACAGTTTGATAAACTATACCTTATGTTATGACCGGGCGGGGGAAATGTGGCAGCCTACGCAGATGGCATTGCCAAGCATCTAGACTGTAGGCAAGCAGCTAGATACACTGACAGGCCTGGTGCAAGGGCTACTCAATAAGAAATGGTTCTATTCACTAAGAAGTACCGTTGCCCTCCAATGGAAAATTTAACTCTAAACAGAGTAACGTTGAGGAGAATGGAACAAGCCAATTATCTGGGCCTGTTCCTATATAGAAAACTAAATTGGGGACCCAACGTTAACGAATGGGCCCGCAAAGCCTTAACGACTGTATACTCATGCTGCAGGACAATAGGCAAGGACTGTTGTGAGATCAATCCTTTTCTGTGGTACAATCTTTTGGTGGGATGCTCTGGCCAAAAAAGTAAACATTAAGAAAGTAGAAAGAGTTCAGCGAGTAAACTCTGTGTTAATAACCGGGGCTATGAAAACGACAGACACCAAGGCGCTTAGTGTGCTACTTCATTTCCTCCCGGACGACCTATATGCTAAGAAAGTATGCAATACTGCGATTAGACTAAATTCAAAAATTTATTAGAATCGCAAACGACAGGTGGTACAGGTGGCTGAACCCACAGTTAGCTGAACGAATTGCAAGGCTACTCTGGCCATTGATGAGTGATCAACGAACGAAATCTCTCCTTAACCGGGGGAGATAGGATATTAAGATGACGACTGCAATCCTAACCGAACAGTGTTTAGTAGGTGCGTATGCAGCAAGACAAGGGGCACCCTGGCGTTACTACTGTATGAGCTGTCATTATGTGGAGGAGGAGAAGACCATAAATCACCTACTCTGCCGCTGTCCGACACTAGCTAGAAGGAGCGCTGAAACTATGGTTAGCTGTGTATACCCTTAATGAGCTCGACGATTTTAGATTAGTTGAAATTAATAGCCTGACAAGGTTTCTTAGTAATACGAAGAGGTTTTAGGGGAACAGGGCTCATTATACATCCACCAATGTGATATCACAATGGGTCATGATTCTAAGTGTGCCTCTAGGGACTGCCGCCAAACCTAACCAAACCTATTATAAAAATCGTTCAAATGTATTGCCTTGAAAAAAAATTATATTATACAGATAAGCCTTTTCTCTAGTTTTATTATATTAATAGATAAAAGTGTAAAATTCGCAAATAGTTGTAATGAACTTTTCTTATTCAAATATAGCTTTATGAGGCAAAGTCATTGAAACATAATAATTATGTGTTCAAAATCCCGTATTTGTGCCGACAAACTCCCACTGTGCGTGGGCGGCAGCGCGAAATAAAACTGAAACGAATAAGCGCGCAAAATGCAAATACGAATGCGTTTGTAATTCCGAATAAGAATGAGGAAAATGCAAACAGGAAGTAGTCGGTGATTGTGGTTCGCACCGAAAGTTGCTTTCGGGTTTGTTGTTGTTGCCGTTTCCTACTGTCTATTTTGCGTATGTTTTTTTATTTTCGTTCGTACATATAATACCAGTGTGTGTGTGTGTGTATGCATCTATGTATGTACATATGTATGTATGTATGTATGCGTTCACTCACTCGCGATACATTTACAGTCTGTTGATTTTGGCGCGCTTTGTTTGCGTTGCTCTTGCTGTGCGACACGGCGCGGTCAGTCGCTTTGTGTGCGTAAGTCTATTTTACGCGTTTTATTTGCAAAATTTTATTTGAAATGCCATTTTTTGTAACTTTTATAAATGCATACATAAATACTACGTGATATGTGTATTAAATAGTGGTAAAAAGTCACTACATTCGCACGGCTGGTATTGTTTGAGCTCAACGCAAATATGCCACAGGCATTGTGTTGGTGTTGGTGTTGTTGATGTTGATGCTGGTCAGTTGTATCGGTTACACTGGGAAATGTGAAGAAAAAAGGAGGAAAACAATATGTGCGAAAATTTTTCTTTTTACTGCAATCATTTTGCATTCACAGGTGGTCATTAAATTTAATATGTATGTATGTATGTAGGATAAATATCAATCATGGCGCATTGTCAATTTAATTGCTACATTTTTGTTCTGTTAATTTGTTAGTCATATTTAAAGTAATTTTACATTTCCTAGCAGAAAGATACATGCATGAAAATTTGAATTTAAAATAGTTGCGAAAAAAAACAGTTTGAAAAGAGAGAGCAGGGATTTCGTTGTTGGTATTTGATTATTTAAAAAACAAACAATGCTATTGTTTCTAGTGATGGAGCTTAATTTTAGATTAATTGTTAATCGTTAAGCGTCAAAATTGTCACAGTTGGAGTTCAGAGAACCGAAAAGGGATTGCTTAAAAATGTAAATACATCAATGGTGCATTACAGATTTTTCTAAAACTTTGTAGTTTTCCAGTACAGAAGAAATATTTGAAATTCTCTAAAATCTTATTATTTTATGTGTAAAATAAAAATAACACGTAGTAGCACGAAGTTACACAAAAGTTTCATGAATTTTTCAAGCATTTGCTTTGAAAGTTAAAGTTTTTGGTTGAGTTTAATTTTTTTAAGTTTTATTTTTTGTTTAGGAAATAAAATTTATAACAGTTATTTTTTAAAAAAGTAAACTGTTTTGCTTAAAGAATACAATTTTTTAGTTATTTAGATTATCAAATGAGAATTTTAAGCACAGTTTTGCAAATAAAACGTGTGACAATCGGATTAAAAACTAAGAAAACAAGACTCACGAAATTTGGTTATTTAATAAAAAAATATAGTTAACAAAAAAACTCTTCTTTTTTCTACAATTAACAAAAAACTCGTATTTTCTAAGAAAGTAACAATGCTAATAAACTGACGTTTATTTTGTGACCAGTAAATATAAATCAAAAAAAAATTGTTAAAAATTAGGTTTTAAAGAAAACTTATAATAGTTACGTTCCTTAATGTAAGAGGCTTGTGATGTTCGTCCTTTTCATTGGAAAATTTGTTCGGGTAATTTTCTGGAGAATGGATGGCACCAAGGTTTTCTGAAAGTTTGGGTTATATGTATATAGAAAATTAAAGTCAAATTCTGAGTTTTGCCAGTTTGGCGATTTAAAGCGTAGTTTATTTATTTTAAAGTTAGTGGTCGTGGAGAAGAGTTTAAAATAAATAAAACTACAAATATTTGTATCACAAAAAAAAGTGTTTTTGGGGGTTTATTTGTATGAAAACCATGAATCTGCAATATATTTTCAATAAAAACGGGAGCTTTCTAGCGGCGATGAAGCAAAAAATACGCAAAAAACTAAATTTTATCAGGGCTTTAGCTACGAAGGTCATTAAATCTTATCATATTTTGATGGTTTTTATTAAATTATAAATTTTTTTTTTTTTAATTTTTGGCCACGTTGTACAGATTTTATATCAACTTCATGACCTGCATAGCCAAGAAACCAAAAACTTTGAACTTTGAAATTACAGCGCTCTCTAGCAGCCGTTTTTCTTAAACATAAATTGCAGATTCAGATTACTTGTATACAAAACCTCGCAGCAACATCTTATTGAGGTACCAATATTTACATTCAAATCAATTTTAACTATTTTAAATATGTACTTCTACGACCAACAACTTAAAAAAATACCACTCCAGATCTAATTATTAATTTTAAATATAAAACACTAACACGCATGATATTAATATTTTCGCTAAAGTAAATAACAAATTTATGTAATTAATTAAAATATCAATCTGAGTATTTTACTCCATTGGTTTGCGTATCTACATACATATGTACATACAAGCGTATGTACAGTGGGGAGCTCAAATGAGTACACAGTGATTTTCTTACATGTTTCGCTAAATATTTTGTAGTAAATATTTTTTGTTAATCAATTTACTATACACAGTGGCTTGCAGTTTAAATGGTATTGTCCATGATTTTATTGTTAATTTGTATCGTTAAATTTTTATAAAAATATAGTTCATTTCAATACCATAAAGCAAACGAATCAAAATTTTTTGTTTGTAAAAATTTCATGACAAACTTGGAAAAAATTTCTTTTAAATTTTAAAATTTCCATTCAGAATTTTTAGAAACTTTTCAAATACCATTTAATTTTAGTATGAGAAAAGTTAAGTTTCAAGTTTCTACAAATACCCATTGATTTTTGGTAATTTTTCTTGCGGACGGTAATATTTTCTATGGAAGAAATGCGCAAGATCAACCGCATGAGAAATTATCAAAATTCAACGAAAATTTGAAGGAACTTCAAACGGGCACTTTATTATACTAAAATTTAATGACCTACAAAATTTCAGACCCGAAAGGTTTCTAATAATTCTGAAGGAAAATTTAAAATTGTAAAGAATTTTTTTTTGAAGTTAGTTAACCCTGCTTTGATAACGTACGTCTGCGAGACGTATTGTAGTTTTCGTTCTCTCTCTCATAACCATGAAAAGAGAATATTCTCGCGTTTAGTTTTCTCAGTCATTAACTGTAGCTTGCCAGTGGTGACAGTTTTTCAATGATAAGTGTTTGTTTTGATGAAATATAACAAGTTTGTTATCTGAGGTACGTCTGAGAGACGTATCCTTATCTTTCACGTAACTTTTAGACTTTTTTATGCTCTCGTTTTTTTTGTATTTGATGAAGCTCTGGGATGTTTTATCATAAGCTTTCATTGCTTTTAGATACTAATCATGGCAAATCGCAGTTTGGATGACACAAAAATTACTGCTATTTTGCAGGACATTTTGGATGACTCAAATTCATCGAAAAATGGAAGCGAGTTAGAAAATGAATTGTTGGAGTATAATATTCAAAACGACGTGGAAGATGAGCTTGTTGATTGCATTGACCCCGATAAATTCTCTCAAGAACTACCTCAAACCTCTGCGCATTTTACGTCAACTTCCGATTATCGCATTATAACGCTACCTCAACCGACCCTTAGAAGTAAAGGTAGGCATTGCTGGACGAATTTCTGGAATAAACATTGTTCGAACTACTAGAGGGCCTACTCGTCAATGCAAATCGCTGAATGATCCAATTTCGTGTTTTAATGTCTTCTTAACGGAAGAAATAATTTCGGAAATTGTACAGTGGACAAATGCTGAGATTTCTATAAACCGCCGAGACAATATTATGTCTGCAACATTTAAAAATGCAAATGTTCTAGAAATACGCGCACTAATTGGCATACTTACCTTATCCGCAGCACTAAAGGATAATCATTTATCAACAGACGAAATTTTCAATACTTCTTATAGTGGAACGCGATATACGGCAACCATGAGCCGCGAGAGATTCAATTTCTTAATTCGGCGACTTAGAATGGATGATAAATCTGTGCGCCCTTCCCTAAAACCAAATGATGCATGCACGCCCGTCAGGAAGACATGGAACCCTACAAATTGACGCTTGTAGGAACCGTAAGGTCGAACAAAAGAGAAATCCCGGCAGAAATGAAAAACTAACGTGATCGGCAGGTTGGAAGTACCAGGTTTTGCTATGACGGCCCTTTGACTCTTTTGTCCTATAAACCTAAGCCATCAAAAATAGTTTACTTATTGTCTTCCTGCAATGAAGAAGGCACGATTGATGACAAAAGTGGAAAGTCGGGCATGATATTACATTATAACCAAACAAAAGGCGGTGTCGATACATTTGACCAAATCTGTTCGTTGATGTCGAGATGCTCGAGAAAAACCAACAGGTGGCCAATGGCAATATTTTACGGAATACTAAACATGGCATTCATAAACTATTATGTTATTTATTGTCACAATTCGATTTCCAATAATCAAAAGACATTGAGTCGTAAAGAGTATGTGAAGTCAATTTCATTGTCTTTGACAACCCTATGGATGCAGAAGAGATTGGAAATTCCAGTTTTGTCGAAAACATTAGTAATATTGAAAATGCCGTGAAAGATGAACTCAACAAAGAATATGGTGCTAGTGGAGGTCAGCCTGCCTCAAAAAAGAAGAGGTACTGAGGCTTTTGCCCGTCCAAAATTCGACGTATGTCAAAAATGACATGCGTTAAATGTGATACACCCGTTTGTGGAGGAGAATACAATAATTTTGTATGTAATTCTTGCATATAATGATCTCAAAGGCTAATTTGTTTGTATTACATAAATCAACACTGATACTGTTATCTAATTTTAGTAAAAAAAAATTGAATTTTTTAAATTTTATGTTATGAACTGATGTCCTTTTAAAAATACAAATTTTTTTGTGATGAATTTTTAATACAAGTGAAATTTTCTTTCAATCTCTTAAAAAAATATTAATTTTACTGAAATAAATGTTCAAAATAAAAGTTTAATAACTAAATAAAAGATCTAAGTAAATAACTATCTGCAAAAGTGTTTTCATTGACAACCTTAAAGGACGTAAACTTGTTACGTTATCTTTTCAGTACTTAAAAATAACATTATCTAAGCAGGGTTAAATTCTCGGGAAATTTTTACATATACAAAAATTTTTTTTTTTTTTGAAATGAACTATTCTTTAATAACAAATAAACAAACAAAATTTTGTAAGAAAAATATTGTCAATATTATAACAAATAACATTGCACAACTTAAGCCGTAAGCCCCTATACTATACATATATAAAAATGTAGTCGACTTATTTGTTACAACTTTCAAAAAAATTTAGTTAGTATATATACTAGCATATATTTTGACCCGTAAGGTGGCGCATGAGTCGAAATATTCATAAAATTTGCCTTTATTATTAGATTTTGATGAAATTAGAAAGGTAAACTGGGAGTGCGACGAGAAATATTTTTATGATAAATTGACCCGCTGGTGCCACTAGAGGCGGGTTATTCAGAAAATCTTTATATATTATCCGATTTGGATATTATTAGAAATATATAGTGGTTGTGCTGCGAGAAACGATTTACATAAAATTGATCCGTAAGATGGCGCTAGAATGGGGTAATGGGGTTATTCAGAAAATTCGTATATATAGTCGAATATTGATGATGCTAGAAAATTCACCTGCAGGTACGATTATAAATACTTTTATAGTCCAATTTAGATGACATGCAAAAATATTGTAAATATGTAAAAAAAAATCTCTTAGGTGGCTCTGTGGTAGAGTTTTGTAGAAAATACATATTTATGGTTCGACTTCGTTCAAATCTAATTAGCTTTGTTCAGTACAGATAAAGTTGACTCATTAACAGCTATTTTTAGCAGATATCTCATTAAAAATTATGTCAAATATTTGCTACTTACTTTAGAGTCGACTTTATCTTTACTGTGACTAGGAGATATTGTTTTTGAATTCATCGAACTTTTGGTGCGAAAAATTTCAGCAAGTATATCAAAACGTAGTAGGTACGCGAGTATCAAATAGTTTTTTATAAAAATATTTTCATTCTATAACATTAAGATACATATTTCAAACTTTGTACAAAATGTATTAAAATTGAATAAAATTTAATAAAAATTTCTAGTTATTAGAAAATTATTCGATATGCACTTAGGTTACTTATCAAATTTTAATACACTAATGCGAATGTCTCAAGTAGCCAAATAAAAATCACCGATTTTTGAGATTTTTTTTTAAATTTTGGTTAGGAGCACTTTTTTTTTGTTTATAAAACGGATGCATTTAATATAAAATAAAGATATTGCATATTTTCTGATATATAAAATATTTGCGTGAAATAAAAAAATCCAGGACACAAAATTCAAAAATTGTCAAAAGTCCTCGGGAATTTTTAGGCACTTGAGGCCGTTGGTTGGTTGGTTTAAGTGGATTGTCACCCTGGTGACAAGCAACAGCCAAATTCGCCATTCTTTCTTCGACAATCTCGGGCAATATAAAGTCTTCTGGCGGCCTTAATGAATTTCAGTATGTCATACAGAATGGGGGCTGCACTCTGACATGTTCTGCAGGAATGGTTTAGCGAGGGTCTTTAGCCTCATCCTAGCGAGAGCTCTGCATTCGCACAGTAGGTGTTCGACTGCCTCTCTAGAGCTTGGGTCCTCGTAGCTGCGATATAACCCAAAAGAGCTCTGGTTTAAGGCGGATCATAGGACACCCAAAACTTCTGCTTAGCTTTTGAGTAGTAAAATTCGTCAATTCTGCTTTTGAACTCTCTGAGCAAGATACCCATGTCCATCGCGTGAGACACGGTCAATGCAAAGCCACTTGTCGCCAGTTCATCCATTTTTTAATTACCGTAAATGTTTCTATGCCCCGGAACCCATATTGGGGTAATCTCAAACATTTTAAAAATCGACGCCAGCTCTTTTCTACACTCATCTATTATCATCAATCTGACCCTTGAGGCCAGCCCATGTTTTTGTCATTATGTAGTCAGAAGGCAGCGCTATAATCTCGTAATAAATCAAGCAGAACTTTCAAAATATCCAATGGGCATGATCTTATGACATCCGTTACTCGACTACAACATAATCCGTAAAGCCAGCCCTTACGGCCACCAGAAAAGCTCCCCATATGAGAGCATGGGGCAGACTATAGCTGCGTGCATCCAGCACACCATTTTCGGTTTTAAACCCCATCTATTGTCTAATATTCCTTTAGATGCATAAATAGCTACCGAGACCCACCTTTCCTGCGCTTCGATATTCAGTCTCCAATTAAGTTTGAGGTCCGCGATAATACCAATACATTTCGCTTTGTTTGACAGACCCAGTTGCGACCCTCGAAACTTTGGTTTAGTGATATCGGGCAATTTGGGTTAATCTGTGAAAAGCATCGGGCTCGTTTTCTTGGGGTTCACTCTAAGAGAATAACTTACGGGCCAAGAATCCACTAACCGGCGCGTCGATGTTATGAACTGAAATTATGAAAATAAATTATCTGCATACCCGATTGTTTTTTTTTTGCTTTGATAAAAAAGTTGACATTTGATGAGAAAGCGTTGAATTTTAATAAATATTCTACAAAATTTGAAACAAGCTTTTTTATTCCGTTTATTGCAGATGGAACTATATTTGTGCTCCCCACTGTAAAAAAAAAGAAAGCAAGTTAAATCCTTTAACAAAATGAGAGTATCAGTTGAGCGATACAATGCGCCTATTTGCACACTAAATAAAAATCAACAACACTAGCCCGTTCACGTGCGCGTGTGTGCACGTTTGTTTGTATGTATGTATGCGCGCGCACAAAAAGCAAATCAACCTAGTCAACTAAACAAAAACAAAAACGAATACCAGACAGACAGATATTAAAGAGCGCAACACATTATATGTTGTGCTAAGAGAGCCGCTAAGGTTACGAATGCGAACGAAAGAGCGATTCGCATATTAACGAAGGGCGAATAGTGGGTGGTGGCGTATGGTGGAAGGTCGTAGTATCGTTGTAAATGTAAGTGCCTACGTCATTGTATGTTTACGTGTATGTGTACTTGTGTGTGTGTGTGTGTGTGTGTGTGGATGTGCGTGTGTGCCTTTACGGTTTGTTGGCTTGAAATAGTTACAAATGAAAAAGAGTAACAAACACAGAGACATCGTTGGCTGTAGCAGCGCTGCCGTAACTGATAACCGAGTAGCAGCAACAGCAACAACAATAAAAGTGGAAATAAAACCAAAGCACTACTACTGCGATGGAGTGAACTGAGTGACTGACTACAAGGATGGTTGCTAATATGAACGAGTTGCATTTACTGCTGCCGTTGCCGTCGCCGTTGTAGTCGCAGTCACCGTCGACGTCAGCGACACTGGCAATGCATGGTAAACGGCCAATGAAGATGATACAAAGCTGTGCAACCGATTTTAGAAGTCAGTCATAGCCGGCATTTCGAACAGTTTGGACGTGTTTAGCGGAACAAAGAAAACGAAAATAAATGGGAGAATGGGACAAAAATTGAAGCTAAGCCTGTGTGAAGTTTGTGAACACACATAGTAGGCTATAAACAGTGGATCGTTATGTGTGTAAGTGTGTAGTGATTTGAAATGGCTTAAAGGACACACATAGTGCTAGTGCGGTGTAGAACGGCAGCAACAACAACAACAACAACAATAACCAACCCCCACCCACCACAGTTACATATTAGATCTATCTACTAAAACCGAAGCATGGCGCATTTGTGTGTGTGTTTGCTTAATGGTCACGGTTAGTGTGTTTGTTTGGTTTTTGGGTTTTCGGGTTTGTGACTATTTGAGATTAAATGGCATTAACATTGGCGAAGGTGGCAATACGGCTGCTGCTGTTGCTGTTGGTCCTTTAATAGTTGGATAGTGTGGTGTGCTTTTGAGCTGGATGATGTGCGGAAAAGGATTTGCATTTACATAAAAGTGTATACAATAGCACAAAATATACACACGCACATACACACACATTCACACATACTCAGGCTTTTAATATTACGTCGCTTGAGTTGGAATTTAATGTACTTTAGTGTCGCACATGTAAAACGCCTAAATGTATACTGACACTTAGTAAAAATGCGTTATTTTATGCGTATACGCCTAAAACTATGCTAAAATTCTATGTGCTTAACATATGCTGTTGAATGTACGCGCGGGTCTGCATACATACGTAGCTTGTGAAATGGGATCTATGGTGCGAGTTTGAAACGTGACAGTGTCGTCGGATTAAGTTCGGTGCGGGTAGTGCGCGGCGGGTAGGGTCGAGACGCCTTTCGGATAGACTAGGTAAAATACTTTGAGTGCCATTTTTCGGCATTTTTGCAAAGCGCTGTAATTTTCAAGTGTGCGACGGGTTAGTGACGCGCTGAAATGTGTTCATAAAAAATTCAACAGAAATGAACAAAAAAAAAACGAAAAGGCAATCAGAAATGTAACTGAATTGTAGCGGATGCAGCGAGCCGGGCTAAAGTACCAGCGGCAATAGTTAGAGCAAGGTTAGGCGCAAGTGTGCACTTCAAGCATACAAATGAAAGGAAAATTAAAGCAATAAAATAAAAAAAGAGAATTGAATAAAAGGCTAAACATTTTCCATCCCAGTACACTCAAGGGCCAACTAAACTTGAAAGATTTAGTGGCTGCGCAAGCAACAACAAACGGGAAATGCGACGGTTGAAAAATATTTGAATGCAAGGTGTGGAATTCGAATGCAAAAAGAAAAAAGATGTGAATGAAAAAGAAAAAGGGAAAGCTAACTTGAAATTAAAAAAAAGCTTCAAGTCTTAAAGGTCAGGAAAACACAAAAAAAAAAAATTTGAGGAAATCCACAAAAAAAAAAAAACAAAAAAAAAAAAGTTAGTGTAAAACGAAAATTAAAATACGACGTTGCAAAGCTGTGAAATGCCAAAACGTGCGGCACTGACCCGCTAGTGTATATAACAGTGTATGTGTGTGTGCGCGCTGCTGAAAGCGCGCAAAAAGCTAAAATATAATAACGAAAACGCAACAACATTTCAGGCGACACGCACGCCTTTACCACACTACAACTCATGCCGCGCGTTCCTCCTCTGTGCCACAACAACGCTGGACAGCTATTAAATGGTAAGAAAAAGTTGTAAAAAGCGAATATAAAATTGAATGCAAATATTTGTTGTTTTTTTTACGCTCTCAAATCTTTAGCTACATAGGTATGCAATGCGTATGAACTGCTGTTAGGGAAAATGGAGATTTTTTAATAGACTCTGGCATGAAAATTTATTGAGTGTAAAGCACCTATAACAACAAAAAAAAAAGAGCTGCAGAGCGTCATGACAAAAAGAAAATTGAATTGCTGATGAAGAATGTGCTTGGTGATTACCAAATTGCGATAGAATAGAGCGACAGCAGCGAAAATAACAAACGACGTTGAAAAAAAAACACACAAAAAAATGAAATAAAGCAGAGCATACAAATTCGGCATAGCAGAAAAATGGGGGGACAAAACAACAAAACACAAACTAAAGTAACATAAATTGTGTTCAATAAATTAATTTCCATTTTCTATGCAGTGCCGCGAGCACAGCACATTTTTTATCACCAACAAGCAACAATTCGCTGGGCGCCATAAAATATGCTAACATTGCAAGGTATTCCAATCTACGTACGTATGTATTTCGTAGTATACGGAATTCAATGCATTGCCTGCATTGAAAAATAAACCAAGTATGTACTAAAAAATACACACACATGTAGGTATTTTGAATATTTATTTTTGTCAGCGATTTTTGGCAAAAGTTCGCAATCAGTCATCAGTTTGTGCTTAAAAAAGCAAAACTAAAAAATAACAACAAAACAAAACAAATGCCTAAATAGAGATAACAGTGCAGCACGTTCCAAAACACATACATACACACGTGCGCACACACACACATACACATACTCATACAAAAAAATGCAAAAACCCGCATAGTCACGCGCGCACGCTTCCCTATTGCCATATGCATTTCGAATTTGTGCCGTGTAAGCGCGGTGCGTCGCGTTTTCTATGACTGTATGCGCTTACGTGTACGTGTGTGTGTGTGTCGCGTGTGTGACAACTCAATAGACTGCGCGCCTACCGCGCACACATCGCGCGCTTGCACTCCATGAGAATTGGCATTTCCACTGCGCTATTACGGGCGACCTCTTGCGCCAAAGCTTTTAGCTGCGACTGTGTGTGTGTTTATTCTGTTCGTGTGTCCGTGTGCTGGTGCTTTGTTTCAAAGCAGATAAATTGTTTTGGCCAGTTGCCAGAAATAATAAAATTACAGTCAGCGCCAACGTTTTGTTGCATTTGCGTGCCCGGCGCATCCGCCAATTCTCTTCCTAATTTTCTTTTGCTATTTCGCTGATTCGGTGGGTTAGCGAATGCTTCGGTTTTTTTGTTGTTGTATGTATAATATAATGTAGGTATATTTCTTCAGGTTTCTGCCCTCATTGCCTGCCACAGCAGTGTAGCAGAGATAACGAGGTAATTCCAGCAGATGATTTGTGATTTGTGGAATTATTAAGTAATTTTGTGGTACAAAAAATGGTCATGCGAAATTGGAGAAAAAATGTTTTTGTCTACGCTAATAAAACTGTTGCACGCTGATGAGGATCAGGGGAATCTAAGCTTCATAGAGGACGATGAAAATAGGAGCTGTAATTGGGTGTTTGTAATAAGTTAATGACGTTTGATGATTTTGTCTATGAAATGGGCGATTATTGTGCTATTTTTTGAGCGAAAATGCTCTACGGAAGTCAGTAATACAAAGGAAAATTGTGTCAGCTCAGATTTTTTGAACTTCGTGTTTTTGAGCAGCACCAAAAAAATAGGTTATTGAAAAACCCATTGAGAGGAAATTTATTCAGTTACTGAATAAACTTATAGCCCCAGTTTACCACATCAGAACTGGGTGAAACAAGTAAAAAATAAAAAAATAAAACTCTAAGTTCTGGTGAAATCGAACTTTAAATACCAGGCGTACGTATGTTTTATTTCAAACAAGAAGGTTTTGTTTTTAGCAATAAAACCAGTTAATATATTACTCTTTATTTAGAAAACTGAAACTACTTTTACTTACTTATATATAAGAAAAACACTAATTTTTATGCTTTAGGCGCATTTTCCATAATTCATTTTATTTTTATTTTTTTACTCTAAATAAATTCTTCATATCAAATTTGGGCGAAGCGGCGACATTTTTAAATAGAGTATCTAGTTTTTTATTTGTTTTAAATTACCGTTATATGAGAGTACCAAAGTTTTAAAAAACCGTTTCGGAGATATAACTATTTGCACTTAATTGGGCGCCGCGCACATTTTCCAAAATTTTCAATTCACATATTCCTTTCTCTAACTCAAACCTACCTGTTTACTAAATTTAAGTAAATTATCTTTTCAAGTTGTTAAAGTACCCCTTTTTTTGATTTGCGTAAGTTACCGTTATCTAAGAGGTGGGTGTGGTTTTTGTGCCAACGATTTCAACAATTTCCGAAATTAATGCTTAAAATACTGAAACGTAAATTTGGTAGTGTTCGGCCAAATAGTTTCGGTGATGAGCCTATTTGCTATAAAATTGAAGGTAACGCACCCATTTCCAAAGTTTTTAACCAACGTATTTCATTCTCCAAACCAAGCCTGTAACAAATTTAAGCAAAATACCTTTTATAGTTTCTGAAATCTCAAATAACTATTTTTGATTTGTGTAAATTACCGTTATCTGAGAGATCGGCCTGGTTTTTATTGAACTTCTATAATTTTCAAAATTATGTCCAATGAGTTCAAATGCAAAGTTGGTGAAGTAGTTTCGTAGATTTATCTATTTGCTCTAATTTTAACTGAAATAATGCATTCTTTTGATTTTCACAAAACACCGTTATGTGGGCGTGACTGTTATCTGGTTGCGCCCATTTTTAATACCAATCTATCTTGGGTCGTTGAAATATCGCAGTATTTCCTCTACTTATCCAACGGTGGGTTGGAGGGGCAGACAGGGGATAAGTCCATTGCTCTTTTCCTTGCGAATATTTTGTTCATACGTTTTATGACCACCCTTGACAAAAAAATAGTAATTAGAAATCTACAGTAAAATCTAGCCAATTAAAAATCGAGAAATATATTAAAATTTCGGATTAAAAAGTTTGAAAATGTTATGTTATTTTTTTGAAACTTGTTAAGTTTTTGTGAATTTCATAAAAACTTTCAAGCTCATATTTATGTATATGGTTTGAATTTTTGAATGAACTATGCTTTTACAAAAAAAGTTTGAAAAAAAAAATATTTGTAAACGTAAGCGGAAAACGTTATTGCATTGAATTTTGTTGCTTTAGATATGAGGAATACTATATATGTTTATATCTATCTCGATTGCTTTAGGCAATAACAAACAACCGATATGTGAACAAAGTTCTAAAACACTCGGCACTAGTCGGCTCAGGTATAAAAAAAATTAACTGAAATTGTCACTTCTAATCCACCACATATTCTGTTATTTTCAAAATCTTAAGTAAAATTGTTGTATAGTGGGTACTTATAGTGATTGTTTCCTATATATCTCCTCAATAGTATTCTTTATCGCACGCTAAACACAAAGTAGCAAATTGGAACGAATTTTCGGTAGAGAAATTATAAGCTTTAGGCAAAAAACTTCTAGACTTTAGAATTTTCGTTTGCAAAGCAAAAGCTCCCGATTTTCTATACTATGCAAAATCGTATTTATGGCAAATGTGTGTAAATTATGGGTTGAATTAAAAACTTCGCTTCTGAACCGACTTAAATATATATATAATTTTGGAAAATACCGCCAACATTTATCTCTTAACCAAACTTGACAAGGGATAGCGCTCCAATATACATCAACCTTTCATCATATTCGAAAAACAGAAGATCAAACAGAAACAACGGCATACGTTTTTACTAGAGCAGTTTTTGTGAAATTTAAGTGTGACAATTTAGATTATATTCAAATTGTATATTAGTATATGGAATAAATATGTTCAAAAAACAAGATCTGCTGGCAGGAGTGAAAATAATCAAACACCTTTTTACTTTTCTATAGCTTTTAGAAGTCAGAAAACGAGCTGAACTCCGCAGGAATGTGAATTTGCAAGTATTTTGTCACATGCGCTTTGAATCTATATTATATATATTCTCTAGACCTCACTTTACACTTTAACTGTCATTGTAATTGTCATGACTAATTTAACAAGTGCGATCGCTGGCATCGCATCTAGATAGCGACCGAACTTCGGCAACGGCTGCGGCCATGTTCGGCCAATGGAGTTCGGTTCGGTTTCGGCAAAAAGAAAGCCGATCATTTGTAATATTAGTATAAAAATTGTAAAAAATTTGACTTTTAACATGTCTCTTTGAAAAAAAAAGCCCAAATTTTAGGTTTAAATTTTTTTTTTTAATGTCTGCCTACCCCTCCATCGAGTGTGTTCTGTGAACAATTCTGCAGTGCTGCAGCTTAGCTATATACCGATATGCGGCGTGGGTTGCAAGGTGGGAATAGGGCAATAGGTTATTCTTTTTGCATTGAAATATAAAAATATTAAAATTCTAGCATTAAAAGTAAAAGTTTTTTATTCCTATTTTTTATAAAGATATTTATGTATGTTTTTATGATCAGTTCATCATGTTATTTAAAATCATTTATGTACCTGTTTTAATATAAATAAAACAAGTATGGAATTTTTAAAAGTTCCTTGATTATTCATTACTTTCGACTTTGAAAATGTTCGGTTCGGTTTCGGCCAAAATTGGTTCGGTCGTTCTCTACTGGTAACACTTCAATTTTCATACCCTATATACATATATACAGTGGCGAGCAAAACCGGTTGAATGGGATCATTTTACTTTTATTAACAAAGGTTTCTTATACTTTTTTTTCTCTAAATTGTATATAAAAATATATTTAGTTCAAATTAATATTTTAAACTGCATACCAAATTTATAAAAACTCAAAAAGTTTTGACTAAAATTTGAATACATTTTAGAAGTGTTTTTGTTTAGAAACTTATTGAGTATGCACTTTCATAGCTTTTTTAGTACAATAGAGTGCAATTTTGAAGTGAATAAAAACTGCCCGTTATTTTTTTTTACAGTTTTTTGAATTTATGGTCTTGTGTATTTATTTTCATAAAACGCACGCATTATACAAAAAAGTCCGTTGATTTGTAATAATTCTATATTTCGACAGTACATAAAATATGTACTTGTACAGGCGATATATGAAAAAAAATTTCCAAGTGCAAAATTAAAGAAAGAAATAATATAAAAACTCAACAGCGCTCTAGCTACTTCCAATTTGCAATTTCAACAAACTTCTAAAAATTTTCAAAATTTCTATGAAAATTTGTTGACTTTTTGTAGAATGTGTAGAAAGTTCAAAACAGTAATTTACAAGATTTCGGCAATAGTAGGAACTGCAGGTTTATATAAAATTAACGAAAAAAATTATCATATTGAACATTGCTAACATTATAAAAAAATTACCATTCTGGTTTTGCTCGCCAGTGTACATACGAAAAACTATTAGATTGGAGTTATTAGTTATTGAATACAGATAAATTTTGTTGCTGCTTTAAAGTTCTTACGTTGATCTTTTACTTTCAAATATTTTTTTACAAAAACCTTTTTACTCCTCTCACTCTTCTTTATGTTTTTATTATTTATATTCCCTCAATTTCAATTGTAATGCGGAAATTGCAAATATTTACTTCTTTAGAACCATTTGGATTCTGCTGCGAAAATTTAGCAAAGTATTTGACACGCTAAAATTTCATTCTATGTAGGTTTTCATTCATTTTGAAGAAAAAATTATGTAAAATTAAGGATGAATTTTTTTGTTTTTGTTTTTAGTGTAACTATACCGAAATATTGTTTGAGGTTTTGAAGAACTTGTACAATATGTTTGTTGACCTCACACATACCATACACATTCAGGAAAACACAATTCGAATTGCTTAATTAAAGCTTTCACGAAATCCCCTTTTGATAACGATGGAGAAAATTTTTTATTTTGTTTACACCCCTCATTAAAAATAATTTTTTATAATTGACGGGCATAGTAACCAACTCAAAAATTATAGATAAAAGATCTTCTAGTAGATTTCCCCCCTTCGTAGGAATGTCATGAAAAAGTTTCTCATTAAAATAACCGCCATTTGGGTCGGCGTTAGACAGTACGCCCTTCAATTGCAACTTCAGGTACAACATCAAAACGTAACCCACAAATAAATACATATGTATTTAAATAAAAGCCAAATAAATAAAATAATTTTTAAAACTTAATGCACTCGAACGCTTTTATACGAGTATTGAGTAAGATATTTTACATTCGCTTTTCTATTTTATCGGCCAAATGAGACATACCGTACAAATGTATGGCATTTTTTTTAGCAATTTCTGTTTACACACCAAAGAGCCTTTGCGTCCATCTAATGGACAAATATTTACTTACAGCCCAAAAAGTATACACCTACATATATACGTATTATAGGTTAGTGTAAACTCCATTTGATTTAGAGTAGTCACAACGGATGTGCTGCACAAATCCTTTCACGCGGAGGCTCAACTCCCTACTTAACTGGCGTTTATCAAAAGCAGCAATATCAATGGTTACTAAATACAAAAACAACTAAATAAGAACAATGTGCATAGAAATTTACAATGCATGTATATAAAAAAAGGTAGCCACTATCGCAAACCGAAGCCGAACTTTTATATATTACTTTTGTTTTGGTTTTGATTTTTTCGGTTTCTGCTGCCGGGGGAGGTTAACTATTCAATTTTGTATTTATTTGCTTAATGTTTTTATTTTTCATATAAATACATCCTTTATAGAACATGCACTATTTTCTTTATCATTATTAAATTGAGTTTGTCAAATTTTATTCCGCTAAATTTCAGTTGCATACGATATGAACTTAGAGTGCTTTTACATTTTCTTATTAGAGCTGGACATCTGCACAGAAGGTGTTCTACTGTCTCTTGTTCATTTCCATCTATGCCGCTTCCACAGTGATCATTGTAGGTAATACCAAGTCTTCAGTGTACCGCGAGAACTACCACTAGTCTCGCGACGTTTGGCCTACCCTTCGCCAGAAGATTTGATATTCCATTGAGATCGTATTTGGACCATGCTAATTTTACAATTCTGCATCCGGGACTGGAATCGGCATCTCGTTTGAGGTTGTCACTGAACCCAAATTAAGTATACTGAGAGCTGGATGCTGACTCTGTTCAATAGGGTCCCGCATTGCTGGCAGAACCAATATGGCCGCTCGAGGGCATGGCTAAATATTCGTCTTGCAAATGACGACAGCCTTCAGTGATAGCAAAAATTTTCGCCTGACAAAGTGAAGCAAACTGCGGCAGGTGGTAAGATCTCCGCTCTTTCAAGAAGTCAGCCCCAAAACCTTGCTCCATCTTGGAGCCGTCGGTGTATATATTGAGACTCCAGATGGACATATCAGAACCTCCATCCCATTCTGATCGCGACAGGACTAGAATTCCAGAGCGACTATGGATGTCTGTTTCTGGCTGTATATAATCAGTGCTCTGTCTGATCGTGACGGCAAAGAGAGAGAACTCTACTATGACCTTTAATCCTTTCCTTCCATAGGTCCAGTCCTTTGAGCCTTACAGCTGACACTGATGCGGAGGGCATTATATGAAGATCTATAAGCAGAAGATGTGTTACAGCATTTAGACATCCGTAGGACAAACTCGCAATACCCCCGCCGCTCCAATGCACGCTGATTTCTACACTCTACATAGCTTGACTTGGTTATATTGGTTACGGAAGGCAGTTCACCAGACCAGAGAACCATAGCATAAAATTAGACGCACTACGGCTGTGAATATCCAAGGGACAATGTTCGGGTGTAGACCACACGCTTTCCCAAAATGCCGCTTGCAGTTGTAGAACACGATTATCGCTTTTTTCGCTCTCTCTAAACTAATATCCAAACAAGCATTGAATTTAGAAGGACTC
This sequence comes from Anomoia purmunda, assembly GCA_951828415.1. Classification (NCBI taxonomy): domain Eukaryota; kingdom Metazoa; phylum Arthropoda; class Insecta; order Diptera; family Tephritidae; genus Anomoia; species Anomoia purmunda. The sequence goes on along the minus strand of OX639993.1, from coordinate 130,205,557 downwards.
TCAGATATTTGCTTGATTGGATAAACGAAATGTTTAACCATTCAGCTTGGTAGATAAAAACTGGCAATCTTGATCTTGGCAGTAAATAACGTAAATACTATTTCAGTTGAGTTGCCACCTTAACCGCAATGTTCAGCAGACCGGCCCAGCTTGTTTCGGGCTCCCTCCATGATGTTGCTCACCGCAGACGGGAATATCCCGGTTACAAAAATTACCACATCGTCAGCATAAGTTACTGCCTTCTCTTCTCCTTGCTTTGAGGATCTATCGGTTGATTGTGATAAACCATAAAAGCGCCCCCTACTAACGTCCCTTTTTACTATGCAGTTTCCCAATTCTTCACCGTAGCATTCCAAAGATTTAAGAATAGCTTCTGTACGTACATTATTGAAGGCACCCTCTCTGACCAGGAAAGACGCCAGAGTGTATAGCTTAAATTCCAGTTACATTTGAACCGGTCTGACCGCCTCATGAAGTATGGAGATTAAGCGAAGATTAACTCTTGCTAACTGATGTTATTTTTGGCCTGGTAGGTCATTGAAAAGTAGATCCCTCTCCTGGTTACCAAATTTTCAGCTATCTTAATATTCCCGCCTCGTCGTTTATATAGCACAGAAACAAAGATGAGAATGCTTTCGGAGCTTTTGAGATAACTATTTTACGCAAGATTAAGGAACCGTCCGCAAAAGCGACAGGTATAAGAAGATAAAATGATGAACTGTTCGAGCTATATAATGAACGTACGATTTAGCTTCATTAGACTTTTTTGGGTTTTTAGTGACCAAAGGCTATTACCAGAGCTGTTGTTTTCGAAAAAGAGACGCAATTATCCGAGAACGTGAAGAAAATTGCCAGCAAAAGAAAAGCCGAGGTTGACATTTGGCTAATAATGGTTTTCATTCCACTCTTCTTATTCGATAACTATAATAATTTTGTAAAATCCGATCAGACAATATTTATTTCTGGAAAGTTGTGGTATCTTGCTGTTGTTGGAGTCGAGAATCTAATTTTTGATGTAGACTTTTTGCCTAAAACTTACGCTAGGTAGCGCTATCGTAAATATTTTTCCGGGGTTTCATCGGAATATAATGTTTTACTCACCCAAAAAAAGAACTGAAGAAATATTGCTTATATTTCGATATCGTAATTTAATCTTCAAATTGCTACATATTCTCCGTATGAGTAAAGGTTTCTTCAAAATGAATAAACACTTACATAAATGAGATCTGTTTTGCCCAAAAGTAGTAAATATTTCTGAGGCGCCAATTCATTCCATTTTTTGAAAGTATACGTAACAAAAAGATGACAGTTTTCATATTTTTGTAATGCGTTATTTACGTTGCCTCAGAATGGTCGGATACTGGATCCCGGACCCAAAAAAAAAAAAGCCGTAAGATATCACAACTTCCAAGAACAATTCCAGAAGAAAACATTATTTGATGGATTTTTTTATCAATTGTTCCAGTATATAGAGAATCCGAAAGTGACTATCTTTAAAGACGTACAACAGGAAAAAGCAGATCTATAGGCTAACGTCCTGCGGGGATTTTGTTACGTATTATATTAACGTTATGTAACGTTTTTTGCTTCATTTTAACATTAAACCAGTTGTTGGAATTCCTTTTACTAACAAAAGGCGAAGTGCAAAGATACTTGGCGTTTTTCGTATGAAATTTTGCAAGTTTACAGATGTTAAAAACTTAACAAGAATATTTTATCAAAAATACGAAAATGATCTTTTGAAGTATAAAGAACCAAAAGAGACATAACTGTTATAAGAGAAAATAATAAAAGTTAATGAACAATTATTATAGTATAATGCAAATTTTTCGGTTAATCTATAACAATTATTCAAAGACTTATATTATAAAAGTTTTTTTTTTAATACTTATCAGCGGGACACATATTTTTAAGTCTTCAAAGACTTTTATTTTGGAACTTACATATGTTGTATAAATCTGCTCATTATAATTATAAGCGAGATAAACTTGTTTAAGTTTTGAAAAACTTTTATTTGGAGTGTTAAAGTCTTCTAATAATAATTATGAGAGAGAAAAAAAATTTGAAATCTTTAAGGACGAAACTTTTTAACGAAAAATTAAAGTGCACTATTAACCTGGACATATCGGGATTATCTTGGTACTGATTGACTACTTCGAAAATATTTTCAAAATAATTTCGGTACCACTTTGGGGTTACTTCTGAACAAATTCGTTACTATTATGGGTCTCAAAATATTTCCATCCTTCAAGACTTAAAAAAAAAATTATTTTACTCATAATTACTATGCAAAGACTTTTATAATATTAGTCTTAAAATAAATGTCTTTGAAAAAAGTAAAAAATTTATCTCGTTGATTTATATTTTTTTTTCTTTTTTTTTTTTGTAGAAATATATTTTATTTGCAATCTATCAGTTGACAATCAGCAAATTTTATAAACACAAAAATCATGGCAGCATTGATGGTACTCCATTGAGACCAACCAATATATAGTACAAACATTTTGTTATTTTGCTATAAATCAAGTTAATTATACTTCTTCAAATCTAGTTGGAAGGTCCAAAACATGAACTCTTTTCAGGCGCCTAATACTATTATTGTCTAGTAAATTAATTGCCAGTAAGTTTTCATGGTAAGACAGTCTATCTAGGTATCTTTTATAATATATCCTTTTATAATATAAGTCTTAAAAACATAAATAACGATAACTTACACAATTTACCTCACTCATAAATATTATCAAACAACTTTTATAATTCTTATCAAAATTAGGATGATTTAACGATCAAATAATTATTATTACTATTATAATTATAAGAGTCATAATATTTATGTATTATTTTTCTATAGATATTCTATCATTTTTAATGTGAGTTATATTTCTTGCCGAAAAGGGTTTGTTTTTTGCTTTTAAATGTTACCTTTCCAATTTCCAACCTGTGCACTCCATCTGATCGAAAAAACTGTGCATGTATTTATGCATGTGCCTGTGTGTGTGTGTGTGAATGCTTCTCTAGCCATTGACTCAACACAAAAGTGCCTAAACATTTGTTCTTCTTGGCAACGCTCGTTACAACTAGAATTTCGAACAAACTCACTGCCTTACGGATCGTTGCTTGGTTGTTTATTTTTATGTGCCTTTGTATTTTGTATTTTGTACTTTGTGTATTTTATATTTACTTCTTGTCTCGTCCACCATCAGCATAGCCAACTAATTTTTACATACCAACATTTCTATTATTTAACCAACTCTCTCTCCCGCCTGTTTCTACTTCCGCGCCTCTTTGCTGCAGCATCACCGATGTTGCTTTTATGTAGCACTGTTACTGCTTTTGCCATTGTCGCTTTCCGCTGTGGCCTTTTGATTTGGCAGCCACGTCAACTCAAGCCATTTCACGTCACGTTCGACATTAATGGGACGTTGGTTTTTCAGTGGCACGAGGGGAGTTAATATTGTTGCGACAGGCTGGCTGGCTGGCTGGCTGGCTATGTGTTTGTGTGCATAGATGTTTTGCAAATATTATTAGGTTCTTTTGATGAACTGCCTTTCATCAGCGCTATGACCAACACCGGCATTGTTCGCTTGTTTTGCAGCTGTAGTTGCAGATGCAATTATTACGCTCGTCAGTGTTAAAAATTCTTGCCATTTAACTAAAGAGCGCGAGCAGCAATGAATGATGAATGAGGGATTTGTTAGCCGCTGCTGGTGATGGTGCTGCGCTGCTGCTGTAGCGGAAGGGAAATGCAAGACAGGTGACGAAGTAACTGCACCAAGCTATTCACTCAGCTGGGCTACCGTTGCGATATTTGTTGTTTGACTTGAGTCACATTGGCCCTTTGCTATCCAAAAGGTAGGCCAACAGGTCGGCTATTGAAAGGTGTTGAAGCGACGAGCTAAAGGCAAAAATTACAAAGATGTTGATGAACGGAGGGATGCAAATGTAGTGGTGGTGGTGGTGGTAGGGGGCGACACTTTACTGTTATGGGCGGAAATGACACTCTTTGTTACATTGTTTAGGGGTTTGGTTTCTTTTTTTTTTTTGCTATTGTTGGCTTTTGTTAACATTTCGTGTTCGTTTTGATTTTATTGTTGTTGCTATTGCATTTATGCATTGAGAAAGTGCATAAAAGGGTGTTGCTCGAGTGGGTGACAAAAATTCGAGTCCCAACAGATTTGTTGCAAGTAAAAGAAGTACGAGTACGTTGGCAAATATTGATTGTGAAGTGTGAAATGGTTTTACAAAAATGAGTCAAGCTTTTACAATCGAAAAGGGCACATCATGTTTTTTATTACTTCTCTTACTTTGTTGTTTTTTTTTGTGTGGTGTGAGAACTTATTTGAGGTATTTACGAATTGCGATTTAATGTTAAAGTTTGTTCAGTGCTACACAAATTGCGAAAGTGTCAAATAAATATTTGACGACTTAAAGCCAGCAAATTTTAGTGAATGTTGCTGAACTGAGTTCCCTCAGCCAGGCATAAATCCAGGTCGTGGCTTTATTTGCTATAGGTTCTGGAATGTATGAACCTGAATATTTAAGTTAAGTTTAATTTAAATAAGTCAGTTTAGTTTCGAGCTTTAGGCACTTCCACAGAAATAAAACAAAAAAAGTACATGGAAGAAAAATATATTTTCGTATGAGGCATTAGTGAGGAATAATCTTTCCACTATCACTATCTTAAATAATGATGCGAGATACTTCTTTCGTTTTATAATCGAACGATATTTTAGTAACTATAAAAGGAACTTTATTAAAATTTTATTTAAAGATTGGAGAGAAAAACGTGAGTTAAGAATTTTTTTTTGGAAATAGTCATGACACCACCCAATGTTTGCTATTTGCTCTAGGAATATCATTACTCGATCAAACTATGTGTACCTCTAATATTACAAAAAACATAAAATTCGATATTTTGTTAAATAGTGTACACCACGTTTGCTCAAATGTGACACAAAGAATTTAGAGAGAGAAATTGGAGAAAATTTATATTTAAAAAAAATGGACGTAGTATAATAAAAGCATAATAATTTTATTTTATTTTTATTAAAATTTTTATATACGGGTCGCTTAAATTTTGAATTACATTAGCTGGATTTATTGAATACAACAAGTAAATACAGCTTATGTAAAAAAAGTATGTGTCTGGTATTTAAAGTTCGCTTTCAAACGAGCTTAAACATTTCTTCATTTGTTAGTTTTACACTCGTATGCTTGCCGAGAGTAGAACATTTGATCAGTTGCTCTTTTCCCGCGCGAAGTTGGATATCTAATCACACCGAATATAGAAAAGTCTTTCTCCACTGGGCCCTCGATGGATCCTTTTTTTTGTTAGAGAGCTCCATCGAAGACCTCGGGCAGTTCATCAACATAAACATGGCCAAGGATCTGAGCTTTCTCGAAATGCTTCCAAGCTATCCCACCTCCGTTCACCGAGAGAGGGCTCTGCTTATCAATTGTCTACCAAAGTAGCACCTGTTGGCGAGAATTTGTTTACAATTGCGTAGTATTCTTATTGAGCCTAAGTATGTACAAACCTTCACTATTTCAAAAGTAGAAAGTCCAGTTCAACGCTGGACCAACTTTGTTTGCATTGTTCTCTAAAAGCCCGGCCACACTATCGCTATTTATGGCTCATTCTTCGTTTATGAGCAAATTACGATGAAACTAAGTAATCTCGCCTTGTAAAATCGCTCAATAAACTAAGATGAAATGAGGTATTTCGTCATAAATTAAGAACCAAATCACGAACAAATCAGTGTCAGCTAACAATTGGAAATTGTTCTCTCCCATACCCATTTTGAAATATTAGAATTTTACTCAAATGTGAAGCTATCTTTCGTGATCTTAAATTTGAAGTAAGTTATTATCACAATAAATTTTAAATGTATTAAAAATGTATACAGTTTCTTACATTTTTAACTTTGATCTTGGCAACCCTGCGGCTCTAGAGCCGTCAAGATAAATTACGAGTGACAAGTGTGGGCGAACTTGGTTTATGCGAAATGATTTGGACGAAACTACGTCATTTACGTTGTAGTGTGTCCGGCATATAAGCTCGAGAATAATGCGCTGAATACCCTGATGCTTACGCCTACACAATGTATACAATAAAGTTTATTATGTATGCGTCGTATTGCATACGACTTTCTGAGTATTGGCAAACATTTCAATAATTCTCTTAGTTACATTATTCTATAATTCTTCATTTTTGATTACTTCAGGAAAGATCTCTAAATAAAAATATGGAGTGAAATACCTAAAACCCAAAATTTTGTAAAATGGGCATAACACGTTAAAATTGAAGGAATTCTTTTTTGCTTTTGTTTAATTAAATGAAACTTGTTTAATTCCGCAAAATGTCTTCATTAGCTGTTTTATTTTGCAACAAGCACTATTTATTTGAAATAACATACGCTGGGTATTTAGAGATCGTTTTCTTGTTTTTTTTTTCAAATTGGCAAATTAAATGTTTTCGTGTAAAAATGGTTTTGAGCTATGATTCTAGTTTCAGCCTGTTTCTTTTATTTTAAAATCCTTGTATCATATAGCTGTGGGAAATGCAATTAATTTTAAAATAACTCAAACATATTTTTTTTCAATGACAGCTTATTTCCATTCCCTACATATTTAGCATAGCGATGTTATAGAAACTACTTTAATTTTTATTTAAATTGAGCAACTTAAAAATGTACTCATATCAAATTGGCTTGGAAAATGACATGCGTTGCATGGAAAATAAAAAACAATGGGAGTTTTGGGAAATTAATGTTCCATTTATCTTACAATATAACAAATCAAATTTTATGGTATGACTTGTATATTAAAAAAAAAATAATTAATATAGCTGACATACAATATTATATTTTAGCGAACTCGACGCTCTTCGCTATGCCCTAAAAATACTGTTCTAAAGTGGAATCAAATTGAACTATATATATATGGGTTTTACAGATATTTCAGATTCAGTGCAACCTAACGGATAGTTTTTAAAATCAAATAATTATATATATTTGGCTAATATATGGTATGAATTTTATTCACCAGACACGAAGGACCTTTTTCTACAAAAGGTATAAGAAACCCTGGCAGACGTAGGCCTGCCTATATTTATTTATTAATTGCCCTTCACATAGGTAACGAGAAATCGCGTTTCGGGTTCTCTCCACAAGCGACGAAAAGGGTCAAATACTATATTCAGCCTAACCGCATGAATACCTATCGGGCAGGGTTCGGTCAGAACTCGTACGAAGATCGAAAATTGCCGCTGAGCGGGTCCATGCAATTCTGTAGGTGGTAATAGTTGCCCAGCGCTCGCTAAGCCGATATAGAGCCCATCTGTGCAATAGAAGTCCGTAGGCGGCTAGAGGAGCTCCCAGCCATTCCCTACTTGGAGTAATGACTTCGAGGGTATCCTGCCGAGCGAGCTTATGAGCCATGCAGTTTCTTGCAATGTCGTTATGGCCCGGCACCCAAATCAATCCGATATCAAATTATTCAGAGGCGGCTGAGAGAGAAGTCAGGCACTGCTCAACCAGTTTCGACCTGACCATTAGAGACCCTATTGCCTTAATTGCAGCCTGACTATCAGAACAGATGTTTGCCCGTATAAAGAACAATATGTCGGTGAGTAGCCAACCGGCTGCCTCCTTGATTACGTCCACCACCGCCTGGAACACACTGCGATTACTAAGAGTTAAAACTTTCCAAAACGAAAAACATTTTTGTATAATCGAAATCATGAATACTCAACCATATCGATTCCGAAAAACTTGATCGGCATCGAAATTTTAAACGGGAATATGTAACTTTAGTTGGTTCGGCCCGACCGTGTCCTCAAACTCGCTTAAGCTTTGGCTTTTAAATAGTTGTTTGATTGCTAGCCAGATGATATTTGGCTTAAGTTATGAACTGCTTGATTCTTGAGAACTCGTTGAAGTATTTTACGGGTTTATTTTGAGCCAATTACATTACTTTCCTACGTGGGATTTTGTTATAAATTGTAGTATATTGATAACTACAATATTATAAAACAACATATGGGCTATAATCCAATCCCTTTTCAATCCAGAATTTTAGTTTTTGCTTATCTCTAAACCATTATTTGAAAAAATAGGTCTTTTGCATGAATGTTTTTAATTTAAATAAGCGACCGACCTACTAGTGGCCGGATTAAAAGCTTACGGTGCAAAATAAAACCTAATGCTATTAATTTACGAGCTATATAAATAATAGTTACACTCACTTCACTACTCCTATAACTCTCCCTGTATCTCTCACTATCTCTCCCTCTTTCGCTCTTTACCACATCATTGCGGCGGCACTTACCAACACCATCTATGGCAACAGTCGCAATAGGTTACTTCCGTTAACTGCCAACAATTTAGCGTAAAAGGGTGATGTTAATTGAAATGATTCAACAGCTCAGCTCAACTCACACTCAGCTAACACTCAACTGAAAAGGAGGACCTCCTCGTGCCGATTCTAAATGTATGTATGACGCATTCAGGTATGCAATGAATATGACTATAAAGCATTTTGAAATGTAAATGTGTGCATTACTTTTGCGGTCGGCATCATAATCGCAGGGATTGTGGAGATTGAATGTGTGGCTTAGACAACAGCATGCAGTAGGCGGTCGAAAATTGAAGCCTCCCAAAAGAGTACCTTTAAAACGCCTCACACTGCACCTCCCACCACTACCGTTCTACGAACACACTCGATTAAGTCCATAGAGCGCTGATGCCGGTTGCATAGAACATGGAGTGTACTTAGAGAGCTGCACTTGCTGCATTGTGTTTGGTGTGGCTTGCGTCCGTCAACCATACAACCATCGAGTTCAAATGCAGATGTGTGTGTGTGTGCGTGTGTGTGGAAAGTGCTTTTGCTCAGGTGCAAGTGCGGTAGTATAAACAGCATTGCATTGAGTTCACCAACAATACAGAGTTTCTTAATGGCTGTGCTTATACTCGCCTGTATCGGGTGATTTATTTAGAGGTCAATTTTCTTCAGTAGGAGCACGCGCTCGTCTCTCAAAATGCTATGATATTTTTATTTAGTATTGTTTGACATTTCTTATTGTAAAGTCTTGGCGCGGCACCGTTTAAGTATTTGGGGTCTTGAAAAGCCAAAAAAAATGTTTAATATTTTCGACCGAAATTCCGCAGTGAGACTCATTCTCTCTCATGATTATGCCAATAAGCAAAATTACAGTATTTGGGCTGAAGAAAACGCCGAATTAATTCAACAGTTGCCTTTGCATCAAACAAAACAAAGGGTTTTAGGCTATTGCTATAATTTCTTCAAAGTGAGACCTGCCGACCCTTTTTCTGTAAAATTTTAAGTCTTAATGGACAAGACGACAACGATTTAGGTATTGGAAGGCGACATACTCATGCCATTCGCCTAATACCACCAGAAAAACGCGGACGCCTCATTAAAAAATGGAACTTGAAAATGAAGTATGTTAGCCACAGTTTTGTTTCATAAAAATAACCGAATTTCCGTTTCGACTTCGGCCATGTTCGGCCACAAAAGTTTGACTCTGTTTCGGTTCGGCTTTGGCCAAAAAAAACCAAACTTTAGCAGAATATTCAAAATTTGCATAAAGTTTAAAGAAATAGTTCTTTATATAATGAATTTTACACCTTTTTCAATGAACCTCTGCTGCTGTGATATTGTGGCTTTTTTGAATACATAAATAGATATTGGTATTGAGGTTTGCACTTCGACCTTATGATCCATTGTGCCCTCCGATCTTTATATTACCTCGTCTAGCCCCAGCGCTCTTAGGAAATCTAAGATGATGATTAGTGATAGCGAGCGTACGAGTTCCTGCTCGCGGCTATAAGAGGCCAGATACCTCTGCCGTCTAATTGGGACCGATTTCTCACTCGGAAAACAGTTATATTGGGGTCTCCGGTGCCAAGTCATAGAAGCAAAAGAACTTGTTCGACCATATTCTTACTCTATGCAGATGGGTTCGCAGTCTGCAGTGTCCTATATAAAAACCTGTAAGTATTCTCAAGTTATTCTTTGCGAGGTCGATAAACTGTTTCGATCAGCTACTATTATACCCTCCCAGTAGACCTTTCGCCTGGCGTAACCCCGTCATCTGGTACTGGCACTGGCCTTCCCTTTAAAGTATTATCATCTTTCCTAAACGCCTAGTATGTTGCCCTGCTGCCAGGAAGAGCTCGTGTTCTATGAGCCGCCGCGTCTCGAACTAATTTATCGACCTCCTCGTTACCTTCAATGCCTTTGTGGACCGGAGCCCAGAGGAGCTGGATGTGATTATGGGTTGCTAGGGAGAAATAGAAACTCAAGCACCAATGAGTATCTGCTGCTTGGCTGTCACTCGAAATGACTATCCGCTCATTGCGATAGTTCCTATTTGGGTTAACCTCTGCACACAGATGAATGGCAAACACCAACGCATGGAAGATACTTGGGATCTTACCGCTTGGCACAGACATGTGAGTTCTGGGACCGAAGACCCAGGCCTCTATACCTTCAGGATTCTTTGATCCGTCCTTGCAGCTGTGCAGATGACTAACTCGGACTTTTTTGCATACTTTTTGAAGCCCCTATTTTTGGTTGAAAAAAATTGATTGAAAATATCTGTCTGCCCGCCATCGATTGGGTCTTGTGAACAATTACTAAGTGCTGCAGGTCAGCTTTATACCGATAGGCGGAAATAGCTGCGATGTAAAAATTCTGATAAGCTATTATTTTTACATTGCAATAAAAAAATTAAAAAATAAGTGAAAATAATAATAATTTTCTGCGCTAATAAAGACTACTAGATATTAAATTAAATGTGCCTGTCTTTTCAATTAAAAAGAGCAACTCTAAATGATTCACCCCTTCCGTTTTGTACGCATACCCGAGTACAATCTGTATGCCCATGCATGTGTGTGCTTCGTGTTTCCACACCTACATACATCCATAGATGTAGAGAGTTGAATGCACATTGATGGGTGTGCTGACTGTTGCAGCACTTCCAACTTTAGTTAGTTAGTTCATTCAGCAGCTGGTAGGTGTGGGTGTTGATGTTGCCTAAGTGTACTTAAAGTTGAAAAGTTTTTGCGGCTTAGTTATTTGTGGCAATGATGGCGTTGATGGTGGTGATGGTGGCAATGGTGGATGTGGGTGCGTGGGAGCTATGATGCATTTGCTCTTGTGGCATGGCGCCTTAGGCGTTAGCGGTTGAACTAAGCGTATTTAAAACTCGCTTGAGGAAAAGTAATTTTCAACTGTCGCAGGATTAACTGTGCAATAATATTATTGTTGATGAAATTTCGAAATTATTTTGAAATAAGCAAATACCTGGCGAGATTTGCTGTGTAAGTTTACGGATATAGTTTTGGTTTTCTATATTTGTTTGTATTAATGTGAACACTTTAATATTATTAATAGTAATCGCTGTCATTTGAGATCAAATTTAAGAAGCTTTATTATGATCAAAGCTATGAAAACCTTGACATTAGTTTAGATCTCATCTACTCTACTACAAACTTTCGCTTTAGAGCTTCGCTCTATTTAGCAATGTTACGGGATATATCATGCGATAGTTTATATTTCGGAGTCATCGTAGGAGTCTGTTCTATATTCAATTTCGAGTTTATCGAGCTGAAACATTTGAGTAATTTTCTGTAGTAAACTTTGAATCGAGTAGAGTCGGTTTTTAAAATAACACTTTAGGTTAGGTTAGATTGGAGTGGCAGCCGTCTGCAGCGGCTCACTTAGGCCAGTATTAGGAGGCCCATTGGGTTACCACAAAGAAAAATTTTGTACCAACCAAAAAGAAGAATTACCCCTCACCAAACCATTTTGCCTCACTGATGAACCTCGACAGGCAATTTACCTCGGTGCTTGAAACCTCGCATCCTGCTTTTACACAGTGCAGAACACTTACACAGTAAATGCAAGACCTTTTTCTCCTCCTCGTCATTTGGAAGGGTACTCCCAACCTTTCAGCATGTTTCCCTATCAGACAGTGCCCTGCTAGAGCCACGATCACGTCGGAAATGTTTTCCCTTCTTAGAGAGAGAACGCTGCGCGACCGTTACCGATCCCATTTAGGCCACGCCTGCCTTGAGGTTTGACAGGTCGTATTTTGCCTCCATCTATTGCCAGCTTTTTTATATGTACAATCTCTGCGTAGCAGTTTGCAAGTGGCAAACGGCATACCAATGCGTTCTTTAACCTGAAGAATCTGCTTGGTCGTACCTTGTCTTGCAAGTTCGTAATTTTAAATTAAATCAAATGCTGAACTATGGGTCTTAAACGATGGAGGTGTAGAAAGGCTTTACAGTCCCTTGCTTCAACATATTTTCAACATTTCTTTACATCGATCTAAACGACTCCTTTTTTGGGAAATTGTTAAATTATACGGCCGACGTAGTCGAGTGCGTAGCATGTGCGCGCTTCATTCGGTGGGTCCCCAGTTCGAACTCGGCCGGGGCAAGTAACATCAAAGCTTATAGACAAGTTTTTACTAAAGCGGCCGCACCTCCGCGTGTATTTCTGCCATGAAAAAAAAAACTTCTCATAAAAAAACATTCGTCGTTCGGAGTCGGCGTAAAACTGTAGACCACTCAATTTGTGTTACAATATCACGACGCATACCACAAATTCTAGGAGAAGCTCGGCCAAACAACAAGCTCTGGCGTAAGCGCAAAATTATTATCATTATTATTATGCTGTATTTCGCTGTGGCCCAGTGTGATGATTCAAAGCCAAAAGTCGAAGCAAATCATCGTACCAAAATTTTCATGAGTTAACTCCTATTTTTACACTAGCTGAATTTTTTAACTCACTGAAAAATAAAAGGCAAGCCTTGTAGCTAAAATTGTCTGAAACTGGCTAACAGTGGTGGTTGGAAGTGACCATTGGCAATTTTTTCGTTTATCTGTTTTGTAAAACCCAATATTAAGCATTGCAACAAGTTTAATTTGTGTGACGAATGCCTTCAATAAAATTTAAAAATAATATAGATTTTCAATTTTGAGCGTGTAAAAGAAAAAAAAAAACCAAATGGTAATCCAGAGAAAGAACGGCTCAGAAATTTGTCCTGCTCGGAAGTTCACAGCCTTCTGAGTGACAGTCGTTTATATATGAGAGCTTGGTGGAATTTGGGTGGCCAGACGGAAAGAAAGTGCCCGACAGTGCGCTCGTGTTTTCTGATAGCCTGCGCTATATGAAATCTAGCAAACGAGCAGCACGATATCTCGTTTATACCGACTTCCTTAATGAAACTAGTGCTCTACTGGGTGTCCATATTATCTAATATTTGACATGATGTAAAGTTTGAAACATCAAAGAGAAGCTATATGGGGAGGCTGTGCAAGAAAGTAAATTGCATTACTAAGCAGAACAGCGTCGGTGTGGCATAGATATTCGATAAGGATAGCTTGTTTAATTCTTAAAAAAAAGTTTTGGTTTGACAGCCTTTGTTGTTGCATCAATATAAATATTTTTCATAAATATTTAGGAGATGCCGTCGGAATAAAAGTCCTTTCACGCATATAAATTCTCATCGCTCCAGTAAAGCAAATTTCCGTATTGTGAGAAACAGAAGCTGCCTCTAAACGATTGGTAGATGAACTTGCAAGATAAAAGACGAACATCAGCGCCTTGCTAGGACATGATATGAAGGTGACAATGTAAAAAGAGCAGCGGATATAGCGACATACATTATCACTGACTGCTTTGATGAGAAAAAGATCACAACATCTAAGCTCTCATTCATCAACCCACACATTTCTGAGTCAATAAGTTCAAGTCCGATTAAATCAAATACGAACTTAACACAAGCGAACGTTTTTATAATGTGCGATTTTAAACACGTGTCATTTGTGTTATGCTAACAAAAATATATGCGTATATTATTTGCTTTATAAAATGTTACATTGCTATTTTCTTTTATTTAATCTGTAGCACTCAAACACTTTGTAAACATTTTATTACGTACATGCAAAGTAAATGACATTCGCAATCATTAAATTTATTTTTCTACGTATTACATTAGAGTCCTTCCGTTTTGAAGCACACGCACATGTTTACATATGAACTAGAGATGGAAGCGGGACTAAATATCTAGTCCCATTAAATAGGTAAGTCCCGAAGTGGACCCCGATATCTATCACATTTAAATTAGTTCAAATATTATATTGTATTTGACAAACCGTTTAACCGTAGATATACTTAACAATTAAATTAGAGCCTTCGATTTCTTGGGACTTAAGGACAAGCAACTTCTTGCGGGTAGCTCTTCCTCGTGAGATTCTCGTGTATCGAAAATCTCGTAAAGCCCCTGATTTTCTCGATACTTACTTAATTTACTTTGTTTTTTTAAACAGTGAATTAATAAAATTAACTCGTTTCGAGAAATACTCGACATTTCGTGAGAGAATGACGATACCCGAAATTGCATCGATCATTAAATTTTTCTAGTATCGAAACAGGTTAGAATGTGGGCGCAGAAACCAAAAGCAGTAGTTTAAATTTCTATTAAAAAGAAGATTTTTTAAAACTTTGTTCCAAGTAAGCTTGTTCTTTATTCTAAAATTTTATTATAAATGAAGAAGACTCCCAACTCGTGGCAGGCGAGGGCGGGACGTTAGATTAGGTTCGGTGAGTCGCTAGACATCGCTGGCAGGCCCCCTGTTTTATACATCTGTTAATGAATGGTTTAGGTTCATTAATTGGAATGTACATCTCAAAGCTAATGTACGTATGGTCGGAAAAATAGTTTTCCCCAGATACTCTCCAGTTTTTAAGACTTGTATCAACTCATTCGTTCGCGAGGGTTATATCCAATACATCCCTGCTAGTTGAACTATGTTCGCCTAGGAGCTTCATTGCCTGACCAATGACCGTGCAGTTGATGATCTCTGCATCTGATAGCGGAGAAAATCCTTCGACTTCGTCCGCATACGCCAACTTAAAAGATGTAATGTTCCCTCCACGGCAATGTGCTCAATGAGCTCACCCATCGCGCAGTCCATTGGGCATTCCATTTCCTCTGCAGTGTCTCCTACTGAGTATGCGAGGGTAGATTGTTTCGACATGTACTGGCGATAAAGATGGAGAGTTAGGGCTTAGAAAGCATAGTTTACCCTCCAGTTGAATTTTGCAAGGGGAGCAAGTGATTTCTCATTGAGCACCACCACCGCCGGTCTGCGTTTGCCAATGGGTTTCTCCTGTTTCACCACGGTCCACTTATAGGTAGGTACATCTGGGTTACCCGGTTCTCTTAGATCCAAAACCTTTTCTGGATCGTCATGGAAGTCTGGAATCCACGCTTAGGACCTTAGACGCACCACATCCTGGGTACAGCTCTCCAATTCTGGTAGCCTCCTTGTAAAGCTGCGCCAGCCTTTCATTAGCGCTCTTCACCATATTCACACATCTGCGCCATCCAGCAACAAAGTAACTTGGTGGATTTCCCAGGTTCTGACACAGTGCTTCCCGTAGACCGTCCACAGTTTCCTGTTTGTCAGGCCCCAGTTCTTCTGTGATATCCCATTTTCATGGGCAACGCGATCAATCAAAGACACACTACTACCTTTTTTGCGACTTCGGCAAAGGGTTTCTTTAGCACGGCCGTTGAAGAGGTTAAAGGATTCTCACTCTTTATTGTAGATAAAGCATCCCCTTCTGAGCATTTTCGCTTTTGGAGGTCTGCATATGCAATCACCTGTGATCTTCCACGAAAGCCTCGCCAATACTTCGGAATCTGCTAGCCCATCGGTGTGGTCGTCCCCCTTAAGATTTCGAATCATATCGAGGATCCTCATAGCTGAGTGACTGGTGCGATAATGCCAATCAGAGGCACTTAGTGCCCTTTGGAAGTGTTGTGGGACGGTGAAAGAGCTGAGTCTACCTGCCGTCAATGGCTTAGTCAATTGATCCGGTTCCGTTGGTCGATGAACCGATCTTTCTCCTACTGAGGCGGTATCGGTGGGTGCGGGGATAATGCTACCAGCTTATCGGAATACATGGCTAACAGTACTTCTCGAAATAAGAGGGGCGTCAATCCCGCCGCTCGTTGTGGAAGGGATGCCATTTCCAACTTGTTTGAGGTGACACCTTGCCTACCTTCTGCAGCTTTTGAGGCAACACCTCTATCCTATCTTCGGACGTGGTTAGAGTTGCTGCCTGACTAGGACGACTCTGCCATAACATGGCCAATTGCACCTCCTACGGTGACCCGGAATGAAGAGGGCACCGTCAAAATACAGTCGAATACCTCTGGCTGCAATCGGTATCGCTTAACACCCTAGATTACGGGGGGAGAGGGAATGTGGAAAGATGTGAATGAAAGATAGCAGGGGAATGAAAGAGAAGCGACGCGGCGGTACGATTCTCTACGCTTTTAAGCGAAGCCAAGAGATCCCATAGGAAGGGATCCACCCAAAACCCTTTTAGTTCATGGTGGCTTTGAACCCCTGCTTGGGAATTAAAATTCAAAATTTATGCCAAGTAAACCCACATTATGAAGAGTGGAATGTTAAATTTTTGCTTTCACAACATTCTAATTTCGCCATACTGAAAGATATGGTACTCTCTGGTTATTCTGTTTTGCTTTGCTCTTCGTTTTCGTCCCAAAGTTTCGCAAAAAGAGTGCTAATTTCATACAACATTCTTATGAAGAATTTCTGAATTTTTGGGGGGGCCATTTTTAAAGTAGTCCCGTTAGTCCCGTGCCCCGCGCTCATCTCTCATATGAACAATATAGATAGGCATAGACTAATACATTTAACACATTTATACATTCATGTGTTGTACTTAGCTAGCATGTCAATGATTGCTAACATGATGAGTGCTTATGAGCAAGTTTTTAGGGCCAAAAACACGACTGCTAGTAAAAAAACAAAAATATTAAAAAAATAATTCGGAGTGAAAGGAAAACAACCGGAAGTTCAGCACCTCAGCATGTCCGTGGCTAAGCAGTGCAGCAAAGCAAATCTCTATACTACAGTCTTTTTTATGGTGCTAAACAATGGATGCGTGTGTGTTTGAAGCAGGCGATGAATTGTGAGTCTGTCCGTTCGTTCGACACTCCACTTTTAATGTATGGTGTATGCGCTGTTGGTATGTTGGTATGTACTATTTGTTTCCAACACATTTGTTCGACGTAAAAACGTCCTTTTCACAGTTTAAAAGCGGCAAAAATAAACATTATCATGACACCCATGTGTGCTGGTCGATACACACACACACCCACATAGACATTTCCACACACAGAACATTTAACTGCCAGCAGGCTTTTATTTATTCATCGCGCCTACTTTATCCACATACATACATACATATGAACATATGTGCCTATGTAGGTGTATGCGTGTGTTCGAGTAATCCTGACACCCATTTAGCCTTTGAGTTGCAAATCTGTCGTCCTTTCGAGCCATGGCGCACCAGCCGATGAATATGGAGGTGTGTGTTGTGTGGCTCACATTTAATTGAGAATTTAAAATGATTTGTTTACTTTTTGAGCTTTTGTTGAAATTTCGCCTCCAGCTGTCTTTCATATGTGCGTGTGTGTGTAAAGGACACGTGTACAATACCTAGCAACCTACACTCATTTGTTATGTAGTGCTCCTATAAGCACAATACGTTCGTCTAAATATCTAACGTCGTAGTTGTTTATTTGCGTCATCTCTAATGAGCTCGTATTTTTCTCGCAACCATTAGTGCTGCTGTTGTTTCATACACACTCACACACCCACGAAGCATAGTTGTTTTTGAAGTTTGGCTACGTATTGTTGCCGTTGCTCCCGTTTTACGTCCTGTTTTGTACGAATTGGTTGCTGTTTCCACCGCCGGCATTTGCCGTTCTTATTTCGCACAGTTTCAATTGAAGCGCAACGTTCAAGCTATTCATTTATATCTCTTTGCATACGCGATTGTTCATCTACGTGTATATATATATGTATGTACCCTGTCGGAAATTGAGCCATTTTAAAAGCAATTTAAAAAGTACTTTTTTACAAATTTCAAGTGGTTGAAATTCTTTTTCTTAGGGCCAGAATCGGTTTACTAATTTCTACCACTATATTTACTAATTTCAACCTTCATTGCTACTAATGCTACTACTACTTTCTACCACTACTTTTTTTATTGCTACCCCCTTTTTTGTTGCTAATTCTATTACTAATTGCTATCGCTATTTCTCCTCATTGCTAATTTCTTCCACTATTTTTTAGTAATTTCTTCCACTATTTTTTAGTAATTTCTTCTAATACTTTTATTTATTACTACCCGTATTGTTTTATAATTCTACTACTAATTACTACAACAATTTCTCGTAATTTCTACCACTACTTTTTAATAATTTCTACCACTGTCTTTACTACTTTCTTCCACCATTTTCCTAGTTTCTACCACTATTTTTACTAATTTCTTCCACTAGTTTACTTATTTCTACCACTTTTTTACTAATGGAACTACATATTTTTACCACTATTTGTACTTATCTCTACCCCTATTGTTATTTGTGCTACTACTAACTTCTACCACTATTTTTAAAAATTTGTTCCACTATTTTTTACTACTTTCTACCACTCTTTTTATTAATGGTACGAATAATTTCTATCACTATGTTTACGATTTTCTACCACTATTCTCACTAATTTCTACCACTATTCTTACTAATTCCTACCACTATTTTTATTAATGCTACTACTAATTTCTACCGCTACTTGTACTAATTTCAACCAATAATTGTCATAATTTCTTACACTATTTTTAGTAGTTTCTACCACTATTTCTACTAATTTCTTCTACTTTTTTACTGACTTATACCACTATTTTTCCTAATGGTACTACTAATTTCTAACAGTATTTTTTTTATGCTACTACTAATTTCTAGCACTATTTTTACAGTTTCCTCTACTATTTTTTACTAATTGTACTAATAACTTCTACTAATTATTACGACTACTTTTATTAATTTCTACTACCATTGCGCTGATTTCCATATCAATTCATCATTAAAAAATTGAGGAATGGAACAAACGCATTGGAGAATTGAAGATGCACACACTACATTTTTTTAAAATGACTTGATTTGCAACTACTTTTTAAATTGGTTAATTTCCGAGGCTGTCTGCTTTTTTTCGACAGGGTATTTATATGAGTATGCCCATAAATGCGATCTTACGTACGTATGTATATATATTGTGCTTGCCTTGTTCCTATTTATCACTGTGCATATGTACTGTTATTTGTTCGCTTTTGTTTTCCTCAAATTGTCTGTCAACAAATTTGACATTTGATGTGCGACACCGAGACATTTTAGCCGTTTAAGCATTTCACTTTTTGTATTCTCTACGGGTATTATTCGTTTTTTTTTATGACTTTATATTGCCTTTGTTGACAGCCTTCTCATTGCAAATGTCTCGTGTGCTAAGGTTGCAATTTTCCGTGCGTGTTATTAACAGATTATGTTATTTTTTTTTTGTGCCGACTGAATATGTTATCGGGTCGTTATTGATAATGTCTCAACTTGTTGTTCCAATATGCGACGTTAATTTTTATTGAACCAGTAATTTTTTTAGCAAACTCGAATGTTGGAAATCGAAATAATTCATTCATTTTTTTTACCTCAGCGATCTCAATGAAATTTGGTACATTTTTTACCTTTGACACAAGGTAGGCTAAGTCCGCAAATAACCACGCACACATAACG
Source organism: Anomoia purmunda (assembly GCA_951828415.1). Lineage (NCBI taxonomy): Eukaryota > Metazoa > Arthropoda > Insecta > Diptera > Tephritidae > Anomoia > Anomoia purmunda. The sequence goes on along the minus strand of OX639993.1, from coordinate 130,185,861 downwards.
CTGTTTTGTGAAAATCAAAGGTGTGCGATATTTTAGTAACTATAAAGTATAAAAAAGATCCGCATAAAAGAAAGACGCTAGCTACATGGTCAGGCTGCGATCGAGCGTAATGTGAGCGGTCTGAAAATGTCACCGACTACGGAACAACAAAGTAGCTGGAGCTGAACAACTACCAGCTGAGCTGTTCAAGTATTGTGGCGAAGAACTGGTAATGTGCGTGCACAGCCTCATTTCTATAATATGGTCAGACGAATGCATGCCCACCGAATGGAGTTCAAGTCCACTCTGCCCAATCCACATGACGGGTGATCTTGCAATATGCGTCAACTATCGCGGGTTCATCACCCTGAACACCACATATGAGGTTCTATCGACGTATTGTACAAAAGACTGGAACCAACTGCCAATGAACTGATTTTATCTTATCAGTGTGGATTTAGACCTGGTAGATCTTCCATCGACCTGATATTCACGATATGCCAAATATTAGAAACGACCCGTGAGTAGTGGATCGACACACACTATATTTTATCGGTTTTGCATCATCTTACGACAGCACAAGAAGAAGTTCCTTATATGCAGTGATATCTGAATTTGGTATGCCTGCAAAACTAATTTGGCTAGGTAAAAAGATGTTGAGCAACACCTCCAGCTCTTTTAGAATTGAGCAGGACCTCTCCGTGCCGTTAGATAACAAACGAGATTCTAGACAGAATGACTTCGTATTGTGGGACTTCTTTAACATGATGTTGGAAAAGATAATTCGAGCTGGAGAATTTAACCGGTCCGGCATCATTTTTTAGAAGAGTGTACAACCGCGCTGTTTGTTCTACCTTTTCCAAGGTGGATAAAGAAGCGAAGCGAATGAGTCTGGAGGTGGGGAGGGTAAAACTGAGTGCCACCTCTCATCAAACAAAAAGTCTGCGGACTTTGTTTAGCTGGCAACCAGCACCAACATCACCAATAATTCAAGCCTCGAAATCTAATGTAGAGTCTCTCTTACCGACAAGTGATACTTTGGGCTGAATGGGGAAGTAAGCAGTATAGCTCTCTCTCGACGAACGAAAACCACTCTCTATAAGTACCTCATCATGTACGTGCTATTGTATGGAACAGAAGCATGAACGCCGTCATGGAGTGTTCGAGAGAAATATCCTCCGAAAGATTTTTGGACCTTGAAGTCTTTGCGACGGCGAATACCGCTGACGATCGAATGATGGAACGATGAGTTGTATGAGTTTTATAATGACAGTGACTTAGTATAGCGAATTAAAGCTCAGCGACTACACTGACTAAGTTATTTTGTACGTATGGAAGATATGATTCAGCCCTGATAGTATTTAACGCGGTACCCGCTGGTGGTTGCAGAAGAAGAGGTAGGCCTTCTTTACGTCGGATAGACAAGATAATAACTTGGCTTCCCTTGGTTTCTCCAGTTGGCAGCAGTTAGCAAAATATATGAACGACTGGCGTGCTTTATTATAGTCGGCTAAAATCGCTTAGGCGGTTGTAGCGCCAGTTATTGATTGATTGATAAAATATAACAATAGTCTACACGAAAAAAATGTTTATATAGAAAAGGGTATTCAAATATTTGGTAGCTGAACACGAAAATGAGTTTCATATATTTTTCTGTGGCTTTTGGAAGTTATTGTGAAAAAGCTTCTCAGCTAAGCTAACAAAACTAACTTTATATGAATACCGTTTTAAGGAAATATTCAGCATCCTTGCATTGATATATCCTTCGTGTAAAGATTTTTCGAAAATTGCTAATTTTTATTTATTATTTTTAATTGGCAAACTTGTTAAAAAAAAATAGTGAACAAAATTGAAGGATAATTTTGTTATCCAAATGTGGAGCACCCAAATCGGACAGCAAATGTAAAAGTTATTACAAATTAAATAAAAGTGGCCCATCGTCAGAGGTTGAAAAAGAGAGCGGTGAAAAGATGGAAAACACTGTCACACAAAACCATTTTTGAATCGTGCTTTTGATAAAAATCACTGTCTATGGGTCTGCTCAATGCGAAAATAACATCATTTCTATTACGCATAGATTTTGAGATGCAGGTAGCTGAAGATTTCTCCAACATAGGATGAGATTTTCGCAATTTTTCAGTGAATCTACCTTAAACGTTTTGGCTCTGACACTGATAAAATATATATAAATCTAAATTAAGATTAATTTATACAATTTCGCACATTTTTTTCAATATTTTACGTACAAAGTTTACCAACTGAAAGTAATGAATAAGAATGAGTAGTTTTCGTAGAAACGGCCGTAACTCAAAAAGTGCATTGCTGATTTACTCAAGAGATAAGAAAAGAAGGCCGATGAGCGTATCCGTAAGAGGGTTGTTCGCTCTTCTGGAGTTTTTTTTTGGCAATAACTGCAAAATACCTAGGTTATTGCCTAAGTAGTTTAAAAATCACTTTTTAACTAGGCATCACACAATAATGAAATATTTGCATACCAGTTGGAGGAGGAAGTCGCGTGTTTGTTGGGAAACTCCACTCAAACTCCACTAAAATTATGAAAGTCGGGCAAGAACCACCCCTTCACTCTGGCTCATCTCGAGCTTTTTCGAATAGGCAAATAAAAGATGGGACGCTGAGCCTACGTCTTAAATATGATAAGACAAGATCCGACCATTTCATTCCCTTGACACCTCACATTAGGCAGGCGCCTGAAAATTTCAATGGTCGCTGCTTGATGTGGATACATTACTGCCGGACGGGACTGCTATTAAATAACTTATGTAGCTGATGTCCGTATGAAGAAAAAGTACAATAGAAAATGTTGATCATTAGCTATGCCATTGTCCTGTTGTTGTAGGTTGTTTTGCTGATGTAAGTGCAGCGAACATTGCTGAGTTTCCAAGGTATCTCAAGTATCTTGTTCCAAAACTGGAGGAGTTAAAGAAGCAAATAAATAGCAGTATCAAAATAGAGCCAACTGGTCTAAGTCTGCATTTTTCCTGGACAAGGACGTATGCAGGCAACTAACCTAACAAGCAGCGACAAAAGAATCCAACTAGTTTGGGACTTTTTTAACCAACTTTTTCTTTAACGTACAAATAGAAAATTGTTGCAAGTTTATGCAACTTTATAAGGACCGGATCAGTACTTTGTCACACTCCTATTATGCTAAACCTCTGCCTACAAGCGACCCAGTGCACTAGCAAAGCAAAACAAACAGTTTAGCTGGACTAGTAAACAAATAACGCAAAAAACGGATATGAGAAAAAAAAAAAACTAAGCAACCGGTCGACTCAGCCGAGCCGTAGTGTATTGTGTAATGTGTGTGCGCTCTGGTGGGTCGAATCCTGAACGGGGCAAGTAACATCGAAAATAATAGAAAAGCTTCTTCTAATAGCGATCGCTCCTCGGCAGACAATGGCAAACCTCCGAGTGTATTTCTGCCCTAAAAAAACTTCTCACAAAAATTATTTGCCGTTCGGGGTCGGCCAACAAGACGCACAGCACAAATTGTAGAATAAGTTTGGTCAAACATCAGGCTATGATGTAGGCGCCAAATTATTATTACTATTAATAGGCTGAGTCAGTGGAGACCAGCTGAGTTGCCTTTTATGTGGGAGCAACAACAAAATTACAAAAAGATAAATATACCTATATTATAGCGACAGCAACAAAATCAACACCACTAAAAAAAATTTACAAAGGCCAATTTCACACAAAAATACCACGGCACAATAACAAAAAAAAAATCTTTAAAGGTGCAACCGAGGTGAAGTTCAACCTAAAGTGGCGGTGTAATTTTAACCCACCAAATGACTGGGATCAGGGTGCAAGATGCCCAAAGGACGAAACGAGGACAACAAATAGCGAGACCTATCAACAGCACCAAAACACATCCAAAAATTGGACAACTCACCGATCACCAGCCTTGCCAACACTTGGACATTTTTTTGGAGATTTTATGGGTATTACATAAAAACGGCATAAACAGAGGAGAAAACAAATGAAATATTTTCTTGCTGCCAGTATGCGTCAATGTACTTAAAGTTCAGTGATCAAAGCACCTGTCGTCAAATACTTGCTTTTCTAAAATCGAAATCCAGGCAGTATGAGATTTAATGCGGCTTAAAGTCTTACACCATAAAAGGTAAAAATAATAGAATACATTACCAGAAATTGCAATCATGGTTTGATACTATGGCATAAATTTTGTCCTAAACCGCAGCAGGACACAGAAAGGACTACATTTTTATATATCTAATTATATTCCTTTTACGCCACCACATATGTATTTAAAATACACTCAAATGCTAAAAAGAATTCAAAAGTCATAGATAAACTAACAGAATTCTTTTCTTTTAATTTTCAGTGCTTCAACGAATACAAAAATTGTAAATTAAAGGAATGCACAACTGAAGTAACGAAGAAACAAAACTCAACGAAACGAATCCAAAAACCAGCTGAATAGAAACTACCAAAAGCAAACCAAAGGCAGACGAATAAATACATATGAGCAACGATGTGGGTGTTGTTGCTGCTGACAGTATTCAAGGCAAAATGTAAGTTACATAATAGGTGACCCATTCTGAAGAAATGTTTTCAGGTAGCACGAACTTTTCTCTGATTGTACTGGTAGCTAGTGAGCTTCTTTGGCTTGTTGTTTAGATCGGCAATATGGCAATTTTGCTTAATGATGTGACCATTAATGGCGGAATGAGGCTAATCACTAAAAATGTTCAACTTTTCAAGAGCCCAATGACAGAAAATGTGTCGGGATGAGTTTTTTCATGATGATATATTAAATAAAGCTGAATAAAAATACCAAGACAGTTTAACCGACGCAGGTTTGATTTGTTATAAAATGTCTACTAAAAAATGTAACTCTAAATGAATCACCCGATGTTGCACATATTTATGCATATTAATTCAAACCACCATACAATTTAAATGAAACCCAGCTGAATTTTTCGAAGTGTTCAGTAAAAAATGAGACATAAAATTAGTAGGAAAGTTAAGCAGATATGTTTTTAAAACTTTGTAAAGCTACGAAACAGTTAAGGAGTGAGAAAAACTTTTAAAGTCATCGGTAACTATTATTATAAATAAAGTGTTTCCATGATAAGTATGAGTGAGACAAATTGTTTAGTCCTTACAGCTCTTTGAATTTGAGACTTATATTATAAAAGCCTTCTCATAACAAGCATGAAATACGGAACATTTTCGAGACCACTTAGGGTCTAGTCGAAATAACCTCGGGACCGCATCGAGAGTACTGCGGCAGAAATTCGTGATTAGTTCAGGATCATGGTCCCGAAATGAAGTCGAAGCAGATCCAAAATTGTTAGTATTTTAAAACTTAAAAGGTGTTTTTCAACTCATAATTATTTTGGAAAGGCTTTTGTAATATACGTCTCAAGATAAGTCTTTTGAAAATTTACTCATAAGTAGTATTGAAAGACTTTTATAATATTGAATTATTAACGAAAAATTATTATAATAATTAGAAAAAAAGCTTTTATTATCTATATAAACCTTAGAATAATAGTTATCGACTATTTTAAATTTTTTTCTCATTCATAACTTTCAAATATTATCAAAAGACTTTTATAATTGCAATTTCAAAATAACAGTTACTTATACACTTCAAAATTTGTTTAAAACTGTAATATTATCAAAAAACGTGCATAAATATTTAGAAAATGATGATGATCAAATAACTATTACTCTGGGTCTATTGCGAAAACCATTGTAGGTACTGCTTCGATTTCTGTTACCTACTGTAACAATTAATTTTCTTAGCTAAAATTTCGCGAAAGCTTAGGTTAGGTTAGAATGGCGGCGAAGAAGCTCAAGGCCCAATTACTGTCTGAGTGCTGTTTTGACACCAGAAAACCTCGGATTATTTCGTTTAAAACCAACTAGCGCAGTTAATAAATTTTAGAATGTTGCCGAGGCTATGTTTGCAAAAATCCTGCTAAGAGTTATACTCAAAAGCCCCAGAGTGAGCTTACGTTTCCACATTAGAGTCGGACTCTGCACAGAAGGTGCTCTTCTGTCTCTGTTCATTTCCATATCTGCTGTTATCATTGTAGTTTTTTGACATGGGTTCCGATCGGCCAATGTCCCGTGTGAACTGCCACGAGGCTCGCGAGTTTAGTCCTAAACTTCGACAGAAGAATTGATGTTATCTTATGGTCATATCCGGACCATTCTGAATTCTGACACTCTGAGCAGACTGTTGAAGGTGGTGGAGGTAAATGCTCTTGTTAATTCAACCTATTGGGACTGAAATCGGCAACTCATTTGAGATCGTCGCTGAACCCTCTCTGGCTAGCTTCCAGCTATGTTGCGATGCTCAGGAACCCAAATTAAGTCAACTAAGAGCTGGTTGCAGATTCCATTTAAGAGGATTTTGCATTGCTTAACCAGCTTCGATGTGGTTGTGAAAGATCCCACAGCTAATATGACCATTCGGCTGTCTGAGCTGTCTGAGAAGATGTCTACACGCTCATCTTCAAAATTACCAAGGCAGTTACGCTCTAAAGAACGACAACTTTCTGCGATAATAAAAATTTCGCATAAAAATTGAGGCAGGTGGTAAGATTTTCCCTCTCCCAAGAAGTCTCAAAATACCCCTGTCCCAATAACTTGTACCATCTTGGAACCGTCAGTGTATATATTGGGACTCCAGACGGACAAATCAAAATCACCTAAGGAACTGTCTGATGAAATGAGAGAAAGAACTGTATTATGCCCTTTCATCCTTTCCTTCCAAAGGCGGCCCAGCTTTCGGAGTCTTATAGCAGACATTGACGCGGAATGCATTATATGAAGACTGGAGATATCTTATATGATTTAAGACAACCGTAGCCTAAGTTGACTTCGTCATTTTAGTTACGTAAGGCTGCCTGCCATCAGACCAGGGAACCAAAGCATAAAATTGAACGAACGACGGATGTGTACATCCAAAACAACCCCACGTCTTGCCAAGGAGCAGCTTGCAGGAAGAAAATGCGATGCTCGATTTTTTCTTGACTGGATAAACGAAGGGTTGACCATTCAGCTTTGCTCGTTCAAAACTTGGAATCTTGGTCTTGGCGCGAAAGCTTAATTCAAAAGGAATTGAACAACCGCTGATAATTTTTGCAACTAAGCCTCATCGCAAAATAATTCTAGACATCATATTTTGGCACTGCTTCTGCGATGATAAATTATGTGAAAAACAGGGAGGATTTCATGATAACTAGTTCCACTGGATATGTGCACCTATCAATATGCATATGGATTTTATGTACATATATTTGTAAATCTTCCTTTATGCCGGAGTACAGTTTTCTCTATGCCGCAAAGATTCCCATAGCCGGTTTCACAATGCACTTGTTGACATTAATAAGAACTTGAGCTCAATTTCATTTTACATGGATACTCCCATTAGTACTATGTACTACATTTATGTACATAGACACAGCTACAAACATATCATATGCCTTGTCTATAAAAAAACAAAAAACTATGCGAACAACGCATGTGAACTCGAAAACAACAACAACCAAAAAAAATGTGAATGCGATATTTGTGTGTTTGCCACATGCATCATCTGCCAGATGTTGCTGCTGTTGCACAAGTAGTATGTGTATGTGGCAAGTGGCATGCCACTAGCTGCGGGCTGCATATGCTGCATTCTCGTACACAGGGCACTCGACTCAGACTTGGAGTGGCACTAATTTTTGTGTTAACTCGTACTTGAGTGGCAGGCTGTTGTGGAGTGGAGAGCTTGTCTGCGGCACAATGCAAACATATTACCGAAAATGCAACAACAAGAGTTACGGAGAAGAAGTAGAGGAAAAAAAACACAATACATGAAACCATGAACTGAAAAATAAATGCTTATATTTACAAAAAAAATTCCGGCTGCTCATGCATGAATTGCAATTTGAAGCGGCAACAACTACCTGCTAGCAACTAAGTGGAAATTCTGCAACAATTTCACTTTGCCCACTTCATTTTACAATTAATGCAAAGTACTATGCACTAATATACTTAGTTGGTATATGTTGTGGGTGGTTGGATGATTGTAACTCAGCATGAGTACCTACTTTGCCTTCAATCCAATTAACGCTATATTATTGTACATTTTTCGAATTGATGATCTGCAGTACAAAAAATATACGCTGTATTTGAAAATATCCTTAAAGTTTGGTACACAGGAAGAAAAAGTGTCGCTTCGTTGATATCTCAAAGCACATGCTAATTATTGCTTCGAGTTTCAGCTAACTGGCGCCAATTGAAAACACCAAGTGATATTAATCTTTCCACTTGGGCAGATGGGCCTTCCGACCAGCGGGTATCACATTGACTACTTTCAGTGCTGGAGTTTTTCCGTCCATTCTCACTAGGCCATTTAGAAATGCAGTAGCTAAATCTCACGATCTTATAAAATATGACTGAACCTTCATCTCCACCCCAAAAAAACTTACGTTTTCTCCGCATCACATTATTATATAAGGTTTTGTTAGAAATATTGCAAGCTTTTGCAAAAAAACTCCCCATATTGTTTCTGATACATGGGCTATGCTTTCGATGAATTCAAATGTTGTTAGAAATTAAGGGACCTTTATGCTTTGCAGAAGTTTTGGTGGAATGCTCCTTTCGCATACATTGAAATTATTAAAGACAAATTTTTCTGCACCTCCAATTACACTGTGGAACAAATTCAGGTTAGCAAAAGTTAGGTCGATTCTGAGAGTGAGGGATGAAAATAGAGGCTAAATTAGAAGACCCGTATCGCGGCGTTTGTTTATGCTAGTTCGATTTTTTTTAATCGACCTTCGAACTTTGCAGTCAAATACAATAAATTTCTTCCCCTTCTTCCTCTTTTTCTTCGTCTTCCTCTTTTTTGTTTTCAACCACCGCAAAGGTAGCGATTTTTATTTATTTCGTACAAGCGAACTAATATCAAAAATAAAGATTCAGTTAAGATTCGAAACTCAGCCGAAGCTGATGTCTTTTAATTTTCGCTCGGTCGTGATAAAATTGGCAATTAATTTTTTGGAACTTATTTCATTTTATGAATGACTTAAGTTAAGTGCATCGGTTTCATAAAAATAACAAAAACAACATTGTATAATATATATTGTATTAAAAATGTCGGAACCAAAATGTCAAATGGACCATTTTTGTAATGTTTGTGGACGTTTCTTAGGAAGCGATGAAAAATATGGCAATGCGAGTGATTGTTTTTTGGAAGTCTATAAACAATATTTCTCCCAAGAGTTTATCACTGACGTAAAATATGCCCCTAAAAAGTTTGCTTTAATTGATATTCAAGTGTTAGAAGGAAAGCAAAAAATAAAACTTATCTCGCAGTGCCAAGTGTCCAATTACCATTACCGCACTCAGAATTCTTTCCAGTACCAACATACCGAAGTATTGATCTTCAAACAAATATCAGTACTACAACCTACATTGCCGCTGCTATATCCATACATTTCTTCTCAGAATACTAACCTGGTGAAGGTACATCCTCTGAAACATCAAAGGACCCAATCCTAGTCACACAAAAGGAATTGGATGCAATTGTTGCAATTTTGTGTTTGACTCAGAAAAAATCAGAACAACTGGCTTCATTTTTGAAAGGAAATAATTTGCTGGCGAAAGGTACCAAAGTAACAGCATATCGAAAACGCCAAAAAGAGTTAGAAAAGCTCTTCAATGGAAATGATGCAAAAAATTTCGCTTATTGCAACGATATCGAAAAGTTAATGGAGACGATAGGGTTAACCTATAAAAAAGATGATTGGCGTTTATTCATCGATAGTTCACTAATCAGTGTAAAAGTTGTGCTTTGCACAAGACGAATAGAATGCCTTCTGTTCCAATTGCGTATAGCACTGACACTAGTGCAAATTTCGATAATTTGAAACACATTCTGGAAGTAGTCAAATATAACGAACACCAGTGGCGCATTTGCTGCGACCTCAAAATAGTTTCATTGATTACAGGCTTAACAGCATCTGGCCGTTCAAAATATCCGTGTTTTTTGTGCGATTGGGATTCACGATACGGAGAAGGTATTAAAGGAAGAAACCAGTACAAACAGCATAACTGGAATAGTGGCATTGGACGGAAATGGCCTAAAGACAATAGGCTACACGAAAGTCTTGTTCCTGAAATGAAAATTTTGTTGCCGTTGCTCCACATTAAACTTGGCATTAATAAATTTTTTTTGAAATGTATCGCAAAAAGACCAGCAGTATTCAACCGCTTAAAATACATTTTCCCAAGACTAAGTAACGCCAAAATTCAGGAAGGCGTTGTTAATGGTCCCAATATACGGAAACTAATAAGTCGTCAAGATTTTGACCAAGTTCTGACCGAGCAGACCGAGAATTAAATGCATAGCTCGCATTGAAAGCAGTCCTTAAAGGACTTTTGGGTAAAGACCGCAAAAACAACTACTATAGGCAATCTGTTGCAAACATGTTGGCAGCTTTCGATGAAATTGGGGTTAATATGCCGTACAAAATTCATCTTTTGCATCAGCATCTTGATCAACTCGTTCAACAGTTGCCAACTGAATCTGATGAGCAAGGCGAACGTTATCACCAAACTGCGCTTCCATTTGAAATAAGGTAACTATAGAATGTGCATATTTTGAATTCCTAAACTTTCCCAATATTTTCGTTTCAGGTACTGAGGAAAGAAATCTCCAGATGCAATACTCGCTGAAATTTGTTGGTAGTATAAAAACACCTTTGAAGAAGAGGAAGACGAGGAAAAAGAGGAAGAAGGGGAAGACAAAGATGAAATTCCAGGATATCTGTTGGACGAAATTATCGACCTTTCTGATGATGATGACGACGACCAAGATGTTAGAGAGAGCTGTAATGTTGATCCACAGCCGCCTGCTAAACGGCAACTGGTCAAATCATTAATTTAACTAATTTAATTTTTTTACTTAAAACTTTTCATAACTAACATTTCAAAATTATATTTTTTTCCATATTTTTATAATTTCTTTTTCAATGTTTCTTCAAAACCAACACTGAAAAAATTGGTACATAAGAAATGAGAAGTAAATTAATATTAAGCTGGAAAACGCAAGTTTTGTATTATGATTGTTTTTTTTTCAAATGAAATTTATTGAAGAAACTGAGAAGCATATTATAGATAAAACAGAAAGCAAAAAAGACTTAGTTTTGTGTAGCATCAAAAAAAATTTCAACATTTCGCTTCATAAGCACTACATAAATTTTCTAAAATTTTTTTTTTTAATTTTAATTGTTGCACAGGTCTCTAGCAATAATTTGGCTTTAACAGATTGAAAAAATATCAATTAGTCGACAAGTTATAGCCAAAAAACCATATAAACAATATGCTGAGAATCGGCAACAAACGCCGGGATACGGGTCTTCTAATTTAGCCTCTATTTTCACCCCTCGCTCTCAGAATCGACCTAACTTTTGCTAACCTGAATTTGTTCAACACAAGCTTACAGAAGTCGTACTTGTCTAAAACCTTCAGTGACGTCAAATTGGTCGGAGAGGCCCTCTAAAATTCTGATAAAGTGGCGGGGTTGCTCAACTTGATTTGACATTACATACAGACTTCGCGCCATAACATTGAGCTGTTCTGCCTTTTTCAGTAGATTTCCCTCGAATGAACTACTCCAATGGTACACAATTTATATATTCATCACTATTGGCTGTATTTTTTCATTTTCTGTAGGCCGTGACTAAGAACATGGAAAGATTAAATAAAATCGCCTAAATCCGAGGGTAAGTCTTAACTGTAACTTTCGTAGCCTCTCCGGACCTCAAAATCATTTGAGATGATGGGGGTAGTTAATGTTCTATACAAAATGGTTTAAAAAATATTGTTTTCCATGCACAAATTGTTAACTTATCTTCGTGACTCAGTATAACGCTTCTAATGCGCCCGTTTTCAAAACCGAATATTTAAATTTTAACCTGGCCGCGATATGGCTTAAAACTCGATACTCGGTGAACGCTGATTACCAATCTGGCATCAGATTTTCAAAATTCAAAATGGCGGATAGAAAATGGCGTTCCAAATATCCAAGAGTTAAATGGGCTCGCTTAAAACATACTGAACGATCATCAGATTTACTTTAGTCTCGTTACCCGGCTTGCGATTGCTGATTGCGAAATGCACACAAGATTTAAAAAATGATCATTGACCATTTTTTGAAATTCGTTTCATGAAAGATTTTGGGATCCTCGATTAGGAATCTGGCACGAAATGTTTAATTAAACTTTTTTGGTTTGAAATCTATCTATACATTAATAAAATCGTGGAAAAGCTGTGTTTGTACATTTGGACTATTTTCAGAATTTTTGTCTGTCTGTTTGAACTCTCTAATCTCAGAATCTACTGAACGGATTTAAATGGGGTCATAACACAGGGTATATTTTATTGAAATATTAAATAAGAAAAAGGGTTTTAATGGTTTCCAATCAGGTACTGTTGAATAAAATTTTAAGTATGAATGGTGCATCCGTTTATGTCCTTTGTATAAATTAAAGGATAACGCCGAAAATTGGTTAAAAAGAAAATTGAAATGTTGGAAAACACGGACGGTATATTCTATTATGATTTATGATTAAAACAGAGCAAATTGATTGATTTTGAAACTGCTACTCCAAATTGTTAGCTAAATTTGATCCGCCATTTTGATTTTAAAAGATCGGATGCCCCCCCCCAAAGAAAAAACTACGAGTAATCTATTTCAATTCAATCAGGATGCTAAAACGTATTGGCGGGTTATCTTCGAATCTTTTTATAAACTGTTTTGCATTTGCCTTGAGAGTTTATACAATAGATGCCTGGAACTTATATTAACCCAGTGGAAATCAAAAGAATATTATTGTAAATTAGAGACCAATTTCCAAGTTATACACAGTCACAAAATTATTTGAAATACTTGTGAGAGAAACAAATTATTGTTCCATTAATCGTTTAATCTCTGCAGACCGGCATGGATTCATGGAAGGTCGATCAAAAGTTTAAAATCTCGCTCTGAATACTATATATCTGCTTTATTCTGGACTTGCTTTTGTTCGAAGATTTAGCTCAGATTTGACTGATCCTTATACTCTAGAGATTTTATATATTTCTCTTGTGCGTTCTAAGCTGGAAGCCATTTTATTGAATGGATTAAAAAAAGTTAATTTTCACAGATCCAATTCCATCTCAAGAGAAAGGAGCTGGCTCATTGATCTAATATCTAAGGGCTATTCCGTCCCTCGCCTTTGTTTCCGATTTACTAAGAGGGGCGATTGGCTCTCAATTTTCGCTAGGCAAAGATTGATTTCAATATTCCTCAGCGAAGTTTACGGAATCATGATATTTTATGGCTGGACAAGGTTTGAACGAACTAGGCGTATAATGGCTCCCATGCTTAGAAGATGAAGCGATTTCAATTGTCTTGATTTTTCTTCTACAAAATATTATTTTACAAAATTTCTAAATGTATTATTCAACTAGTTTTTAATTACAGTAGAAGTCCGATAATACGGCACGTTCGGGACCGGCTCGCTGCCGGACTACCGAAAATTCCGGTCTATCGGGCTGTAATTATAAGAACAATTAGGTTAATAACACTGTGATAGCTTTTTTCAAAAAAAAAAAAAGACAAGACCAAACTCGACGGTTTCCCCCTATTTCGGGTCCTACGAATCGAACTGCATCATTACTTTTTTGAGTTACAATCATGGTTTCATACAAAAATTTTTGTTGAAGTTTTTCATCAAAGTGGCCCATTGTAAGAGAAAGGCACATTTTTCTTCGCTCTCTAACTTTTTTAATGTTGACTTTTTTGGTAAACTTTCTTTGGCAAAGCTTCTCAGAATTAGTTCGTCTTTAAGTTCTTAGATGACTGTAAACCCCAAAATCAATGTTTTTGTGTCCTTATAGCCAATATGTCGAAAAAACTGAAATTTAATCCATTTTTTTTTAATGTTTTTTCCCTCACGTTTCGTCAATATTTTAATTTACCCTTTGATACTTATACATTAAGTGACATCTTGTAATAGTAAGAAACTTAAGCAAAGACAACGTTCTGAGCAAACTAACCATTAGAAAAGAAACTTAACAAAATTTGTATTTTTTAAAAAGTTACACTAACTATGTTTGTGTGCTGTTTTATTTTTTTTGTATCTTATAAGTGTTATCAATAAGTATCATAAATTTGTACACAATATTTAAATTAAATTTAATAAGACTCATCTATCAAAGTCCAACACAAATCAGCAAGCAACGAGTCAAGCTTTTAACCACTGCACTGATAAGAAATAACAACAAGTAACGTTTGAAAGAAAGGTTAAATGCTTGCCTAAGAGTCAAAATTTAAGCATAGATTGCAGTAGTTAATTTGACTTTGACTTCGCGGAAAGAACATTGTTTTAGTGCCTTGTATATTAAGAAAATAAATTAAAATGAATAAGTGTCCAATTGGCCTATCGTTGTTCTGCTACGTATGTGGAAAATTTACAAGCCCTCGGAGTAGACGCAAAATATCTTCGGGAACTGCCGGCATCTACGAGGAATATTTCGATTTGCCCGTTATAAGAGACGTGGATTGGGTGCCAAATACCATTTGCACGCAATGCAACAACAACCTGCATAACTGGTCAAAAAGACTGTGCCTAAAAATGGGGTTCGGCATCCCAATGATTTGGATAGATCCACAAGGGCATCATACTGGTAACTGCTACGCGTGCAAGAACAAATTTGCAAGACTCAACAAAAAAAACAAAGTTTACAAAAGTGTTCAATCTGCACAGCTACCAGTATCTCACTCAGAAAATGTTCCGATACCAAGATGTCCAAGTCCAACTGAGAGATATATTTCGCCAACATTTTCCACCGAGCCTACAGATCTACTCTCAATGTATAACCCAACCGAAGTTGAAAGCCCATGTCGTCACTTGGAGATTTCCCAAGCCCGTTTGAATACGATGGTATGACAGCTGAAATTATCGCAAAGACAAGCGATTTGCCTAGCACATCATCTTCGATCGGTAAATATATTGTCTAAAGATGTGAAGGTGTATGGATACCGCAAAAGACAGGAGGAGCTTTTAGATTTCTTTGAGGTTAATGGCGACAATACTTTTTCGTATTGTAAAAATATTCCTGGTCTTATGCAATACATGAACTGTGAGTACAAACCAGAGCAATGGCGCTTGTTTATTGACTCGTCGAAAAATAGTTTAAAAGCAGTATTGCTGTATGTGGATAACACAAAAAATCCGGTTCCAATCGCCATAAGCTCCAACACAAAGGAAACATACGAAGCAATGAAATTAATTTTGGACAGAGTTCAGTATCAGCAGCATCAATGGAAGATATGTGCGGATTTAAAAGTTATCGCCTTGCTTACTGGTTTGCAGACAGGATACACAAAAAATATGTGTTTCATTTGTCATTGGGACACAAGGTACCGCGGAAACCAATATAGAATGCGTGATTGGAAGCTTCGCACAGAATTTCATTTAAATGTGGCAAATGTTATCCATATTCCGCTGATACCAGCTAATAACATTTTGCTACCACCACTGCACATAAAATTGGGAATTGTCAAAAATTTCATAAAAGCAATAAATCGGGATGCCGAAGCTTTTAAATGTTTGACAGAAATATTTCCAAGACTAAGTGTTGCGAAAATAAAAGAAGGTATTTTAAGTCTTTTAATAGAACAAATGTTATGTTGATACATTATTTTCAGGTGTTCTCAATGGCCCCGATATAAGAAAACTTATGAAGAACGCAAAATTCGGAGAACTTCTAAGGCCAAATGAAAAAATTGCCTGGAACTCCGTTATGACCGTTATAAACCATTGCTTAGGAGTGCACCGGTCTGAAGATTGGAAAAAATATGTAGATGACATGGTAGACGCTTTTGAAGAAATAGTTGTGAATATGTCCTTAAAAATTCATTTCCTTCACCATCACAAGGACCATTTTGAGCAGCAAGTTCCGACTGAATCCGATGTGCATGGAGAAAGATTTCACCAAGTCGCCGCCCCCCTTGAGCATTGGTACAGCGGCAAAAAGCTTGACTCGTTGCTTGCTGATTTGTGTTGGACATTGATAGATGAGTCTTATTAAATTTAATTTAAATATTGTGTACGAATTTATGATATTTATTGATAACACTTATAAGATACAAAAAAAATAAAACAGCACACAAACATAGTTACATAAGGAAAAAACACATGATAAAAGGGCCTCGCAGAATTTGAGATTGAGACAAAAAAATTTCGGAATGTAAATTAATAATATAAATGAATAATATAAATTGAAAGTTTTCATAGATTTTTTTATTGCTGATTTTGAGAATCAATAGAAAATACATAGATACGTAATTTCAAAGTTGACGGAAATACAACGTTTTGAAAATTAGTTAGTTGCGCCGTATTCATTCAGATGTGACATTATGAATATGCTTACAGACCGATTCTGTGCACTTGACAAATTATCAAAATATTGTTTATTTATCAAGATTTTTATCAAGCCAAAAGCTTTTTGTTATTCTGTGCAAATATTGATAAAACTTAAAGCTTCAGTGCGAATCGCTTTTCACCATACTGTGGTGAACAAAATAATGTAAACAGAAATCAGCTGTTTAGTGCGAAAATGACTCTTCAACAACGTAAGTATTCATTATTATTAATTGTTAATTTTAAAGAAATAAATGGTTTAATATTTAATATATATAGTACTCTTTATTCAGTAAATTTGTGACACAAGTACCAAAACGCGTAATGTTTTTTATCTCATTGAACCAAATAAGTAAAATTTAATTAAATCATTAAGACAAAATGACCAAAAATATATTACTAAACTAACGAAATTGAAATATGTATTTATGGTTTTTGTAATAGATGATATAAACATTTTTCGTAAGGGCCCCATAGTGTTCTGCCCCGGGCCCCATAAAACCACTGTGCGCCCCTGGTTATTTCGATCTTTAATTTACTTTAAAACAGGCAATACATATGTAGTTAGATGTGGTAATTTTTGATTAACTACTAAAAGGTATAAAAAGCGTTAATAAATAACTAGTTTACCTTTAGTAAAAAGCTAACTCCGATAGGCTAGACTCTATCAAATACTAGTTAGTTAGTAGTTAGCTATCAACTAATGCAGAGGTAACCATGGCCGATTTTTTTCGGCCGTCGCCATACAAAGGCTTTTCTTAAAGTAAATATGCAATTAATAGTCAGCACTAGTATTGCCGTAAACAGATTAAAGTTAGGTTTAAGCTACCTTCAATTCCTGCTGGGTAAACTTCTTATATATTTTTTCCGTAGTCGCTTCAACGCAGTTTGAAGCCTTGAATTCTACAAAGCTTTTCTCTAACATCTGTAATCCACCGCACTGGTATTAATTTTTATGCGACCTTCCCAAATCATCGTGTAATTAGGGCTACTAAGTTATATTTTTTTTACTAAAACTAGCATGAAACTTATTAGACATAAGTGAATATTATGAGCATTCTAGAAGTTGCATTAATTTTAACCGTTCGTCCTCGTACAATACGTATGCCTTGGAATTTTACTATTGTCTACTCTCATGCCACTGACAACACACAAATTTACCATAACACTTTCACATACCACTACGCCGCCGCCAACCACTTCATTACGTACAACCAGGCTAAGTCCTTATCGTTCTACCGCCACTTGCCTTACCGCAAAATCCAAACCATTTCATATTTGTGCACACCGCTATACATACACACATACACACATATATATGCGTTAATCTATCATATTGTTATTGTTTCAACAATTTTTAATGCTGTTGCTTTTGTACTTCGTGTTTCATTTTAGGTACCGCACACAAATCGTCGCAGTTACTGGCATTGTTGGCATTATTGCTGGTCGTGCTGCCACTGCCACCGACTGCCAAAGCCACAAGCGGCTTACGCGTGCCCACTTTCATGCAAGAGCCGCCGCCACGTTTGCTCTTCAGCAATGACACCGGCGCACAGATCAGCTGTACGGCGCATGGTAATCCGCCGCCGGTGGTTTCGTGGGTACTCAAGGATGGTACGATGGCGACACAGGTGCCGGGACTCAGGTGAGTGGAAGAATGTGGTGGAAATATGCAATTGATGTGAGTGGGAAGCGGAAGTGTTTCGGGCATGGGGGAGGGGGGTATGACTTAAGTATGCCGAGTGAGGATTAACTCGATTAAGCGGCACATTGTTGTGGCTTCGGTGAAATGGGCATTTGCTGGAGCAAAGTTTTAGGGAGGTGAGTGTGAAAGAACGTGAGAGCGACAGAACGAGAGAGAGGGGGAGATAAAATTGTAAGGAAATTTGAGTGATAAAGTAAAGCGAGTTTAGAAGCGGTTATAAGCAGTGTTGCCAGAATTAAGCGATTTAGCCCAAAAAAAGAGCTAAAAGAGGTAACTAAAAATTGTTTAGGGTTATAAAAGAAACTGAAAGTGTTAAGACAACTATGCAAAAGTGTGATTAGTTTTTTTCAGAAAAATCATATCAAAAGAAATATTTCTTATACCCACTAACAAATAAAAGTTAATAACAATACAAAGCTTTCAAAAAAATATCATATTATTAACATAGATACTTTGCATATGGAAATAATTTAAGGACTAGTATGTAGTCACACATACAATATATATCCTAGAATATTCCTATATCGCAATTTTTTAAATTTACCGATAAGTTAAAATAAATACTGCCATTGTTCATCAGTTTAATGGGAAATTGTCTTATGGCCAGATTTTCCACTTACTGTTCGAGCGAGTGAGTCAGTGCGAAGTTGGCAGCGGAACAAAGCGGTTGTCGTAGTGATAGTGCCGCGAATTAAAGCAATAAAAGTTGAATCGTAAATATTTATTTTGGAGGCTAGAAACACTTACTTAAACTCGGTTTAAATTTAAACTAACTACAGAGCTGTTTTTCAGTGAGAACTTAAGACCAGTTTAAATTTGGTTATATTGTAGGGCAAGAATGTGGTTTTCAATGGGCCCGTTTCTTTGTAACCTAGTTACAAAAGAACAGTAGGCACGATAACAAAATGCAAGTTAAGCAACAACACTAACTCGGAAAAATATGCGAGTTCAGCCAACTCGGTGAAATGATATCCGACCTGAGATGCAGTGCTGGGAAGTGAAAAAACTGCACTATTGTGAATGAACCGGAAGAAAAGACATGGAAAATTTTAGTATAAGACCTAACTCGTTTTTATTTCTATAGGATTTTTAAATATATAACTACGTCAACCTAGTATTTGTTTGCACTGCGATTTTCCGTTCTTAAATAGCACTAAACCAAGCGCATTTTCATGAAAGATCCCAACAGGGTTGCTTTTGCAACTAAAAGAAATTGTATCTGAGCTGGAGCATTCTTTTGCAAGTCGGGTACATACAATAAAATAAGACTAATATTTAGATTTGTGCAAATATTTTATGCTTGTCTAGGCTGCTGCCAAACGTCGCTTTCTTGTACGTATGAATTCCCGATCGTGGATGTGTGGAAAATACGAGAGTTAAACTCGCACTAAAAACTGGCCCTTAATGTAACTCAGTTTTCTTTCCCTCTTTAGTTAGAATTTTTCGCATAGAATTGAATTTAATATTTACAAATCAATCCTATTTCGCTCCATCGTTATTAAAATTTTCATGGTGATAAAAATCCGCAGAAAAAGAAATAAATCAAAAACAAACAACTTTTTCTATTGTGTGTTTTCTAGACATGGAGTTTTCAATAAAACACATATAATTTAATATCATGACTAAATTGCCTTTATTATAAAGATAAGGGTTTGCAATTATGTTTTAAAAGTGATTTCGGTGAAGTGATCGCCGTGCCTGGCTCGAATAAATTCCTGTCGAGACTCTCAATTTTCGTCCATTTTTTCCAGCAATTGCGGCTGTCTCGAGCTTATCTGCGTAGACAGCCGTCTTCACATAACCTCGCAAAAATAGTCCAGAATTCAGAGGCCACTCTACAGGCCCACAAGGCGAGATAATGCTCCCACCAAAAGTTCACATCAACTGTATGGCATGTAGGTACGAAAAATCATTAGTCATGGCTCTTTGGCGTTCCCCATTGACTGCAACATTATCGCCGTCTTGATTTTTGACCATAGTACACAACAAACAGTGACTTTTGATTGATGCAACGCGTCTCAACAATGGTTTGTGTATTATCAACACTTAACACTCCAAATGCGACAATTTTGTTTATTAAGGTGGGTATCATTCAACCAAAACTGAGTGGAGCGAAAACGATCCATAGTTGCTCGAATTACCGCTCTGCTGGGCGATTATATCAACCGAATAATGGCAATTGTATATTTTTTTTTATATGAAGCTTTCAAAAATGTTTAATTTTACACCGCCTAATGCTTTTTAAATAGAAAATAAATCAATAATTTTTAAAGAATGGTATTACTTGGCATACTTTGGCGTAATTGCTCAATTAGTTTAATAAGAAAGCTACAACCAGTGCTTATATTTCATCAAACACCAGCTTCTATCTATCCGCGGCTGCGATAGGATGATTTTATTTTTTAAATTTAGTTGCATTTATTTTTAATAATATTAGTAAATAAATACAGGTGGCAACCATCTCGACATATATTTCTGGAATAAACTTCTCTTAAACTTTTTTCAGAAATATAGTAGAAGTTGAGCCAAATAACGTTGATTGCAAAGAAGTTGCATCGCGTTTCGTTTTCTATGTCAAGGAATGTTGTCTTATTTCACCACACCAGAAACCAACTGGATGAAATCAGACTCTAATATCAATCAATAAAAGCTGAATTAGTTCCGATATGGTGAAACAAGTCAAATTTTTCTGTTAGAGCAACAGTGGGAGTGAAGCTACTTATTTGTTATCTACCTTCTCTAAAAGGTGGCAACTCTCTTTAAAAATGATTTTGTATCAACGATTTCGTTTCACACCAATAGTGTTGTAATACATTAAACTTAGAAATTTAATTAATTTAATATTTTTTAACATGTGCCACATATTTATTATTATATTTACTTGAGCCTACTCCCTTTGAATTGGATGCCGTAATATTTCTTTTAACTCTATAATTTAATTTAATTCACTTCGTTGAGCAGGGGCCCGCCCTCTCCAAAATCATTCTCAAAATAAAGCTTTTTAAACCTCTTTCGTTTGATACTAATATTTGAAATTGTAATTGTGATTCATTCTTTAAATTTGTGGCAACCCTCCCTAAAAATATTTTTGAAATTAAGCTTTCTTACAATATTTAGTTTGATACCCATACCATAAAATTTATTTTAATTTATTAATTAAACTGAATTTACTCTTTAAACATTATTTCAAAATAATTCAGAAGTTCAAATTTATCAAAAATTTTTCGCTTGGTACCCATATTGCAATATTTGATTTCACTCAAGTTTTTAATTGAATTTTAAATTTTAAACGGATGGCAACCTCCTTTAAAATACTGCTTTCGTGGTCACCTATATTTGTGTGAAGTACTATCCAAATCTAGCTAGTCGTCAATATGTGATTTATCTTATTTATTTCACCATAACTTTTTAAACAGGTGGCAACTCCCGTTAAAATATATCCTATATGTTAATCCAGGTTATAAGCTATATAGTGCCAAATTTTTGAAAATTGATAAAAATAAGAGTATGCTCTTATTCGAAATGTTTAGTCTGGAATATATATGTATTAGGTATCGCAAGTGAAATATGAAGGTTCTTTTTCAAAGTCTTGCTAACATAAATAATGTTTTATCTAAAAAATTGTTCAGCGAGCAGTAGTAGTAATATACGGGTTCTACCCCATTTGGTGAAAGGAAATTTGGTGAAAGGAAAAGTATATACATACTGTCATACATACATATATGCGTGAGAATTTAGTGTGACCGCAAGTGTGTGTATGTTTCTTTTGCGGTTTTTAGGCGTGTGAATTTAATGTGACCAGGTGTCTTTTTTTTCGTTCGGTGTGTGCGTGTGTGCGTGTGTGCGTGTGTCTTTATTTTTTTTCGTGTGCGTGTGTGTGTGTGTGTGTGTGTGTGTGTGTGTGTGTGTGCTTGATAATTTTGTTAGTTTTGCTGTTTGTTTGTATGTTTATTTTGTGGTTTTTAGATAGAAGTCATGTGAGAATTTTATAGACAAGTACATAAATATGAATGTTGATAAATTTGTCTATATTTTTATTTAAAATATGAATGTATAAAAAGCCGTGATCCATTAAAAATATATTTCAGTATTAATTTTTAAAATGTTTGCGACAGTAGATGTTCAAGGCTTCAAAACATATAATAATACATTTATTATAAAGGAAATAGCTGTGGTCTTCAATAATGAAGAGTTTCATTGTTTTCACATCAAAGCTCCGTTTGAATTTTCAGATCTGAGTAAGGATTATCAACGACAAGCTAATTGGTTAATGTTACACCACCATAATTTATTATGGACCTATGGATGTGAAAACTTTAAAGCTGTAAGAAACTATTTGATGACGGCATTGAAAAACTTAAAAGTGTATGTAAAGGGAGAAGAAAAGCAAGTGTGGATAGCAGAGTTCCTACAAAAGCCGGTGTTTAACATTGAAGAGGAGAGTACAGAATGTGATGTATTGAATCTCTCTAGATTATATAATTTACACACAGATGCTGTGCGTTGTCAGTATCATTTTCATAGTGAGTGTAATGTAAAAATAAATAGACTACAAATTCGTTGTGCTTTAAAAACAGCATATATTTTGTTTAAGTACATACTGGATTGTAATTTAAATTATAATGAAATAAAACAGGATTAGAGATTTTAAGCTTAGTGTTTTTTTATTTTAAAGACTAAGAAGAAGAAGAAAAGTAAGTATATAAATACATATTTTTCAAATATCACCCTCATTTTAAATTGTTATAGAGAAGGGGATATGACACAATGGAATTTAAATTTTATATTTTATTATTGTCATTATTACTTGTTTTCAAAGCTGTCTACGGAGCACCATTTTGGCAAAAACTAGATAATAAAGGGTTTGCGATAAACCAAAACTCGAAAAGTATTCAATTTAATTTAACATTACCGAATAGTAATGATATTTTACAAATAAATATTTCATTATTATTACTTAAACAAAGTGAGCCTCTATTAACGAATTATAACGAAGAAATTGAAGTGTTGTCAACGACATCCTCATTGTCGTCATCGACCCCCATTGTAGAGATAATACAACGATCTCTACCCCCTACCAAAATAACTCAATCATATACAACAATCACACCATCGTCTACTATAGTTGACTTTACAACTGAAGGGAAACCTATGAGAATTTTTACTATAGATGAAGCTATAGAGGCATTTCGTAGAGAGATTATTGATAAGGAATCTGATATTGGAGGAATCATTGAGTCAAAACAAGCATTTTATCGACATTTCAAATTGGAATATGATAATTTTGATATACCCATTCGTTGTACTTATGATAGCAGATATATTGACAAACTGTTGAGTATCAAGTGCTTTGAATATCGTGAAATTGAAACTGAACGAATTCTAAGTAATGGTGACATTGAAAAGGTTCTAGTCCAGGATACTTCATATAAAAGACCAAATGTAGAAATAATTGATGTAAAAAACTATAGACAAACATATAATATGGTCATTGTATAACATATTGTAGACGTATATACATTACAAAAAAAGATGACATTAACTAATTTAATAAAAATTCTACTTCTACACCTGTTGTATTTAACTTATGTAACAAGCTATTATTATAATCAATTTATGAATCAAAACCAAAATATAAGCAGCTTTAGAAATTTTGAAAATAGTAAACAGGCTAGTTTTGAATACAATATTCCAAACACTTCTTTACGTTTAAAAATAAATGTGACAATTCAGTTGATAGATCAAAGTTTTCCTGAGCTGAACCCCCAATTATTAAAAACAACAACAACAACAACGCAGAGCCCTTGGGGATCTTTTAGACCAACTTACCCCGACCAAAGGACTGAGTCGCATAGTGTGAAAAGAAGTGTATACACCATACTCGAGGCTATTGACGTTTTTAAAAAAGATTTGGTTGAAAAGGAAAAAAGAATTGGAGGTATTCTTGAAAGCCCAGGGGTTTTTTATCGACATTTCAATTTAGTTTACGATAATTGTGAAATTCGAATTAAATGCTCTTATTATAGCAATTATGTGAAGCGTACTCTAAATATCTATTGTTTTGAATTTTCGGAAAACAATACGGAGGAATTACATGAACGAGAAGCATTACATGAGCGCACTTCATACGATATAAGCCCAACAATAATTCATGTTGATCGTTATTATCAAACATTACATATGAAGGTTCAGTAATCAAAGGCATGTCGTCGTCAGCTGTAGTCATATTTAATTTTCTAAAAAACTTTGAACATATTTTGCCTGAAGAGCAGAAGAAAATACTTTTGGATATTCATTCAAAAATTGAGTATAGAGATAAATTAAATAAAATAAAGAATCGTTTCGGTGAACATTATGAAGACTGCGTTTGGTCGAATTCTAATTGCACAGTTGGCCCAGACACTTGCCATTGCTCATACCTAGAGCGTCTGGATAAGGAAGCCTACAACATTTTGGACACTTATACTAAAATTTTTAATCAATTGCAATGTAAACATTGTAAAAAATAAAAAATCCCCTCTGTAAATAATTTCTTTAAATAAAAAGAATTTTTATTTTATTTTTAAATTTTTAAATAATCTTTTTAATAACATTTGTAAATGGAATATATTCATACATTTTATCGTGGATAAGTATACAATAAGCAGCTGTGTTGGCAGGGACGGACTTGTGAAATTTTAATTCAATCCGAATATCGATGGGGCCGCTTTTTATAGATTCATTTTGATGTGTTACATCTAAAACAATTATTGGAGCATTTTCAACAAATTGATCAGGTGATAAAAGTGGTTGGGGAGTGCGTCCATAGTAACTTTGTTGAAATTTTAAATACATGTCATATAATAGAGCATATCGATTTCGTTCAAATTTAATATTAAGATCATCATATGGATATGTAGCGGAGTTAAGGTGAACTTTGACATCTAATAAGTCACAATGTTTAAATTTTTTATCATTTTGAAATCCTAAAAGAATATAGCGAGGTCTTTCATTTTCACCAACCATTTTAACATTCCATAAGATATTCGTGCTTTCCTGTAGAGAGGGGTTATGGTAGACATCCCAACTTCTAAATGAAATGTTTAGCGGTTGTTTACTATTAATTATTTTCAACATAGTTAACCGATACGAGTCTGAAAGTTGAATATGTGGCACTTTCCATGTAATATTTAAAAGTTTTAATGTAAGCTTTTCTGTTTCTATAGTTGTCATCATAACAGCATCATCTTCTTTAGCTCGTATTAAGATTAATTCATGTTTACAATTAACAATAATTTTATCAAAATCTTCAGCAAACCCAAGCAGGTTTTTCAATGGTATACAAAAATTGAAATGTCCAGTTTTTAAGTTAATATTTTTAAAAGGGCACCACCCTGCATTTTTTAGATTTGTACTCTCAAATTCGTTAAGTGATACATAATTTTTCATTTCTGTTGCAATACCCAACTTTCTAGTGCGATCAATTTCTATTCCATTTATTTCATATCGTATCTCCTCGAATAAATAGGCCATACAATTATTTAGCAGCTGCACAGTTTTTGAAATTGTTGCATCACTATTTGATATGAATCCCTCAATGTATAAAATACTCTCACTTGGTAGCACATATAGGTCTTGATTTTGTATGGGGATCCGAATTTCATCATTGTTTTGAAACGATTGTAAGTATGGTATGTAGGTATGATAATCATTTTTTATGATACTATCATCAAAAATGGGCTTGTACAAAACGTTTATTATATCACTCATTTTTCAAATTAAATCCTAGGCTTATTAGAAACTCCTTATTCGATGGGGTTAAATCAATTTTATGTTGAACAGAAGAATTTACCTCTTTAGAGCGTAGATTTTTTGTTTTTGTAACCAATACTTTTGAGGATGATTGGAAACTATTCACAAAATCTGTATGTATTTGCTTTTTATTAAAAATTATCATTTTTTTTTTTTTTTTTTTTTTTTTTTTTTTTTTTTTCCCCCTTTAGATAGGTTTTAAATGTAGTCTTATTGATATGTCTTCTCCACGAAAATTAATCAGGCTACCCGTTTGATCAACAACTTTAAGAACTAGAGTGCTTATTTGACGAGTATTAACCGGTAAATATATAACATTAACAGGTATTTCTGAGATTTTATACCCTGGACTAACTCTAAGAGAAAACTGATGTATTGTATGCGCAGATATTTCATTTATATATGATCCGTAGATGATATTACATTCAACAGATATTGTGTTTATTTTTGTTATATCCACTGGATTGTCAGAGTAATGAACAATCTTTGGCTCCAATATTCTTTTACTGAAACCTAGTAATGGACCAATTGTGTATTTTTTCTCAAAATTCACTTCTTCGTTATTACTCATAATTTCGGTTCGAAATGTATTAGGATTAGCTTTTATATCAATAAACCCTCGATTCAAAGGTTCATACATGTTGCTTATTTTCTCAACTATATCATCCAATTCATATGTTCCAACAGGTATCTCAAAAACATTCGATCCAATGTGAAACAAATTGTTTTCTTTGTCCACATTTGGAATTGTATGATACGAGTCAAAACTAATTAACCCACAAACATAGTCTTGCTTGAGTTCTATGGGAGGGAAATAATTTGCAATCAGTATAGATGAATTACCATTTATTGTTAATGTAATCGACATGTTGATAGGTTATCATTAAATACTTAACTGAAATAATTCTTAAAACACTTTTATATATATATATATATATATATATATGTATATATTTATTTATTTATTTTTATTTTTTTTTTAATTTAAGTCATTATCATTTACCCAGGAATTGTGTTCAGAAGAGAATCCTAACCATTTAACATAAACTCTATTGTTTCGACGTCTCAAAACTTTTTCAACTAAATATACATGAGGGAGTTTAGTTTTCATTAGTTCATATTCATAGAATCCACCCTTAATAGCATTACCTTGATAGTCTTCAAGTATATATGTTGTAGGATTTGTGTTTTTAATTGATTTTATTTTAAAAACTTCTGTTGTCCAATTTGGTGTATACCCCTTTTCAAATACATGTTTATATTTACTTATTCTAACCTCATCATTTATTTTAAATTTTGGTCTATGAAAAACTTTTAAATTGTTGTATGCAGTATTCAATAAATGTTGTTCATTCGAGGAATTTACCTCATTTGGAGTCATTCTGATGGTCCTGTGAATAGTATTATTGTAATCATTGACTAAATTCTTATAGATATCAATCCATTTATAGGTTCCCCGAAAACTAAACTCTTTCCACATCATTCCTTTTAATGTCCTATTAAATCGCTCTATTATAGATGCTTTTAATAATGAAAATGTTGAATAATGATTGATATTTTTTGTTTGTAATAATCTCTTAAAATAAGTATTATAAAATTCCTTTCCATCATCTGTTTGTAGGTTTTTCGGTATTCGGTTACTTGAGTTTAAAATCTTAGTCATTGCATTTGTTACATTTTCTTTGGTTTTATCCTTAACTGCTTCGGCCCATGCTTTTTTAGAAAATGTATCGATTACAGTTAAAAGGTATTGATAATGATTATTACTTTTGGAATACTGAGTCATTACCACCAAGTCAGCTTGCCATAAATCATCGATGCCTTTAATAATAACTCGTCTTCGTTTAAAACTTTTTCTAGCTTGTTTATGTAATTCTTCTACAATAGCTCTTTTGTTATTCATTTTGTTAATCCTTTTATAGTAGGGAACTTTATTTTTACCGCTTCAACGTCTTTTTCAGTTGGGTGTTGTTTCAACACAACGAAACGCATCAAATAATCCTCAATAGTTGATAAATAGTTTTTTATATCACCTAATTCTTCCCCACATGCATCTTTTATTCGTTGGTCTATTAGACCCTCAAGAATTGATATGTCATTTTTAATACTAGTATTCAGGATTACATTTATTTCTTTGATTTGATGTTCTAATTTGGTTTTCATCTTATTTAATGTTTCTAAAAGGAATACTTTTGAAATGGCATCATCGTCTTCTATAGGAGCAGCTAGGTTAATTATTCTTTTCTTGTTTAAATTAAGATTTTTGTTTCGGTCTAGAATTGATTTCGCTTTTGATCCATTACTATGATCAAAAGAGAAATGCCCAAATTTATTTATACTCATATTATTTAATAATATTTGCTTCCCGCAACTCTTCAATAATTGATATAATCTCGTTGTGATGGTTGTTATGGCCGGCACTTGTTGAAGATATAAGCAATCTCAATCTATCCACCAACTCATTAGGGTTATCCCAATATTGATAAATATTTTTGCGACAATCGAATGATTTCAATAAACCTCTACCACTTATGAATGAGTGTGGATTATAATTGAACAATTTCCTAATAATATGTAGATATTTAAAAGATTTTGTTCCCTTAATTTGACTATTTGGGTTATAATTACGTTTGTGAGCGCTTGTATCTAATAAGATCTGACGATAAGTTTTCAAATCACACTTTTTATAATGTTTGGGGTTTTTATAAATTATTTACTCAAACAGACCTGGTGTCATTTTCCATTTATCCTTCCCGATATGTATAATGTCTTTGGAATTAATTTTTAATGGTTTCAATCCAAATCGCAATCGGCCATTTGAATCTCTATTCAGACCATACAATGTATCAAGCATTTTAAGATCTTTAAGCAATTTTATGTTTTGTAATAGTGAATTGGGATGAGTAAGCTTAATCCGTTTAAAGTCTTCATTTAGTTGATTTTTACACTGACGTTTTACAAGTTTATGTCTTTCCCACAGATCAGGATCTTCTTCGATTCTTCTTAAAATATCATTTTCAGTTGGAGAAGTATTATTATTGTACGTTTCAGCTTGACTTTGGTTTTCTACAGCCTTTTTTTGTAATTCTTCATCATTTGCTTTACTGGGAATATATGGTTCTGGTCGTTCACAATTATTCATATAATTTATTTTTTGTCTAACGCTAACAACCTTATTTAATTTTTGGTTTTTATTAAAACATTGGTCATTAATGATATCAATAGCTTTTCGCTTTTCAGGTTTATTATCAATATTTGTTTTAGTTTTCATTACATTGCTTTGTGCAGCTCTTTTTAGTAATTCATTATCATTAGGTTTACTTGGAATATATGATGCTGGCTTTTCAGGGTCATTCATAAAATTTATTTTGCTTCTAATGCTAACAACCTTATCTAATTTTTGTTTTTTATCAAAACATTGGTCATTAATAATATTAATAGGATTTCGCTTCCTAACATTTTGTTTCTGGGAACTATCTGCAGAATTTTCTAATTCTGAGATATTCGAAAAAGTGTTTATTTTATTATTAAGATTATTAGCTTTCTCATAATTTTCAACGGTTGACAATGTATCAACGTCCATCTCTTCACTTTTTTTTACACTATCCGTCTGCCAAATTCCTTCATCATGATCGCCATTATAATTAGTAACATTATATTGATTAGAGTTTTTCAAATTATCAACTAATTCATTTAATGGTTTTGAAATGGGTTTAAATGTATCCTCCAACAAATTAATTCTATCCAATTCTCCCGATTTCATTCTTTTAATTTTTTCCTTTAATACTTTCCTGGTCTTAGCAAGATTTGCTAATACATTCATATGATTATTTAACATGTTCTTTAACGAGTGAGTGAAAAATCTGCTACCTATCAGCTGAATATCTGATAAGAATCTGGTCTGGTATATGGGTTTTATAGAGGTTTTATAATTGTATAAAATTATCAAAACCCTTTCGATATCGACCTTTGTTTATAGGATCGTCTTTACTTATAACAACAAAGTCATATTTATTTCTCCAAGACTCGGTACAAATTTTTAAAAATGTTTTATATAACATATCTCCAATAACATGATCATTATAGATATGCTTAAGATTCATTTCATCTTGCTTGAATACAATAATCATGTTTGCATTATCACGAATTAAGTGTTTAGGAATTCTTGTATAAGTTTGACATAAATAAAAAGAATCAATGTTTTTATGTCGACCCATACAAAAATAATCTCGTATTGTACTTTGTTTTCCACATATTACATCATCGAATATAAAAATTGAGTCCGGTTTGGCTTCAGTGGGCTTAATAACATCAACGTTTTCACTAAATGTATAAAGATTTATTCCTTTTATTGGGTCAATAAGTCTTTTTAGATAGATATATTTTGGCTGATATAATGATTTAGAATAAATGTATATATTTCGGAAATTAAGACCGTTTGGGCTTTCAATCAAACTAAGCATAACATTAGTTTTTCCACAATTTGATGGCCCCACAATCAGCGCTCGTATGGAATTTGGTAAAAGGGGACTATGTCTAGAAATATTTTTAACATTTATATAATTGTCGGCATTATTAACCTTAAGTTGGAGACGTTGTTTAACAACTTTCATTTTGATTACTAGATTTATAGCAATATAAACCATCGCTTTTATAATAAGGTCATCATTTAATTAAAAAAAACTCACCTAATGGGACTTATACATAAAAAGATTGGACAGGGTTTTGTAAATAGTTTGATTAATTCTTTACCTTTTGAACTTCATTTACCCGGGTATCAATTTTGTGGCCCAGGAACAAAACTCCGACAACGGATAGAAAGAGGAGATCAGGGTATAAATCATTTAGATGCAGCTTGCAGAGAACATGATATTGCATATTCCCAAGCGAAAGATATAAATATCAGACACCAAGCTGATAAAGTTTTATCTGAGAAAGCCTGGCAGCGTGTTACATCTAAGGACAGTGATTTCAAAGAGCGAGCAAACGCTTGGTTCGTTACAAATGCAATGAAAGCAAAACTCAAATTGGGAATGGGTATTAAAAATAAAAAAAGAAATACATCTAAATGTAAAAAACGTAAAAAGATGAAAAACTGTAAGGTAACATCTAATAAATCTTTTTTGATGGCAGTTAAAAAAGGTGTCAATATGCTTAACAAAAAGAAGCCGCAGTCATTTAATGAGGCTTATAACATTTCTCAGGATGCTATAAAGTCTAGCTTAAAAAATAAAAAAATTAACATACCGAGAATAATTCCAGTTCCAAAAATTGGTGGAATTTTACCACTACTTCCTATTTTAACGGCGTTAGGTGCACTTGGTGGTATAGCATCTGGTGGATCAGCTATAGCAAAAGTTTTTAATGATATCAGAAATGGAAAGGAGCAATTGGCTGAGGCTAGCCGTCATAATAGATATATGGAATCGATCGCTATGGGGAAGGGCTTATTCCTCAAGCCATATAAAAAGGGATATGGTTTATATTTACGACCCTATCAAAAAAACTAACAAAAAAGCTACCCAAAAGACCATTGACGGATGTAGATTTAATGAAATATTGCAAACATCTTAAAGATTTCAGGGGAATTTTTATGAGAAATTCTTTACCGAATAAACCGAAATCTCAAGAATGTGGAATTCTTAATTTAGATGATGTTGATGGTCCTGGCACTCATTGGGTAGCATACTATAAAAACAAAAATTATAAAGAATATTTTGATAGTTTTGGAAATTTACAGCCACCGATAGAACTAATTAATTACCTGAAGCCACCAATACATTACAATTATGAGCAGAAACAAAAATATAACACTGTAATATGTGGTCAATTATGTTTAAAATTTTTATTCAATAAAAAATAAATAACATAAAATATAAATTGTTTTTTTTTTTTTTTTTTTTTTTTTTTTTTTATTACAACAATAAAGCACTCCTATAGTGTTTCGAAATGTCCATAAGCATAAGTATTAATATGATTTTCTCGTACAATTCGCTTATCATCTATATTAATTAGAGCTACTTTATAAATATTTTGAGTATAAACCGTATGTAATTTAGATCTAAATATATACATTGATTCATTATACAATTTATTTTCCAACAGACATTTTCTAAAATCACTTAAACTCAATGTAGAAGTTACACTATTTTTTATTCCTTTAATTTTCTTAATTTCATTTATATCGTTATCAATTCTAAATGAATACATTTTCGCTCTTAAACCAATAAATTCTTTTATTAACTTTCCATTACATTCATCCTTCATCATACCTAGAACCTTCTTATTCAACTGAGGAAAGTTAAAAATATTGTCTATTGGATATGAAGAGGTATCGAAAAACTTTGAAATGTCAACGCGAATATCATTAAAAAAGTCGTCAGTTTGAATATCATATATGAATGAATCAGTATCCATATAATTCAAATCAATATTATTTTTATATTTCTCTTTGATATAATCATAATGGAAACTATACATTTTAAATTTAGAAAGTTCTAAAACGGAAAAACCAATATATATCGGTTTATTGTATAGAATGGACACTTGTTTCATTTGAATAGCCATTAAATTATCAGAAAATTTGCTTAGACTATGGAAATTTGGTTTTGCTATTAAGGCTCTAGCACCTAATTTTTTCCTACCTCTTCCCCCAAGATTAGTATTTTCCCAATCTTGTACTAATTTAACATTTACTCTTTTATCTACATTTTCCATAGTTTTTCCATACACCGCATTATTTAATAATTTAAAGAAATTTTCTTCAAACTTATTTGCTGCTAATGTTCTATGATAATTATTTAAATCAATATATTTTTTTAACCAATCCGATTGATTAAATTGTAGAATTCTATGAATTTTCTTTAATACAAGTCCATGTTTAATACATTGTTGTAAATTTTTATAATGAATAATATATTTTATTTTGTTTCCTAAATCACCAATCAACTTTGAGATTTTCATTGAATCAACTTTTTTATTTTCAAAACAAAATGGTAAGTCATTATGAATATTGTGAGTGGTTATGGGATAATCTAAATCTACTTCTAATATGTATCCAACTAAAGAATCTTCTGGTATACTAAAAACGTTAAACTCCTCCACGTTTTCAACCCATTCAAAATTATTATGAGGAAGATATTGTGACATAGCATAACCATATAAATTATTGACATCTAAATAAATTATATAATTTGAAGGCTTAGTCGCATCGTAATCACTTAAATATTTATTGTTAGCAACTGAACGCCGTTTACAACATTGAACAATACCTCCCCTAATCCCTGACAAAATAAAATTATGCATGTTTTCATCAGTCAACAATTCTAATTCTATTCTAGTTATTTTGAGCATTGCGTCCCAAGATAATCCTGGAGATGTATAATATTGACATGGGTCTAATCTATATATTCCTTTACATAATTTTCTAAAATTTTCAAAAATGTCACTGAGGAGAAGCACATCTACTTTTAAATATAGTAATAAATAATCTAATAAATTGGAACAATTAAATGTTGCCCAAACATTTTGTGCATGCTGATAATCATCAATACTACATGATTCATTTGATAATTTATTAAAGAAATGTGAACGAGCTGGTAATTGTGTTTCATTGAGACGTTCTTCAGAATCTAGGTAGTCATATGGGAAAATACCTTTACGTTTCATCAAGATAAAGTGATAATCGTTAGGGAAAAAAGCCTTTGTTGTTTCTAAATCATTATTGTTTAAATTCTTTGCTAAACTGTCTAAACTAGAAGGCATGAATCGAAATGAATCTAAAAAACGAAGTTCAATTGTATCTTTATCATTAACATATATTCTCTTTGATATCGAAATATATAATTCTTTGTTTAAGGGAATAATATTTATATTCCCCTTAACAGATGACAACTCTTTAATGAATAGATGACAATCATATTTCGATAAATTATGAAAAAATATTGGAATAAAATTTACTATCTGATACTCTAAATTACATTTTTTATGTGCCGGACCTCTATATTCACCTGTTAAATGAGAATGGTCTGCTACCCTATCATTTAATAAAAGTTCCATTCCACAAATATGACAAACTATATCCTCTTTTTGATGACTAAGTTGGTTGGCAGTTAATGGATGCATTCTTACTGTTTTACTCAAATAACGGTGGTAAATATCTAAAACATCATCGAAAATACTTTTAAAAAAATGTTTTGGAGCATCAAAACCGCTATATATTTTAAAACGATTCAGTTGATTATTATATGAACACTTAATAAAATAACAATAGGCATAAGGAATATGTTCTTGTACACATTGAGTCTTAGTAGAAGTTTGAATATCTATTGGTTTTAGAATACATTCGAAATCTGCATATATAGTAAATGGTACATCTAATTGTTTTTTGAAATTTTTAAATTTTAATATTCTTTTTTCAGGCTCAGGCATACGTGTTACAATTTTTCTACAATGCATTTTATGAATAAATAATTTTTCTTCCTCATAAAAATGTATTAGACATGTATTACAAATATATAATCTTTTCTTAACTCTTGTAACTTGTGATCCAAGTAATCTACTTAAATATTTTATCCAAACATAATGACTTTCATTGAAATCATCACTGTATAAAGAAATAAGATTAACGTGATGCGTTTTTTCTTCTTTTGTTAAATAAAAGGGACCTATTATCAAATTGTCCTCTATACCAAACACATTTACACTAATATCTGGATTATTTGATTCAAATATTTTAATATCTTTTATTTGTAATGGGAAATTTAAATTTTCAAAATTTACTACTTTTTCATTATTTAAAGTTATAATGGAATCTTCGATATTTTTAATGTTATATGAAGAACACCTTTCTCTGTGTTTTGAGGGTTGATAAAGAGATGAAATTATGGCCCACTTAAAGCAATATATATCATTGTTAACAATATTAACACATGCTTTTTTATCTGCAATTATTTTTGGTAGTGGTATATATAACGAGCCTCTAATTGGTTGATATTTATTTATGTTTACTTCTAGATGAATAATTTCACTTAGACTCCAACCACTATCTCGCTCTTGAAATGTATTCATTTTTTCAATCAATTTACTAAACTTTTCTTTAATTATATCAACAACATTGTTGTTCTCCATAAATGCTTCAGTCATTAATGTTTGATGTGACATTATAGCAAATTCTTCAATATTTTCTTTTATTTGAATATATTTACAAAATAATTCAAAGTTAAATTTGATGTTTTCATGCTTTTCTAAAGATTTCAGTAAAAGTTCAGATAATTTATCTTCATGTTTTTCGAAAAAATTTTCAATAACTAAATCATTTGGTTGATCGTTTTCCAAAACGTATGTTTCAATACGATTATTAAACATAGCATTAATACATTTAACATTACTTTTCACACTATACATACAATTTTTTTTATGCATGTTTGTTCTCACGTGTGATGCCCATACATTTTCTTTCAATTGAATTTTACATTGCTCACAAAAAATTATTTTTTTTGAAACTTGATGTTTCATTGTAATATGCTTGTCTAAACTCCTCTTCCGAGTATATATCTTTTCACAAAAACTACACGGATACATTTTTTTTTTTTTTTTTTTTTTTTTTTTTTTTGAAAAGCATTCAAAAAAAAGTTTATGCTGTATGAAATTTAAATAACGGAGAAGTAAATTTTTCACCAGGCTTAATCAATTCAATATAAAATGAATTATTATTTATTGTTTCAATAGTTGAATCTTCTAAGGAGTTGTAGGATTTCGGAAGAAAAAGAACACTATCATCTAGTTCTATCATTACCGTCTCCCCAAACTTTGTCTTCACCCGTTTGGCTTTTAATATTCTTAATTTTTTATTAATTGAAACATCAATCGCCTTCAATATTGGTTTTTGTTCATTTTTTTTCTTCGAAACAGCTTTTAAATCCTTAAGAGCTTGCTGCATAATGTGAAAATATTATAGTTTATTTCCGTTAATTAGAAGTGTTGGTGGTTAAACAATGTTAAAAATTCTTATAAAATAATTTTATTATCCTTTGAAATATAAATGAGTTGAAACAATAGCCGCTTCAAATAATTTACTGTATGATTTCACTGAAAAGATGTCTAATTTATAGGCATTGGGACAAGTAGCCTTATCTTTCTAAATGTGCATACATATATGTATGTATATATATATATATATAGATATATATATACATACATACATATGTACATACTTATATGTACATATATGTCTATCGGTATGTATTTTGCGGAAATTGTGGTTTCGCAAACCACCAGTTACGTACTACTAGTAGGGGTTTTATAATTTCTAATTTAGTATGAAGTAAAGAGTAGAGAGAAAAGGAAAAACAAAAAAAAAAAAAAAAAAAAAAAAATGTCTTTCCCGAATTATTTAGAAAAGTTTTTAAGAAAATATACCGATTTAATTGATAACGAACATCAAATATTTTTTTATTCTATAATAAATGAATTGCGATCATGTTTATCCGATCCATTCATATATTCATCAAATGGGTTACATAAGAAAGATTGTCATTTTGCTGATAATTCATACAAGGAAATAGTAGATATATGTAATTGTATTTCGCTTTATTCACGATATAAAACAATGAAAAAAATTTATAATTTATATGCAGCCATGTTTAACGAACCTAGGTGGTTGTAATCTGTGTGATAAAGAAACCACAAATTTATGACAATGGTTAACGTATATAATATAACACAAAAAAAAACAATTTCGATAAACGGTTGAAGAAGCTATAAATATAAATTTTATTGTGAAATAAACTAATTGTAATATTATATTTATGGTGGGCACATTAACGTAGAGCAATGGATTCTACAGCCTTTGACAGCGAACAACAAATGTTTAATTTTGTGTTCGATCAAGAGGAATTCGAAAAGGTGTTAAAAAGTTTTGATGAAGAAGAATTTAATAAGCAGCTTCAAAAACTAGAAGAGCCCGCCCAATCCCTACAAGATTCAACTGAAGTGAAGACATATGTAGCAAATAAGCGTAAGAGACAACGACCTGTAAAGATAAAATCAGCTGAAGGATCAACACAAAAAGCCACCCCACTAAAAGCTAACACCAAAAATGTAAATAATTGTATTGATCTTTGTGAATCAACACTAGCAACTGTTCCTATAAATGGGATTATAGACACTAAAGGGTTATTAAATGTTGGAAAAATTAATTTAAATGATAAGGCGAAAGAAGATCCCTCATTTGAAGTTAATTTTAAAAATGATAGAGATATTCAAAAATTAAAATTTTTAATACAACAGTGGTTTGATGATGAAATTATAGCGGATGATATCGATTTGGAATGCTCTCGAACTTCACCAAAAAAGCATAATATTAGCTGTGATGTTGAATGGATCTATGAAGATAAACTTCTTAATGAACTTTTAGGAATTGTATATAAATATAAAGGTATTGGTGGTTTTGCACGTATTAATCACTTGAAAAAAAGTTTATATGCATTTATTAAATTTAGTTGTAACAAATGGTTTATTTATAAATGTACAAATGTTTTAAATTTGAAATAATACAGTTTATTTGAATATAAAAGAAATAAAAATAATTAAAACAATACTGTTTCTTTTATTATTGTAAATACATCAAAATTTACTGCAACAAGAAATTGTGTGCAGTATGTAGCGCAATGTTCATCTAACTTAAAGCCAAGAACATTGACTTCAAACTCCCCATATGTTCTCTCCTTTTCATATTTTCTAGGGGTTCCATTAAGTTTAAAACGAAAATAGTATTCCCTCTGTTTGTTATATAGTTGTCGAATGAAACTTTCACAAAATGCTTGTAACTTAAACACCCAAATATTACTCCTCCAGTTTCCCCTGATGATATTCCTTCGCGCTTGTTCACTTAGTTCAAAACAAAAAGAGAAAACTCCAATTCCTTTGGTAATATCACAATCCACATCAAGTAAAATATCTTCATCATAATCGTTAAGAAAATCATATAGTAAACCAGGCATTTTAATTATGCAAAAAATTAATTTCACTGATGAACTTTTGAGAATTGTGTTAGAAAAAATTAACACTGAAATATATTTTTAATGGATCATGGCTTTTTATACATTCGTATTTTAATTAAAAATATAGACAAATTTATCAACATTCATATTTCTGTGGTTTCGTAAAATTCTCACTTGTCTATAAAATTCTCACATGACTTCTATCTAAAAACCACAAAATAAACATACAGCTTTTTATACATTCATATTTTAAATAAAAATATAGACAAATTTATCAACATTCATATTTATGTACTTGTCTATAAAATTCTCACATGACTTCTATCTAAAAACCACAAAATAAACATACAAACAAACAGCAAAACTAACAAAATTATCAAGCACACACACACACACACACACACACACACACACACACACACACGCACACGAAAAAAAATAAAGACACACGCACACACGCACACACGCACACACCGAACGAAAAAAAAGACACCTGGTCACATTAAATTCACACGCCTAAAAACCGCAAAAGAAACATACACACACTTGCGGTCACACTAAATTCTCACGCATATATGTATGTATGACAGTATGTATATACTTTTCCTTTCACCAAATTTCCTTTCACCAAATGGGGTAGAACCCGTATATTACTACTACTGCGAGCCAGAAGTAAATCTTTTGAGTAGTAGTAGAAATTAATAAAAGTAGTCGTGGTAATTAGAACTAGCATTATTAAAAATAATGGTAGAAATTATTACTACCGTTAGGGAAAATAGAATTTAATAGAAATTAGTCAAAAATAGGCGTAGAAATTAGTAAAAAATAGTGGTAGAAATTAGTAAAAAAAGTACTAAAAATAGTGGAAGAAATTTGTAAAAATGGTAGTGGAAATTAGTAGTAGCATTAGTAAAAGTTTTAGTAGAAATTAGTAAAAATGGGGATAGTAATTAGTAGTAGCATTAGTAAAAATAGTGGGAGAAATAATTAAAAGTAGTAGTAGAACTGAGTAAAAATAGTTGTAGAAAGCAGTAAAAATAGTGACAGTAATTTGTAGTAGCATTAGAAAAAATAGTGGTAGAACTGAGCAAAAATAGTTGTAGGAATTAGTATTAGATTCTGACGCGACTTTCGTTTCGCGATGTAAAAAATCACTGTCGCTAGAGAAGTTTTACTTCAAAAAACTATTTTATATGTGAACAACGTTGCCAGGCTTTTACAGTTCTAGCTCGTCATTTAAGGTAGCATATAAAATTATATAGGTTTTTTTGCCGGCTTAGATCAAAAGTTTTAGGTTTCCGATTTGAAAAATTCCACTTTACTGGCAGCCAATTTCGAAGCACTCGAAATGGAGAAGTTCTTACAATTTTTTTTCTAGTATAATTAAAAAGAAATCCATTATATTTCGCACTAAAAAAACTTGGCAGACAGTTAGTTGAGCGCATGCCAAAAATGGATACCAGAAAATAGAAAATGCGGCTTATTTTACAGTTTTCTTCGATAAGGCGAAAACGTTAGCCAGGGGCTGAAAATATGAATACTGTTTATGGTCTTAGTACTGTAATGGTAAATCACGCGGAATTTCGGTTTCGTCAATTCCGTTCCGGTAATTTTGATATCAAAGATGCACCACGCTGTGGAAGACCAATTGTCGAATATATCAATACAATAGTGGAAATCGTCGAGTCCGACCTTTATGTAAACCGTCTGGAACCGTTTAAATAAGGCTTGCTAGAAAAAGAAGCTCGATGTAAGGCTGCCACATGAATTAACGTAAAATACAATCAAAAGGACCGAATTTCAAAATCGATCCATTTCTGAAGCGGATAGTTACTGGTGATGAAAAGTGGGTCACTTGCGACAATGTCAAGCGAAACCGATTGTGGTCGAATCCCGGTCAGCCGACGCAAACGGTATTTGGTGGGATTGGCAGGATATCATCTACTCTGAACTACTTCCCTACGAGCAAATTCTTAATTCGGACCTGCATTGACAATAATTGGATCGTGTAATCGAAGAAATCACCCAGAAGCGACCAACTTTGGTCAAAAGGAGAGGAATTGCGTTCCATCAGAACAACGCCAGGTCACACACATCGATAGTTACTCGTCAGGAGCTCCGGAAGCTGGGTTTTGAGATTCTTATGCATCCACCTTATAGTTCGGCCTGAGATCAATTGATTTCTTCTTGCTACTGTCTATGGCCAATGATTTTGCTGGTGAAAAATTCGCCCCAGAGGAAGCTTGTGAAAATCGACTGCGCCAGTTTTTGTCAATAGGTTCAGGGGCTCTATGAGAATGCCATTATAAACTAACCTTCAAAATCGCCACAACTTATCGAACAAAACCATGCATATTTCACCTAAATCGAATTCTTCTAACTATGCTAAACATAACCTTCAATTTAATGCAAAATAATGGATTTAGTTTTACTCAACCTAATTTTGTTCCTAAAGCAATAAAAAGCTAAAAGTAGCTAGCTGATTTTCAAAAGAAAACTTTGAAAATGCTAGCAACTAAATAGGAATTTATCTACAATAGCTAAATCTAGTTGGAAACTTGCGAAAATGGCAACACTGTTTATAGCGCATACTTGCTTGCTGTATATGGGTGTGTGTGTGTGAATTTTAGTGATGGCGCAAAGTTTGTGGCAAGTCTTGTCATCAACGTGGCTGAAGATTTGTTGCAAACTTCTATTTAGCCACTTCAATACTTCAACTTTATATTAGCTTAGCTAGCGAGTTGCTGCTTGTTTCTGGCTGTTTCTTGTTGTTGCTAATATTCTTCCCATTTCTTAGTGTCATGTCATAGCCTTAGTGGTTTTCATTTCATAATTAAGTTGTAATAAATGAAATTCTTGGTGTCTTCGTTTCTTATTTTTTGTTTTTGCATTATACAGTTGCTGTAGTTTTTTTTTGTAGCCGCTTGCCTTAGTGTTGTCATTATTTATAGTTTTTGCTGCTGCAACTGGTATATGGTTTTTAATTAGCGTTGCAAAACTTTGTTGCCACTTTAACTAAATACATAGCCACACGCAAACATTGGCATGCACACACATCCGCACGCAGACACAGACACACACACGCGCGCGCTAGTTAACGTTTGTACAGCCAGTTACAAATACGTGGCATAACTTACACTTACAAATGCGCGCACAAATATTGAAACGCTTACAAATTTACACTTGTAGCATGTGTCAAGTTGTTGCTGCGTGTTGCTCTGTATTTTGCTCCAGTTGTGGCTGTGGCAAAAATGAGGCAGCGATAGTTTTAGTTAGGTTTGAAGTTGTTGCCATTTTTTTTCCTTGTGGTGTTGCTGCGCCACTTCAAATGGGGGTGGGTGGGAGTTAGGTGGTTGGTCAGCGCTCTGTGGGTGCTCCGCTTGCTGCTTACCACTTGTTCTTTGGCTCCAACCCCCTCCCCTTCACCACACTACAATTCACTGTGCCTCATACTGCCCAGTTGCAGCAGCCATTTAACTACTAACTGCCACCTTTGCCGTGTAGCTGCTTCAGCGCCTTTGCGCTTGTGGCAACTTTTTGCCATTACCACTGTACAACGCATTTGTTTTTTATGTAGTATGTATGCGCGTGTGCTTGTGTCATGCCCATAGCCAACAGTGTGCAACAAGTTTTATGCTTTACATACCACAAGTGTGCTTTGCATAATTTTTATTGTGTAAACACGATTTTGTTGTCATTACTTGTGCAACAGTGGCTATTGCCATTTCTGTCGCCACATGCCTGCCTCTGCCCACTTTCCTTTTCCACTCATTCCCTTGCGCTCCCACATTAGTTGCCAACACTTAGCTATAGTGTTCTTTTGCCATTGTGCAAATAAGAGTTGTGGATATGAATGTGGTTGGTGGAGTGGACGTGCTAGTGGTCAGACCACTGCCTCAATAACAATGTGGTTTCTTTGTTCTGTCAATGTAAATATATATAAAATGTTTATACAAATATTTACCATATTCAAATGATCTATGTGAACAAATATGTGTCCAGGAATTTAAGTGATTTTGTGGTCAGTTGTGGTCAGTTGCGGTCATAAAAATAAACTTGGCCTTTAAGGGATGCAGGAATAGTTATTTTTATAAATATGGTTAAATATGAAACTCTTACCAGAAAAATGAAAAGCATATATTAAGGACTAGAAGATGAACTGGTGAAATTCGTCTCAACTACAATTTATTTAAATATAAATTTTTGAGGCCAATCAGCCCTGCATGAAAAACACATCCGGTCAAA
Source organism: Anomoia purmunda (assembly GCA_951828415.1). Lineage (NCBI taxonomy): Eukaryota > Metazoa > Arthropoda > Insecta > Diptera > Tephritidae > Anomoia > Anomoia purmunda. Next base: position 130,143,676 of record OX639993.1, on the reverse strand, counting down.
GTTTTTATTGGACACTCTACTGAGTATTCATCACTTTCTTACCATAAAAGAATATCTGGTGAATCAGCTTTACATCATCTTGTAACAAAAATCGAAGAGGAGGTGGAAGCAGATGAGTACACAATGAGAGTTTCTGTTGATATTGAGAGAGCTTTTCACAAAGCTACCTTTGATTTTATCTAAATAGTCAGCGGGTAGAAGACAAGAGGTGGAAGAAGCAATTACGAGGTGGCTCCATATCATGTCACTTAGAATATTGCTGTAGGGGAGAAAGATAGTTTTTGTACCATGACAGAGGATAGGAGAGAATGCCTATATGGTAATGTACTCTCACCTTTCTTGTGGTGCTTGGTAGGCGGCAGAAAAATCTCTCCGGAAGGTCTGTGGAAACATACAGAGAACCCTTGATAAAATTGTTGAATGAGGCTCTACGCAGGGACTGGTATTGTTTATGAAGAAAAGAAAATTGAAAGGTCTCAGCCTTCGGTGTGTAGATTCTCCGAGAAAGTGAAATATCTGGGCGTAACCCTTGATAAAAAATTACAAAAGGGTGAAACGAGCATTGAAAGTTTTTGGCAGAGTCGGACAACTTTATATAAGACTTGCGGTCTGAGTTCAGCTGAAGTACTTTGGCTATATAGAGGCCCAGTTGGAGTAATCATCACATATTCTGCCGTAGTTTAGTGACGTAGAACCATGCTTAAATGCACGGTGCGTTAACAAGCTCCAGCATAGCGTGTGTATAGGCATTACGGGCGCCATGAGAATGAAGTCAGATGTGGCTCTGAATGCCCTGCTGGACTTGCTACCCTTGGATTTAACAATCTTGCTAGCACCTTCTCAAAAATTGTTCAAGAAACTTAGTTGAGGCTGAACTCTGTTGACAAATAGAATACTTAAGTTTGAACTTATGCGACTCAGTGTAATGAACTGGCTGACGAGTTGCAGGCCATTGGCGGACCTATTTCTCTGTATATGTTCAGCTCTTACTTGGCTGGGATGGATGATTGTCGACGAGAAACGAAGGCCCATTCCCATTTTTTTCGTATCCTTTTCCACTATTCCTTATTCCTTTTCCAGGCCGTATGTGCCAGTTCCCAGTGCTTTAGTGCTTGGAAGCTCAATTTTGGATTACAGGTCTACCTCAATTCCATTCAATAACTTTTGATGGCAAGAATAAATTTCAATTAACCTTCCAAATCCAATGCAATACTTAATGAAATTAGCCTGTTATCCAAATGACTTAAAGTCCTTTGTTTACGTAAAAGTTATATACAATTATTCAATCTAAAGCTTTTTGATAAATATCGGCTTCATTGATTCCCGGAGCGTAAATATACAAAGATGATGGTTTTCCTACACGGGAACATGCGACCTATACACTCCCTCCTAAAATGATTGATTCCACCCATGTTTTTATTACAAGATCATTTGAAATTTGATCCGTATGCTTAGGCTTGAGCCAAACGGCTGTCCAGGAAAGTGTATGAGTCTGATGGGCAGTCGCTTGGTCTCAGATTTCTCATAACATTTTAAAATCACTTTATACTTATTCCAAATCATCACTTTACCACAAAAATTCTTTTTGCCATAATATTTTTCTCGGTAGCCTTAATCAAGTGTATCAGTGGCAAAGTAGGGTTTTTTATTTGATTAAGTTTTGTTTTTGATTGACATTTCATTTCCAGTGGCAAGAATTTTCGTCCAATTCCATCAGCGACCATTTGGTGCTAATCAGATTCTAATATTAATCACTAAAAGTCAAATTAGTTCTGGTTTGGCGAAATTGGACAAGAGTTTCCTTTAGAGGAATGTGATGCAACTTCTTTTGCCAAAAGTACAGGGCAATGCATCATCGGAATACGTGCAATAAAAATATCGGCCGCCGTAGAATGTGCGAGTTATATTCGATGTGCCCTGGATTCGAATCCCGTCTGGGGCAAGTAACATAAGATACTTCCTGTTGCGTGTTCATACGCCAATTTTAGGAAAAAATAAAAGTCGGGAAATTCTTAACAGGGGGCGCACATTTAAATTTTAATTTCGATTCAATTACATTTCAACATGTGGCGATAAATTTTATATTGCTAAATGACTACTGGATAGATTTGGATAAGACTCGGCATATCGGCAGTTCGTTGGCATATCAGCGGTTTTTAAACGGAGTTGCCACCTTTTTAAAGGGTTAATTCAATGAAAAATCAAATATTGCACGATACGTATCAAATACGAAAGCTTTATTATGAAAATATTTTGAAAGAAGGTTGCCTCCTGCTTAAACCTAAACTAAGTGAAATTAATGAGTTAAATGAAAATTTATAATATGGGTGTCAAACTAAAATGTCCAGGAAAGCGTAATCTTAAAAATATGTTTGTCGAAGGCTCCCACCCTTTTAAAAACTTATTTAAAATTAAAAGAAGTCAAATCAAATATTGCGATATGAGTCTCAAACGAAGAACGGTATGGGCTTCAAAGGCAGTAAGCTTAAAAACTTGACTAAAATTTATATTTTTTTAATTTAATGAAAGTATGAAAAAAAATTAAATAGTTATGCATTTTTTTTTTCGAATATTGTAGTATTTTTAAACTACTTTTGCTTCACTGACAACTAATTTACATTTCATACAACGAACTGATTTATTTAACATGGCGACGCCATAGGAAGCAGTCAATTACTTTATTTTGCATATGGTTTCAATTACTTTATTTGTAAATTAAATTCGAAGCTTAAAAATGTATTCACTTCAAATTAGCACCTCAAACGATGATATAAAAGCGAAAGTGGCTCGCGCCGCATTTGTATTAAATTAGTTTAAAATTAGTTGACAAAATATTAGTTTTTAAAATTTTTTTTTTCCTTCAACTGGCTATACAGAATTTTAAATAACATGTAGGTTACTTAAGGTATAGCTTTTTAATACCAGACGTGGATAACACTGCGGAACAAAATTTTGCGGCCGGAGATTTTTAAATCGATTTAGGGTAATTTGGGGGCGCTGATTACGAAAATAATATCAGTTTTGTCGAATTGGCTCCAGTTTTTCAGATAAAGACTTTTAAATATTTCACGAAAAAACTTAATTAAAAATACCAATATGGATTTAAACTATATTTTTATTGCGCGCCTGTATAAAAATAATACAAAAATAAAAAAAATATATTCTTTTCATTAATTAATTTAAAAAAAATTACAAAAAACTTTTTGTGTAGGACCTCCTATGATGTCGTTGCTCAGGAGAATCCCGTATTAAGTTCCAGCAGTAGTCTACCATTATGTGGTCGTCCCATCGACCTTGGTATCTTTTTTCCATTATTTTTATGTCCTGGTGGAACCGTTCACCTTGTTCCTCACTGTAATCGCCTAGGTTGTCCGGGAATTTGTCCAAATGACTATGTAAATAATAATTTAATGCTCATTTTAGCTCCTAGTTTGCGAAAATTGAGAAGCATATCAGCAACTAGTTTTGTATAGTCTGGTGATTTATGATTTCCCAAAAAATTTTTGACTACATTAACAAAGCTTAGCCAGGCTTCAGATTCAAATTGTGACATATGGTTTAAGAATTCAGTGTCTTTTAGAAGGGTACGAATTTGAGGACCCTCGAAGACTCCTGCTTTTTATTTTTCCATACTAAGGACTGGACATTTTTTGCACACATATTCGAAACAGTCACCTGTCTTATCAAGGGCTTTGATGAACTGTTTCATTAGCCCAAGCTTGATGTGAAGTGGTGGAATAATGATTTTTTCTCGGCTTATCAGTTGGTCATGAACCACATTTGCTGTTCTCACCTCCATATTTTCTCTCCCCGGCCAGTCCTTTCTAATCCAATGTTCATTTCTTGCACGACTGTCCCATTGCACTTGTACAAGCGGTAAATTGTCGAATTGCATTTACAAGTCACGCGGTCGACAACGTGCAGCGGCTGGCAGGGACTGTTAGAGTTTTCAGGTATTTAGGCGAAGTCGTCGAATTAATGTTTAGTTGTATTAACTGACCCGACTTAACCGGCTGCCCTTGCTCTCTTGCAGGAAAAATAAAATATTTAAACCAACGAACTACTAGTTTTAATAATTTATAAAACAAAACTTATTGAGGAATAATTAAATTAATACAACTGGAACTGGGTCATATAATTTTTTTTCATAAATTTCTTAAGGAAAAAACACAGTTCGTAAGCCTGCTAATAATGTTAATAAAAACTATTAACAAAATCATGACCGCAGGTTTTTTTAAATTTTTGATTACCTTGTGAATTTCTAGGGGTTAATTGGGGTTTTCAAAGCTCGAATGGCAGACCGGCTTATTTATTAGATACTATAAAATAAACGCTATTAAATATTCTAGAAAAATTAAAATAGATGTGTATATACATATAAGCACTAGAATGGAAAATATTTCTATTTTTTATATCTGAAAAAATCGCTCCAAGTCCGAAAAATAAAAAAAGAACAATCGGTTGTGTGAAAATTTAAAATCACTTTTTTTTTATTAATTTTTTTTTTATATATTTGTAATATTCTGATAACAAACCAATTGCTATGGATGACATCCTTTTTTATGCTTACTCAAATGATTTCGACTTGAGGTAGCCATACTAAGTTTAAATTTAATTTACTTCTAATGTTCAATTATTTATTTTAATTAGCCCGCGGAGTACATAAACTGAAGGAATTCAATCCACGTTACCTTTATCTTTTAGGTCCCCAAAATAGAGTTTGCCCAAAAATCTCATTCTAGCTTGCAAAAAGCTGGACAAGTTTAGAGGCTTTGTTCCAATTCGGACACAGCCGCTTGCCTGAAAACCTCCGTTTGATTTATTTTAATTATAATAAAAGATCTTGTGACATTGAAAGAGGGCCACATACTCTCCCATACCATGCACGATTGTAAGTTCTAGTAGTTTTAATTGTTATTAGAATTAAAAATTTTATTTTTATATGAACATTTTTTTATTTTTTTGTAATGAGAATCTATTAGATTAAATTCCACTCTACTGCCCATTTTGTAGCTATCCATGATATCAGTTACTCCAATCTTTCTTTCCAAAGGTCTAGTTCCCTTAACCTTAAGGAATTCTGAGAAGCAGACTACTTGTTATAAAGATCTATCGGAGGATATTACAATTCACGTTCGAGGCCTCCGTTGGACATGACCTGATTGCTCCAGTGATCGCAACGCAGGGCGACCCATGTACTCTGATTATTTTTCGTTACATGTTACAGGTTATGATAAGTAACCCACTCTCCATTATACCAATGGCGTGCACAATTTTTGCAATTTCCATTTAAAATTTTGAATTCGAATAATCTAAACTGACGAAGATTCGCTAAGAATTATCATGCTGAAATAAATAATGAATGTCTTCTGACGGAAATTTATCTGAATCTGACACGTAAATCGAAAAAAAATAAAAAAGAAGAAATCCTTAATAATTAAAATAGAAGCGAACAGAGAATTTCGAAGAAATCGTAGGCTATAACTAAAATAACTAAGAAGGCTCAAGTGTTATCAGTTACCCATTTCAAATTGGTGGAAAATGAAAGGAATAATCTTATCTATATAAAGGAAAGTTTGGTATACAATGTTACTTTGATGCGGATGGCCAGTTGGTTCAGAAGAGTTTTGTGATTATACGCAAGCCGATATATGCGTCCAAGCTGTTAGTGTCCGACATAATATGCACTCTGGTCCGATTTGTCCTTCTGTGGAAACCTCCGCTTGCAAGATTGCCAGGCTTTCCTAAAACTTTCGTCCGAATATTCCAGCCCCTGTACTCCAATCGGAAACTATATATTTATAAGCCTTCGGAAGATTATCAGAATTTTTCACTACTTTGGGTATGAATACCACTTCAACCTCAGCCTATGTTACTTGAATTTGAGACAGCGCAGAAGACAGGGGTAAATGGCACCCAGAACTGTAGATTTATATGCAGTAAACGATGACAGAGCCCACGACAGCTTTTTTCTTACTGACATTCCTTCCCGCTGGGCCCCGGTCTTTGGGAATATATATCGGAAAGCGGGTTTCTAAGAGAAGCCTACTTATTTCTGCCAGAGATTCAGCGTAGGTGCCGTTTGGCTTCTTGAGAGTACATAAGCTGTGAGGAAATGTTACCGCAATGCGAATACGCACCTTCTCAAACTCTTAATTTATGAGGCCCCCCAGACCGTGGAACTACCTCAGTCGGGATGAACTTTTTAGCAGACGTACTATCCTCTTCTGGTTGTAATGATAGAAGAGCTTCCGCATCATCCAACGATATTGTGCCATCTAAGAATTTTGATCTAGAGTACTGGTTGACTATTGCGATGTTCAAATTCACCTGATTGCTATCTGGGCTGTTTGAACCGAAGCTCATTTCTTCCACTACATGATCAATTGTAGGAGAAGTACATTGGCCATTTGGATTTGAATCCATTTCGTCCGCAACAATCACCACTTAGTCGGCGAGCTCATTGGACATCAAGTGCTACTGTGAGTCCGCCCACTGCATTCCAACTCTGGCAGTTGCATTTTTGCTATTAGTTTTTTCCATAAAAAATCCCACGAGGAAAGGGGGAAAGAAAGAGGTCAGCTGAGGCAGAACTTCTAAATGGCTGAATAAAAACAGACGATGCCACGTGACTGGAGTACACCGTTAGGAGACACGCTCATCTACTGCTATTCAATCTCCGACACGGTATGATTCACACTTCTCTCAAGATCCACCATATTTAGTAAAATCAGGGCACCTCCTGCAGGACGTAAGTTCTTCGCCACGGATGGCCAGTCTTGAGCATGAAAATATCGCCAAGAACCTTAACACCCAGCTACTCATCTTTCTCTGGGTGTTCTTTATGTCGGCATTAATTAAATTAAATTTAAATTTAATTTCATTATAATTTATTAGATTTAAGTAAAGTTAACTTAATTTGATTTAATTTTTAATTTGATCTCATTTCATTTGACAAAACGGTTGCTTGAAACAGTCTAAAGCAACCGATATAGGTATACTCGTACCAAAATGTTCAGAAGGAACCGAGAAATCTATTAACCCATGCCTATCTATCAGTCCGTTCGTTCGGGCGACCGATAACTCGAATAAATATTAAGATATCTCCACGAAATAAATTTATATGAATATTGCCCTTGACCCATAGCAGTGTGAAAATTGGTAGTATTGAAAAACAGCGAAATTGGATAATGACCAGACCCACATAACGGTATATAAAAAAAATCGATATTTCATTAACTGCTTAAATTTGAGAAGAGAATATGTGGGTTGTTATTTATTTTTTATGAATATGGGTGGGGTTGAACTTTACCGAATTTGATGCACACTTTTCATCTTCACAACTTTGAATTTTATATAAATCGAGAAAACACAAGGTCACCTCTCGCAATATGCGCTGGGTATTTAATATTCGGTTTCAACCGAAGCTATACTTTTTTACCGGTTTTAGTTTTCTTCCTTCCGCCGAATAAATGTCCATTGGACACATTTCCTTCTTTTTATTTCATTTAGTTTAAGTCAAATATATTTAATTTACTTCCACACCGCTATATTTGTCTCAATTTTTTCATATTGTAATTCAGTGCGTTAAGCTAAATCCTGTTAGTTTCCTAGCTATTTTCATTCATACCGTTTAGCAGAACTAAGTAAATATATTCTCTTTTCATAAATACTATGACTTTTCATTTCCTATCATGTTAAAAACTAAAAATTGAAGACATGCTGGAAACCAGAATTTATCTAATTCTACAGGAAGTACTAACATTATTGTAAATTAAAGTGCTGAACTATTCTTTATTTATGTACTGCATGCATTATGGAGGTGGTCTGCATCATTCACGCCTTCATCTAACCGCAATTCGCACAAAAGAATTAAATAAAATAAAAGAAAATACTTTTAGAAAAACACATTCGCCACATTTTCAAATTCATTTTCTGAAAGCGCTGAGATTTCAATGCACACATTTCTGAATGAAAAAAAAAAATCAAAGAAATAACAAAACAAATATAAAACACCCAGAACAAACCCATGCAAAGACATTAAAAGTCCTACTCCAACTGCGTGCGTGATTCAGACAAAAGTTTCAAATCTTAAGCGCTGCTCTAAAGGATACAACGGCTAGATATGATATACTAGACTCCACTACTTTCCCCACTGCATAGTAACACAAATAAACTTTAAAAGCTAAGGAGTTTTTGTTGCAATTTGCCAGTACAGTTGGAGTAGGGATTTACAGCTATCCCTCAGTATGTGCTGAGAATTTATTCTTAGAGAGAAAAAAAATGAGGAAAAAAGAAACAAACAAAAAAAACAGAAGAAATGTGTGGGGAAAACGAGCGCAGAGACGCCTGTCAAAATCAATGTTGAGGTTTTGATATTGCGGTATGACACAAAAAAAAAACTGAGATAAAAAATTCACAGACACACATAAATTTACACTCAACGCGCTGCTATAAAAACGACCACTTACTTTTCTTAGAAAAATGCACCAACAATTGTGAAAAAAAGCAAAATGAAAAGCATTGCCAGCGAGAAAAGAAAACGTAACATTCATTTGACAGAAAACATGAATAACCGACAATACAGAACAATGAACCGGGTGCCTGCCTGGCTGTTGCTGTGGACAAAGACCGACGACTGGTGGTACGCATCGAGGCAGGCGAGGGTGGCGTGTGTTGATGAATGTTTAACAGTTGCTTCCCTACTATTTAGAATCTTACTTGCAACATGCATACACTAACACACACATCTATACATCCATACATACGGATGTCACATATTTAGTGATATGAAAGCTGTACGAATGCTTGACTGTTTGCGGTGCATGTGTGTTGAACAACAAAGCGTAAGGGGTGCTTTTGTAGGAGTAGTGATATTTGGGTTGGGGGGAAGGAGCAACTGGCAATGGCGTAAAAATAATATGAAGTGGAAATGTTGAGCGGTTGATTTGAAGTGTGTGTGGTGGGGTTAAATGATTTATGCTGTCATGACTATTAAGGACATTAAAACGTCACCGATGGATATGTTGGCTGTCTGGTTGATGCTGACTGTTTAGCTGAGTGGTGGTGTGTGTGTGTGTGTAGAAGTAAATGTAATGGGTAGCTAGCTGGTGAATGTTAGCTTGATGAAATTGCTCGCTGATGAACGGCTACACTGCATGCGGAGGGTGTAATAGGGAAGCTGTATTTGAAAATGTTTTTGACAGCGTTTGACGAAGATACTCGCATGTGAATTGGTATTGGTATTTTGTATGTATGTAATCTGCGCTATGTGTGTGTAAGTGTTTGCGTATGATCTGCACGCTGGCAGTTGAAAGTAAAAATATCTCAATCAAGAGTGTTTGAGATTAGATAAAAGTGTGAGAGTTTCATTGTCCTATTTTTTGTTTTAATAAGCAGCCATTGAAAATTAATTCAAGAGTATTTCTCTTGTTTAAAAAGTGTATTTTATATGCTAAATGCAGTTCAGCGGTTTAAGGTTAGCTTGGGCAATAAAGAGGTATTTAGTTCAGTACAAAATGTATTCTCACCTAATGAACTTATGGAGAGAAACAATTGTAGAAACTTTTCCGGTATACCGTTTTGTAGTCTATTCAATTCTGTACCACTTCCAATCGTAAATGAGGAAGCGACAAATTTAAATGAGAAAGTTTCAACTCAAAATCAGAATAGTCAATTGGAAACAAGAAAGTGTCAATTTAAAATGATAGTAGTAATTTGGAAACAAGAAAGCGACAAATTTTAATGAGAAAGTTTCAATTCAAAATCAGAATAGTCATTTGGAAACAAGAAAGCGTCAATTCAAAATGAGTATAGTAATTTAGAAACAAGAAAGCGTCAAATGAAAATGAGAATATGTCAAATGGGGGAAATAACTTATTTTTATATTTTTATTACATATCAGTCAAATAATAACTGTAATCAAATTTTGTATGTGCCCCGGGTTATTTTGATGGGTGATTGATTGCCTCCGCCTGGAATGATGATGTCTGTTGAAATGCTCCTTCTGATATAAGGACATTTTTTTCATTCACGAGGTTTTCTAAATATCAAAGTCGTTGATTATTTCACATTTTAATTTGATGATTTCTTATGTACAATTTGAAATGTTGCAATAAGAATTAGTTTTTCCCTTGCGTTGAATGCAAAACATGCGCCATACCGTCAGTAAAAAAAATTATCAAAAACCAGCGCATATTTTGATCCAATTAAAACTTGGACTTTTTTACAATTAGTTTGAATTGGCTATAAAACTGCATACTCGAAATGTTTCTACACAATTTCCTATTTGAATGACAAACTGTCAGTTTGAATGAGAGAATTCTTTTTAATATATAAATAATATATTCAATAGGAACGATACAAAAGGTTTTTTTTTAAATAAAACAAAAACGGTTTAAGATATGAATTAAATTCTTTATTCCAGTGAAAGTAAATTCGATGCCATTATGTATGGAACTCGATTTCTTTTGCATGGGAACCATGGGCACGCTTGCAGAAATCCAGACACTGAACCCAATTTTCGACGGTTTTCAAGCATAAATCGGCCGATACTGCTGCTTGTTGGCATAGAGCATAGACTTGACGTAGCCCCACAAGAAATAGTCTAACGGCGTCAAATCGCACGACCAAGGCGGCCAATTGACTGGGTCATTTCGTTAGATAACACGTTCACCAAACTTGGTTTTCAATAAATCGATTGTGATATTCGCTGTGTGGCTTGTGGCGCCGTCCTGTTGGAACCACATATTGTCCAAGTCTATATCATCCAATTCGGGCCAAAAATATTCGGTTATCATTGGGCGGTAGCGATACCCATTCACAGTAACGTGCCGGTCTTGATCTTCACGGAAGGAGTACGGACCAATGACGACGCCGGCTCATAAACCGCCCTAAATCGTAGTTTTTTCGCGATGCAATGTTGACTCATGGAGTACGTGTACAATAACGCATATTTTGCTTATTGACGAAGCCATTCAGCCAGAAATGACGACGACCATAAATTGGAAGTAGCGCTCTTAAAGTTGAGGCCATTGACTCCGAATTTCGGTAGTAAATTTTAATAATTTCGACTCGTTGTTGGCTCGTATATCTTTCCATGATGAAATGGCAAACCTAACAAAAGAGCGGGAAAAAGTATGGCGTCGTTTGCTGTCACTATCGGTCTACTTTTGTGCGTCCCAATTGTAAGACCCCTTACATACCTGTTTTTCAAATAAATCCAGTTAAATTTCGTAAATGCCCACCGACACTTCTTGATGGGTGATTGCGTCCGCCTGTTGCTCATTCTCCTCCTGCAATAGTGGTCTTTACTTAATAAATGAGTTTTTCGCTACTTTGCTACATTTTAACTTTACGCCATATATAATTTTCTTTCATCCGATTAGTTTTAGAATTTTGGAATTAAAATTTTAAAAATTTTAGGACAATTTTTTGACATTTGTTTAATATTTTTAAAGTTTGTGGAACTTTGAGTAATATGGTTCATGAATTACATATTTTTTAAACAAAATTAATGAGAAGTATTTCACATGAGAAGCATTGTCAATATTTTAAAATATCACTTTATGCGTATTTGCCATAACGTTAATATTGACTGTTGTTATCGTTATATTGGTTAAAATATCGTTTGACGGCATAGTTTTAAGTTAAACACCATTTCAATAAGTAGGTGCTACATTTCTATTAACAAAGAACTTATATAAAGCACACTGCGCTATCGATTAGTAAAAAAATGTTTTTACAGCAAATTTTTTCCGTAATCTGCAAAAGTTGACTGGAAATGCATATTCAATTTCACGATTAGTGAAATTTTACTTACCGCTGTTTGTAATGCAGAAAATATTTATATGATTCAGTGTACCCATCTTTGCAATTTAGATATTAAACTACAAAGAATTATAAATTTTGGAAATATATTTGAACAGGATTGCTAGCTGTTTGAAATATTTAATTATATTAAATTGATTAGGTAAATGAAATATTATCGTATGGATATCAAACTAAATGTATTTAAGATATCCTTGATTTAGATATATTTTTCAATCGGCATGTTAGGTTGGATTAGGGTAGGTTAATGCGGTAGTCTTTGCAAAGAGAATTCACTTTGACAAATTAAAGGAGTCAATTGCGATGCCACTAGTAGTTAGAACGGTAACGTACAGCGTAACCAAAGATGGTTAACTGGAGAAGCGCTGCGTGCCCAAAATGAAATTCCGTAAACTGCTAATTTCCACCCCAGAGAGATCTTTTGGGGTGTTAATGAAGTAAGAGCCTAGGTACGTGAACCTCAGCCTCGCAAAGCCAGGGCAGATGGGTATAAAATGAACAGACGATTCAACCTAGTCATTCTTCATACAGCTGCGGCAAAAAGGGCCAGATATTATATTCACGGGATGTTACTTATGTATCACAAAGCTGAAAGCTAAAAGCATTGAAATTAAATGGAATCCAATGAATAACTACGCAATGAAACGAGACTGCCTGTGAAAAGGCGATTTAAATAACGAGGTATCGAGTCATCGAGGCAAGACCATCAAGGCCAAATACAAAGCAGAGGATGTTTCAATTCCGCGTATTTCGATGATACCAGTGGACGTGCCATTCGATTTTAAGTGGCTGGGATTGAATCTACGTTTGTCGTTTGCGAAGACCGTAAGAAATCACAAGGCCAGTTGTTGGAAGCAACATTTCATCTACGTAATCGATGTTCTATGTTGGAAGTTTGCAGAATCAACTTAGAGTTTCCGTGTTTCACGCATGGTAAATTATATTTCGCGCGCTTACGTGTGGGAAAGCCACATATTTTGTATTTTTACGCACTGGAAAAATGACACAGAAGAATGATATTTATCACAGTATCATGATTTATAGCTCATTCTTAGTTAATGAGAAAATTTAGATGAAAGTAAGTAATTTCACCTTGTAAAATCGGTCAATAAGCTAAGATGAAATTTTATCATAACGCCATAACAAAATCACGAACAAATAGTGTCGGCTCTAAATTTTATCGATAATAATCGAAAAATGTGGTCTCTCATAACCATAACACTCAACTGTTCTTTCATGATCGTAAATTAAAAAAAAGGATATCATCACAATAAAATGTACATAATGTCTCACATTTTTTTCCTTTGATCGAAGGATTTAAGCAACCCTGCGGTTACAAAGTAGGAATAGCAAATGTGGACCCACTTGGTTTATGGGAAGTAATATGGATGAAAATACGTAATTAACATTGTAGTGTGTCCGGCATATCAACTTTACATTGAAAAACTGAATTCAACTGTTTTGTTTTCATTTAATGAGTAATGAGTTGGATTCGGAGGCTTTATTGTAATTGGTTAACTCTCATAAAAAGTTATACTCAAATAAAACTCGTTGAAATCTGAAACAAATTGCTGAACGTTCCATCATTATTGGGTTTCTCGTTCTATTTATAGCTTCAAAGTATTTTGTCGGAAAGTTGGTTAAAATTCGATTGCAATATTTGTATAAAAGTATCTGAAGAAGTAAACAAGAAAGCGGTAGATATATGTAAATGAGTCAAAATACCCGCAAAATTTAAAAATGAGTGAACTTAGCTAAATGTATCCGAGTGTGTGAGGACATAGCTTCGTCAAAACGATAAAGCGATTATCGCGGTATCGCACTGATTTCTTTGTATGTGCTTCCAAAATAACTCCGAATATTCAGCTTAAATAATGACATTCAAACCAAAATCCTTCGGCACAGTTTTCTGAATCGATCTTACATAGGTATTCAAAAAATTTTGACTATGTCATAAAAAAAATTTTTTGTTGGACTTTACTACACACTCTCTTCATAGAAACCTGCTCGCTGGGAAATTTAGGAAACCACTTCGAAACGATCATAGCATTGCATATGCTATTTAGCATTTATCAAATATTTTTATGATAAAAGAAATTTACTTACAGTTCTAATATCAGCGAGCTACGTGCTTTCCTGCTTGTAAGTAGGTGAAATTTCAAATAAAATACATGTTACTCAAAAATATGTATGTGTGTGTGTGCAACCAATAGGTATTTTTCGAATTGAACAAATATCCACACTATATTATGCTATGTGTTTTCATATTATTTAAATTTGCGCTAGAAGTTACTAAACGATATGACTACTCAAATTTGCAAATTTTGTTAAATTGTGTTAAGTTAATAGTCCAAATTGAAAATCTGCGCAGCATGAAAGCAATTAATAATTTGACAGTATTTTTTTTTTTGAAAGCGCAATAACACTCTGAAATAACTCTGCTATAAAAAAAAGTGACCATCGGTTGTTCAAAATAGATAAGCTGCAAAATTGTTGTACAAGGCCGAACAATTTAAATAACAAATTTTTAAAGCGAAAACGAAACAAGCGCAACGCATCGTTTTTAGTTAGTTTTCCTAATTGTTTATTCACATATATTATACATATGATATGTGTTTTTCAATAGGAAAATAACTTGATATTAGAAATTTTTATTTGGAGTACAAAAATATTTGCCGCTTAGGAAAAATTTACATAACTTGTAGCTTGCTGTGCAAAAGGAAAATGTTAAGTATTATATACATCATACGCGTAACACTAGATTGAGATTTATTTTTTTTTGCGACGAAAAAATAGATTTTCAGACTTACCGTTGTTTTGATGAATGCGTGCAATATTTACTTACTTGAAACCCTGTAGTGCATGGTTGAAAAAAAAAATTGGTCGTCTAAATTGCGAACTAGTTTCGAAAATAAAGAATTTTTCAGTGAGGTTTGGTTTTTTGTTCCCTCTCGTTGTTCGAAGCATTAGTGGGATAAGTGAGCTTAGTCTCGAAACCTTCGGATAAAACTCAATAGACATGAAAGGCGCAGAAGAGGTGGTGTTTGGAGGGAGGGACCGGTGCACTTCCTTATAGGCAGTTCAAATCACAACGGAATTATTGGAGGTGGTGCCTCCGGCAAGGATCTTTCTGCCAGCCAAAAATTTAGGCTTCCAGACTACTGCAGAGTGTTTCAGGCGGAGGCAGACGAAATTAAACAAGCTGGGATTTGCCCATTCCGCATTGTTACATCCCTTAGATAGGAAAACATCTATTCTGATAGCCCAAATGACAATTAAGGCCTTAGGACCTTAAATAGTTAAATCGAAACTAAAGTAAATCAAATATATATATCAAATTTTCCAAATTAAAAAATATATACTTACATAACAAAACCCTGCAGTAAAAAAATAACATGTGCTAAAATTCAATGACTTTTTACTAACAACTTTGTAGTGATTTAAAATAAAAACCGATTTTTTTCAAACACCCATAAACACATTTTTAGTTAATTGGCAGTTCATGCAGAAGAATCCAAAAACGTCAGTTGTCAAAAGTTTGGCTATCCTTAATCAAATGACATAAGGAAAAAATTTAAGCGTGCCGGAGTCGTGTGTGGTTTCTACGGAAAATTTGAATTAATTAATAATAAGAACTATAATAATTAAAGGAAAATTATTTTTTATGCAATATTTGAATAAATAATAACTGCCACGTAACGTGATTATATCAAATGCATTGTTTCGTTCTTTAACTTACTTTAAAATAGGGAACACATAAGTAGGAAAATTTGGTTAATAAATAATTAGTTTACCTTTAGTTAAATTAGTAAGTAATTAGTTTACCAAAGTAAGTACCAAAGGCTAATTTGTGCCACATAATAGTTAGTTAGTAGTTAACTGCCACTAATACAGAGGTAACCAGTGCTGACTTTTATTCGACCATCGCCACACAAAACTAGATAGTTTTTCTCAAAGAAAATACACAAATAATAGTCAGTACTAGTATTTCCGTAAACAGATTCAAGTTAGGCTTCAGCTACCTTCACTTCATGCCGAAAAGTAAACGGTGTTTGTTTAGACTGATGGAAATTGAAATAAAACACATAAAAAATGAAGTATGATGCCAATTTTTTTTCTTATTTCAAAGATATTTTCATGACATCTAGTATTTAAAAACGATTTCTGGCATATGTCCGCCACGACTTATCTTGTATGGGTGTAGACCAAAATCTTTGCGCAAAATTTTCCATGTTATGGATGGACAAAGTCCAACGTGTTGAGCACGGTGGCACGGCGGCGAATAGACAAATTCGGATCTTCTCCAAAACTATCACTTACATCACCAACATTTTCTTCTGTACGTACAGTTCTTTGTCTTGTTGTTGGTTTTTCATCGAGTAGAGTAAATGTTGTTCGAAATTTATCAACTGTTCGACGAATAAGCTGCTCTGATGCTCGATTATGTGGATCATAAAATTCACGAAGTGCTCTATAAATTTGGCGAACAGAACACTGATTTTTAAAGTAAGTTTCCACAATTTGGAAACGTTTTTGCGACGTTATTCTTTCCATGATGATTTATCAATGCTTACTGAACAGAAATGTCAAAACGAAATGTCATTTACCAACTGTCAAGTGACAGCTATCGCTATCGAAAGTTCTATCAGTCTAAAAAAACCTTCCGTTATAACAAAAAGGAAACCGAAATACATGAACTAGTTTCTACTAAATAATTTTAAATTAATTTCAATATTAATATCTTCAGAATCTTCATCACATTCACTATAGTGTTTACTATTATTATATATTTATATATACATATTTGCAGCTTTGTATTGTGTTTTTTAACAGTTAGTAAAGATAGACTCAGGTCTTGCGATGACTTCTATACCTTTTTGTTATTGTCCCATATGTGTTTGCGAAACCTTCTTCTTATTTTACTTCCTGTTTGTCCTATGTGTGAAGCTTTAACGAAATTCGCAAGTCACTAGTATCCGCCTTGTCTGTTTAGTGGGTTCTCTGTATTCGTGCTGGTGGTCCACAGTATTTGTATTAAGTTCTTTGCTGTTTTCTTGTTTTAAATGCTGTGTGTTTCTTGCCAGTTTGTATGCCGCCTTTCCTATAAATGTTACTTATGTGCAAGTATTTCGTATTTCTCTTTGTCGCTGTTTTTTGGTGCTCCATGATGTTTTATAATTTAATTTACCAGATACTTTTTATATCCGTTTTTTCAGCGCTGCTATATAATGTCCTTGTTTCTTAAATCTTTGCTATATGAGAGGGCCTGAATGCTGCCTTTTTTTTGCTGTGGATGGTCCGGCGTGTTATGTATTATTGTATCCCCCAAACCGAGATAGAAATACACATGTGTATTCCAAAATTCTTAGAATTAATAGCGAATTTGATTTAGGCATATTTGTCTGCCCATCAATCCGCCCGTCTATCGGATAACTTGAGTAAATATTGAGCTATCTTAACGAAAATTGCTATACACATTGCTCTGATACTCTGGTATCGCAAATGGGCGAAATCGGACATTACCATGCCCGCAGTAAGTTTGCAGCTAATCTTGTCAAATTTGACACCTAGGATTGGATTTGGGAAACGAATACGTGCGCAAAGTTCTTTTTGGAAAATGGGCGTGGCTCCGCACGCCTTATAAGGCAAACTTTCCAAACTTTGAGCACATAATGTTTTAAAATCGGCAAAAACCACGCCCACCCTCTATATAACGGCGATTTACCAAAATCTTAAAAAGCGTTACATTTAAGTCGGTATTGAAGACAATTCGCTGAAATTAAACACCGAATCAAAAAAATTTGGAAATGGGCGTGACACCGCCCACTTTAGAGTAATTAAGCATATCTCCGTAACCATGCTGGTAGGCACGTGATGTAGGTAAGCAAAATTCCAAAAATTGTAGAAATCGAACCAAAACGACGCCAACTCTTCGTATAACAGTAATTTCCAAAAATAATTCTTAATAGGCATGGTTCCACCCACTTTCGAACAACCAGGTATATCTCAAAAACTATGCTACCAATTTTGGTAGACACACCACATTTGATGTAAGTACGTAAAATTCCAGAAATTGTATAAATGTGACTAAAACTAAGCTCATCTCTCATGTAACGGTAATTTTCAAAAATCAAAAAAAGTTGATATTTAAGTCAGTATTAAAGGCAATTTGCTTCAATTTAAATTTATTTTGAAGGGTGGGGGTGTACTAACAAATATACTAAATCAAAAAAAAATTTGAAACGGGCACCTCCCACTTTAGAGCAATTAAGTATATCTTCGGAGCTATAATACCAAAGTCTACCAAATTTGGTAGACACATCACATTTAATATGTAAGCAAAATCCCAAAAATTTTACAAATCGGGCCGAAACCACGCCCACATCTCATATAACGGTAACTTTGAAAAATCAAAAAAACGCGATATTTAAGTAACTATTACAGAGAATTTGCTTAAATTCAATATGTAGATTTGGTTCCACAAGCAAATACACGGAATAAAAAAAAATTGGTAATTGGCGTGGCACCACCCACTTTCGAGCAACCAAACTATGCCACCAAACCCCACCAAATTTAGTACACATATTGCTTTTCACGTGAATAAGCAAAGTATCGAAAATTGTCAAAATGGGACAAAAATCCGCGCCCACCTCTCATATAACGGTAGTTTTCAAAAATTAAATAAAACGATTTTTATAAACTATGAAGGTAATTTGTTCAAACTTAATAGACAAGATTGGGGTTGAGAATGAAATACATGGAATCATAAGTATTGGGGATGGCCATGGTATCGCCCACTTTAGAGAAAATAGGACAACGCATTTCTAGTTAGAAAGCACAGTTTCGAAAATTAAAGAAGTCAGACGAAAATCACGCAAGCTCTTATGTAACAATCGTTTACAGAAAATTTGAAAACCCCGATATTTCAGCATATAGCTATACGTAAACGCATACAATAAAAGCATACCAATTTTTTAAAATTCTATTTAAATAAAAGAAAGTCCTTTTAGCCTATCAAAATAAAGATTATTGCATTCACTGGTTTTATTGCATATTTATTTGAAATAAAAACTTGCAACGGGTATTTAAAGTTCGATTGCATCCGAATTTAGATTTTTCTTTACTTGTTTTGTTATCGATTACAATACACATTTGAGTAAGACTGCCGAAAATTGCCACGACTTATCGACTGATAACAAAAGTGATAATTACCAACATTCACTACAGGGAACAAATTCCATTTAGCTCGTTACATACCTATGTATTTACTGCACATCACCTCATAAACGACTAACCATGTTTTCAATTAATCCAGCGAGTTTATGAATTTATGCCAGTCAATTTCTCAGCACTCGAGCGCTTAGTGCTAAATTGAATCCATTTACCATATTTGTTTTTATACGAAATTTGTCGGTGTGAGCGAGATATCCTTCACATATGCTGACTATCACCGCAGGCAACTGAGGAAAAACAAATATTTTTGCATACTTTGAATAGCGTAAAAAAATACATATGTCCACGTAAATTGTATTTGAAACATGACCACGTACGCATTTATGTGTTTGTGTATACATATATACTATATGTATGAATGTATTGTAGGTACAGGTAGGTATTTGCACGATTTTACATTTAAATATTTTATAGAACTGATACAACTGGAGCATTGGGCATTTGCTTGTGTGCGTGTGCGAGATTTAAACAACCGCACACGTCTCTTTACATTGATAAATATATTTTTGTATCTACAATATTTGGCTTCAGAATGAAATGTCATTTGCGAAACGTGATCGCAATTTGTGGCAAAAGCGCAGCGTATTGGAAACAGTTTTGTGGCTAGAATTTGGTGGTTTTTTTTTCTACCACTTCACTTTATATCTAAGTATACAAAGTATAAGACCTGTTTCTATGTAACCGATTAGCAAAAGACGGCTACAACTCGTATAAAATTTCCTTTAGTTGCAAAAGCAACCCTGCGGTTTCTTTCATGAAACATGTAATTTGTGTAGTGTTATTTAAGCAAAATAGTTGTGCTGGCAGATTTCGTGTTAAACTTAAATTGTCCATGTACTTTTTAGGGTTCATTCCCAATAGCGCCGTTATTTTTTACTTCACAATACTGCATCTCAGGTCGGATATCATTTAAACGAGTTGTGACGACTTGTGTAGTTTTTTTGTTTTGCTAGTTTGTGTTGTTTTACACGAAATTTATAATGCCGGTGTTCTTTAGTAAGCTGGTTACAAAAAAAAAAACAGCGCTATGATAAACAATTTATTATATGGAGAATGTTTGTAACTATTTGGCTATTAAAATACTGAACCGATTTCAATAATAATTTTTTTTTAAAGCAACATTTACGAAAAGCAATAGAATTGCATAATTTTAGAATATTTTTTTTAGAAACGCATGCTAGGGTGCATAAATTTTAAAACGAAAAAAAATCGGTACTGTCCGCCCATCGGAATTATAAAATTCATCTATTTTAAGGCAACAAAAAATATTTCGCAATAATATGAAGACTGCGGCGAGCTGTACCGATTTGAATTTTTTTGAGCAGAAAAAAAGATAGTAAAGAAAAAGAAAAAAACATTTTTGCCATAAACATTACATTTATTTTAATTGAATTTAAAGTAACTATGTACCAGTGGGGTTGTGTTTTTTATGCATTAACATAAACAAAAATAAGCTAAATGAAGCGCATTTCCAATGAAATTGTTGTAAACAATTTTTCATGGCTTTTATGTAAGCTCTCTATTATATATATATATATATACATATATATACAATATCAGGAGCGGATCCAGCAGGGGGAAATGTCCCCCATTTCCCAAGAGCTCGAAATCTGATAGATTACTTGTATACCGTAAAAATTGAATTCAGAAATTAGCTTTGGAATCATTCAGGAATAAGGCATATAAAAATATAACTAAAATGCAAATTGTAATTTTAGTTGCATTTTTTAGTGCCATTTAGTATCAAAATTGTTTTGTAAGAAACATGTTTCTGGGAAGTAGGGGAACAAGGGTATTGTGGATTTTTCTGCTTTCGATTGAATTTCACACCAACTATCATTCCGAATAACACTTACTCCAGATTTGAGGTATTAAATTATTTGCCCCCCTAAGAATCGTTTCTGGATCCGCCCCTGACAATATAGTACATATTTTTCAGTTGAACAATGAGTTATCGTGTAAATATAACCAAATAATGAGGAAATTAGTTTTTTTAACCTATTTTAAATGGCAAATAATTTGGCCTGCTGAATTGTTTAAAATAGCTGAATGAGATCTGTACAAAATTCTGGTTGAAAACATTAAATCTTAACTGAACCGATATCAAGAAAAAACGCAAAATGGTTATGGTCGGCATATTTTAACGCCCACTTTTCTTACAAACTAATTGTTGAGAAGTAAGAAGGCGTCTAAATTTTAATGAAACCAGTTACTTTTATATATGTACAAATTAATGTGAGTCCGTTATAGGCATACAAAGTACTTAACTGATCTTTATACAATTTTTTTAGAAGGTTCACTTAGTCTCTGGGTCGAACATAAAATATATAAGCATGTAAATTTGAGAAAGTGGGTGATGCCACGTTCAATTCTCGTTCACTTTATGCAGCAATTGGGACCGCATGTCAGCGATAAAGCGCGGAATATTCTCTTCCAAGGCGGTAATCGTCTCGTGCTTATCTGCGTAGACAAGCGACAAAAATAGTCCACAAAAATAGTCCAGCGGTGTTGAATCGCACGATCTTGGAGGCCACACCACAGGCCCCCGTCGCGGGATAATGCGCTCACCAAAAGTTTCCTTCAATAAATTTTTTATTTCGTCGGCCGTACGGCATGTAATGCCATCTGGTTGGTCGCTCACATCAACATTCTCCAAGTTAGGCACGAAAAAGTTATTAATCATGGTTCTATAGCGTTCCCCATAGGCTGTAGCACTATGGACGGCTTGATTTTTGAAGAAATATAGACCAATGATTTCCTCTGCCCATAGAGCACACCAAACAGTGACTTTTTGAGGATGTAATGGCGTCTCAACAATGGCTTGTGGATTATCAACCCCACAAATGTGAAAATTTTGTTCTTTAACTTACCCATTCAACCAAAAGTGAGCTTCATCGTTGAACAAAATTTTCTTGTGAATATCGAGATCGGTGACCATTCTTGCACGAGTTTGATTTTGTAAGCCCCAAACTAATATCCTTCCGCGAAATCTTCCATGAAATGGGTGGACATAGCTCCAGTTGTTGAACGCGATGGCGGATGCCCTCATTCGGGTCTTCATCGATACTCTGCTCCACAGCAGCAATAGCGCCTTCGGTGCACACTGTACGGCATAACTGAGGATGCGCATTATCGACTAGAGTAAACGTGGTGCAAAACCGATTCATGGTTGTTCGAATAACCGACTCTGTTGAGCGATTATGTCGACCAAATATTGGACGCAGCGCGCGATGTGACCAACTCCGAAAAAGGTATTGCCCCATTGAAAAAAGGGGGTGCACGCTCTATACAATAAAAATGCCAATTGCCTTATAACTCCAAACTACATATTTGATGCAGATGCATAATGTTTGCCATATAGATTCTACTTATGCATATGTACATATGTATGTATATCAGGCTTTATGTAATTTTTTTGGGAAAAAGCCCCCAATTAAGCAGAAACTACTGTTCACTGTTCAATATTAAAAATATAAGATTAAGTGGAAGGAAATTTTTGCATTGAAGTGAATGTTTTATTTAGCATAATTAGAATGATCCGATTTAAGTCAAATAAGCACCGTTTTGTGCCACTCTCATAGAAACATCCCTAAATTTTTCACTAGCAAACTCATTTGCTATAGAAAGACATACGTATTTACTGGTGCAGAATGCAGAAAACTTACCCGAATTTTATTGATTTAAATAAAAACATAACGTACCTTATTTTTTTTTTTAATTTTGATTTTCCCGTATTGTTCGCATTAAGTAAATAGCTCGTAACAAATGTGAAAGAATTTGCATTATTTAGTAAAAAATAGAATATTTTGATTTGTGTACATATTACTGTTATATAAGAGATGGGAGTGGTTTTAATCTGATTCTATAATTAATTAATTCAAAATTGTGCTTTTTGGTGAAAAATGCAAAGTGCGTTTGGTGTATTTTGACAAACCAGTATCAGAGATGTATGTATCTCTTTGCTTTAAGGTGGACAAGTTTGATGAAGTACATTTGGAGATATATAAATTTGCTTAGAGTAGGCCGTAGCATTTTACAATTTTTTTTTAACCCTCGTCTTTTTGTCAAACAGAACTCTATGTATTCAAGCCTATTTGTTTTTGAAGTGAGACTTTTGCGCTCGTTGGGCTGTAATTCCAATATCGAATGAAAGGAAAAGGCGACAGGAAAAGGGAGGGGATGGCGCGCGTGTTGGGGCAGTCGGATGGAATGAGACATGGGAGAGAAACGAAAACAGGACAGATTCGGAGTAAGAAAAAACGAGAGAAGGGTAGCATGCGTGGAGGGGTGGACAGAGTGTGGCAATGATTGTTCTCTACATCACTCCGAACCAGAGAATTAACGATATATTAAAATATATACTCCCTCTGGTGCAGCAGAATTAGGAGAAGATTTGCACACTATGCCAATGATTTTAAGCGGTGATTTTAATGCCAATTTTTCCTTGGAAGAAGCTCAACCATTTGTACAATTTTTAGAAAGTAAATTTAATTTAAAAATGTATAATAATCCCAAAGACTCAACAACCAGATCAGGCACAACAATAGATGCAATTTTCTCAAGATATTTAAATAATTTGCAATCACAAGTTTTCATTACATATTTTTCATACCACAAACCAATTGTATCTTTTCTTGAACATGAAAGTATGGAAGTGAATGAATAAATTTTTTATAATCGTAGGCGAAAACATCAACCAGCTTTTTTCATTAACCTAACACCCCTAAAAATTCTAGAATAATGAATAGTGGCTTCTGTTATCGGGGAAATATTTCTATCTCTTGAAACTTGCTGGCTAGGGTGAGTATTTTCATTTCAAGTGCCCATCGAGATCCATGAAGTTTCACTTCTAACGCCTAGCTTTCTAGGCTGACAACTTTTTTTTTTGTAGTTACTGAAATATCAAAAATTTTAACTTTCTTGGCCCGATTTTAATAAATTGGGAAATGATCCTTATTAGTTGAAATCTATGTGTATACCAAATTTGGTGGAGGCTACTCAGGTACTTTAAAAAAATGTAACGATTGGGTTTAAAGTGGCCTATACTACGCCCATTTCCATAACATTTGTTAGTCACGTCTGGCACTCTAAAATCCCATTGTATATATCGAATTGATATGAATATGATTTGTTGTAAATTATATGAACGATTACATGAACATATATGTACATAAACAATTTGAGAATATTATCTTTATGTTACTGAAATATGTATTTTTTTTTTTGATTTTTGTAAATTCCCGTTAAATAAGAGGTGTGTGTGGTTTTGGTGTTTTGGTCTTATTTCCATATTTTTACAAAAACTAATTGACATTTTGAAATAACTCTGCCAAATTATAAATACATCTTTTGTGGCCAAAGTTCATCTTCCCGATAGTTTGCCTAAATATCTTTGTTAAGGTGCTTCAATAAATAACTTATATTCAACTAATGTATAGTCAAAATTTTCACTTTCTGAATTAAATAAGATATCAATTCTTCATACTAATTTAGAAAAAAGTCTATAGAAATGAAACATTTTCCATAATATAATGAGTTAGTTTTTTTTTTTATCTTTTTACGTGGGTATTCGAAACTGCATCATTTACGAAAACAGCATTTTGAAAAATGTCACTTTTCAAAAAAATATACTATAGTGCGGTGGCAAGCTAAATGTTGACATTTTTTTCATTTTGCACTGGTGTCAAATGAAAATAATGTCAAAAGTTCGATTGTTTTCATTACAATAACAGTTTCTCAGTGGCACGCATGATCTGTCACAAAATCTTTACTGAAAAAATGGCTCTGAATGAATCAGCTGATATTAGCATTTACCGCCCGTACACCAGTGCGTATGAGTGACTATTTTTTCGGTCCCATGACAGGCGGCGGTTCTACGATACGGGAACGACCCGGATTTATATCCGGCCAAGGGCTGTAACTTCAGCAGAGTTCCCTAAAATTTTATGAAGAATCTTTTATGCTGTTACAACAACAACAGTGACTATTTACTAGAAATATTGAATGCTTTTATTTGGTTTGACAGCGAAAATAAACTAAAAGGGATAAGATAATATTTGCATCTTCCAAAAAGCAAAAAAAAAACAAAGATTCTATCCAGCATTCATATTCTCATTTTTTCCGTTTACTTAACGCTATGATTACAATAGCCAAGTGGTAATTTCAAATAGTTTAGCAAACGAGAAGATATTTGTTGTTATTATATTATTATTATTGCACACATTATCATATTTCCCATTTGCATCTGCAGTCATTTGTCGTACTAAACTCAAAGTACTTAAAATTATATTTGAATGTGTAGCTCATTTACATTAGTCGTAATGTTCATATAGTATAAATGTTTACAACGATAGTAAGGACATTTCCTGGCGCTTGCTTGTGCCGCATTTATCCTCATTTCCGCATTTCCGCATACACTTTGTAACGCCACTATATATAAGCAAAAAAAAAAAAAAAAAAACTACATTTTACATTTTGTTACATTTTAAATTTGATTTGCTTTATTGTTGTTGTTGCTGTTGCTTCGTTGCAGAAAAATTACTGGCAATGGCACATTGTATTTTCCACCATTTTTGGCGCAATACTATCGCTCAGATGTGCACGAGACGACATATCGTTGCCGGGCGGCCAACGAAGCTGGTACGGTGCTGAGTCGGAATGTACAGGTGCAAGCAGGTGAGTGCAAGCACTTCCAATTACACACACACTCACACACACACACATTTATTTATGTCTACTCAGAAGCACAAAACACAAAGGTGTACTGCAAAAGAAGAGAACATCCTGTTTTTGAGTTCGTAACGAAATTGTGGCAAATGCAGTACCAGACACAGACAGAATTTGTTAAGTTAAATAAGTAGAAGAAAGTTTATAATATATTTGTGTTCACATATGTATGTATACATGTATATGTACTGTTACGTAGATCTAAGTAAGTAGTTGAAAGCAGAGCTTCTACAAAATAGTTTATTTGAAGCTAGTGGAGTTTTCATAGTAAAATAAATAAAGCAGAGCCTAGGTGTGGGTATAATCCAGCTCAAAAATCCCAAACAAATAGTGTTTGTTGTATGGAAAAAAAATCTGTTTTCATTTTAAAACCCTTAAATTAATATAGTATGATTTAAACGTGCCACGCCAGGTTTCCAAAAAATTTTATTCTACGTACTTCTCTGCTAATTAAATTCGGCGTAACATATTTGAACGAATTTTGTAGATGTTTTAGTAAACTATAGAAATTTTGATATCTTTTGTAAATTGCTGTTATATGAGAGTGAATTTTGTTTGAATTAATTTTGTTGAGTTTGTTGACGTAGTTTCGGGGATATACCTTAATACTTTTATATGGCCAGTGCTACACCTATTTTCCAAAGCTTTAATTCTTCAGTATTTCTCTCTTTTATTAAATTCTTCATATAAAATTTGTGCGAAGATGATACATTATTTATTGAAATATCGAGTTAGGAATATTTTGTAAATTACCGATTTTTAACATTTTAAAAATTGAGCTTGCCGCAAAGTGTTTAATGAATTCGGTAGTGTCTCATAGAGTAGTTTCGGAAATATAAATATTACCAACACACTGGGAGGTGCCATGCACATTTCGAAAAAAATTAAAATAACGTTTTCCCTTTTCTAACCAAATAGTGTATATCAAATTGTGTAAGTATATAGTTCGATATAGAACAATACTAGGAGGTGAAAATTTAAAAATTATGACAATATTTTTGCGGACTACCCTAATGTGTATTCGTATGTCAGCGTTAAGTGCCTAGTAATTTTTTTTTTCGTATTGAGGGAGAATTTGTGTACCGGCTTGATTAAACTCGAATGTTGTTTGCCTTTGCCGACCGTTCGCTTTTAAGTATAAGGCATTTTTTTTTAACCGATTTACATTCCTAGTATCGAATTCGAACCAAACGAATGTTAGTATTTACATACTGGTCATTGACAGCTCTTAGTTGGATTCTGGTAATACTAAGGAATTACCAATATGCTGCTCAATTAAATGAACGGTCCTTTAGTAATGAAACCCAAATAAAATCAAAGAAATTAATTTGTTGCTATCTGTGAGAAAAGCAAATGTATCAGTAAATACTACAAATAAGTAAACTCGCTTGCAACTAAACGACGGTATGTGTTTTCAAAAGGCTCAAAATCGGTCAACAAGATATGATACTCCCATTCCGTTGGCTGTCAAATCGTTGTGCAAAGAAAACCAAGCTGTGGAAAACTAGCACAATGTTTACGCGTGTGTGGACGTTGCTTTTTTTAGATTTGCTATTTCAGCGCACTGCCGATGGATATGTTGGATAAATCAATGGGGACGACGTTGTTGTTGTTGTTTTTGGCGCAATGTAATAGTTCTTATCAGTTGACAGTGGCTAAGGATAGCGCGATAGCTGCTTGTCGAGCCACATTTACGCGACTTACAGTTGGTGGGTGTTTGCTGACAGTGGCTGCTTGCTTGCTGCTGTCACCTTTCTCTTTTTCTTTGTGTGTTTTTTGTTTGTTTTTTACTTTTCAATCAGTAACAAAGTTGACTTCAAAGCCGCGTGAAAAGTAATCATTTCATAATGCCAGTGGCAAAATTAATCAACGTTTTCACGCGCAGCCGATATTGAATGAGGCTGGCGTCACCAGCACCGACACTATTAACGCTGTTAGGCTTTGAGCGCAGATTAAAAAATATGTACATAAAGATTCAATACCAATACGCTTACATATAACTACTAAGGACAGGGGCAAACTAAAAAATACAATATATATGTATGTATGTACATGTATTGAGATTGCGCTTACAAAATAATTTTAGTACATTTATCATGCACTTTCATGTGTCACAGAGAATTACAAAAAAACAAACAAACAAAAAAAAACGTGCAACAATTGAGCTTCATAAAATATTTTCGATTCCACTGCACATTGTGTTTTTGTTTTTTTGCACTTTCACGCAGACTCGTAAATACTCTTAAATGCAGTGATACTCCGCTAATAATTATTTATTTACTTTATTTTTTTATTTGGCTCAGTTTTTATTTCGCCTGCCTCACGTCAATTTTAATTTACTGCCGAAAATCTGCTGGCAGTCGTGCTTCATTTATTTGACTTTCATTGACCGCGAATATATAAAAAAACCAAGTGGAATTGGGGAAAAACATAAAAGCGAGAGATACCATTGTTGCAGTCGAATTTTGGGGGCTGTAAAATGTGTGCATAAAAAAATGTTGCCATTTATTTAAATGTTGTAGGCAGACATTTATTTGCAGTTGATGGCCAGCCAGAGGTAGCGAGAGATAGGACCAATGATCGATCGCATTTGAGTCCTTTAAAAATTCATTCAATATTTATATATTTATATTTAGGGCATTTACGTTCCACATTTGCTCTACTCTTCCATTATTTGCGATGCTTTCATTTCATGTTTAAATACACTGTCCAAAATTTTGCTACACAATCCTCTCGGTGAAAAATCGATGTTGTACTATGGCTGAAATAAGCGACCAAAATTCAACCAACTCAATTAGGCGCTTAAATTCTTCTACCTCTGAGAATCTAAGAATATGCTTATTTGAAAATATGTGAAATCGGCCTATAAGCACGCCCATCTCCCATATATGTATATAACAAAATTTTTAAATCGCTAAACATCGAAACTAATTAATCAATTTCATAATCAAATATTTCAATTCAACATTTGGTAAAGATGGTTAGAAGAAAAAGCTTAGTATGATATTATAATTTAAACAATATTGGACAATTTCTGCGCTCACCGACTTCCCATACCCAAATTCCTCATCATCATATCATTTTTGACTTTTATACCTTCATCGAGCCGTAAGCCCTGACAGCTAGTGCTCTTTTTGTTATTACTGTAAAATAATACTTGCATTGTTATTTTTCATTTAATAAATAAATAAACAAACACCTTCTGAAAATAGTAATTTTATTTAATTTAAATTTAAATAAACTGAAATTTACGTTAGGGCAAATAATTCAAAATCGAATTGAGGTAGATGTAATACTTTTTTATTATATATATATATATATATACATGTATAATATAGTATACAATCATAAACAGCTAAACACTTTCTGATTGACAATTATGTTTTATAAAAATAATTTTTCTGAACTTTATTAGTATCAATATGTTAAGTATCGAGTATTTGAAATTCGATATTTATGAGTACCCGATTCTTTTGAAGCAATACTTTTTATGCCTTCCATATCCATAATTTGTGCACGGTATCGTGTCCCTAACAGTCGTTAAAGCTTTCGTGGACATTAGCGCCAGGAAGCAGTGAATGCGTAGTTCAGGCGAGATCCTGATTAAAATCCTCCTCTTCTCAACTGATCCACGTGCCATAAGTTCCAGTAGTGTTGTATAATTTTAATTCCCAATGCATTCCCAGACAGAAGATGATTTAGGCGTGACGCGATGATCAAATCTTATATGAAATTGACAATCAAATCGGATTTGACAACTGGAATGATCTGATTAAATTGTACCCTAATAGACGGCAATACTGCGGATGCCAGTGGAAAGTGGATTTGTTCAAAAATAAAATTAAAATTGGTGGTTTCTTTGATAGTAAAATTTCAAGCAATATTTTATTTAGTTGATGCAAGACAATGTTTGGGTTACGAAATTACAAATGTAAATCTGAGTTAGTTATGTCTTTATTATTTCTGGACGTTCGGCAAGTGGTCTTTAGAGTCTTATATGATGGGTGTAAATTCATACTCTCAACTGCATTAATATGTTACCGTCGAATGGGGTAAAGCACAGTCATAAAAATGGAAATAAATATATACAGTAAATATAAATGAAGCGAAAACTCGTTCTCAAAGGTATTTTGTTTCCCTGCAGCCTGCCCCTACACTCGATTTCCTAGGATGTCTTCAACTTCGCCAAAGAAAGCTAGGATGTCCTTGGTAGCCGAATTCGTAACTTTTGGGGTTCAACGATGCACAAAATGGTGTACTTCAATCTCCATCTGGCAAAGGATATGCTTCGATGTCTCATTATCTTCAAGATATAGGGGGCATTCTTTTTCGGTAGACTGATATGTACCTCCGACGCAAGTGAAAGCGCAGTATATTGTGACCGGTTAGGTAGAGGAGTAAAAGTCTAATATCAGACCTAGCAAGCGATGCAATGTCCCTTCTACTCGGAAGAGATATCCGAAAAGCCTAGTCTGTCTAATGGCATATCCAATACGACAGCTTAAAAGAAGTGAATACAACTTGGTCGGATTTGCTTGAGTCACATTACTCGAATTGCGAATCTGGCAGCAAAATTTCAAAATTAAAAATAATAATTTATTTATATCAAAGTGATACCCTACAATTTGTTTTTTTTTGAACGGTTGTTGCTGTCCCTAAGTTTTTTACAAATGGTATTATGTAAAATTTAATACTATTCAGAGTTTACGCACGCTCACTCTCTATAATTTAATTTCGATTCACTCAACTCAAACAAATTAATATTGAAAACATTTACAAACGTACACGTCCGTAACTGCATTAATTTATGTTGAAAAAAATGCATCAAAAAGCCTAAGCCATCAACATTTTCACTGGTCGAAAATTCTTTAAAATATATATGCGCATTAGGGAGATCCTTAAAAAAATCAAATGGCCAAAGATAACGACGCACAGGGAAGACTCGAAAATTAAAGATAAGTTGAAGATATTGGACTACAATTGTACTGATTTTTAAATGAAAAAATGTGTTTTATTTTTCATAGGAATCTGAACTTTGCCCCATGTGCAACACACCTTAGCTGTCTTCAATTGTGACTAAAATTAATTTGTGGCATATTCGGTAAATCTGATGTATAAATTTTCTTCCTAAATTTAAGGACCACCCTAATTTACAACCAAGTCTTGTTTTTGCACTAAGATGCCACACCAAAATAAAGCCTGCAACATAAATTATTTCGATAAAAAACTTGATTTTAAAATACATTATGGACATGGTCTAGTTTATGAATAATTCCATGCTGTACCAACAACATAAATATTAGGGTTATTCAAACTATTTTTGTGTTTTTGAAAAATTTCTAGCTTACCAAATGAATAAATATTCTGGGTACTCATCTAAATCCTTAAATGCCTCGGTAGTATATAAATCTAGAGACTAATTTTCTTGTTAATCGGCAACACTCTTGGGGAATACATCAGCTGATTTGTGTAGACATTTAGTTGAGCCTATTTTGCTTTCAGCTTTTTTACAATTTTACGTCAAATGCGATTAGCTATGCTATAATATAATCAGTTTACCGAAAAAAAGCACATATCAGAATTGCCGAATTTAGTATACATAACAATTGATCATATGAAAAGTCTCCGCTATTTGTGGACAATTTTTTTTTTTAATTTTGATCAAATACATGTGGTCAATATTATCTATGACCTTTTTTGGCGGACAGCTGAATGAATCCTACGTTAGAAAACTTCAGTGAATTGCATAACAAAACTAAATGGACAAAACTGATTTTTAATTTTTTGTTAAGAAGGACATTGTCTATGGCTATTTAAAAGAGTATACAATGAAATATATCGGAAATTAAATATATTTTTTTCATTTGAAATTTAGGCACTCACAAAAATTCATTTATCTGCTAATTAGCGCAAGTAGTTTTTCAAACATTTAGTGCATATATTCAGCACTAGAAATGCGTTTACAATTTTTTAGATGACTTTGGATTTCATGTTTAAAAAATTTTTCTAACAGACATATAAGTAGTTTGTACTTACCGAAATTGACGATTTAAACTGTTGAAATTAGAAGTTTATTAGTCTTTCTTGAATACTTGCATGCAGTGTTGAACCTGATTTGAGAACTTTTATTTATTGTTTGGGTTTTGTTCACCTGCCTTTTTGATTCAGCCGACTGTGCGGCGCACTGTGGTCCATGGGTGGAAAATATTCTCAATGAAAAGCGCCTTGGAATAATTTTTACTTAATTATTTTTAACTAGCCACATAATTAACAGCGCTGAGAATGGGTTTATTAATTTCACGCAGGGACAGAAAATAATCAGTATTTAGTTTAAAAAAAAAAATTACAAAAGTTCGTTCAAAACAAAACTTGAATAAATTAATCTAATTCTTATGTCACATGCTATACAAATCTAACTTTATTTTTATTTAGAGGATTTTTTGTTTCAAATCATTATTTTGTATTCTTATTTTTTCGATGAAAGATAATCGTTATTCGTGGATTTTTAGCTTTACGATCAAGCTTGATCGTTATTTAAAAATTTTAATTTTTCCATATATTATTTTTTGTTCAAGTAATTTAAACCAACAATATTAGTTTTTGAGCTCTACAAATACTTTCCTTTGCACTGAGCTCAAAAATTAATATTGTTGATTTAAATATATTGACATACATACATATGTGATAGATGAGCACACCAACAAGAACAAATTTTAACAATAATAAAAATTAAATAAATTTTTTATTAAACAACAGCAACAACCACACATTCATTGTAATAGCGATAGACTGTTGTACTTGAATTGCGTTGGTGGGATACGAGTATAAGGAAAGTGGTAAAAAGCTACAGCAGTTCATAAGCCGACTGTGGTTCACTGGCTACGTATTTGCCCAGTAAGTCGAAAGTTTTGGGTTCACTTACCGGTGGAGTTATGAAAGATACCTGATGAGGGGATGTGTTAATTTCTGAAATGGCTATAATTTATACCGCTCTTGACTGTTGTTTTTTTCCAAATACCTTCCGTATAGTGGTTTTGAGTTCAAAAATTAATATTGTTGATATAAATAGTCCTTATTCAGGTATTTGTATTTTTATCATAATATTCTACCGCTATTTTTTATTTTTTATTTTTTAAATTTTTTTAGTAATCGTTCTTCTCGTATTTAAAATTGTTAGATGGGAACGGTGTGCAGTTAAAAGAATAATCTGGAATTAATTTTATATATTTCAATTTTACAATACCAAAGCCTAAAATAAAAACCAAAATAACTCTAATTTATCGATTGTCCTAGGTAGTAGATAGTAATCTTTCCCATTTTGAAAATACCTGTGTGTTCGGGAGCTCCTTGTTACAATCGCAGGATCCCGGAATTAGTGCCGGCATTTTGAAATTCATTGCCTCGTAATAACATAATTTAAAAAAATTTTACCAATATTGTTTAAAAAGCTTTCCTATCAGAAAATAAATAACAAATAAATGGGGTTTAAATAAAATATTTTTTTATTGTAAAAATTATTTTATCCACAATAAAATTAACGATTTATTACTCAATTTTACGCGTTCATGATAAAGAAATTTTAGGAATGACGAAAAACGCTCGAAGCAAACTCAAGAAGTAACAATTGCTTTTTTACTTTAAAATAAGTTAACATATTTTTTAATCAATTACAATTTATGCGGAATATGCCAAAAGTTGGAGGCTTTCAAATATATTCATTTATGCCAAGGTCTAGTAAGCTTATTTAATTTTTTCAACTGTCATTCATATTGCTTATTGTATTAAAAAGAAAACCGTTTCAAATATTCATGATTGATAATAAATTATTATCTACAGTAAGTCATACTGAAAATTGGTCTACGCAAAAATATTTAATTTTGATCATTTTCACGAAGTGTTTCATGTCAATTCATATGTATTATTTTTAATGCAAAGCAATGTTTCCTTGTTCAACAAAATCTATAAAATTCAAAATTCCAAACTATGTTCAAAACGTAGAAAATTCAAAAAAATTTCCTTTTATTTACATGGCAATTTCAAACATTGTATTACACAATTTTTCATGAAAAAATAGG
Organism: Anomoia purmunda; assembly: GCA_951828415.1. Taxonomy (NCBI): domain Eukaryota; kingdom Metazoa; phylum Arthropoda; class Insecta; order Diptera; family Tephritidae; genus Anomoia; species Anomoia purmunda. Next base: position 130,109,813 of record OX639993.1, on the reverse strand, counting down.
CAGACCGTGCATAAAAAAAATATTAAACTTCTAAGGTAATTTGCCGCAACCTCCTTATTATACTCTAATTTAAAGGGCTACAAAACATACCAGCAACATTTATCAAAACTTTTATTTAAAATCACGAAAATCCCGGGATTGTTGGCAAGTAACCGCAACATTTTCGTTATTTAAAAAACCCTGCAATTTTCCCGGAATACCTCCTTAATGGACATCAAAATAGTGACAAAATTCAGCAGGCGCTTTTCGTATGCCCCAATATAAAAAGTTTGGTCTATTTACTTTAGTGAAAGTCATAAAAAAATATCAACGTTAAAAACAGTTCCAGTTTTTTTTGATTTACACCGTGAGCTACCTTAATGTGCATATAAGTACAGAAATTATCTATGTATATATATGAATAGCGTCCACCTGTCTCTGCTGAAAGTTTGACATGCCAAATTCATTTTTTTCGCTTTGTTTTCACCTGTTAGAATTTACATTCGCTCATTCACAACAAAAACGACACTAACACAATCATAGATGTGTCCATAAGTAAATATGAAATGCACTACACACGCACGTTATTACACTGCTATACACACCCTGTCGGAAATAGAACTATTTCAATAGCAATTAAAAAATTTTTACCAATTACAAGTGGTTGAAATTTTTTTTCTTGTAAGCAACTAACTTCATTAACGTGGCGATGTTCTACGAGCAAGCCAATTATCTGATCTGCATTTGATATCAACTAATTTGAATTATGCTGGCCAGAAAATGAGTTTCTCCAGCTACAGTAAAATGTTTTTATTTCAAACCATTTGAAATTCCATTTTTTCAAACTGTTTTAAAAAGTAATCCAATTACCATCTACTTTCAAACCTGTCCGTTTCGAATTATTAAAAAATAGCGACATCTTTTTTTTCGTAATTGGCGCTATAACCGCCTAGAGGTTTTGGCCGATTTGTACATAGCGCGCCAGATGTTCTTTTGCTTGGCTAACTGACGCCAGCTAGAGACACCAAGTGTAGTCATGTGCTTCTCAACCTGGTCTTTCCAACGTAGTCCTTCGTCTTCCTCTGCCACCGGCTACGGGTACCGCGGAAAATACTTTGGGGGTTAGGGCATTTTCTTCCATTCTATTCCACGTATGACATTGCTAACGTAGCCTCTGAATCTTAATTCGCTGTACTCTTTCACTATCGTTATAAAGCTCATACAACTCATCGTTCCATAGTCTGCGGTATTCGCTGTCACGAAGCCGTAGAGTTCTATAAATCTTTCGGAGAATCTGTGGAAATATGTCTACTTTATATTAGTTTAGGTTAGGTTAATGCGGTAGTCCCCGCAGAGGGCACTCTTTTAGACATATATTGTGATACCACTTCTTCAATGGCGAAATGCTGCGTACCCAAAATGAAGTCCCACAGCGAATTTCCTCCCAGGGATCTCTTCTGAGGGGCTAATGATACTATATTCAGCCTAACCGCATTAATACACATCAGACAATGTTCTGTCAGAACTCCTACGAGGATCGAGAGCTGCCGCTTTGTTAACGACTTGAGCTCCTTCGAATGTCCATGGTCCACCAGCGGCCAGAGAGTCCTTCCAATTTTGCATGACGCAGTAGTTGCCCAACGCTTTGTGAGCAGACATAAAAAACATCTGCACAACAGAAGTCCTTTGGTGGCCAGAAAGGCGCACACTCTCCCTGCAGCAGTAATGCTTTCCAGCGGGCCTTGCAGAGCGAGCTCTTTAGCTATGCAGTTTCCTGTAATGTCGCTATGGTGTGGCATCCAAATCAGTCTGATATCAAAGTATTGAAAGGCGGCTGAGAGCGAAGTCAGGCCCTCCCCGACCAGTTTCGACCAGAGCATTAGATGATGTTAATGAGAGCGCACCCGCTCCAGCTGCTTAACTTTCGATAACTTCTCCAGCGAGTTCCGCAATGCAATGCAACAGCTGTTACTGTTTTCCTCTTAAGTCGAAGAGACCGAATCCCATGTTGTCATCTTCTTCCGGCTCCGATTCCTTCTTCTTAGCTTGCTCTTTCTTTTCGGCAGCAGGAGCAGCCACAGCAGCGGCGGCAACAAATTTGCTGGGATCCTTGATGAACTCCTCAATGGTAGCCGCTTCCTTGAACTCCATTTCATTTGCAGCAGCTCCATAAAGCATTATCGGCCTAATTATTGTTCCGTAAAGCCAGTGGTTTACCCTGTGAGATTGGTGCAATATTTGATCCCAGAAAAGTACAAGTACATAGCACGGTCAGAAAGCACAAGTGAGACAGCACCGATTGAAGGAGGTCGGGCCTAAAGCATTCTGTAACATCTAGTGAAGAAGACAAGCTCCATATTGCTAGAATTAATAGCGAGCCCACAGATCCTTTTTACAATCAAGTTTAGGTATTCTCGCATGATGGCAAACAGGGTGTCCAATAACTTTCCCCTAACAACAAGTGAAACATCGTCCGCATAGACAATATCCGAGCAGTCTCTCCTTTGCAACTTCTTCAGTACGCTGTTGATGATAATGACCCAAAGGAGCGGTGAGAGAACTCCACCTTGCTGAGTGCCACTCTGCTACGACGGTTTTGTCGAAGAGCAGGCGGTAGATTAAACTTATAAGGCCTGTTCGATCCCAAGCTCATCCATGGCTGCGACTAGTGGCTCCAGCCGGCCGTTATATACCGAGAGGCGCCAACTGCGGTCTTTGTATTCAAGATACTCCTCTTTGACACTAAAAACCGTTGTTGTTGTTGTTTTCGTTGTTGTAACAGCAGGACTACTTCCACCGACCGGCCTTTTCAGTTAAAAAAAGCCATTTCAATTTAAATTCAGTATAGTTATATTGCAAATAATTACACCACTATTGCGAGCACTACTTATCGAAAGTATATGAGCAAACAATTTCAAAAAATTCAGGTAAATGGGAGGTTAGTATGTACTTGCTGAGCTCAAACACACATTTTATTTTAATTTTTTGTATGGGTAGAATATTGAGATGACGATAATCTTGTGTGTTTATTTTTTTTGGGGTATCACTTCATTAACAATTTCTTTATTGGTTAACTGTTGTGTGATCATTGTCTGTCTAGGTCGAAAGAGAATCAAAATGCGCAGATTTTTTTTTACTTATTTTTTATTTTTGTTATTTATTTATTGCGTCCCGCTCCACGAAAAACAGTTTCATTTCATGTTTTAAGCCAAACATATATACTTATACATAGCTAGTAGGAAACCTAGAATACCATTAAAAATGTTGGAGAAGGCAAATCCGCTACTTCGGATGTCAATAAATTAAATAAGTCCTTTCTAAGACTAACTATGTCTATTGATGTTATATGTTAGTAGTTCTACCGTGATTGTGTAAATGTTAATGCTAGTCCTTTTGTTTTTGTCGGTGGTGATGATTGCGACATTGTCCAATTCATCCTCTCCATTCAGTCGAAAGCAGTTGGACTTCGTGGAATTAGCTCAGGTTTTTTTAAGACTAATCTTGCAAATATGCCACATTTGCTTTTCATAATAAACTCAATTCAGACAACTTCCGTTTTTCCGATATCCTGAAAAGTCGCTGAGGTTATACCTATTCGGGAAACAAATTACTGCACCGCCGCTCTTTTGGACGTAACGAAGGGAATCAGATCGCGCAAATTGATAGCAACTTTTCTGACACTTTTCGACTCGAAAGCTTTTGACACTAGATAAATTTGAAAAAGAATATCTTGACAGAGCTATAAATCTTGCTATCTTTAACAACACATTGACATGAAATGAAGACATCTTTAGCACAGTAGGTAAAGTGTAGGGAATGCTACGTACACTGTGGTAAGTATAGTATTTCTCTCCGTTAAATATAAGACTACGATCAGCTAAAGCACACTTAATACCTACGCTTCTTTATGGATGTGAAGTTAATGCAAATTGTGACTCTGTCAGAAAAAGATGAATGTTGAATATAAAAACATTGCCAGATATATGTACGGACGAAAAAGACTTGGTATTTCTTTTTTTGTTTAACTTATTCAGCATTTGATGACCTTGATGACTGAATTCAATTTCTCCAATCAGACTTTTAGTGCATACCAAATATCGAACTTGTCAGTTTTTTTGATCAATTCCATACATCTTTAGAACTCTCTTCCTATAAGATTAAGAAAGCTAAAGAATGCACTGCTTTTCATAAAACAGTTAACTAATTGTTATAGCAATGATTGCAATTAATTTATAAATTTTCATACTCTGTGTGCAACTGAAATTCTTACTTTTTTAAAATTGTTTATTTCTTGTTTTTTGCCTATTATTATACCTATTGCATTGTCATATACTATAAGTATACTGTATCATTTACATAAGTATGTTCTTTTAGATCTAATCAACCAATAAATAAATAAATAAATAAATAAAGTTAAAATGACATAGCTACATACATCTACACTGGGTGCAAGTTAGATAAACATAATTAATTTAACATGCATTTTTTCAAAGCAGTTCACTTCTAAGTGGCTACATTTTAAATTGGTAAAGTTTTATGATTGTCTGCTCTATTCCGACTGGACATGAAATCCAATACACAATAAGTAGGTATATATATACGTTCTTACACTACCGCACACACACACACACATACACACACACACACACACACATTCACGCACACATGTAAGCGCGCAAGAAATATTCAGCTGAATTAAATACTGAATGTTGCGGTTGAAAATACAAATATATGAATCTTTATTGTTTGATCATTACTCTTCAACTAACTTAACGATAATCCAAAATTCTGTTAACAACGTTGAGTTCAAACTTAAAAAACTAAGTATTTAAAATTAACAGTAAATCTTATTCGAGAGTGAGAGCGAGAAAAGAAAGAGTTTGACATACATATTTATATATAACTCGCCCTCCCATATTAAATTCGAGTCCCATCGAATTCGGTAAAAATATATTAGAAAAGGTAGACATACAATTGAAGTACTATTATACATTTTTTTTTTTTTTTTTTTTTTTTGTTTCAATTTGGCATTTTTTTTTTTTTTTTTTTTTTTAACATTTTAGTTACATTGTAAATTATGGGTACCTACTTATATTTGTTATTTCTAAATTTCTAAATCATATACCTATAAAAAATATGGTATACATACATAGTTTTCTATTTATAAACATTTTTTTTTTTTTTTTTTTTTTTTCAATTCAGTTTATAGGCTTTAATGACCTTCTGAACTGTGCAATATCTACTTTATTGGGATTGCTGTATTGGTATCTGTTAAACCTTTTAGCAGTTTTTTGTCTGCCTGCAGCAGGATTTTTAATATATAGATTTTGATTTCGTAAATTAAGCGTTACATTTTCTCTTTTAATGTTTTCTCTGTCAATGGCTTTCTTTTTATTTGTTTCAGATCTCTCTTTAACTTCATTTAAATCTATGTTTATTTTATTTATGAAATCTATTGGCTTAAGTTTAGTTGTACTATGAATTGTGTTGTTATAAAAGTTTATTGCTTTTAGTACCAATTCCTCAGAGTCATTAATCTTTTCAGCATTTTTTAGTATTCTTACGTGTTCTAAAAGAGTCGAATGCATTCTTTCCACATCCGAATTCCCGGTGTGAGAATTCGGTGTTGTAAAATGGGTTTCTATATTATTTTCTTGACAGAATAATTTTATAAGCGCATTATTAAATTCATTATCCATAACAATTTTATCAGGTTTTCCTAAGAACGCGATTCGCTCTTCAATTTTAGTTTTTACTGTTACCATATTTTTATCGTTTAATTTATGCGCTGTCCCTAACTTAGTGAATTTATCGATTGTTGTTAAAAATGAAGTTTTTTGTATTTGAAAAATGTCTATATGTATTATTTGATTAGGTTTTTCTGGTGTTATAGTATGTTGAAATTTTTTATTTATGGGTTTTCTATCGTATTTATTTTCATTGCAAACTCTACAGTTATTACAGTATCTATTTATTAGTTTTATTAATTTCGGATTAAAATAATTATCTTTTAGTTCATTGTAGTTTTCATGAATTCCTCTGTGGTTACCTTTCGTGTGAATATCATCAATGATACTCAACAAAGATTCCTCGGATGCAACATCACGTGCAATTTTAGTACATTTTATAAAGTTTATTTTATTATTGTTAGAAAATAATTGTGTTAATTTCTTTTGAATTATATTGTATTTATTATCTTCGAGTTCCGAGTATATACCAACTTTTCCATTTTTTAACTCTCGTCTGAACAAATCATTCAAATAATGTGTATTATTTAAATCATTTTCAGACACGTATAATATTTTATATTTTTTGAAAAGTGTTTCTATTTCCTTATGTTTATTTTTTACTAATCTAATTTGCGTTCTGTATTTGTTGACGATTTTATTTATCATGAAAAATTTATTATTTAAACTTTCCTCCACACTATGAACTTCAGCTAAAGGCGGTTGAGTCAGCTGCACTCTGCTCAAAAAGTCCGCCACGTTATTCTCCTTGCCTTTTATGTATTCGATATCAAAGTAAAACCCGTCTAGTAAAATTTTCCACCTGATGATTCGCGAATTTGGGTCCTTAAGCGAATAAAGCCATTTCAGGGGCTGGTGATCAGTTTGGACTAGGAACTTTCGACCGTAAAGGTATGGACGATAATATTTTACTGACCACACAATGGCTAACAGCTCCTTCTCTAACGTTGAGTAATTTTGTTCGTGCCCATTCAGAGTCCTACTGGCATAACTTATCGGTTTTCCTTCTTGGCTTAATACCGCGCCAATGGCTACGTTACTAGCATCAGTAGTTAATACGAACTTTTTACTAAAATCGGGATAGCGCAATAATGGCGGATTTACTAAAATATTCTTTAACTTTTCGAAAGACTCAATGTATGACTTGTCGTTAACATCGATTTTACTGTTTTTCTTCAAATATTTAATTATAGGATTAGCTATTAAAGAATAGTTTTTAATGAATTTGCGGTAATAGCCGGTTAGGCCCAGAAAAGATTTAATATCTTTAACTGTTTTTGGTAGTTCCAAATTTTTTATAGTACTTATTTTTTCGGGGTTTGGTTTTATTCCCGCATTTGTTATAATATGACCAAGGAAACTTGTTTCTTTAGATAAAAATTTACACTTATCAATTTGTACTTTTAGGTTAAATTCATTTAGTTTATTAAATATTTTTTGTAAGCTTTCTAAATGTTCGGTTAAAGATGTCGAAAATACTAATATGTCGTCCATATAAATAATACAGATTTTATTAATATAATCCGACAAAATGTAGTTCAGCATTCGCTGGAATGTGGCAGGCGCATTCTTGAGACCGAATGGCATTCGAATGAACTCGAAATGCCCCATAGGAGTCGAAAAGGCAGTTTTTTCAATATCGCTATCATCCATTAATACTTGATGAAAGCCCTTCGCCAAGTCCAATGAAGAAAAATACTGCGCCTTACCTAACTTATCAAATAGGGACTCTATGTTCGGTATGGGAAATTTGTCGTCTACCGTAATCTCATTTAATCTCCTAAAATCTATTACTAATCGCCATTTTTTTTCATTTGAATTATCTGATTTTTTTTTTACTATCCACAATGGGGAATTGTAAGGGGATTTACTAGGGCGTATTATATTTTCTTTCAACATTTCATTTATTTGCTTTTCTATTTCATTCTCTAGGATCTGTGGATGTCGATAATTTTTGCAATAAATTACTTTATTAGAATTAGTTATGATTTTATGTTTTACACAAGTGGTTGTTGTTAAGTTTTGCCCTTTAATGTAAAATGTCTTTTTATTTTTATGTAGAAAATTTTCTAATAATTTATTTTCTTCGTTATTTAAAGTTGTTGGTATTAGCTCTTTAAATTTATCCAGCTCAAACTTTTCTAAATAGTTTATTTCCTCATAGGATATATTAAAGTTATTATTATTTAAATTTATTTTATTGTTATTAATTATAAGATTATTGTTCTGAAAGTCTATTATTGCACCGAAAGGGCGTAAAATATTTATTCCTATTATGCAATCAAACTTTTTATCGGTAAAATTCACTAACTTAACGGACATAGTACTATTTTTTTCTTTAAATTCACTTGGCACATCAACAATGACTTCTTCTTTTATTATATTATCACCAACTAGGGTATGCAACAAAATTGGTTTTATTAATTTTTTTGATTTTCCTAGTTTTGAAAAGAATGTGTAATCCCCTAAGGTTGTAGCAGCGCCACTATCGATTAGGCACCTTGTTTTAGTATTATTTATGGTTAGTGTAATTATGGGTAATGATAATTTCGAGGCTGAACAGGAAAATTTTCTGTATAATTTATAGCATCTATTTCCATTGACTCCAAATTATTATTTCGGCTGTTATTGTTAGACTGCTGAGGATTTGGTTGGAAGTGACTAGTATTGCGGAAATTATAATTATTACTTTGTGGGTATGGATTAAAATTTTGATTATGAAAATTTCCGAAATTTGTATTGAAACTATTAGGGTAAGTATTATTTTGGCTTTGAAAATTCGAACAATTTGCTCTGGGATTATTAAAGTTATTATATTGGCTACCCAAATTCGGCAAGTTGTTAGAATTTTGATACCGCTGAACATTCATACCATTTGAATAGTTACGTCTATTTCGAATGTTATGGGAATTATTTTTGCTGCTTGAATAGTTATTATTATTTTGCAAATTATTATATGGAAAGCTATTTGCATGTTTATAATTTACTAATTGGATATCCTTCAATAAATTATTTTGTAAATAAAACGTATAAGCTGTATTTATTGAGCTTATATTATTTTGCAGTAAAAGAGATTTAATATGTACTGGTAAATAATTGGCATAAACATCAAAAATTAATTTTTCGTTATTTAAGGGAGTATACATTTCGTTGGGTTCTAAAGATTATTTCGTGTTCATTTGGCTTAATATCATTCTTAACTTACAATGTAACTCTTCAATGTTTATGGCTTCGATATTAAGAGCATCTATTCTTAAATTAAAAAACGTTCTCTTTATTCCAAATTCTTCTTTAAGTTTACTCACAATATCATCCCAGGTAGGATTAACTAATGTCTCAACTGCTCTTAATGCGTTTCCCTGTAAACGGTTGCTAAGAACTCTTTGCAAAGTACCTAAGTGCTCAATTGGAGTCAATTGGAGAACGGTTGAGACGTCTCGAAGATAATTACTAACTGAGTACTCACTACTTCCAGTAAACGGCGGTAGGCTCCTCGCTTCTCGTAAACTTTCAGCTAGTGTCAACGCCATTGTTTTGTTTTTGTCAAAAAGGTTCAGTTTCCGCTACAGTTTGCGCAAACTGCTCTTGTGTGGTTGTTGTTGTAGATTCTCTCGCTTTGCTGATGTTGAAAAATTTACAATGCAAACGATGATTATGTATATTTTTTTTTTTTTTTGTCTCTCAAGATGAAATGATTCTTTTCTGTATATTAAATATGGTATTGTTCTATTCTCTTTTTTTTTCAAGTTCAAATGAATGTGAAAATATGAATTTTGTCTTTTCAAGGTCAGATGAAAGTCACTTATTTTCGTTAGAACATATGTGGTTTTGTTGTTGTAATATATTGTTCTGGTTGCATTGACTTTACAATTTTTATTTCTTTTATATGCAAACCACGTTTGTAATTCGAACACTATTTTTTTTTTTTTTTTTTTTTTTTTTTTTTTTGGAGTTTTTCTTTTTTTTCGATAAATGTTTATTTCACAATATATATGTGTGGTCAAATTTAAGAACAAACTCAAACCACAAACACAAAGTACTTATTTTAGTAGCATTAAGTTTTGAAGTGTACTTTTCATTTATTTATTTAATTAAATCACAAAAAGTTATTAATTTGCTTTGCACGCAAAATGTTCGGTTTGGATACGAAAATTTAACACAACGTATCCCATCCTCGTCGCCAGAAATATTCAGCTGAATTAAATACTGAATGTTGCGGTTGAAAATACAAATATATGAATCTTTATTGTTTGATCATTACTCTTCAACTAACTTAACGATAATCCAAAATTCTGTTAACAACGTTGAGTTCAAACTTAAAAAACTAAGTATTTAAAATTAACAGTAAATCTTATTCGAGAGTGAGAGCGAGAAAAGAAAGAGTTTGACATACATATTTATATATAACTCGCAATTATTTCGCCATTCACAATTCACATTCTCAATGCCATTCCAATTCAGATTCATGTTTTACATTTGTTGTTTCTCTCTCTCTATTTGTCTTGCTTTTTTGTTCATGTAGTTGTACGCCGGCAGTTTCACGTGCACGTGGAAAACACCGAAGTCTATTTGGGAAATTCAGCGTTGATTAAGTGCGCCATTCCGGACTATGTGCGACCATATGTTAAGGTGTCCAGTTGGCATCGTGGTGAGGAGATATTGCTGCCCGATTTATCTGATGTTGGTGAGTACCGGAGAGACAAATGAATAAAAACGTACATAGTTATATGTATACTCGCACACACACATACATATGTACATACCTACAAATTTATGTGTATGCAAATTTGAACAATTACATGTGCGTGTAAATGCAAATGCATGTTAACTTTTATTTTTTTCGAGTTCACCCATTTTTTGCGTCCCAGTTTTTTGCCACATCAGCTGTTCTTTCGCCTCAGCTCTGCTCTTTTTTTTTGGTGGAATTTTTTATATTTTTTTGTTTTTCGTATTTTGCTGCCTACCACCGCGCATAGTTTGCTTCTGATGTAAAAGTTGACACAGTTACATGTGGTACTACTAGTTGCATGTGTGTGTTTCTGTATTTTTGGCCACGAATGTGGAATAACCAGTCATTCAACTGCTGGACTGCTGCAAGTTTGCCAGTTGAATTATTTGTCGAACTCTTTTCTGCATACGAACATTCGTCACCGATTCAGTCAGTTGGTCGCAAAATGCCAGTGTATTGAACGCACAAATATTCGCTTATATGGCAGATACAAGCCGGACTAAAATTTGTTGATTGAGGGTTTTTATACCCAGTGATTGGTTGTTATGAAAATTAAATCGGAATAAATCAGATCAATTATTCATTCGCATTCAGTTGTTGTTAAAAAGTAGAGTTTGTAAAAAACGCTATTGAAATTGCACTCTCTGTCTTTCTGGACATAGTGAAGCCTTGGACAATGCCTCAAACCTAGGAGCATATTTGGCACTAGAAAATGTTCTGTAAACAGTGACAGCTGAATTCCGACGGTACTCAATTTAAAGTCGCATTTTAGAAGTTGATAATTTGTAGTCTACTTTAGAATCAGGTATGATAAATTAACTTTTGGGACTTTCTCAGAAAAAATTCACCAAAATCGAACAAAAATGTACCAATTTTTTTTTTAATTTTTAATAAAAATACCTCAAATATATTTTTAATTTAATATGTTTGGCTTATGTGAGAATTAAAAATTAAAGTAAAAATCAGATATTTATGTAGCCTGTGTCCTAGATAGTTCATATATTCATTAGATATTTACATACATATGCACACATACATGTGAATTTTACAGCTTAGCTTTATTATTTCCGTAGAGGTTTCTTTCATTCGGAAATTGTAATTAGATATAAGTTAGGTGTCTGGTATTCCGACAGGTGGGTTCCATGGCCCACCTGATACTCACCTTCTTGTCTTTAAACTGTGTTTGGAAGAGGATAGCAGCTCTAGAAGCGAGTAGAGCAGTATTTATCACAAGTAATTCCGTCCTTTTTCTTGCCAACTCGACTGCCGTGCAGTTGCCGGAAATATCACTGTGTCCGGGACCCATGTCACAGTCACAAAACGCTTAGACGCGAGCAGATTGCGAGATTGTGATAATTAAGAGATTTAATAGCCGCTTGACTGTCGGAGTATGTAGTGGAAGATCTGTCAGACACCGAGCCGCCTTCGGCAGTGGTCCGGTAAGCAAAAGTTGAGGTCCATCGCTAATTCGTTGGAGTGAATTCCGCTGTCCATTCTTTCGTTGAGCTTGAAACTTTCTTTAAAGATAGACGGCGACTCTGGGTCTTGGTATATGACATCTTCCCATTCATTCCTCCATGCAGAGTAGAGGAGTAGTGTAATCTATCATCCTTTGTGCATTCGGACAAGCTTCCAGGACCTTTGTATGCCAGTACTTTAGCTCTGTTCATGGCTGGATCGCGTTGAGCCTGGCGGCACTACAACCAGCCAGAAATTTACTATATAAATCCCCCAGTGGAAGATTTAAAATTACTTCCAGAGATTTAGTAGGTGTAGAAGGTAGCGCTCCCGTGACCAGCATGGAAGTCGTACGCTATACTCGCTCCATCTTGACTTTTGACAAGGTTTTGCGTAACACTGGCTACCAGACGCTATCCCCATAGAAGAGAATAGGTCTTGTCACTGCCATGTATGTACATCCAGTGCTCTAGCGAGGTTTCATTCCCCATTTTTTCCCTACAGAATGAAATTTCATATTTCCACGTGAAAAGTACCACTTCGGTCTTTGTGGAGTTAACGCTAAGCCCACTTTCATTAGACCAGATGGTTGCTTGGCTAAGGGCATACTGTAGTAGCTTACTTAGAACCTGCAAATGTTTAGCGGTAGCTATGCCTTCGGCATTTCCTACGACTTGGCAGCCAGTGTCCTTAAGGTTCCAAAGTGGGGCATCAACGGTTAAATTCCACAGTAGAGGGGAGAGAATGCCTCCTTGTGGATCGCCGCCGGTCACATGCTTTGCAATGGACTCATTCCCTAGCTCGGAAGGAATAGTTCTCTTTTTCAGAAGGAGCCCAACGCAATCCACCACTCTCTGCTACAATCCACTTTAAGAGAGGAGTTGAATACCGAGTCGGGGTGAGCATTGTTAAAGGCTTCCCCTATATTAAGAAAAACTCCCGGCGTGTAATTGAGTATGGAGAGATAAAAACTGTCCACCTTCAAATATGTAAACTTAACCTGCAAGTAAAGAATTCGAACAGAATTTGTTTAACTTAGTTTTCAAAGGTAAATTTCCCCCCACATATTTGCAAAAACTACTCCCAAAACACATCAACCAATTCTACCTTTTTCTGATATTCGTGTTACCTACTTTCCTCAACTTCGAAGTTCTAATGTGAAAGAAGGTCAGAGAAAAAAGTCTCCGTAAGTTTGTACTCATGATATGAGAAAAGGGAAAATGAAGAAAATTCCCTGGAATTTTTTTGTTTAAAATCGAAGTTACTTCCCATTGATATCATTAATCGGATGCTTTATTTTATTTTTTTCATCAACTGCGGACTCATTTCTTGTCATTTCGTCTTTGAATTTTTTGCAATCACAAATAGGAAATAGGAAGGTTTTAATGTTGTAGTATCAAATTGTAAGACCCTCTCATCCAATTCAATATGAGTTCGTCAACAGTGACAAAATATAAATTTGTGCGGCATGTTTCGAAATTCGAGCTCAAAAGTATTTTTTTTCAATTTCAAAAACATGGCCGTTTAATAAAAAACAAAACTAATTACTAACAATGTGTTGTATTTTGTGAAATTTCTAGCAAAAAGTTTCATGTGGTGTCAATGAACTTTTCGACTTTAAAATGGAACCAAAAAAGCACAATTGTAGCAACTTGATCATCACTGCTTAGAACCATAAAATCCCTGCAGGAACTGAAGGCAGCTTAAACCTAACTATAATCTGTTTACGAAAACACTAGTGATGACTTTTAATTGCATATTTCTATTTTTTAAAAAAGGATGCAATTTCTGGAAACTATAAATATGATTTATTGTGTAAATAGTGGAGTATTCTATCAATCGTATAGTTTGACTTCAAATATCTGCCGTGGCATGAAATATCAAAAACAATTTTATTTTGAATACCAAGCGACAGCGCTTCACAGTAAATGAACAGCTCGGCAGCACATCGATGCATTAGAGCTACGCGCCAGAATATTATTATGATTTTAGTTTCCATCTTGCCACACATATATTTTCATTAAAAGTGGGAAAAATCTATAATCAGTATGCCATTTTAATTGACTTGTTCTCACCAACCCAAATAACTGCATGTATAGATACTAAAATAATGCCACATTTTTTTTTTTTTGTTTAGTTGCACTAGGCTTCACTTTGCTCAAGCGCCTGCTTATCGGCTGCATAAAATTTATGCACAAAAATCCTTCCGGCACATATTCCAATGCCCCACTGTTATTACCTCGACACTGCTTCGCTCTACTCTGTTTTTTTTTTTCTTTTTGTTGTTAGCTCTCGTTTTGTATCTCTTTGAACAGCCCGCCACACTACATGTTATTATGTTTGTTGTTGGTATTGCCTTGCCGATACCGTAACTGTGCATCGATGACTGTTGGTGTCCACGAAATGCACCCGTGATTGTGCTTTCTCGTGTACTGGAGCGGAAATGTGTTGCAGTTGACATTTATTGGGAAATGCTGTTATGCTGTGGGAATTCAACTTGGCTATCAAACATTGACAAACTTAACTGCATATGAAACAAATTACATGTATGTGTGTTTGTGTATGTGTGAGTGCAGATGATGTGCACATTCATTTGCTGACTTCGACAAATGTCCCCTCATACCTCAATATGGCGTCTGCTTCGTGTTTATCATTTTCGGTTGTTATTGTTGCCATGGTTCTGGTTGCGCCATCGCTTCAGTTCTGTTCAACGGTGTAAATGAACTTCAGATTTTTTTCACACATACCGCCAGTGCATATTTACATAAATATGTTTGTACATTTAAATAAAGCCGCTTTCTTATAGAATGATTTAATAGTAAAAATCACTTCGGTGGATTCCAGTTTAAAAACGCGTGAAAATGAATAGCTTAGCGATGGTTAAAATGATTTATACTTATATAATAAATAATCTCTCTTCAGGTACAATTATACTGTTTGAACTGCTACTCATCACCCTTGAGATTAAGGTTACTCGTTTGAAATATACAGCAATACATGCAATACATTTTGGCCTTTCAAGCCTATTGGTTTTTTGTGGTGAAACTAGGTTTTAAATTACTAACCTGAGAATTGAAAACAAATTTTAAAAATGCATATATGAGTGCTAAATTTCTACTTTGGACTCACAATAAATAAATAACTACCAAAAGTTCAGTGTCTTACTGAAGATGGCACAACGCCGAAACCAGTCTTTCTCCAAACCAAACTTAACAAGGGATGAAGGAAAAGCAAGAGCAGATCAAAAAGAAACTATTAACTTGAACTTCATTTGTAGCTTTTAAGTTTTTATTATCTATCAAAAAATCTAACCCCACTTCATAATTGCGGCCGCCGTAGCCGAGTTGGTACCGTATGCGCGCTTCATTCGGTAGGTTCAAATCCTGGGTAAGTGACATCAAAAATTATAGAGACGTTTGTTCTAATAGCGCTCGCCCCTCGGCAGGCAATGGCAAACCTCCGAGGGTATTTCTGCCATGAAAAACCACTTCTCACAAAAACCATTCGCCGTCCGGAGTCGGCGTATAACTATAGCAACAACAAGATGCGCACCACAAACTGTAGGAGAAGTTCGGTCGAAACCGCTTAAGCGGTTATAGCGCCAATTAAGTAAGTAAGTACTTCATAATTGCCTAGTATGGTTAGTAATTGCTGAAATTTGTCCGCAGTCTGCCATTCGAGTTTAGCCCACACAATTTGTTTTATAGAAATTCACACACGATAGTGCTATTTAGAAGTCTCATTATCGTCTTTCACTGTTAAAACGCTGAACCTCGATCTGATACAGAGAACGCCACAGATACATATTTTCTGACCATCATAGTACACCTGTTCAGATGGTTTTATTAATCACGGCACTCTTTCAGTGTTAAGGAAGTTTCAAAAATTATATTCCAATATTTAACAATTTTTTAAATTTTATTACCTGATTTCACCTACGTTAATTATAAATTTGCATATAACTTTCAAACAGCAAGGAACTCCTCAACATTTTTCCGATACTAATTTTTCCTGAATCATATACATTTAGTTGAATTTGAATAACTTAAACAGGTGGTAACCCTTTCCAAATAAGGGTTTATGTGTTTTTCGTTTGACGCCAGTGCAGTTGATACTTTACCAATTAAATTGCATGAACGTTCTTTAGCAGGTGGCAACCCTTTTCGTAAATGTTGTCGAACTGATATATTGATGATATATTACTGTAAGTTTAGAAATTGAACTACACTACCATTTTGATACAGGTGGCAACGCTATTTAAACACATTTTCAAGATTAGGTTTGTTATGCCTACTTTTTTATTAATTAATTCCATTTAGTTCATTATTTTAAGTAAGAGGTACCCCCCTTCAAAGGTATTTTCAATATAAAGTTATCGAAAACCTTTTTTGCAAAAACAATTTTAAACTAACCTTTCTTAAAAATTTTAGTTTAATATATTGTAAAAGTCTTCTACTTTGGAATTTAATTTAAGTTGCAATTAAAAAGGTGACAACCTTCTTTTGGGAAATGAAACTTTAGTAGTCCATTGTATTTGATACCCATATAGCAATATTTGATTTCATTTATTATTTTAATTGAATGATAATCCATAAAACCTATGCATTTGTCATATAGCAATATGTGATTTAAGTTACTTATTTAGTTGATTATAACTTTTTTAGTCTTCGGGAACTCTCCAAAAAATATAGCCTATATGCTAATATAGGGCATAGGCTATTTAACTGCTAAAGTTTGTACAATTCCGTGTAGCCATTTGGGACTGAAGAAAGTAATAACATTCTCACACACAAACTTTCACATTTATAATAATACTTAGTAGGATTCGAATATGTTAACCACTCAATAGAGCTTTTGTGGTTGTGATTTAATTCTACGTTGGAGTACCAAAAGAACAGTAAGGATACTAATTAGAGATCAACGTTTGAATACAATGAGATATTTAAACTCTTTCTCAATCGAGAATGAAGTGCCTTTTTTGGTAGAGAATCCTATAATTATCGACAGTTTCCCTCAGCAACTATTAAGCTTCTACTATTGTGAAAACACTACAGTTTTACTCACTCTCTAATTCTCTAGTCTAAAAGTTTGTTGGGTACAATGTTCGTAGAACTCTACGCAAGAGTAATAATTAACTAAAATATTATATATAAAACCTTCGTCGTGAAATTTTATGTTAAAGCTTCGAACAAATTTTGAATCGTTTCCTTTTTTTTTTAAACTTGGTAAATAACTTAAAGCTTTATTCGACCTTAACGAATAGAGACCTGAGAATTCAGAAAGCTTTGTGGGTCTAAAGCTTTCATACTGAATTAAGGTAATGAAACTGCTATCGCAACCATAGCCATGTTGTACTCGTAGTGCCTTGTGTAGGTAACAAAAGAAAATTAGTTATAGATAAACTTTTTTTTTATTAGCGACCACCCTCGCGTGGTGGTGATAGCTTTTTGGTTTTTAATTTTTTATTATCTAAAATAAGTCTAACCCTACTCCATAATAACCGATTACTGCTGGGTGAAGTTGGCATAGCTGAATCTTAAGCTTTAGTCCAATAGCAAATAAAACCGCGACCTAGATGGTGTCAAGTAAGGAATCTGTGCTTTTTTTCCAAAAAATATTTGAAAAGGAACCAAAGTGACGATAAGGAAGCCATCTGTATCCACACGGATGTGATCAAGATGGACTGCGCTGTTAGGACATAAGTTTATTCTTAAAAGCTTGGTGCCAATTGTTTCTTCCGCCTAGAAAGCCATAGCAGCATAGCCCAGGTTGAAGTTCCTGGCATATATGTAGATTGTAGAATAATATGTAAATAATTGTGCTACCAGGAAAGTGAGTGCGATGGTTTACTCAGATAGTCAGGCGGCTCTCCTGGCTATATCATCTAATGAAGTCAGATCTAAGCTAGTCAAAGAATCCAAGATGAAGCTACGCTTGGAGTCTCAACCAATTCCCACCTATCTTGTCTGAATTTCTGTCCATTGAACTATCTAAGGCAACGAGAGAGCTGACGAATTGGCCAAGGTGGTAGTTTGGTTGAATGATTTTGTAGTACTAGAATACCAGACAGATACAAACAGTAATCTATTGGCAAAGAGGAGGTGGTCAAATAACCAGACAAGTAAGATATCACGTGAGCTTTGGCTATCAATAGCAGGAAAAACAGCTAAGTAGGCAATGGTATGTTTAAGATTAGCTGCTAGGAAACAATACGCATAGAGTAGGCAACTTTCTCGATATTCCCCTTGAGGGAACAAGGAATTATTTTGCTTGTCATTGCCCTACGCCATTTAACCAGTAGCTAGCAAATTTATTTTCTTCTAGTATCCTTGCGACTTTTCTAGAATGCTTTTTGGAGAATCCACAGAATGGTTCAGCTCAAATTGAAGACATGCTGGCACTTACTTTTTCCAAGTGGAGTAGATATATTTATATTACGTCTTGTTAAAATAAAATCCTTTTTTCCTAATAGATGACTTTAGTAATCTGTACCTCACATTGTCTGAATTCGTTACACTATAAGGCGTTAGAAAGATAAGACCCAAAAAAAAATTTCTGTTTGACCACGCGCCCAAGATGAACACCAGCAAACAAAAAGTGTGCCATATTTTACAGGTTTTCTTCGATAAAGGCGAAAACGCAAGCCAGGTGGCTGAAAATGTAAATGGTGCGAATATTTTTGATACCGTAATAGCCAATCCTAGCAAAGTTTGGTTTCGTCGATTCCATTGGGGTAGTTTTGATATCAACTACGTTCCGGAAGACCAATTATCGAAAATATCGATAAAATAAATGGCGATATAAACCAAATATGTACAAATAGAAGCTAGAAGTTTGTAGTTTATATCTGCAAATTTTTGCTTAATTCCAACAAAATCGACCCTTTTTCTAAAGCGGATGGTTAGTGGTGGTGAAAAGTGGGCCATTTACGACAACGTCGAGTAAAATCGTGGTCGTGGTTGAGTCGCGGTGAGCTGACGCAAACGGTGGCCAAGCCAGGATTTATTGGTCAGGAAGGTGGAATTGGCAGGGGATCAACTGCTCGCCTGCGGCCAAACTCTTAAGGCTGACCTGTACTGTCAACAATTGGACCGTCTGAACGAAGCGATCGCACAGAAGCGGCCAGCTTTGACCATTAGGAGAGGAATTGTGTTCCAAATCTCACACATCGATAGTGTCGCGACAGAAGCTCCGGGAGTTTGCTTCAGAGGTTCTCTTGCATCCACCCTATAGTCCGGACCTGATACCAGTTGATTATTCCCTGTTCTTGTTCATGGCGAATGATTTTGCTTGTGAATAATTCGCCCCAAAAGAAGCTTGTGAAAATTGGCTGTCTCAGTTTTTTTGCCAATATAGACATAGATTTCTATGAGAGCAGAATCATTAAATGAAGTTAAATTACCTTTAAAATGGCAACAAGTGAACGGGTGAACCGGTGCACATTTGGCCCACAACGGATCATTCTAATTATGTGAAATAAAACATTCTATTCAATGGATTTATTTTTACTAGACCTCATATTTGCTCCTGTTCTTTTTCCTGCGCATACATTCTAGCACAGTTTTCTACGACTTTCATTTCTGTCTGAAATATTGATGAGTATGCTATTCAAAGGTATGGCCTGTTTGAATTTGGATCATATTTTCCCTTTGTTTTATTATTATATTTAAAATTTTTATCCATCCGTAAACCAGATCTGTTGAAGTTGATGGCGGGTTTTCTCCGGTCTTCTCGATCATTAATAGTGACTTGACTAAAAAGATAAAGCCCATTTTAGTTTTAAATACATCATAACTAGTTAAATGCAATGCTCTGCCATGAGCCGGCTTCGCAAAAACTTCTATTACTTAAAAAAATGTATTACTTAGTACTATCAAATATTTATGCATTTTGACGTTTATCTAGCTCTTTGCTTACTTGAAATCACTTACTTGTTGCGCTGGGAAACCTCTGTTATTCTTGGATTTCTTTATATTTAAATCTGAACAGAGGCCACTATAGGCTATAGAAAACTTCTTCCTCTAGACTAAAGGGATCAAATGGTTTCTTATATATTTTTATATTTAATAAATCGCGAATCATTGAACATGCCGAAGGCACATTAAATTTCTTCAATTTACAATTTTTACTTTGCTTACAAATTTTTCTAGTATTTTCTTAACACCAACCCCCTATTAAACAACATTAGAATGCATTTATCTACTATTCCACTTTTAATCGTACTCCATCTAGTTCTTCAGCTGCTTCAACAAGTAATTCTTTCGAGCTGTCGCTGAGCTATCGCATTAAAAATTTTCCCATGCAATATTTGCCTTTTATTTTTCCCACATTTAAAAATTGCTATGCACATGCACATAAAAAATAGGAAAGAAAAAAAAGATGAATTCTTATTTATTCTACCATTACAGCTGGACGTTATGTTGTGCTCTCATCCCATGGTGATCTCTACATTCGGTCTGTGCGCACCGAGGATAGCTTAGTTAAATTCTCCTGCCTGGTTACGAATACATTGAATGGCGAGAAGCAGCGCAGTGATGCCATAATGTTGCAGGTGAAAGGTAATGCAAATAAAGCATTAAGCGTAAAAGCACATGCACATGAAGTGTATGCTAAATATAAGTAATGTGAAAGTATTGTACATGCATAGTTTCATACGTATGTATGTATACATATGTGTAACAGTAAATAGATGAGAGAATACAAATATTTTAGCTTGTAATTTTTTATGTACAAATTCAAAATGGGTTAAAGGTATTTAAATATTTCCATTAGAAAATAAATGATATTAGCATAGAGAAGAGAGTACTTATATATAGTACGTTAGATTGAAACTTATTCATGCCGTAATAATGGGGATATTTTCATTTTCATTTCTTCTTCTTTTTTTTGTAGAATTGAGCAAAAATCTAGCACCACGTACTACCCAGAAGCCCGTAATGGAAATACATGTGGAACGTGGTAATGATGTCCATTTACCATGCAACATCCAGGGGAATCCTTTTCCTATATTTACGTAAGTTGCTTGCTATTTTTTTGCTATGCTATACTTTAGTAAATTTGCTTGGCACATAGTAGAAATCTTTATATTTGTACATTAAAACGCCTCACCTCAAGCAGTTCCTATATGCAGGTCATACAAATTGGGAATTTATGGTGTTCGCTTTAAAATATTAGCATAAACCATTTTTAAGAAATAAAAAATTTATAAGTCAAAAAGTATGTGTCTAAATTGAGGACAAAATTTAAAAAAATTAAAAAAGTCGGATACCTTCCTCAATTTTAACTTATAAACAAGGCAAAATGTAAGCTACACAAACAGTGGCCAATTTGTAGAGGCAATCGACAGAGAGACGGTTTCTTTACTACGATTTTTCGCTCAGTTAAAATATGTAGTATATTGGTTTGAAAATGTATGTTTTTATTTTTGAGGGAAAAATAAAAGTTAGTTTTCAAAATTTAGTTTCCAATCGAAAACATGTCATAGAAGATAAAGCGATTATTTTGACTTTTATAAAAAAAGATAAAAATAGTCTATTATGATCGAAGATAGAAATGAAAAAGAAATTCAATGATTATTAAAATCGGAAAACAGGGACGGAGGTGAATAGAAAATAATTAGGAAAGTATTCGGGGGATAAAAGGGATAGTTAAAATTTCCAAAGAACAAAAAAATAGAACAATTTGTTTTAGAATCCAAGAACTATTTAAATGTGATGGAGAAGATATTTTAAGGAAATTAACAGCGCAGCTTTAAAAATACATATCCCTTTTGAAATGTTTTATTATAGCATTCCTTCTGATGGTAGTTAGCTAAAAAAACTCGGCAAGAGCTATATAAAGAAAGTGAACAAAGCGAATATTTCACTTTACACCATCCACTATCACACACATCCACACTAGCACGACGTTCGTTTTTATACCCTGCTAACTGGCTTTTAGAGTGAGGTTTTGATGATGATGATGACGAACTTCAATTGGGATGCTTTAGGAGCTTTTCGGTCGGTAATATATTAAAAGCAAACAAAAAGTTTCCTTTTTCCTCCTACGCGTTTCGGCGTCTTCCGCGCCTTCATCAGGGAGTCTGCATTTTATTGTACATCTATATATATAAAAGAAAGTCGTGTTAGTTACACCACTTATAACTCAAGAACGGCTGAACCGATTTGGCTGAAAATTGGTAAGGAGGTAGCTTAGAAGCAGGGGCAGGTTATAAGATACTTTTTATCCCGTTACCGTGGGACGACAAAAAAACGGTAAATTTGATTTTTTTTCTTCGCCCTTCATATATTTTGCTTTTGCTTTTTTGTATGAAAACTAAAATTTACATGCACTCTGGCGGCGAAAGGTAATATCGATGTAAATTGTAGTGACATCTAGCGGAGAAGGGCAATATCCATGTAATTGGTGTGAATTGCCAATATTAACATGTATTTTGTTTACTTTTACGAATTTTGTTGGGTGAAAAATTGACAGTTAGAAATTTTGAAGTTTACCGGTTTTTGTGTTTGTTTCGAGTGTCTATAAATATTGTGCCAATATTATTATCATTAAAATGCCGCGTCCAAGACGATCAAATCTTCCCCGAAAAAGCCGTAATGCAACTAGGATGCAAAACGTTGCGAATGAAAGGACTGAAGAAGTACAAGAAATTGCACGTGAAGAGCGCCGCTTTAGTATGGCTCGACTTCGTGCTTCTCAATCACAAGAGCAAAGCGAGGCAGTCCGTGCAAAGGCTCGGTTGGCTATGAGAAATCATCGAGCAAACCTAAGAGATCAACATCTTGATAATTTTCGACGCACAAGGAGAAATTTATCAAGTACTGATTTGAATCGAGCAGCGTTTCGATATGATTGCAGCACTGATTACTGCTTGCATACTAGCGTTCGCATTGGGCCAATGGATGTGGTTTGCGAGTATTGAAGTTTTCCGGAGAAACGCCAAGATTGTGCTGCCTTAATGGGAAAGTGAAATTGCCATTATTGACAGAATGAGGTCACTACATTCGTTCAAATCTATTGACTGTGCAACAAATGCAGA
Source organism: Anomoia purmunda (assembly GCA_951828415.1). NCBI lineage: Eukaryota > Metazoa > Arthropoda > Insecta > Diptera > Tephritidae > Anomoia > Anomoia purmunda. Next base: position 130,086,862 of record OX639993.1, on the reverse strand, counting down.
TGATGCCACCAACTATCCAATTGAATTTTTAAACTCCTTGGATGTGCCTGGCTTACCACCGCATAATTTACGACTAAAGGTGAACTGTAAACTGTGCAACGGAACGCGTTTGGTGGTAAGTAAATTGATGAACAATGTGATTTACGCGACGATACTCAAAGGAAAATTTGAAGGTGAGGAAGTTCTCATTCCGAGGATCCCGATGATCCCAACCGACATGCCGTTTGAGTTTAAACGACTTCAATTTCCAATCCGTCTTGCATTCGCCATGACCATTAACAAATCACAAGGCCAATCCTTGAAAGTTTGTGGTCGAAATCTAGAAAATCCATGTTTTTCCCATGGTCAATTATATGCGGCATATTCAAGGGTCGGAAGACCAGCTGCGTTATTTGTTCTTGCACATAGTAATAAAACTAAAAATATCGTCTATCACAAGGTGCTTCACTGAAGAGTGCAGCCTATGCACTAAAATACATGGCCAATAAAGAATCATTACAATAATTGATTTTTGGTACTTACTTATGTATATCTAAACTCATAAAATCAAGAATCTGCTCATTTATTGCTTTAAGGCGGAGCAATGTTCGCCGGGTCAGCTAGTAAAACATAAAAACAAGTTTTAACAAAATAACAATATTTTTGCTTACAACAATAATTGCACTTACATTTTTAATTACATTGAATATTACATATTGAATTGTACACTACGTTTTTGTCTCTCTGTTTACTTCATTTATACCAATTCTTGCTATTTTTTACAATAATGATTACAATGATGCTAATTGCTTGCAAACTTTTGAAGTTTCGGTACTTGATTATAATTATCTTTTGCACACACCTGCGGATGAAATTAAAAAGTGTAGTCTTATATCTTAACTGTTCCTAAGATAATAAGGCTGTGCATCTGATAACAGACTTATTTCCGTAATTAGATAGCTTGATAGTTCGACAATACTCAAAATATGGTTTTATCATGGTCTTATAAATATTAACTGCACATTACATTGATACTATTTTTTGTATTCTTTGAAAGGAAATTATTCTTTTTTAGCTATGTGTTTACAAACCTAGTCAATACTATAAATTCTAATTACCCAATTTTCTCAACCTGTTCAATGCCGTTAATGTAGACGAGTAATAGCAATGTGCCACCCCGAGACGCACAAACTCCGTTTCAGATATAAAATAGCCGACTTTAGTTATCTAACAGCTACCGACTGAAAAACTTCGAAATCATCAACTAATAAAATCTTTCTGTCGAGAGTTCCAAAGGCACTCTCAAAACCGAGGAAAATCGCCGTTTTCTTGTTGTTGTTGAAATCGGTTTTCCAACCGACTAGTACTAGATTTTGTGGGTTTCACATTCCTCCAACAGTATCAAATGCCTTGATTAGAAATGGGGCTGATAAGGCATTGAAATTCTTTTTTTCTTTGTTCATTTTTAAAATGGTTTGGTTAAGCTCATTCAGAGATATATGCCTGAAAGTATATATTAATTCCGTTGCTTGTGTATGGCTAATCTTTGGCCATTGTTCTTATTTGAGCATTAACAGTTTTAATACTTTCGATAAAAAAAAATGTATTTAGGTAATTATCGAGCTCCTTGTCACCCTTTAATACCTTTGCGTTACAGTTTATATTGTTCAATTCTTTTTCCTCTTTGTTCAGTACTAACCTTTTTATTAAATGTCATATTGATTTTTGATCCATGTTTTGCTCGATTTGATTTTAGATATACCAATACCACGCGTTTGCAATTAATTATTTTTAAGCATCTTTTCTCTATCTATTTCTTTTCGTTATATAATTAAGGATATCATGAGGTATACCATACAAAAGTAGTTCGTTAAAGGGCATCATAAGGGATATCATGGTATAATTTATTGCCAATATATTGAAGGATATTACCCCGAAATAAATACTGGTATAATATTTTCTGTTTCTTTGTTACAGTCTTATAAATTTACAGCACACTACAAAATATTACAAACTCTGTACATTGACTCTTAAAGTATTAAAACAAAAAAAGTTTAAAACATAACCTTAAGACTTGATATGCGCGCTGTGATGTTGGGTAACTCGATCGCATCAATTTTTCTGTACTTTTATTGCCGAGGCGTTCTGAAAGGACGTGATTGCAATTCGCCCGGCTATTGTGGTATCGGCTGCGCATGAAGTTAGAATGACGCGCTTCCGAACCCCACTGTCTAGGCGGTTGGAAAGGCCTAGTTTCCAAGCCGCGTTTTTTGGCGGTCGGAAGTCGGAAGGTACGAGGTTCTGAGCTGGAGAAAAAGTAAGCTCCAACTCTTTTTAAGTTTGTTGTGCACACGATAGAAATTTTTCTTCGACGTTTGGTGAACTGAATGGTCGAAACGTCCGAGGTGCTGAACCATTTCCTTACGTAGTAGGGAGAGCCCAAGTCGCCACGCCTACACTCTTAGGGGCACGAGGTCGCGCCGCTGGTTGCTAGGAAAGTAACGTTTGGTGAAAAGAAATCGTCGAAACGTCTATTTCAGTTAATGCCATGAACGAAATTAGCATTAAATACATATGTTACAAAATATCGACAAAACAATCTCCATGTAAAATAAATAAGTAGGATAAAGCCTTTAATCACAGTTTAATCTTACTTACATTCTTTCTCATTAATTGCTTAGGGTAGTTTTATTTCAATAGATTTTTAGCAAGTTTATTAGGAAGGCTAAATAGCCCCAACGAGTAATTCCTATGGGTTATCTCTATCTCGTCCGGCTTACTTACTTGATTGGCGCTATAACCGCTTAAACGTTTTTGGCCGAACTTCTCCTACAATTTGTGGTGTGCGTCTTGATGTTGTAACACAAATTCAGGGACACACCGTTTCACGCCGAACCCGAACGGCGAATGTTTTTGTGAGAAGTTTTGTTTCATGGCAGAAATTCACTCGGAGGTTTGCCATTGCCTGTCGAGGGGCGACCGCTATTAGAAAAAACTTTTTTTTATAATTTTTGGATGCTACTTGCCCCGAGCTGGATTTGAATCTGGCACCCAACGAATGAAGCGCGCACACGCTACACACTCGGCGACGGCGCCCTCCCTCATCCGACACTGTGCTAATAATAAGATTGCTGCGAATTTTGAAGTTTTTAACATACGAGGGAGCTTCGCATACAACCTTCAAGGTTTTAGATTGCAGTCTTTGAATTCTATCTACTTCTAAGTTGTTATCCCAGGTGAGTCTTCTATCCAATGATATCCGTGATAAGTAACGAAATCTTTTTGCGGAAGAATTTTATCGAGAAGAATGGAACCGAAGGACAAGTTTCTTTTTTTAGTGTAACTTTTACCTACACTCTCTAAAACTCATTAACTTTAATTCACCAAATGTTTAGCCATTCCTCTACTACTTTTAAATATTATTGCAATCTATTAGCGCCTATAATGGACACCCGACTACTATAGCTGTATTATCCGCAAAAATTGAGTTATTAGATTTAAGTTTGTAGGCATATCACTTGTTTAAAAGTAATATAAGACTGATTCTATGACGCTACCTTGAGGAACACCATCAGGAATGGGGTAACTTTCAATTATGTAACTTTTTCGCCAAACACGAAATTCGTTACCAACACGGAAGCTTTTAAATACGTATAGTAATTCTAGCCAGATCGCATCGAATGCTTGCACAGCATCTGAAAACACTGCAGTGCAATATGGTTTGTTTTCAAAAGTCGACAGTATAAGTGAAACTATTCTGAGTACTTGCACAATTATACTGTGCTTCTCCCTAAAGCAGAATTGGTGGCGTTGTATAATTTGGCTCGATTCCAAAATGTAGTTTATTTCCCGCCGTAAGAGTTGTTCAAATTTTTTTTTCCATTTTAATAAATATTAAGTGGTTTAAATATCACTATTTGACCTGGTGCAAAAATAGTGTACTAGAAAACTATTGAAAAGGAAGACAATTTATTTCACATGTTTGGAGAACACAGAATCCAATGAAAGGTATGTGAAAAATAATCTTTTTTAGAATTTTTCAAAAACGAAAATGTTTTTTTGGTACGTTTTTTAAAAAATCTATCCAATTTGGACCCACACATGTACTTCAACGTGACCATAGCAAATAATGAATTATAGGAATGGCTAAATTTAAATATTTGAATATTTCTGCTACAGATGAAGAATCTGCTGATTCGTAACTTTTACAGTAACTATAGTTGATATATTGGTGCTTCTTTAAAGTCACCAAATTAAAAGTTTAACGCAGAGATCGAGAATAAAAATTATGTGATCCTTGCGGTTTTAAATTAACTATTATTTTGATTTTTATTATAAAAGTCTTTCCATAGCAATCATCAGCGAGATAAATTTGTCTACGTTTTTTAAAAACAATATTTTGAGACTTATATAATAATGGTCTTTGCAAAATAATTATGATTAAAACAACTTTTTTTAAGTTTTCAAAGTCGGAAGTACTTCGTGACCCAATAGAGTGCCGACCTTGTCCAGAAGGGAGCCCAAACTCGTCCCGAAATTATTTCAAAATAGTCCCGAATCAATCCCGAACTAATTTCCAAATGGTCCAAAAAAGGTCCCATCTTTGAAAGCTTAGAAAATTTTTTCTCACTCATAGTTATTATGAGAAGACTTTTATTATAAAAATCTTCAAATAAATGTCTTTGAAAACTTGAAAGGATTTATCTCAATGATATGAAGATTTTTATAATACAAGTCATTGAGTAACGGTTATGGATTATTCGAGGAATTTGTATCTTACTAAAATAATTATTGATTCACTTTTACTTATACAAGTTATGGCTCTGGTTCAGCGATATGATAAAGCTACAAATGCTGCTATATCTATTTTTTTCATTAATTACTTGAAATTTATTTCCATAATAACGGTAACAAAAATTCCAACATATATGCGCTGATTCAACATTCGTTTCCTCGTATGATTTTTACTTAACATATAAATTATATAACTAAACATATATTGATTATTTCATACAGACAAATAAAAACAACTTCCCTTCTAGGTCTAAATGATGTATTTGCGCTGCCAAAGTGCCATTTGAGGAAGACCAGTTTTACCATAAAGCTATGTATGCTTTCCCACAACGCTTTTCCTTCTCTCCCAACGTAGAACACAACAAGGCGATGTGACTTGAAGCAGAAGTCGGGAATGAGCTCACTATAATTTACATTTTATTTGTTTCTTGGTAAATAGTCCTACTGACGATTTGCGTTTGCTGCTCATTTTTTGTGGTCGACAATTCGACAGAGCGGTTGGGTCATTCATTTGGCTTCCGTTTTGTCTAACATGCCCATAATTGCTGCCTTAAATTTTGTTTGCTCGCCTTGCCTGCGGACTGTTCTAATGTTACATATGTACGTAAAGTTAATTAAAGCTGCTATTTATGTTTGCTTTGAGACCATTTTGGGTGCAGATTGATGGTGCCATAAAAGATGGACAATGAGCAACAGACACATTTCCTTTCTTGCGGAGCTTCAGTTTTGCTTAAATGTTGCCATCATGAAGAGCAAAAAGAGAATTTCGAAATGAAATAGGATTTATATTTATCAAGGATAGAGGAAGCAAAAATTCAAATTTCAATTTGTATGCTTATTGTATAACAAATTCCAACTTCAACAGAAAGCTATTTCACTAAAAATAGATTGCAAAGAAATCGCTGAGGAAACAAAGAGCAACAAAAAAACTTTATATATAAACCCAAATTCATAGCTCACGACATGCACGTCACTGGATTTTCAACCAATTTCACGCTGCCTGCTAGCTATACTTTTTATTCTATCCGCATCTATCTAAGTGTGACAGGAAACACATTTCTAAATCAATAAATGCTGCTTAAGCATAATCTGCAACAGATTTGCAGCATGCAAAGTAATGCTATGCACAAAAGTGTAGAAAAAGCATTTGCACATTCCAAGCACGTGCGCAACACAATTTAATGCTAAGTTAACTCAAACAAAGCGTAGGCACCACACAAAAGAGCTGGCGTGTGAAATGTACATATACATATACATACATATGTCTGTAGGTTTGTATTTTTACACACCAGGGCGTATGAGTAACATCATATGCAGCCCCATTTGGTTAGCAGTGCGAAAAGGTTGCTCATACGCACTGACAATGCCACATAATTGCGGACATGTGAGAGTAATTCTTTTATTCCCAGCTCCCAGTTGTCATGCATTAGAGACCTGAATAATATACTTAGTTTGCTGTTTAGGTATCTTTTAATTTCGCTTAATTTCTGACCTTAACTTTTGTGTAGTAGAAGTCGCTCAGTTTCTCAGCCGTAAAACGCAAATTGTTAAATAATCAACTACATTCTTTGCAGGCCAAACAAACTTTTTTTTTTAATTTTTCGCTGTCTTAGCAATTCAGCTCTGTTTTGGGGTGCGTTCAACACATTTAGCATTTAGCAGTTCGCAGTGCTTTTTGCTTTTTCTGTGGCTTTTAACTTAACTGGCGTTTTGTTGGTATAAAGCAGCAAGCTGTTTCTTTTCTCATACGTTCGCCTGCTTGCTTGTTGCCTTAACTGACAGTGATTGATTGATTGTGATGACGGTTGCTCATATGCCGCCATGCGTGTTCTCCTTTCGGAATACGCTTGATGTGATAAGTTATTTGTTTGCTTATTCGCTTCTTGAGTGGATTATCCAAATGTAAGTTCTTAAAGAGAATTCCCATGGCCTTTCGTCTGATTATGGATTGATAACTGTTGAAGATTTAATTTAAATTGATGAAATGCAATGAAATTGGCATTGTTTTGATAACTGCAAAATAGGTTCAATAAATTTGTAGTAGAACTCAACACTTTAAAGTTATGAAGAAATATTTGAATGTGATTATGTGTTTTATTTTGGACTTAATTAAATTATTGAAGTTAAACTTGTTTAGCGGCATTGGAGTTGTTTTTACATTGCGTAACTATCGCGTGTTGATATCGCGTAACTTGTGTTTTTTTTTTGTGACTGATAGAACTCTCGATAAGGTTAGCTGTCATTTGACAGCTGGTAAATGACATTTCGTTGCGACAGTTCCATTCAATAAACATTGACAAATCATCATGGAAAGAATGACGCCGCAACAACGTTTAGAAAATATGGAAATTTACTTTTAAAATCAGTGTTCTGTTCGCCAAATTTATAGAGCACTTCGTGAATTTTATGGTCCACATAATGGAGCATCAGAGCAGCTTATTCGTCGAACTGTTGATAAATTTCGAACAACATTTACTCTACTCGATGAAAAACCAACAAAAAGACACTATCGCAAGCAAAATTGCTGCAAGCGTTAGATAATGCCGGGATAAGAGGGGATTGTCTTAAATGGTTTGCAAGATACCTAGAATTAAGGCAATTTAGAGTTAAAATACGATGTGAATATAGTAATCATACAATAATACCTTATATAGTTCCTCAAGGGCCTAAATTAGGTCCATTTTTGTATTTTATATATACAAATTGTATGCTTAAAGCTCTTAACAACTGTGAAGTATTCGCTTACGCCGATAGTACAGCAATTGTGGTGGCACACAGAGACCTCCACGCCGCAATAAACATAATGCATAAAAAACTAGATTTAAAAACTAAATGGTCGCACGATAATGAACTAGCCATAAATGCAACGAAGACGAAATTAATGCACATAAGGCCACCGCATATTCACCGCTCTAAAATAAAACTAGTATTTCATAATTACGATTGCCTTCATAAAAACCTAACAACCTGTGACTGTAACACGGAAATAGACATCGTTAACACGTACAAATATCTTGATATTATAATTGACGAAAACTTTAAATGGAATGCGCACATATCCCATCTACAAAACAAGCTTCGATTTACAAAATTTTTTTATTAAACACCTGAGGTTTTGTAGGAATTATGATGTATTGCATCAAGCATATTTAGCATTATTAGAGTCGTATCTAAGGCATGAGATCACGGTACGCTGTATGAAACTACAACAAAGCCAAAATTATATTTTAAAAATACTGGCGAAGAAAAAAAATATATACACTCCAAATCTTCAGCTAAATAGTGCATTAAAGTTGATCGACGTTAAGTCTATTTTTAAAATAACGGTTCTAAATGAGTTTTACGATGAAAATACGTTTAAGATACCGATTGCTCATAAATACAGAACACGAAGATGTCTAGAGAATAGGTTAGTTGTGACAAAGTTTTTAAATAACTATACCAAAAATTCGCTTTCCTTATTGCTCCCAAAACTTTTGAATGAACTCTTAATAAATTTAATAAAAGTACCTAGCACATCCAAAAGAAAATATTTGAATAAAAATCATATCAAAGAGCATATTGTAATAAATTTTTAAACAAATTTATAATCAAATATTAAAAACTATTGCTTCGCGGGTTGGATTTATGTATTTTAAGTCTAATTGTAAACGAATAACGAATAATAAACGAATAAACGAATGCTGCTACTATTAATATTACTATTACTATTTCTAATACTACTACTGCTACTACTACTGATACTACTACTACTACTCAAGAGCTGTTGGGTTTTATCCACATCGACAGTAGATGTACCCGGGTACTTCATACGTTTTGTATGGCAGATAGTTGCTTTTGATATACAAATATTAACTACTACCTGGTTTCTTGTGATTTTCTGGTTATTTTTTTTTTAATTTCTTGGAAATATTGTCTAGTTAACAAAACTTTTATCATAATTTGGAAAAAAAAATTTTTGGTACCTAAATAATCCATTTTTACCAAAAATGGGAATTGCCAAAATCCATAAAAATTTAACAATTTCCAAATTCTTTTTTAATCCTTGTAATTTGATCCCTTTTTACCAAGACAAATAATTAACATTGAATTTTCATTCGCAGAATTCCGTTATATTTGAATTTAAAATCAACTCCTCTTGCTCATAGTGCTATTTTTAGTACCTGCGCAGAATAATTATAACTCATAAAATATTTGTTCAATGTAAAAATTGTTTTTTTGAATGTGTAGGAAAACACGTCTACTAACAGGAACAAAAGGGTATTTGGGAATATCTTGCCTACCTACCCTTGTACAACCAGTTTTGCAGGCAGAAACATGATTTTTTGCGCAGGTTTCGTTTTGAGTAGTTTTGTATGCATCGGGCATGTGCTGCAAATCGTTTTCGCATGAAAGTGACACACAAACACGTATGTGTCGTATTGTTTCGCTAGGTCATTTTCTAGTAACTGGGTTATATTTTCCAAACGGTTGGTCCAATTGACCTGAAATTTCACACCAATATCAATTGCATATACGAAGTTTCATCAAGATTGGACCAGCCGCTTGGAAGATATAGCAATATAAAGTGAACTTTGCCATTTATTTCTATATATTTGTATGAATTTTCATACAAGTACCCGGGTACATCAGCTGTCGACGCCATTCCACTAACTTGAATTTGGGCTGTATCGACTGAACTCCTGCTCCAATCTTGATGAAAAGTGTATGGTTGAGGATATCATGAAATTTCAGGTCAATCGGACTAACCGTTTGGAAGATACAGCAAAATTAAAGATGCAAATGTACCCGTGGGCTCTATGATCGACACAACGGTTAATAGTACAACTAATAATTACTATTTCCACTACTACAAATTCTACTACTACTACTAATTACTACTACTGTTTTTCACTAACTGATACTACTAAAATTTCTACTACATCTTCTAATGCTACTACTACTTTCTACCACTATTTTTACTTATGCTAATAATCACTTCCACTACCTTCTACGATTTTACCACTCTTTTTGCAAATGATACACTATTTCGACTAGTACTTCTAGTAATTGCTACTACTAATTTCTGCTCCTATTTTAAATAACGCTACCACTAATTACTGCTATTCTTTTTACTACTGCTACTACCAATTACTACTACTACTTCCACAACTATTTCTACTACTACTTACTACCATCGATTACTACCGCTACTACTCCTATATTTAACTCTCTACATCTATAAGAGCGTAGATTTAATTTCTATCCAGCTGCTGCCTACCAAATAATTGTTTGGTAGTTAGTTAGCTTAGAGGCCGTGTGCAAATTTTGTATACAAATATTGGCTATCAACCAACCTTAACTCTTCTCTACCGTATAAGATAATTAAAAAAAATTTACTAATCCTTCCGATTAAATTTTCTACAACTGGACAATCACTCTTCTATATTTTCATAATTTTCAACACTTCAAAAAAGCATAAATTCGAAAATAATAAAAAACCCAGGAAAACCACACCAACAAAAACTAACTTGCAATTAATTCTATTAATTAATTAATTCTAAAAAATCCGACACTTTAGTAACTATGCAAATAAAATTGTTTGTTTTTCATGTGTTGGATTAGATTCAAAAGGCGAGTCCATCTCTAATATAACGACAATATACAACAACTATTTTTGGTTTTAAATGAACACATGAGCCGGCCATTTAAAACTTAGCTTCGGGTTTTCTCATTTCCGCACAAAAAATACCTCTGTTTTTGTAGCTACGTGAAACTATAAATTTTTTAAACTAAGTGAGTGGACTATAAAACTGCTTACCGGTTTTTTATGAATTGGGACCAAATAGCTTAAAATTTAAATTATTAAAAGAAAAACCAATATTTAAATTCATTATGTTTGCATTAAATTGAATGTTGTTTTTTTGAAAACTTGCTGTATTTTAAAGAGCAATTTTATAATGGCAGTCCTATAGTTTCTTTTGGCAAAAAACAGGCATAGTCATTTTTCACAAAGACATTAGCAGGTAGTAATCACTTCGCACCAAGTTCGTACTATCTATAAGGTGGGGGCATAAAAACTTCCCAACCAAGCTCCAAGAGCTTCTGGCTGGTCACTTTCGATGTGTGTGGTTGGCGTTGCCCTGACGAGTGCCGAATTTTTTGTTCTTCGCTGCTGTGGAGTTTTAATGGCTAATCTCGTATCCGAACAATCATCAGTTATATTCCGGGTACATAAGGTCAGATCCTTGGCGGTACTGGCAAATGATTAATACGATGTAAAAATACTTAGTCCTTAGCCATAAGTTCTGTTACAAGTTCAGGCCTTTATAAAAATGAAACTTAATACATTATTTTGAAAAGGCTAGTTTTAGCAAATATTTACTGAGAGATGTACAAAATTTTATTCGAAATGGTCACCTTTTGCTTTCACACAAACGTTCAAACGATTCGGCCATTGATCAATAGCAGCGCGCACAGTTTTTATTGGTATTGATGACGCTGGTCGAAGATTTTTCACACTCTCCAAATTTCTGTGGGACATTCGACAGGCCATGTTCTCCAATTCTGACAACAAACTGCAGTACAATGGATTGAAATCTGAGCTTCCAGACAACCAATCATATGCTGTTATGAAACCAAGAATATTGAGTTTCAGGCCACTATTTTCACTATTTTCTGCGAATTGACCTCGCATCATATGCATTGTAAACTTTGTAATAGAATTTATGACAAGACCAGTACATCTGCAAACTGAGCTTTTACGAAATATTGTTTGCGTTCAAACAGACAGACGGATAGTCAGACGGTTATGGATTCTGCTCGTTATCTTGATAGTTTTATTGTACTTGGGTATGGGTCTATCTCTCTTTTTCTTTTTATACTTACAAATACCAGACCAAACTTCTGATGCGATATCAACTTCATGGAAAGGAATAAAAATGTGCCAAAAATATAAAAAAAATGTAATCAAGAACCATATCTATGGTTGATTTTAACAAGGTAATCATTTCATTTATACGATTGCTGCATAAAGTAAGCAGTTAGTTAACCAATGACCTTCCATAGGAGTGATTTACGGAATACAATTAATTTATTTAATACTCGTAGATTCATTTTGCCCTTTTTTTTTACTTCACCATAATTTTAATTTTCCAACACATTAATTTCGTAATTACATTCCCATTTGTATGAAGGCGTTGAATTCTCTGCGCTTGAACTACATTTTCATATCATTCATTCATGTGCGGCTACTTCATTGCCAATGTCAACGCCAACAGGTGAAAGGAGTTGGAATAATAAAAATACATGCCATGATGGAAATTAAATGTCATGCTACATATGCACACAAAGTTAAAGCCACTATAAATGATCAGATATTGGTTCATGGACTTTAGTTCTTCATGTACAAAGAGGTTATTGGATGAGATGATAACCAATTTACTGAGTTCGTATGAGAATGGGCAATCTTGGTTTTTTTCTGGCATTTTGTTAACCTTTAAGGGGAATCTCTACTCTGGAGGCCCCAAATTGATTGGTGTTTTTAGGGTGTAAATTGCAAAGGATCAACTGCATAGATTTTGAAAATTTTTTGGTTTAAATTTGGCCCACTTGTTTTGACTTTTGAATTTTAATTTTGAAGGCCAAAAACAAAAAGAATGGTGAGCTTGGAACGTCATTGATTCCGCTTAAGCCAAGTTTTGGCCAGTTGGTTAATCTGTGAACAGAAAGTTGATATTTTCTATAATCCTAGTTACGTTGGCTATATTCTCTCAAGATAATTTTTTTTTTCATTTTGAAAATTGTAAAATTTATGCAAGGATTTGTAAATATTTTTTAATTTTACGTAATTTTTCGATATCTAAAAATGGAAACAAATTAAATTTCGCAGATCGTACTTGGAAAAATATAGCGGTATTCGCAGATACATACATATGGATTGTAATTAAAAATAAATACATTTTTTGAAACTACTAGAGTAGGGAGTAGTTAAGTTTGATCATTTGTTAGTGGTGCAGAGTATTCGGATTCTGTAAGTGCATTTTTCTGAGATATTTGTTATGGCTGGTAATAATAAATTAGCTGATGTTCCTTCTCAATGAAAGTTACATTGTGTACAAAGTCAATTCGAGCATTGTGGACTTCATGAGAGCTAACCAGGTAATGTAAGCCAGTTTTTGCAATTCGAAATTTCTACTAAATTGAATGATTTCTATAAAAAGTTATTGGCCATTGCATTGATTTAGTAAAATATACAAATGGAAATCACATGAATAAATATACTGGCGAATTTAGTGGTAATTTTTGCATCATTATTATTATAATTCAACCTAACCCTGGCAAACGCCCGTTACCTGGGGCGTATGAGTAACCTGCTAACAGGTACGGACAATTGTATATTTTTCACTAAATCGGGCAGTATATGATTAGATTAACGTTTAGTATATTTTACTAAAATAAAATCTTATTTATTTGTTTGGTCGCGGAATGCATTTTTGTTGTTTATTTTTATACAAACCTTACGTTCGGCGACGGTGTTTTAAAATCGAATACTATTTGTTTAGTTTTTTTATTGAAAAGTAATATTTTTACTGTTTCTCAAGATGAGTAATCCATATTTTATGTATGTTTTATTTGGAGAATTATATTAAACCATGTTAAAAAGCTGGTTTTACTACAATATTTTCATTGGAAATAATATAATTATCAACAGCACATATGTTCATCTTAAATGCTAAGAACAAATATAATTTTTTTACGGAAAAATTATTTTAAATCAAGTATAATATATCAATATTTAAATCCACAGACTATTTTTTTCATTTGTATATAATTTTTTAATATTCCCATAATTATTTTGAGATAAATAAAAAGCACATTCGTTAATGAAAATCATTAGAAATTACAGCTGCTAGTATTTCGGAGTCCACCTCTTCAGATTTCTCTCCTGCATTGGGTTCAAATATTATTGCTTTGCCTTTTTGGCAATAATTTTCAAACAAAACACAAAACTGGACTTGAACTCAAAAGTTATTTATGAGATTGAAATATATAATTGTTCAATTAAAAAGCTTTTTTTCGTTATAAAAATATTTTTACTTTATCACTTCATATTTATTTTCAAAAACGGTAAAATGATTGTTTCACGTGGTGGGCATCAAAAAATTATTCCTCAGAAAAAAATGTGTTTAATGGAAAACCAAAAAAAGTGCCAAAAATTGCATGTCAATGCTACATAGCGTAAGTTTAAGGTAAAAATAAACGTTAAAATGTAGCGCCGACCCAAAATAAAAGTAAGATACCATAACTTTCCAGAATAATTACATTAATTTATCGAATGCTACTGCAATTTGTCTTTATACATGGTATTTTTGAAAATAATCAATTTGTGGTACGAATAAAAAAAAAATCCAGTTCTATAGGCTAAAAACCCTTTAAGAGTATTATTTTGAGAGCTATGCTTTTTCATTTTTACATTTGGTTTCGTTAAATACGTGGATTCTTGTAGCATTCGATTATACCTATTATTATCTATTCTCTAACCGTCTTTTGATCAATATTAATTAAATTCATCGAAAAAATATCCTGATAGTGGAACAAAATATGCGGACCCCCTTTCTAAAATAATTGATTCCTTTTTACCTGAAAATTACTTAGGCCGAAAAAAACTCAGACAAATTTCAGAACCAGAAACCAGAGTATGCCTTTCCGTATATTTTTGAAGCGTTGAACAAGAAGTTTGCATCGAAATTCCTCATACAATTGCGCGTTATTGTGTTCAAAAATCATTGTTTTTTTGCGATATCCAATATTGAAATTTTGAATAATAAGCCGTAAGCACCAATGATAAAAGATTAGAGCGGTACAATTTCAAAGGTTTCATTAAGACTAAAAAAGTGTGTTATTGAATAATGTGCTGGTACCGACATAAAAGAGCAAGGCTTGTACTGTAAGGAGCTGGAACAAATTTTACAATAACAGTTAAAACCGTTATGCTACATAACCTCAAATTAGTGCAGAATAATTTGTCCAATCTGAGTGAATGTCCACAACTTTACAGGTTTAACTTTACGCATTTCATTTTAATCTACATGAAAAAAATTGTTTGAATGGCGGCTCAGGACTGCGAAGATGCCGTTTTATGATTGAGAAACCATTAACCAATTAACCCTTAAAAAAGATCTACCGGTACTAGGGAATCACTTTTTATATCTCCAGCCCTCCTCTCGCCCTGTCTGCGTGGTGTGTATTATTATAGCACAAATTGAAGTTTTGCCCTCAACTGAAAATTCTTCACGTCATTAGCTCATTGTTTGAAGTTAGATCATGAACGTGTACAGTACACTTTTTGAAGTTTCAATATTTGTACACTGGCGAGCAAAAGCGGTCGAATGGTGATCTTTTTAAAAATATTATTAAGGTTTTTCGCGATAAATTTTTTCGTTAATTTTACATAAAACTATGGTTCATACCACAGCAACAACCACATAAATTAATGTTTCACACTTTATTTACACTTTAAAAAAACTCAGAAAATTTTCATCAATATTTTAAAATTTTGTAGATGCATCTTTATGCATTTTGGGTATGCAATTTTATAGTATTTTTAATTTTCGTGTAATAAAGTGAATTAATAATTTTTTTTTTAATTTTGATCTCAGACGCTTTCTGCATACAGGGGTGGCACGCTAATTAGCACACCCTGATGCGTAAGTCTAAGATTTATCTAATATATTCCATAAAGATTGGAAATAACAAAACAATTTCAATTTTAATTCACAAATTCGTTTATTTATATCTAAACTTCATTTCGGAAATTAAAAAACTTATGAGTATAAGAAAAACTCAAAGTTAACACTAAAATATGTGGTTTAAGTAAAAAAGTAAAAGAAGAGCTTCATCAAAAAAATATTTGATTAATTTTAAGAATTTTGGAATATAAGTTGTTTACAAACTCAATATTTGGTCGGATATTCTTTTCGGGAAGTTACTGCTGAACTTCGCCTTTGCATAGAGAATACGAGATCTTCGCACGAATCCTTCGGAATGTTATGCCATTACTGCCCGATAACGGCCCATAATTTTTGTGCAGTCTTCGGTTTCAGTGCCATAACTCTTTTTTTTAATAATTGCCCATAAGTTTTCGATTGGATTTAAGTGTGGGCTTTGAGCAGGTTGGTCGGTCCATGACTTGTATAGCCCGATCTTCGAACCACCATATTACTATTATCGACTTATGGCATAGCGCATTGTCTTGCTGGAAAA
Source organism: Anomoia purmunda (assembly GCA_951828415.1). NCBI lineage: Eukaryota > Metazoa > Arthropoda > Insecta > Diptera > Tephritidae > Anomoia > Anomoia purmunda. Next base: position 130,070,845 of record OX639993.1, on the reverse strand, counting down.
CTGCTTTTGAATAAACAATAAAATTATCCAAATATGGTGCGAGGTGTTCCGACAATAAATTCTTATAAGCTAAACCATTTAACTTTCCATTTATTTGGACAATGGGTCCGACCCCGTGTTTGCTAAAACAATCCCATACCATAACACTGCCGCCACCGAAGTTCACCGCCTTTGTGGTGTACCTTGGGTCCAGCTCTTTGTTAGGAGAACGTCCTACATAAGTTCTGCCATGAGGTCCACATAAATTGAACTTCGATTCGTCACTCCAAAACACAGAATTCCAAGTGGATGGTGGATAGTCAATATGGCTCCTGGCGAACTCGTTTCGCTTTTTTTTTTGGTTAGCACGCGGAGACTTTGACATCCCTGGAGGTACTTTCCAGATTTACACCATAATCCTGTTGCATTGCGTCTCTTATTTATATAAATTTTACCGTTTTGTAGTTTTTCTGACCCTAGAACGTTTTATAATTGCAAAATGTTTATATATTTGAAAATGTTTGACCGCATTTAGAACTTTTTTAAGTGAACATTCTATGGATCGGCCAATTTTGCTAATATTCTTCTCTTTTTGAAACTCCGTAGAGATTTTCTTTTAACCGATTGTGCTTTATTTGTTTAGTTTTCCACTTGAATTAACTTATTTTAAACTTTTAATAACAACAAAACGGGTTTTTAAGTTTCTCCCGAAACAAATTGAATGTCTACAATGGGGTGTGCTAATTAAAATGCCAGAGCAAAAGACAGACCTCCCTTTAAAAAAAGAAAATTTATTAAAAAATTATAAGCCTCAAATGCAGAAATTTTGAAAGGTTTAAGACTCATGAAGCAGGTAGCTTTTATTACAAATTACAAAATTAAACGTTTTTACACGCTAAATTACAAATAATTGCAGTACAGTAAACTTTAGTGAGGGTGGCAGAAAATGCAGAATATTGTCGGCATATAAAATTACTTCAAATCAAGAAACAAAATTATAAAAAATCAGCTACAGTTTTTAGCCACTTTAGACTTACTTATTATTATACTAAAATTAAATAACTCCTAAAATTTTATACTCGAAAGATTTCTACAAAAAACTTTTTTAAAAATTTTTAAAATTTTGATGAAAATTTTTTGAGTTTTCATAAATTTTCAATAAAGTTTGAAAAATTAATTTTTTTTTAATTTTGATGAAAATTTGTTGAGTTCTCATAAATTTTTGCGTAGGTACAGTTTGAAAAATTAATTTATACAACTTTTTTTATAGTATGAACTGTATTTCAATAAAATTTACAAAACAATTTATTATAAAAAACCTTGTTTATATTTTGAAAGGGTTATAATTCAACCGGTTTTGCTCGCCACTGCACATATAGACAAACAAAAGTTCCCGTGAAAGTATATGCATTATAGTTATATAAGTGTATTGGTCGCTTTTTCCGCAACATACATACATACATACATATGTCCATATATATATATAAAGGTATAATAGCGTGCGTGAGATAATTTACTTAATGATATGATTTACATGCACATTTATTGCGAGCTGCGAATTTATTATAATAAATCACTGTGAAAATGGCAACGATATAAAATACCGTTGATCATACCAATTTATTGCTGTAGTAAAGGTGGAATCAACGTAATGTAGATATATATATATATGTATATATGTATCTCTATATATAAATGAAAATTCGTAAGTAAGAAGCAGACAGATAAATGCATATTAACTCTGTTAAACGAATAACTCAGGGGAGTTCCGCCGGCAATGAAAACTGAAAATGATTATACTCGTTGTTATTGCTGCACGTTGCCGGTCGTAGAGCAACTGTTGAGCTGACAATGTGGCAAATAATTCATTGTCATGGTTGCAGGTCGGTGCGCACACACGCACAGCCATATCGACGTACATATGTATATAGACGCAGCTGCATATCGGCACGCACTGGATAATATGAATTTCTGCTGAGTTATTTTCGGATGTGTTTTTTTTTGCTGTTGCTTTTCCGAACAACTACAAAAATTGATAGTTGTTAAGCTGATACGTTTTTCGGCTGAACTTTCACCCGTTGTTCCTTTCGTTTACACTTGCTTTATTTTTTATTAAAATTTTTTTGCAATATTTTTTTTTGTTTGTTGCTTTTTGCTTTTTTTTTATCCCACTTACTTATGACTTCTTATACGCTTTTCTACTTGCAGGTGGTATCGCGTCTCAGATTCATCAGCATTGTATCCGATTCCATCTTCGCAGCGTGTGATATTGTCACGCACGCTACTACTCATCAAAAATGCTGACGAACGTGATGCAGGCAAATGGGTAAGTGAACGACGGAACGCCTCTGGCATCAGTTAGAGTGTCTGGAGAATGTAGCTGACGGTGAAGGAAGTAGGGTGGTTTAGTAAATGAGTTACAAAAGTCTGTTGGCTTTGGCGTAAGGCGAAGGTAATGATGCGGAACTTTTAGTGGAAGATGTTAGGGTGCCTAAAAAAAAAATTTAATTATATCTTTAATAGAATCATGAACTTAGGCCAACTGTCGCAGGGTATATTTATATTTACGAAAATGGAAAATAATTTTGTATTAAAAATATTGACCCGATTTCAGCGAAATAAATAATTATAAATAATGTAGTAATTAAATATCAAATCATCATTTGTAGCATGTTGCTGCAATTAAATTTATTTCTTATTAATCGTAGTGCCCTAAAAAATGAGACAATTCATTTGGCGGTATTTCAATGTCACTGGGTAATACCACTCTGCTTTGAAGTCGGTGATAAGGTGGGAATAGAATTTTCCTAAAGAAACTAAGTAAAAGGAGTTGGTTCAAAAATTTAAAATTGTTGGCCATATAATTTTCAAGTATTTTTCTTCAACACTGTCAAAGTTATAAGTTTACTTCACAAAGTTTTACTGTGACAAGTTAAATTTTCTTGTGTAAAATTCAGGGCCCAAAGTTAATCTGAAATCAATGAAAATTTTTTTTTTGAAATACAAGTAATTTTTGAAAACGCCAAAAATGGAATACTTTATTATCTTATAATGCAGATATTTAAAATTTGGTTTCTGGGAAAATAAGTCATAAGTTCCATATAACTTGGTATACATATTACCTGTTTCCTATTTCTTTGGGTAACTTGCTGTTTGTTCATTCAAATAATTTGCATTGACAATCTTGATTTTAATAAAACTAAAAACCGGATGCATAGCAACCTTTTTCCAGAGACTGTGCCACTTTTTTTTAGTAACTACTTAGTGATTCTTATACTCTGTCAAATATGGTTTGATTTTTTTTTTTTTTTTAATTTTTTTTTGTGCCAAAATTAAGTATTATTCATGGAATAATTTTTTTTGAATAAACTTCTTTTATAATCTCAAATTCATTCACACGTTTTTTGCATTTATTATGATAAAAAAGGAATATTGAAATTATTGAACATATTTTTATACATACGTATACTTTAAACGGAAAGAAATGAAATGGAATTGAGGTAGGTTGGAAATCCGAAACTGGGTTGTTTCAAAGCACTCAGGCATAGTTGCCCATTACACCAAATGTCTGGAAGGAATAAAGGACAGAGGAAAACGATAGGGCAAAAGGTAAATTATACTAATCCACATTTGTAGGGAAACTATCAAATACCTATCACAAGATCTCTAAGTTATGTAACTAATATTCAATCACTTGATTTCAATAGCATGCCAACAGGGAACCAATTTGCCCATATTTATTTTCAATAACTTTCTTTCCTATTAAGGTATTTCGATTAAAAAATAGGATACATTTTATAATTTGAAGAAAACCCCCATTGCAATTTATTTCAAAAATGTCTAGTTTTGTTTTAAAGGGTGGTTAAATTTTAAGGGGCGATGTTGATTTTGAATAAAGCACAAATTATTTTGGAAATTATTGTAATTTCTTTTTATTATGATAATACGGTGTGGTTCAATTATGTATGGAAAAAATGTCCGCCGCGACCTCGGCAAAGAAAAGTCCAATGAAAGAAAGTAGTCCAACGGTGTCAAATCACATGATCTTGGTGGCCAATTGATATCAAATGAAATAGAACTGAAATAGCTTTCAAACTTGAATATTGAAGCGAGGAATGCCACCCATTGAATAAATATTTTAATAAAAACCTCATTCCGCAGCTTCATATCTTAATTTTAGTTAATTTGGATTTTCTATAAATTTTTTTTGTGCCAACTTTTAGAAAAAAATTGTTAACTATCGTTAGACAAACAATTCTGAAGATTTATATAAGCATTGACTTTCCTTTTACTTACAGTATATTCAAAAAATAACCCTTTCCAAACCCTTCTTCCATAAAACGGTAATTAAAATACTTATACCGTCCCTTTTGTATCAGATTATTTTGTTTTTTTGATAGTTTTTCTTTCCCCACTACTTCCGCTACACTTTAAATTTCTTTTGAATAACAATCACTTTCTGAATTTAGCATTTTACTTCATAATTTTTTGGGGCGATTTATTCACTTGGATTCACATTAATATTATATAAATATAAATTAAATATTGGGTACAAGTAAATTATTTTATTGCTAATGTTTCCTTTAAAAATTACAAAATTTCTAAATGCTTGATAAGGGGAGGTTTTGATTTAAAAGATTTCCATATTGTTGTAAAATTGTAGGCATGCATTTTTTATTTGGCAAGAACTTTTATTTGGGCATAAGAAACATTAAAAAATTATGAAAAAATAGAATATGTAGACAGGTGGTAAACTTGGTTTAAATATTTCAGTTTGCAAGCTACTTCATTTCTAAAATTTGTTTACTTTTGATAAGCGGTTTGTTTAATATTAAATGACTTTCATTTAAGTCCTAAAAAATATTTGACAGGTTTAACAGTTGTTACTGGACTGAAAAAATAAATGTCCGGACTTTCCCGAAATTTTTGGATTGAAAAGCTAAAAAAAAGAATAACTATCCAGGGTTCAAGTTCAATTCCTGGAAACGAAGGTACGTTGATAACATCCTTCTACCTGAATATTTTTCCCTGCACTTTTATTACATAAATTCTCTAATTTTACAATCGGGTAAATAAAAGTCACACAAATTTTAGTTATATTTCGCAGTATAGATATTTATCTCTAAAGGCGGCGAAGTGTCCCCTATTAATCAAAACACTAGGTAAACGGTGTAGCTTTTCAAAAACTAAAATAAAATAAAAATAAAGAAACATGTAGCCATTAATCCTGCGTATAAGTTTTCGACGTCCTTTTTAACTTTTATATTTTTTCTTTTTGTTCAACTTTGCGCTTTTAAAAGAAAAACTATCTAGTAGTTATTTTAAAGGGTTAACTTTTGATGCAGCTCCTGAGTTAAATTTTGGTTTCGGTTTAAGAGAACACTTTAAATTTGAACTGAAAAAGAAAATTCGAGTTATTAAATTTTTGGACTTGTCTAATGTGCATATGCGCCATACAAGTTATGAATGCCATTAGCACCAGCTTGCTTGCGGTATGACTTTGCAATTTGTCGTGAAAATTGTCAATTTAAGGTAACGTAGTTCTTATGTAGTTCGAGTTTATTTTTTCAGCTACACTCTCACTCTACTATGCCATTTCAATTGTTGCTAAACCCAAATACTCAACCGTTTGGTCTGTTTGGTTTATTATTTTTTTTCAGGTCTGCCAGGCAGCAAATCAATTTGGCGAACAGCGCATTGAAATTCGTCTGCTTGTGAATTCGTATGTTTCGGTGCATATTTTGCCACAAGTGCAAATTGTCAATTCGGGCGGAACAGCAATTTTCAATTGTTCGACGACGGGTTCAGCGATCGATGGCATCGAGTGGCTGCATAATGGTCTGCCGTTGCAGGGAAACAATGCGCTTAGTACCGGCCGGGAGAAGTAAGTGGAAATAGCTTTTGTAAAAAAAAAACCAAAAAAAAAACACAGAAAATTAATACACATTTGTATGAATTTATGTATGTGATAGATGAAGTGAAGGATACTATTGATATTTAAATGAAACAGTATATGACGTGAGCGAAAATATCCACAGATCGGGATTATTCGTTTCCGTTTATGTGGTTAATAAAACACTACCTTTCAAAATTCTTATTAATGTATTTAAAAATTAGTTCACGATAAATTTTTCGGATATAACTACATATATACTAGACTTGACTAGATTGTGTCAGGTAGAAAACTTAATTAGAGTTATACCCACGTAACCGATTTTGAGCGATTCTAATATAACATGCCAGCCGGGCCTTTGCCTTGATAGTTGGCGCCAGCTAGAATATCCAAGTGAAGCAAAGCCCTTCTCCACCTGATCTTTTCAAAGTAGAGAAGGCCTTCCTCTTCCTCTGTCTCCACGAGCAGATCCCGCGTTGAGTGCTTTCAGGCTGGGGTATTTTTTTTTTTCATTCAGACACCATGACCTAGCCAACGTTGCTGGTGAATCTGAATTCGATGTCGATGTTGCTCATCGTTCAATCGTCTACGGTATTCGCTGGCTGAAAGACGAAAAAGGCCCATAAATTTTTAGATAATCTTTCATTCAAACATACCAAGGGCCTTCTCATGCTTCTACGCCATACAATAGCCCTTGTTGGCAATAGAGATTTTCCGTGCATTTCGGGGCTGACATTAATATTGGTACCGACTGCGAGCCTCCGATCGCCCATACTAAAGCCAAATTCGTGACCCAACTGTCCGAAAGAGATAGTGGAAAATGGTTAGGAAAATCAGAACTGTCCACGTTTACGCAGATGGGTCTAAGTTAGATGGAAAAATTGGTGGGGGCGTATTTTCGGAATAACTGGAAACATTTTCAGCTTCCGTCTATCTGATGATTGCGGGTTTCTCTTCAGGCGGAGCTTATGGCAATCGTGAAGAGAAGAATGGCTACATCATAGGTACATTGAGATATGATTCCAGATGATGAAATGTATAGTTTGAGTGACAACCAGGCATCTATTAAATCGCTAAGGAAAAAGTCGATAATATGAACATAACCTGAAGGGTAGCTGTGGAATGCCGCGAGATGGCTGAGATATTCCCAGCACATATTGTGAGGGCTCGCGGTCACTGCGACATACGGGGCAACAGCAAAGCTGTTGAGCTACTCTACCAGATAGTGATATTAGCGATTCATCGGGCATCCCTTTACGGACATATAAGTTGTCGATGAAGTAAAAATTTGTTAGAGTCGCAGACGGCAGGTGGAAATCTGAACCCACTTGCCAAATTGCAAGAGTGCTCTTGACTTGATGAGCGACCAACGATCGAAATTTCTCCTCAACCTGGGGAGACAGCACAAGAAGATGACCACTGCACTTTTAGCTGGGCATTCTTTAAAAGCCGCACATGCAGTAAGTCGAGGAGTCGCCTGGCGTGACTGCTGTAGGAGTTGTCCTGACGTGGAGGAGGAGGATATAATACATCACCTACTCTGCCGAGGGTTCTAAACTAGGTACAAAAGAGCTAAAGCAGTAACTAACTATTTCCCTAATTAACTTGACGATCTTAGCTCTGTCGAAATTAGGGACCAGACGAGGTTTCTTATGAATACGGAACGGGCGCCACTCAATATACCCAACGCGGTATCACAATGGCTCATAAGTCTAAGTGTGCCTAACTAGGGACTGCCGCCTAACCTTACCTAAACCAATGCAGGTTACCAGTTAAGCACAGTCCTTTACTTTTCAAAATTGTAACTGTCAGTGTTGTGAGTGGGAGGCAATTAGCGAATGCGATGGTTACTTAATTTCTGACAGGTACTTCAAATGGTTTGGGCAGAACCTTCCCAATTCTAATGAAGCTGGTCGGGTATCGAATTTAGATATAGCATCGTATCGGCAGCTTCGTCAATGGTAGGTGTCAATCCACACTGATAAGATGCAATTGGCTCATTCACGAAATATTAAGAAAACTTATCGGACTGAGTGCAATCAGCGAACTTGCGTTCGTTGAACCCAATTAGTCAAATGAGCTGATGCGTGCACTTTACCAGCCGCTGTACTGGAGTACTCGTTCTGTCAATATTGATTGGAGGTTCGAGTTCAACATCTGCGATATAAGCAGCGTAGAAAAGTACTCCATTTATAGTTGCTGCATACTCTGGATGCCGATATCTCAAGGTTCGTTTGCTTTTTCAACTTCGGATATCTCCAACGTTTACCTCGTATTGGGCCCATTCAAAGCGCGACCCTTTAAGTAACATTTTGCGTTTCCGTGTGGGGTCGCAGCAAACCAATGAGCAGAACTTGTGGTGTAATTGGTTCTGAAATAATCCTGCCGGAAAATGCAACATAAAGCCGCCGCCGCTGCCACCGCCAATCAACAATCCATCACTAATACTTCACAGATATTATTAAAACTTATTTTATATATGTAAATTGCTATTACATTGTAAATAGTGAATTTTGGTTCACACTTTGATTTATTTTCAATGGTTGGTTATTCATCTTTCATATTGTACGAGTGTATACCACTGGTTACCAAATTTGAGGTTTGCACATCCGCAAAACTTATATTGAAATTTTGTTGCGGTTGCGGAGTGGCGTGCTGTTAGCAGAAATAGCCATTAGTCATTTGAAATAACTGTAGGAACAGGGTGCTTCAGATACAATTCTGGACATGCAGCTGTTTAAATTTTTATTTTATCTGATCCTAAAATCTAACAAAAGAAATTAAAATGCAAGCTGTTACACTGTGCAACAACCGAAATCCGTCTGGACTTTGTTCATATATTCTGAAAGTACACATATCCTGTACTAAAACACTCGATGGATTTGTTAAAACTTAGCTCGATGTTTTTTATGACCAACTAAGTAAAATGTTCATGCCACGACCTAAGTCGTTTTCAAAAAAGTGGAGGAACGTGACTAAACTATATGTTTGAGCGAAACAAAAGGTTATCATATATATATAGCAAAATTTAGTAAATACCTTCTAAAACAAAACTGCTATAAAAAAGTCCACAGCAAAATTGAAATATACAACATTTATTTTATGCTCTCCTTCAGTAACTATAACAATGCAAGTTAACAGAGCTGTTATATAATTTTCTTTTATTTTATAGTACCCAAATTTAATCGCACTCAGATTTTGTCTGAAAAGACTCCCAGCCAAAGTTTTTAAACCAGGTGCCGTAACGGTGTTAATTTTTATAAAAAAAATCATTACTTTGTGTTTTTTTTTCGACAAAAAATAATCGGTATTTTGGGAATGTTATTTTTTCAATCAAGTTTGATCTATATTCTGTGATTTTTATTTTTTCGATCAAAAATTATGGATTTCTATTTTTCCATCAAAAATTATCATTGGTTGGTTAGTTGGTTTACGTGGATTGTCACCCTGGAGACAAGCAATTAGCAAATAAGCCATTTTGATTCCACAAAACTCAGGCAATCTAAAGCCGTCCGGCGACTTTAATGAATTTCAAGTATGTCATACAGAAAGAGGCGGCTGCACTCTGAAATGTTCTGCTGGAATCGTTTGCCGAGTATTTTAAGCCTCATCCTAGCGAGAGCTGGGCACTCACACAGTAGGTGTTCGACTGTCGCTCTTGAGCCTGAATTCTCTCAGCTGCGACTGAACCTGTTGTAGGATAAGCCGTTTGCTACGGCATGCGCTCCTAAGGGCCAGTAACCTATGCAAACTACCGTGAGTCTGTAGGTATGTTCTTTGCTCATTCCTAAAAGAGCCCCGGTTTTAGGCGGGTCATAGGACACCCAAAACTGCCGGGTAATCCTATACTATGCTTAGCTTTTGAGTAGTAAAATGCGGCAATTCTGCTTTTTAACTCTCTGAGCTTACTCATCCCTGTCCATCGCGTGGAACACGCTCAATGCGGACCACAACTCGCCAGTTCATCCGCTGTTTCAATACCGTAAATGCCCCTATGCCCCATATTAGGGTAATCGCAAACGTGTTAGAAATCGAGGTCAGCTCATTTCTACACTCATCCACTGAGTTGGGATCTGACCGAGGTAGAAGATAGTCCAGTCAGTACTCATGCCATCTTTGACCCGTCCGTAAAGACAGATAAGCTCTCCCATGGTTGTTCCCTCCCCGTGACCAGTCTATGCGGCTTAGGGTATGTAGTTAACCCACGTTTTTGTCAGGATGTAGTCAGAGTCAAGTAGCGCTTTAATCTCAGGCGAAAGTGTAAATTCAAGTCTAATGATTATTTTGGATCGAACAAATAAAAATCACAAAATACCGCTCAAATGTGATCGGAATTTATTCCGAGAATAAGAAATATTTTTGATTTTAAAAATAAAAATTAAAAAAAGGGATCAAACATGATTGAAAAAATAAAAATTACAAAATAACGAGCGAACTTGATAAAAAAATAAATAAAAAAATCCGAGAATAACGAATTTTTTTTTTATCTAAAAAACAAAAATTTCAAAATAACGAGTGTGCAATGATTTAAAACGAGAAAACAAATATTCTAAATAAAAATAAGGTCAGATTTTTATAGCTTATGGCATAAAGACTGGATCGATATATATTTTGGATGAATTTCAAGGCAATGATTTTTTGAACCAATGCCCACATTTTGAACAGAAATTTTCATAGATTATAATCTAATTATAATTATCTAATAGCAGCTTAGCTATCAGAAGACGCGACGACTCAGTTAGCTGTGCCTGGGAGACGAAAGAAAACATGAGTTACATTGATGAAGAGCAATCAAAATTCATAAGGGTTATTAACGAGTACACAATTCGTCGAGTTTTCCATATAGACATCCGGTTTAAGTCCTCTGATAAAACAAACTAAAAAATACGGGTTTTAAATAAACTAAAGCATTTTGAAGAGCCAGATATGCTTTTCGATTTTATTTGACGTAATGTATCTTGAGCATGATAGAAAATCAATTGCTGAAATGATGCCACATGCCATGCCACCCCATTTCTTCTCCCAAGGACTTTGGGCGATGTAATTGGGAAAACTTGGATAAATAGTGTACGTGGTGAGGAGCCATTTACATTCCGAAAGAGCTCTGTTTCTTCATCCAAGGCCATGACGACTCAAGATTGGAAACCCTTTGAATTTTTCAACCACGAGACATTTTTGAACATTTTTATAACATTCTTGACTATTAAGAGTTGAATTTAGCTCCTAATTTAAACATGCAAGACTAAAAAAAAAGAAAGTCTACGAGCATAAAACATATAAATTCAAGTTTTAAAGTGAATATATTCTCTAATGCCACAAGCACCCTGTACGTACATATATCATTCACATTTTTCAATTTTGAAAAATGACATTGTTCTGCACTAGACAGCTGCAACACAGAAAAATGGAGTGAAAATAAAATACGAAAATCAGGATGAAAACTAATTGGTTTGTTCATTTGTTTGCGGTCATGAACTTGAGTTGCACGATGATGTTGTTTTGTCGAAGGGGTTAGCGGCGTGTTAAACCGCATGCTGTAAAAATAACCTGGAAAAATATTAACAACTGATACTTTTACATATTACAAGTATTTTCCTACTAATCAATGGAAATAAAATTGCAGTAGTTTGTTGTTTTATCAATAAATGGCTGCTGAGCTGTAATGAAAGATTTAAAAATTCAAAAAATAGACATTTTGTTTACTCAAGTGGAGCTGTGTGCAGTTAGTTAATAAAAGTTTGGATTTTACTATTTATGCTACTGAAAGGGTAGAACTTTTTTATGTAGACTACAATCAATGATATTTCTGACTACATTTATAGGCTCCAAAAGTTATGGTAGTAGTAAAGTTTTGGTTTAAGCTATTAGCAAATTTCATTATTTACGTATAGTATTCCTATTTCAGTAGCACTAATAGCTATGACGACTATAGAATCTAATGAAAAAAGTTAAGGCACAAAAACACTGCAACACATTTTGAAAAGGCTAGCATGGCTGTTAGTTGTACTTCCCTTTAAGCGCGGTATCTTTTTAATGATGCGTAATAGAATTTAGTTTAAAAAAATATACCCTCGTTACTTATATCTTGCGATTAAGTTGTGCTGTGAAATTTTGTCGAAAGTTAACACATTTTCCATTTAGTAAATAGCTATAAGTCAAACTTGTCACATGTCATCAAAAAAGATTAATATTTTTCCTATAAAGTCGTGGATATACTCTAGAATATTTTTGAAAATTATTTCATAAAATACGGGAGTCTCTTGTAGTTTAAAAATATGTTTTTAATTAAAAAAATGCACTCATAAAAAGTTAAAACAAAAGAATTCTATGTACATATTTTTTAAACTCCCGAAAACCTTTTTACTTAAAATTAAAATACAATCTTTATATTGTAATTAAAAACCATAAAATGTAGTTGATGAACTCCAGACATAACATCTCACATATTAGTTGTGTTCCAACTGTACAGGTTGAAAAATATTCACAGACTTTTTTCTCTTTCATACTCATTGCGCGTGTTAACAGGATAGAGAACAAAATAAATAAAATCTGTAAAACTGTACAGTTCGAACACAACTATAATATTTGTGGTGTACATAGGACATAATTTTTGTGTAGTCGTTGAATTTCTACATGAATGTTGACACTAATCGCTTTTCTCCATTACCCTCCGTTAATTAGCGGCACCCAAATTTTCAGATTTGCATTTTTATAAGTTTAAACTGCCATTTTAAAAACATACTTCTATGTCTTCTGAATAGTTTGCTTCATTTTTTAAAATGATAATCTTTTTTTTTCATCAACGCAAATTAATACTAGTGTAGCTATCTATAGATTTTAGCTAAAAGCTGAAGGTCTCTGAACTTTTGGAGAGGACGGTGGTTATATTAGGATAAAAGAATGATCCTGAATTCAGATCGCTTGTCACATTTTTATAAGTGACCTTTATATATGTTATATATAGATTTCCTTTTTTAAAATTTGAGAGATCATTTGCATTACATTTATCGGTAGTTAACTAATTAAGCTTTTAAACTTTATCGTGGAATTAAAAGGGAGTTCACTAAAGAAAAACGAGGTCATATAAGAGATTGAGTTTAGAAAAGATAAAAACGGACTTCGACTTATACAAACTGATGAACCAATTGCAGGTATACTTTTCTATTTTAAATTCCCAATTTGCAACACAACCTTTTTACCATTAAACCGAATTGGAATTCACAAGTGTTAGAAATTTAAAAGAACAACTGTAGGTGTCATTGGGATCTTTGGTTGAAGATACTGATAACGGTTGATTGCAACAGTATAAAGCAACCGAAATAGATAGAAAATGTTCAGAATGAATAGCGAAATTGATTAAACATTTTAAAAATGTTCGTTCACCCGCTCGTGCAACGGATAACTCGAGTATATATTGAGCTATCAGAACGAAACTTGGTATACACACTGCCCTGACCAAACTTCACCAACTTCAGAACACATGTTTTGTTTTGAGTCAGTAAGCAAAAACGGTAATTTTCAAAATTGAAAAAAACGCGATATTTAATTCAGCATTAAGGACAATACGTTAAAATTTAATATGAATGATTAGGGGCAGTAACAAATACACCGAATCAAAGAAAAAAATTGGAAATAGGCGTGACACCACCCACTATTAAACAAGTAAGTATATCTCCGAAGCCATGTCACCAAAGTTTACCAAATTGGAAACACGCATCATATTTGAAGCCAATAAGCAAAAATCGAAAAATTGTAAAAATCGGACCAAAACTTCGCCCACATCACATATAACGGTGATTTTCCAAAATAAAAACAAATGCGATATTTAAGTAATTATGTAAGAAGATTTGCTCAAATTTAATATATAGAATGTGAGAATAAAAGGTTGCATAAGCAAATACACCGAACAAAAAAATTTTGGTAATAGGCGTGACACCACCCACTTTCGAACAACTTGGTATATCTCAAAAACTATGCCACCAAGCTCTACGAAATTTTGCGGGCACATTGCAATTTTGAAAATTGTAAAAATCGTATAAAATCCATGGTCGATCTCTCATATACTAGGTAAAATACAAAAGTCAACAAAATCCGATATTAATTACTACACAAGGGTAATTTGTTCAAATTTGATTGACAAGATTGGGCTTGAGAATAAAATACATGGAATCATAAATGTTGGGAATGGCCATCGTATCCGTCTAAAACTATGCCCATCTCTTATTTAACGTTATTTTAGAACAAACAAAATGAATAATATTTTGCATTTAACTAGAGAGCGAAATAATTAAAAGTCAAAATTTTGAAAAATTTAAGTGATACATTAAAATCATACGAAATTACTTTTGTTTGTATTTAAATAAATAAACGTTGCTTAAGGTTTCAAAACGATATTATATTAGCAAATTTGGCTTGCTTTGATGCGTCAATTAAGATATATTTTTTTTTAGATATTGATATTGGGCTTAACAGATTTTTTATACCTTGATACAAAGGAAATTCGTACACATCGAATTTCATATATCTACCTGAAATAGCTGAAGAGATATGGTGAATAGAATTTTCGTCCTAAATGTAGCCTCATATATTGAATCTTTATACCAAATATTGTATATCCCTGTCAAATAGTTACGGAGTTATAAACAATTAGGCTTTCTTCATATATAGGGCGTGATGCCGTCCATTTTTCCAAAACATTACATAGTTTGATCTCTAGGACATGCCATTTGTCTGCACAGAATAGTTACGGAGATAAGACTAATTCAAATATTCTCTTGCGTGGGAGCGTAGCACCGCCAATCTTTCCAAAATTATATATTATTATCTCGAGTTGGGGCCGCGGGCCACATGAACTTAAAGATCTGTTGAAAACTTTGGGTATCTATAAGAAAACACATTAAGTTTTATGCTGAATGTTAACTCTTTTGATTTCTTACAAGAAGTAATGTTTATTTTAAATAAAAACATTCATCAGGTATTTAAAGTTCGCCTTCATCCAAGCTAAGACTTCATTTTATTATTGATGGTCACAAGTGGAGAAATTTATACTCGGCATTTATGGTTGTAAGTCTTGTGTCCTCATTATTTTGGAATCCCTTCCGCAATTGTACTAATTTTATCTGACTAGGCCTTCATGGTTCACTGGTCTGTACCAAATCGCCATTGCTCATATAAGAATGCAGATAGAACGGACCGCCAGCTAGTCACCTACACCAGCTTCTAAAACTCAGTAAATAAGCAAGGACTTGCGAACGAAAGACAGCAAGGTCATCAACAATTTTGCTTTAACACCCACAAAAGTTCTGGATTTTGTACTTAGCACTTTACTAAAGTTTCCAAAAAATGTGGTCAACGCATTTACCCGTTAACTCAACAGATGTTGGCTTCATGCCAAAAAAAAAAAGCGAACAAAACAACAAAATAAAATCAGAAAAATTAAGGGAAAAAGGAAAAACTTCGCACCAGATTTGCAAATCAAGCATACATTTTTTTTATGATTATGGTAATCAAATAAATAATAAATTCCGAACGAATGGTTTGCCAGCTTGGATTTGAATCCGTATTTTGGTGAGGTATGAGGGAAAATGAATTTTTCCCGTATGCGTGCATTTATAATGTAGAAGGGTTTATATTTGCATTTTGGTGAGCGTTTGTGTGCATAGTGCTGGGAGACGAACACACAGCAGCTGTCATATGGTTTGTTTGCTCTGCTCAATGCAAACAATATGTCACCTACACCGCCAGTTGACATCCAAATCCATGTGAACATTAAGGTGCCCCATCAAAAATTTATTAGGTTTTCACGCGAACCATATACTTATTTTGTAAAATCCACAAAAAATATAGTCTCAATTTCAGCTTAAGTTCGCGGGTATTAAATAAAAATTATGAAGGCTGGTTTCACTACTGATGACACGAAATCCTAATAATAATATAGGCACGAAGCTCTGGTCAAAATAATGTTAGTGTTCACACAGATACGGCGACACCGCATAGGATTCACCCTTGTCGGCCGGTTTACCTGGTTTCAGCGTAAGACCACCCTCGCACCCATCCAATTGTCAACAATGATGAGAGTGGCCTTAGACAAATTTAGGGTCCCTGTAAGGAAATCTACTCCCGCGATGCCCAAATTGTTCAGCATCAACACGGGGTCAATGGCCTCCTCGCCACAGGTGAAATTAAGGAGAGCGCTGGTGTTGGACTGTTTGCGCAATCCTCTGGTCACCTTCCGTTTGGTCCTGTCCACCGAAGGATGCCGAATAAATTCGGGTTGGATAAGGACGCCACAGTGGGCCAGAGCTTACCAACACCTGCGACCAGGATGCAGGACTTCACATGTTCCTCCCACTTGCTCCGCTTGTTAACTTTTTACGACTGCACACATTTAGAGGAAAATGGATAACGTTTGTTTGAGAAGTTTCTCTCCTTGAGCGATGACAATGAGTTGTAGAGCAAAATTAATGACCTTAGTTTTATTACAAGATGAGTGCACTCAAAATGGAAGCTCGTCAAAGGAAGAAACTGAATTCGAATATCATAGTATATAACAAAAGATATGATTAGCGAAATTGTACTGCGGACGATTGCAGAGATAATGCAATGGCTATCTATGCTGATTGGAGATCCAGATAAGATGCACAGATGGATTAATTCTTCTACTTGCCAACAGTAGCGTCTCTGAAAGCCTTGTTGGATATGTTACCCGTGAACTCAACGATTCAAGAGGAGGAAATGAAAACCATACACCGACTACATTATTTTGGTTGTCAGAGAAATGCTCTTTGTTTTTGGCCGCAAATCACAATCTGATACCGAGAGTATCTTTTGGTGGAGAGTATACAATGACAAAGTGGATACCGCAGTGAAAGTCAATTCGCACTAAAGGCCTTGAACACGGGTCGCACCTCTTCAAAAATTGTCCAAGAAATTAAGTTGAAGGTGAACTGTATTGGAAAATGGAATAAACTCGAACTCATGTAAGTGCCGGGACACAGCGAACTGACTGTCGAATTGGCTAATTGCGGATCATTGAACGCATTGACCCCATTCGAACGCAGCCAGTGAGAACCGTTGGTGCACTACCGACACCTGCATTGCATAATAAACAAATATTTCCTGAAAAGGTCGGACAGGGCGATAGCGAAATTCATCTCACATAGAAAAGGAAGGAGTTACGAGTCCTGGTTGTGTTGATCACCCGACGTGCACATCTTGTCTTGACGATGAGGATAGCGCTATCTTGGGGTGTATGTTTGGGTCAGATGTATTGAGAATGGAAAACGTTCATTCAATATCTTTACGCAAACTTCTTAGATTCATAAAAGGAAATTTTCCCAACCTTTTTCCGTATCCTTTTCCACTATCCCTTATTCCCTTCATACTTTCCAAGCCTTAAATGCAATGGGCAACTATGCCTGAGGCCTTGGAAACTAGATTTCAGATTTTCCGGCCTACCTAAATTCTATTATATTCCAAGTGTTTGGTTGCGGCCAGTCCAGAATAATAAGTAGCACTAAAAATTTATTTTTTCACGATGTACCTTACCTTGAATCGGATAATTAGTAAAGTAGTTAAAAAGAAAATTCGATTTTGGCTGCGTTAGGACTCGCGAAGAGTGAAATTTCGTATGATCCTAACATTATGTAATAACAAGCTTCCGAACCACTTAGCCTTTTTTCTAATATAATTAGCCAAAAATTCTGAAAAGTATAAGTAAGAAAAAAACATCGGTTTTTAAGATAGATTTTCTACATGGCAGAAACTCACGTAAATACTTTAGTGGCAACCTGGAAATCTCAATTCCATCCCAATTTTTTTTGCACTATTATCGAGTCTGAAGCTACTTAATGCACATTGGTACATATATGTATGTATCTAGGAATCTATGAACGCATATATATAGTAACAATGGAAAATCTAAAGCACATGAGTCGCTTCTATTATCTTTTGCACAAATAACTAAGTCCATTCATATGTACATTCAGTGCGCACACAGAAAACAAATTTTGGTGGGGGTTTTATGCTTCCGAAGATATCTAGCTAAGGCTTTTGGCTTTTGGATGCAACCCGATTTTTGAAAAGCAACACCCATAACGTTGCAAAAAGTTTACCACTTTGGATACATTTTTTTTGCAATTCTTGTTTTTCTAAACACTTTTGAAAAAAAACGTTGAAAAAATTGTAAACACGTATTTGAAATTAACAATTAATTAATTAAAAAATTTTGTTGAACTTTTTTTCTAAAAACCTCCGATACCTGTGCGCCTAATGGGATAACAATGGAAACTAGTCTTTCGATTTGTTTTTAATTTCATGTTTTAGTTATATAGGTTGAAAAATATTTGAAAGTACCTGAAATGAGTTAGAGTATTATTTCTATTAATACATTGACAGGGTATCTTCTTTCCAAAAACATCTGTGAATTTGTCAAGTAGTTATATAAATATATAAATCCAGATCTGTGCACATTTTTACCATGTCAAAATTAGGGAGATATAATTTGGAGAGCCATAGAGTAAAGACAAGCAGCCTTCAAGCAGCTTCTGTTACTCAACAAAATTTATAAAAATAATTTAAGTAAAGATGACTTTGCACATCGGGCATTTGTTGTTAAATATTGTTGTGAATTAAATTTTTTTATTGTCACACAACAATGGGGTTTATTAAAAAATTACCAATCTTACTGCTTTTTGAATCGGAATATACGAGTTAGGAATTACCCTCATACACATTAGGTTCTTCTCATTGCAATCCGATTACTGAAGCCATCTCAAAATTAAAAAAAAAACATGTTGATAATCGGTCTTACTTACAAAACAAATCCCTAAAAGCATGCGATGAATTAAATACTTCTTTAAAAATATAAAAAGGTACTAACGACGAAATTGAAATTGAAGTAATTTTTTGGAAATGATTGGAAAATTAAAAACATGTCATATTAAAAGTTTGAAAAAAAAACAGATCCCACTACTATCCTTTTATCGGACTTGGTTCAAAAGTGCAGAATAAATGACAGCTGTTTACAGAAAAAATTTAAGAAAATCGATAGGTACATGTTTTTGGAAATCTACATTTTGTATTAACCCATTAAACGCGAAAGCGAAATACCAAAGTTAGAAGAACTAAATTTTGTCCGGTTACTACAAGCCGGTACATAAAGCCACACTCAAATGATTCGACCACTGTCAGGCGGGATCTGTATGACCCGTGACATATATGTAGTACTCGCGGGTCTTTGTTATGCAATAAATTTTTTCATAATAACATAGAAAGAAACATTTTCGTTCAACCATGTAAATATTGAGCACCAGCCTTCTTTCCTCTGGCTAGCTAGGCTAGCAATATATCCGCGCACCCTTATCTTTAGCTTATCCTTGAGTGGCAAAAGACAAGAGCTTGGTATGCAATTCTTCCAGTTCCTTCAAACCCAAATTCTTTCAATCGAAGCAAAACAGGTACTGTAGCAAAGAGATTATCGAAAAAGAATCTAAATGGGAATGGCTTCAAAGTTTCATCCAATTTATCTTACATTTGCCCTAAGATTTTCCCCCTGATCTCTAACAAATTAATAAATTATTAACAAACGTGCCTACCGTTGATTAATCGTAGTACAAATTCGGTTTCGGACGAATTTTTTTTTTTACAAAACTCAACTTTAGAGCATCAGTAATGGGTCTCAGTTTCCAGATTTTATCTGAGAAATCTTCCTTTCTAGGATTAATAAAATGTAAACTTTTGAAAATAGCTCGAAATCGATCACTTCGCATTACATCAATAACATATGTAACACGGTTTTGAATATCTTTATCAATACTCCAATATACTTCTTTGCTTGCAGAATATGTATATCCATTTATTACCAGAATCCACAAAAAACTTTAATTTACCGAAAGATAATACTTGGATTCCCATTATTATTTGCGACCGCATAACTATTTGACTCGTGCAATGCATTTGCAATAAATCGTCATCAAAAATCTTTTGCAATTCCTATATAAGTAATTACCGTCGGGCAAAATTGCCAGACTTCGTTCGATGCCATCATCGACCCATGTACAGAATCGCTTGGCTCGTTTTGTTTTACTACATATATGACTGCATTGTGGTTAGCTTACTGCAAAAAGGATGTACTAGGCTTTGCGGGTGATGGCACAGAAGCAAATTATTCCTTTTAAACGTTTACTTCTAAATCCGCAATGGAACGATTCAAGCGATCTAAAATTTCAGATTCTATACTGAAGTCACACTCCTCTACCAGTTGTGTATGCGGGAAGTGTTCCAAGTTTTCGCCATCTTCATCACCGGAGTTTTCTCCTAAAATAGCGTCTGCGTCAGGTGCTTCCATGTATATGGCTTTCACCTCTTCTTCATTATTATTTAATTCCTTCAAAAGGGCTCAAAACTTCCTCGGTAGTTAATTTTTCCCTAAAAAAGAAAGATTATCTATGTATTTACACGCAAAATATAATAGTGTATTTAAAAGATGTATCGGGCACTGTAAAAGTAAGTTTTGGCGAATTATCATTTAAAAAACAATTCATAAGATTTTAGTTATCATTTCAATGCATCTAAGCCGCTAATTATGTATGTATGTATTTATTTTAAAAATCGATAGCATTTTCACTTTTACAACGAACGGCATAGAAATAAATTTAACACATAAGGTGAATGGCACAGTTACTCAAAACGCATAGAAAACCAGACAAATATGCTCATAATTATTATTCTTTTTCATTAAACACGTACTTTTTAACCAGCTTTAAAATATATACATAAACCAAAGATTTCAAATCAATGCCATTTATTGTGCAAAAAATTATACTTCCCGATAACGTGATCCCATTTGGATATTTTTTATATGTACATATGTTCATTGTTTAAGATTACAAATCCTGTATTTGAAAAATTGTATATTAATCGAGCGTTACATATATATGTATATATGCAACACTAGCGCTTAATGTGTTAAAAATTTAAAATTTTTGTAGAAATACATGTCTGAAACTTATCGCAATTAGAGAATGCAAGATTTGCAAACAAAAACGGCCCACATCGGCAAACTTTTCGCAAAGATATGAGCATTTAAAAAACGCTCTATCAAAAATCGATAGCTAGAAAACTGATAAACGAAAAAAAAGTTTTAAAAATCTGGTGTAACTCTCTCAAGTGGTACTATTACATAAAAGAACATGAAATAAATCGGAGATGCAAACCCCAATTGTAGTCTAATTTGGCAGGAATGTATATCATTTTTAAAGTTTTATAATTGACATATTGATTGATTATTTATGTACATAAAATTAACAAGGAACTTAAACATAAGAAAAACTAATTTGTACATAAGATGCGCTCAACGTTCAAAAGTAATAGAAAAAAAACTGCTAAACAGGAATTTTAATTCAAAAAATGTAAATCAGTTTGAAGAAAATATTGCAGTTGTAAGATTTGCGGGCGATGGTTGAACCCCAATACCCCTCTTTTGGGCGCGCCAATGCTTACATACATATGCACAATATATGTACATTAATAGATTTAGATATAGCGGGTTTTGTTGGTCTCGCAAACATGCAGCATGGAGACACACATACATACATACATACGTTTTGTATAAGGATGTGTGTGCGCTTACTTATCTAAACATTTATATTGTCATTTGCAGCATACGCTTCCTGACGAAGGCTTCCTTGGTGGTGCAAAACGTGGGTCGGCGAGATCGTGGTGTCTACCAGTGCTTGGTGGAGAATAGCAGAGCTAGCGCGCAGGCCATGACCGAACTGAAATTGGGCGGTAAGTACATACATATGTACATATCTATTCTGTGCTTCCGATAAAAAGAAAAAATCGACTTTAAGTATTAACTTTAATTAACAACTTTAAATTAACCATCTACTGAAAGTTACCAAACTTATGCAAACTTTAAATTACTGATACGAATTACCACCATACATCTTACAGATACCGTGCCCGAACTGATTTACACCTTTATTGAGCAAAATGTGCGGCCAGGCCCATTAATATCGCTTAAGTGCTCGGCCAGCGGCTCGCCACCACCACAAGTAAGTGCTTCTTCACACGCCACACATATTTAAGTCACATATATCAACTGCTACTGAGTTACTGGCTGTTGATAATACACACACACACACACACACACACACACATTCACTCACAAGTTTGCTTGCTTACTGCGTCGCTAAGTGATTATTATTGGTGTTATTGTTTTTGTTCCCCATATATTTTTATTTTTTTTTTGTCGCAGTTCGCCTGGTTGCTGGACTCTCAGCCGATATTGGATGTTTCGTTGCACCATCGTTTCGCCATCGGTCAGTTTGTCGATATGGCTGGCGATGTGATAAGTCACTTGAATATTTCGCATGTACGTCCAGACGATGGTGGTCTGTATAAATGCATTGCTACCAATTCGATGGGCAGTGTGGAGCACTTGGCGAGATTGAATGTTTATGGTGAGTGAAGATAACTATGTACATACATACGTACTGTCGTTTCAAGCCAAAGTCGGACACCGTAAAAAAAAATATTCCTTCCTAAAAATATTTCAACCACAACAGTTCAAAAAAGGTAACATATTTTTTCAATTACTCATTTATTGCACTTCCAAAATATAAAAATAAAACATATAAATTAATTCAGTAAAACATCAAATAAGAGTAAATTCAATGCGCAAGCCAAACGCGGACAATCAACAAGTTTTATGAAATATCAAAATATATTTTAAAATCTAATATTTTGCTTTTTAATAATTATTTTGAGCCAATTACGCATTGATTTAACCAACTATTCGCAAAAACTAGGTTAGATTTTTTCCCATTCTAGATAGATTTCAAGTAATTTTTGCTTGAGACGGAATGCTGTCGAATTTTTGTGTTAAGATAGTCCCATAAATTTTCGATAAGTTACAGCTCCTCATTTGATTTCCTCCAAACATACCTATGGTTTTCCATCGGAGCCAAAAACATTAAATTTACTTTCGTTAGTAAACATAATATTTTTCCAAAATGAAAAATCCTTATTTTCATGTTCTTTTGCAAATTTTAATCGGATGGTCTGATTGCGTTTGCGATCAACGGCTTTTGTCGGGCCTTTTTACCATTGAGATCATCCTCATGAAGTAGATTTCTGATGGTAGATGCACTAGATATCTTTCCCAACTTGTTTTCAGCTATTACAGCTAACTTTGGTGCACTAAGGAGAGGATTATCTTTAACTTTAAGCAACAGATATCGCTTAACTGAGTCGGTAAAAATCTTGTTGTGGGAAGCTTTAGGCTTGTCATCTACTTGTTTGTTGGTTTTGAAGCGCCGAATTATATCGTGCCAACAGTAGAATGACTTCTGTCGACAATTTCAGCAATTTTACGCACAGATTTTCCATCGTAGGAACTTTCTCAATTCGATACTTGTTTGGCCTCTTTATCTAGACAAACAGTGATTCCACCCGTGAATTAGTTTGTTAAACTGTATACTTGAAGTTGCAATTCTTCGACAGACTTGCATTTATTTAGAGAATAGTTGCCACTGTCCGAGTTTGGCTTGTGCACTGAATTTACTTTTATTTGATGTTTTACTAGAATATTTTATAATACTGAATTAATTTATACGTTTCGTTTTTATATATTTTGAAAGTGCAATAAATAAGTAATTGAAAAAATATTTTACCTTGTTTTAATTGCTTTTGTTGAAATAGTTTTAGGAAGGAACATTTTTTTCTACGGTGCCCGACTTTGGCGTGGAGCGACTGTATATATTACACTTAAGCCTACATATACTGGTATTATGTAAATATGTGCTATATATTCATACATGTATGTCCTTACTCGCGTTAAATTTAATGTGTTTGAAAATAGCGATTATAAGATTTATTAAGTGCGTTAATCTATCAAATATGTAGATAAATTGTTCAACGTTCAATGAAGTAGAATCAAGTTTTCACTCTTGGCTATTATGTTTCCGATAACTTGTATCTGCAATCGAATCTATACGCTATATTTTATTAGGTAAAACTTTCAAATGTGTCCTTTTACTATTGTGACAATATAATAGAATCAAAGAAGAAAAAAAAACAATTATAAGTGATTATTAATATGTAATTGTATTGTAAGTGTGAAATCTATTATAAATATTCGTATCTGGAGAAGAATTTACATGCCTTGTAATTGTCGAAAGTCCTTCTACTTTTCTGGGGCGCTCTAATGGCGGCGATATGTTTGCCATCGCTGGCTCCAATGCAGTTTGATTGATATCACTAATTATTTTCCACATAACACATATAATTTTAAGATAAATACCTCAAAACCATTGCCAGTTTGGCTTTTTGTGAAATGAAATCATCCGGTCTGGTATTTCGTTCCCGCAGCAGAGTAATATTTCATATAGTTCTTTAAATATGGGTGGAGCTATTTGAAAATTTTTGTTAAAATGGGTGTCTGAGCTCTTCAGGTTTTCACAATCGGTCTCACACTTACCCTTTTTATTCCTTTCCTGAAGCAAGCTCCGTGCTGGCTATCAACAACCCTAAATTTAAGTTTGTTAATAAACCTCTCCTTAAATGTAATAAAAATAAATAATAAAATATGATTGCTTTAACGTGAAATACATAATAGAACTTACCAATCGCTCGTTTTTCGTAATTAGATAGAAATTTATTTGTATTTTATTAACGCAATTCCTTTGCGTCCATAGCTCACTTTTTATGTCTTTGTTCTTCGTTTCTTGTTATCTTTCATCTTCTTCTTCTATTGTCTATTAATCATTATGCATAAATAATTGTCAAAAATAGTTACCTACTCCTATTTCCACGCAAAAGAAATAAATCGTAACATTTATTGAGATGTTTCTTGAGAGCTGCATTCAGGCTTTAAACACATCAAAATTTGCAAAAAAAAGGAAATTCCAAACATCATTAACAGACCACAAAAATTTGCATTTGTTGCTGTACCGAAGAATGTGAACTTATAGGTTGACCGCGAAAAACGACCCCAGAGTACGATACTTTCCTTAAAAGGTTATCAAAGCGCTTCTTTTAAATCCGCTGCTGTCATTCAGAAGGAAATATGAACTGATTGTATAAGTTATAGACCTTAAGGCCAGGTTTGTAATACGAAAAGTATGAGAGAACAACCATTTTTCAAAGTGGTAGAAGGGATAGCTGCTATTTCGGTGATCACCACATCTCCTCATCAGACTTCTTTCTTTCTAGACTTTACTTGGCTTTGAACCATAGTACATACATGGAGTTGCATGGCTGAGTGGTGAGCACGCAACCAGCTGTCCTAGCTGTCACCAGTTTAAAGAATTAAATGCAATTATACTAAGTTAAATTCATTATTAAAATATAGGTATTGAACGAAGAATGATTTTTACAACATTACTTTAATCGAGGGTGGCCACCTGCTTAAAAAAGCAAATTAAATTAAATCATTAAGTTAAATGAAATACTCGTACTAAAGCATGGAATATTTTTAAAAAGATTGCCACCTTTTAGGGGTTGTTTGTTCAATTCAATTGGAAAGATAACTGAAATTATATTCCACTAGTGTTAAAATGAAAAAAGTTTAAGGAAATTCATTCCCGCAACGTATTTGGAATCGGTTAACAACTGTTAAAATTTTTCGATTCTAGTAAATTTATAAGACAAATTAAACACTACAATACTGGTTTGCTTGAAATTGTGAGGAGTTGCCAACAGCAAGCTAAATACCAAGTTATATATAACTTACACATATACTCATATATATATACAAATGTTTTTGGACCTGCTGGTCATAATAACATTTCAACACCAGAAGGTGGATAATTAGACTTCTAAGTGGCACCATTGCTTGATTACTTTCTAACAATAAATTGGATTGCACTAAACCCGAATGGCATAATGGGCGGTTGCCAATTACAAAAAATTGTAGCAAACAACCGTATTCGGCAACTATGAAGTAGGATAGGAAAAATATAAATGAATTAAAAATTATTACCTTAAGTGAAATTTATTGTTTCTTAATGAGTTATATTAGAATTTAGAACTCGAAGCCGAATACAGTGTGAGCGAGCGAGGCTGTGGTTAAAAGCTACAATAGTAAGTCAATAAATTTAAATTTTTCCCACATTCAATCTTGCAGTTGAAACAAGCCAAACAATTTGTTATAACTTTTAAATTTTCTGTGGGTTTTGGCGCTCGTAAACTTCGCTATTTCGTTATAAAATTGTCTTTCGTTAAAACAGTTTTAGTTATTATGTGGCGGAAAATCTCTATAAAAGATAGCCAAAAACATTCAGCAAGAAGAACTCTTAACTCTCATATTTTCATTTAGTTTTTCATTTGATATTTCATATAACTTGTGTATAATTTAATTAAATCTCTCTGTACGTTTGGCAACCATATCAAATATTTGGCCTGTTTTAAATTTTTTATACATTCGCAGTATTATCATTTAAATTGCCTTTTTGTGCTTATCTTAGCCATGACGACACAATTCTTTCAATTTTGTTTTAGATAACCGACACTCATAATTTCAAACTCTTTTCCTTTAATGTTCGTACTGCTATATGATATATGTAAATTGTTTATTTAAATGGCTTTAATTTTTTTTTTTTAAAGCTGGCAACCAACACGTTCTCAAACAAAATACTGTTATTACGTTTATTGAAATTTTACGTATCTGGCAACACAATAGTTTTTTAAATGTTTTCTTTGAAAACCTTCTACAAATAGAAAGTAACAAAATAAAATAAAAATAAAAAATCCGTGGAGCCGTTGGTGAGTTATGGGATCACTAACGAACAACGATGGATTTATATATATATATATATATATATATATATATATATATAAATATAAGCTTAATTAAATTGGTATATCATACTTAAGGGGTTTCTACTTTTTTTGTCGAATAACTGAAGGAAAAATTCTTGTTCAGTAGAAAGTCGAATTTGTAATTTAAATTATGTTTCGTATACCAGCTCTCCGAATACACCTCAGAATCGGTAACGAAGAATTAGGGGTTTATAGTAGGCATAAATTGAAAGTTGTTTAAATTCAAGTTTGATGTATTTACCTACATTCCATAGCCAATAAATATGTGTATTGTCTTATTACTTAAATAAAATATTTTTCAACAAATATTTTTCTATATCAATTTTGGGATTCAAGTTTCCATTACAATTTTCAGTATTGACTTAAATTAAATATTCCCCTTTATACAGCTATTTAAGCCATCAAATCCGCAGTTCTTATCTCCAATTATTCAAAGCTTTATCTACACTCAACACTCCCACATTTTGTGGTTAGTTTGCTACTGAAATCATTAAAAAAAAAAAAAACAAAAAACTATTGAATGGAATATCTTCACTGCAAGAAAACAATTTCAAGTGCAGCAGAAAATCAATTTCCTCCGCTTCCTCATTATCAATTGTGATGGGATGGATGGCACACAAAAAGAAAACAGGAAACACTAAGCTATACGTTCGCTATTACCATCCTCTTGCTTCGAGCCATTTTCATTGTAACTTTCCTATTACAGTTACTTTATGGTGGAGACATATAATAACACACACACACACACACACACACTTGCACATAGAAATTTTAAGTTTCTTTTTTCGCATACCTTTTCTGCTCATTGTACTATGGCGACCATGACTGTGGCGTGGCGTGGCTGCAGCTTTGTAATGCTGACATTGTTATCAGCGAACTGCGAATTGTTAAAAGGGGCAATGATGATGTTACAGTTAGTAGCGAAGAAGAACCGATGACAACGGCAACTAGAATGTCAACGTCAATGTTGGCGGTGAGCAAGACAACAGATAGACGGGCATAATGGCAATGACATCGGTATGATAACTCACGAGTAGTGACAATGGTATCCATCCATCGTTACGCTTTTATAGAATATGCTCCGATTAGATTCAGCTATTCACATAACAGTAGTAGTTGTTGCATTGCAATTGTAGTAGTGCTTATTGGCAAACACTTTTCGAACACTAATAAGGACAACATTTTTCCATTGTAATTTATTTATATATATATATATGTAGATATTTGCTAGGATCTCTCATCCCTTCTTTGTTCTTTGTAATATGTTGCGACAAAATTCAAGTCCATCGCTCTGAACGCTCCATTGTATTTGTACGTACATAGGTTGGTATATGAGTACTGCATTGACATTTGGACGTCCTTATAAACTAAATTCTTAAATGCAGTGTTGTCAATTTTTTAACTAGTCTATACACCGTTTATTTATGCAATTAAAGCAATTTTTTCAGCTTTCTATTTAATTTCTTTTCTGCATTTTTACATTTTACGGTTTTGTTTAGAAACTTTCTATCCCGGTCAATAACCTTCATATTAAAGCAATATTTGTAGATAGCAATTCCATATTATTAGCAATGGCAATATAACTAAAAAAAAGCATCGTAATTTTTTTAATAAATAAAATTTTCCTTCTGGTGTTTTTACCTGAGATTGTTTTAATTTTTTTGCCAAATGTGGATGAGTGACGAGATTTGGTATATGTTTCGAAACTATCAGATTAATTGTTTTTTTTTTTATTTTTCTTCGAAATTTTCAGTTAGCTTTTTTGAAAAAAGCGAAGTTTTGGCCAGTGGTTGATTTTTTAAAGTTCTGCCAACATGCCATTTTTGCTTTCCTCAAAATTGTGAGATTATTATTCCACCATGCTACTTTCGCTTTTTGTGTTGGTTTGCTTTGTGGATTATACAGATTAGCAGCGGGTCTTATTGATTAGGCAAAATCCAAAATAAACAATTGAGATGCACTCCTCTATTTGTAGTTGATGAACCCCATAGCGTACTCCAGTTATTAACATCGTCTAGTACGATTGCAGTAGGTCCAAGAGAAGTCATAAGATCAGTTTATGAGGAGGAAGGTATACTGAAATAAATTTGCATATGTATTTCGATGCCTACTGTTTGAATTGGTTCATTTACAATGATTTATTTATGTGTTATATTTTCTTTGATGAACAATCCAACTCCTCGCTTGGAGGTGTAGTTAGAGGGTGAGTTGAAAAAATAGCCATGGCTGCTTTTTGATGGAAAGGGGTTAAAGAGTATGAATGCAGTGGGTTCCTGGTAGTGCAATAAGACATGGATTTCGCTCTTTAATTAATATGTTTAGTTCATTAAAATCATGTTTGGAATCTTTAATTTTCTATTGTAATATTCTAAAGACCATAACAATTTTATTTAGGGATGTAAAAGGGTTTTCAATAGGGACGCTACAAAGTAGACCGATAGTGACAGCAAACGACGCCATATTTTTTTCCGCTCTTTTGACATTTCTCTTCAGTAAGGTTTGCCATTTCATCATGGAGAGATATACGATCCAACAACGAGTCGTAATTATTAAAATTTACTACCTAAATTCGGAGTCAATGGCCTCAACTTTATGAGCGCTACGTCCAATTTATGGTCGTCGTCATTTCTGGCTGAATGGCTTCGTCAATAAGCAGACTAAGCGTTATTGAACAGGCAGCAATTCACATGTACTCCATGTGTCAACATTGCATCCCGAAACAATTACGGTTTGGTGCGGTTTATGGGCCGGCGGCGTTATTGGGAATGGGAATCGCTACCGCTCGATGATAACCGAATATTTTTGGCTCGAATTGGATGATATGGACTTGGACTAAATGTGGTTCCAATAGGACGGCGCCACAAGCCACAAGCCACACAGCGAATGTCACAATCGATTTATTGAAAACCAAGTTTGATGAACGTGTTATCTCACGAAATGGCCCAGTCAATTGGCCGCCTCGGTCGTGCGATTTGACGCCGTTATACTATTTCCTGTGGGGCTACATCAAGTCTATAGTCTATGACAACAAGCCAGCGACGATTGATGAACTTCGTACGAATATCGAATGTGAAATTGCAGCAGTGTCGGCCGATTTATGCTTGAAAACCGTCAAAAATTGGGTATTTATTTTTACGTAGCTTGATAACTATTATAAATATAAGAGGAATATAATAGTTTGAAATCGATTCCACTTAGAGCGAAATTCGTTTTTTTAATTCGCGGCAGTGAGCTGGGAATGTTCCTTGTGATTTGATGTGATGTGATTTGACATCAAAAAATTATACACATTATTCGCAAATACTTTTCTTACTGCGACTATTGATTTAGCTCCCACTAGCTTGTATCCTGTATTTCTAAACATGTATTTTTTTTTATCGGAACGAACAGACATTTATTGAAAATATTTTTGATTCCGCTTGTACACGAAAATTGTATTGTATGTCATAACATATGTACATGTAGATTAAGATTATGTTGCTTATCATCGCAACACATACTCAAAATTGCGAATACATATGCGAATACAAGGTACGCACAAACAAAAATACAAATGCAGAAACTTTTATGTTACAGAGTATACCGAATGAAACATAACATGATTTTTGCATTTTAATGAGCGACGCATATTCGCATCTAAAAGTTCACCAAAAATGCATTTTTTCTCGAAAATTAAGCACAAATCACAACCGCATATCTGAGCAATTTGTGGTGTCGAAGACAAGGTTGCAGCTAGAATTAGATTTGCGGAAGATAAACACTTTTAATAGCGCTAAATTTATGGAAAACTGCAAAATAAAAAAATATTAAATTATTTTATTATATAGTGTGAAAAAATCTCCAAAATCTCGTAAGAGGTTATTGCGCCAAATAAGTAAGTAAGTAAGTGTAAAAAAATTAGACTGTCGATTAAAAATTCGAAATACATCGAGCTGTGATTAAATTTTTAACAAACGAGAGGAAACACTTGTGATAGAGGTCTAACGTTTGGATGTGTGGATGTGTGTACGGGAATTTTTCCCCTTTGCGTTCCACCGTAAAAAATAGGTGTAACCTTTTCTTATGGGCACACAATCAAACGATAATTAACCGCGCGCCCAGGACGACCATCCGAGACCAAAAGAATGAAAAGAATGAAAAAATCAAATTTGTGGAAAAGATAATGCGGGAAGGCAGATGGCAAAAAACTAAAGAATTTGCAGTTAGATTGGAATTTTAAGAGCAACAGTGTTTAGACTGGTACATCAACGCCTTTGCTCAATACTTTAATCGCTGTTCAAAATCAACAATGCGTGCAGGCTGTACTCAGGTTCTATCTTTTTATGGGGCAGCTTTTGTATCATGATCTGATTTCAAAAAGGAAATCGATAAACTAACTTGGTCTGAGATCATCGCCACAAAAGGTACCATGGCATTTTACAGACGGATTTTAAATAACGTAACACAATAGTAGCGGGTGATTACCATGCTTCCTTCCTACATCAATTTTGAGATTTCGTTAGAGAAAAATGGCAAGAAACCTGCCGAGAGGAGTGTAGTTGGTTCACGACAAGGTGCCGGTTAACTAATCGAGTATTTACAAGGTTGCTACTAAGGAATGAAATTAAAACGCAAGGTATGAAGAAAAATTAACTTTTTAATTAAATACTATTATACAAAATTCAAACTATTTTCAATTGCCTAAAATACGAGTAAAAGAGATTATATTATATTAAAAAATAATAACGGAGGTTTATTTAATAGTTCAGGCAAGAAGCTTTTGTATCTTTTTTTTTTGACAGTACTCGTAGATATGGTATGATCAGGGACCGTAATCATTATGAGTTTTATCAAAAAAATTGATATATAATCGTTATTTTAAGATTTTAAATTTTACGATTACTGATAATAATAAACTACAGAGTTTTATTAATTTGTTCAGAAAAATATAATTAAATATCGTGTTTTACTTTTTTGATCAAAAATAAAAATTCATTTTTGATTGTTATGTTTTCGATCTGAAATAATGATTATTTTGTGAGTTGTTTTTTTTTTTGATAAAAAATAATTATTATTTTGTAATTTATTTTTTTTTTTATCAAAAATAATCATTATTTTTTGAGTTTTATTGTTTTGTTCAGAAATAAAACTCATTTCTTGAGCGTTATTTTATTTCTCGGAAATAAAAATTATTTTTTGAGTTTTATTTTTTTTGGCAGATCGAAAAACTCAAAACGCTCTATTGCTTTTGTATTAAGTTTTAGAGTACTATTTTTTTTGCTATGCCTTTGTCATCACATGCACTAAAAAATGACACCACATTTATACAGATATATGTGTGCATTATTGCAAAAGTATCATTAAAACGAAAAATGTACGTACAAACAAAAATAATTACATAAGTATGTACACATTTTGTATGCACATGCAAGAATGTGTGTTCATTTGTATGAAAATATCTGCGGTTGTACGAGTATGGCATAGTAGCTTAAGATGAGTTAAGAAAGAAGTGAAATTGCTTTTATTGTTACCTGAAAGATGTATGTCTTTGCTTAGATATGTATGTTCTAAAATTTCATACCAAATTTAAAAATTTGGCATTTTTAAACTGTATCATAATACAATAGCGTCCCGGTTTGTGTAACTAATTACTGTAGGGGGTATCGAGCACTTTTTAGTATTCAGTTGTGCGTATTGAATCTGTAAAACAAAATACGATTTATGATACAAAAAAGCGTGATGTTGGGCAAACCGGGATGGAACTGTAGTTATCTAAGTTTAAACCTCTGAAACATACCCCCTTTTTTAATTTAAGTATCTGACGAATAAGCTGCTTCAAGTGGGACTTCGCGCACATCATTTTAATTGGATTTTTTATTAACAATCGGCGTATTCGAGGATCCAGATACACGCAAGCAAGGACTGAAGGACTATTTAGTAACCGATCTTCTCGCTTTTCCAAACACTTAAATAACAACTGATTGTTATCGCTGTTATTTGCTTGTACTTGTAGCTTTAGTTGCATCCACAGAATATAAAAATCTCCCAAAAACAATTGGCTAGATTGCAGTTTTAAAGTTGCCTCATTGATTGGATCTAATGTTCTAACCAATTCGCTTGCATTTCTCCAATCAGCAATGGAAAGATTCAACTTTTCGTCAATGTGCTCAGCGCAATACTCTGTGTACGATAAAAGACTTTTAAGCATTTTGAAGGTAGAATTCCATCTTGTAACTACATCTATCAACGGTCGATTTAGTCCCTGAGATGTCATGTTGTATCTAAATGGAATATTGTGCACAATAGAGAAATTTGCATTGAAAGCTTATTTAGTTTGGTTTAGTTTTATTTTACAATAGAGATTCGAGGAAACTACTTATTTCTGTATTTTTTATACTGGAAATCGTGTTTTTCGAGTTAAGCCTCATTTGTATTTACCTGTATGAAGGGGTTCTTAAAATTTTTATTATTTTCCTTGACCGTTCAATTACTCCACCGCAGGGAACGTCTGCCAAAAAATCTTTCACAGCTAGTTAAAGTTTTATTAATTCCATACGAAATAATGGCACAAGCATTTGTACATAACTATACATTTGTGGTCATATGGAAGAGAAGCATATGTCGACATGAAAAAGTGCACACTTAAGCAGTAGTATTTAATTTTATGCTAGCTTGGCTATGGTACAAAAATAATTAGTTTATATACAATATATACTTAGTAGTTATAATAAAGAATCCCGATAAACAAATACAATTTTGCGAGCGGTTAAACATCTAGACTGCTTCTAAAATAGCAATTTCACTTCTTTCTTAACTCATCTTAAGCTACTATGCCATACTCGTACAACCGCAGATATTTTCATACAAATGAACACACATTCTTGCATGTGCATACAAAATGTGTACATACTTATGTAATTATTTTTGTTTTACGATTTTAGATGAATTAGTACGTACATTTTTCGTTTTAATGATACTTTTGCAATAATGCACACATATATGTGTATAAATGTGGTGTCATTTTTTAGTGCATGTGATGACAAAGGCATAGCAAAAAAAAATAGTACTCTAAAACTTAATACAAAAGCAATAGAGCGTTTTGAGTTTTTCGATCTGCCAAAAAAAATAAAACTCAAAAAATAATTTTTATTTCCGAGAAATAAAATAACGCCCAAGAAATGAGTTTTATTTCTGAACAAAACAATAAAACTCAAAAAATAATGATTATTTTTGATAAACAAAAAATAAATTACAAAATAATAATTATTTTTTATCAAAAAAAAAAACAACTCACAAAATAATCATTATTTCAGATCGAAAACATAACAATCAAAAATGAATTTTTATTTTTGATCAAAAAAGTAAAACACGATATTTAATTATATTTTTCTGATCGATTAATAAAAAAATGTATTTAATTATTGATTACAAATTTTATGGATATCGCTCAGCAAATTTGAAATCGTAACAGATTCGAATAGGGCTTGAAAAAATATACACAGGGGTATTCTCAAAACTATTATCTGAAGTTCGGAAGCATTTGATTTTTTTCATTGAAAATATCAAAATAATCATTATTTTCGGTCCCTGGGTATGATTCATAGGTACCCATAATAATAATAACAATTTTCCGCCAGCGAACTTCTTCTCGATAAGATATGATACAGTATCGAAACTTTTGGCTTTCGATATCTATATATTGATACTTTGAAAACAATATTTTTAAAAATCGAGTACCTGAACCCCAGTATCGTATCGAATTTGAAAAAATTATTTACAGAAGAATATTTGATATCATCATAGCGCCCGAGTTGCTTCTCTACTTTCATAGCTCGCGTCAGCTAGAGAGACCAAGTGAAGCCAATTTCTTCCCCACTTGTTCGTTCGAAAGTAGAGGCGACCTTCATCTTTATCTGCTACCACGAGCGAGTACCGTTATAAAGCTCATACGGCTCATCGTTCGTAAAGATCTAAAAGCATTTCGGAGAATCCTTCTCTCGAAGACTACAAGGGTCATCTCATGTGATGTTGACAGCGTCCATGCTTCTGCGCCATACAAAAGCACGAGAATGATGAGAGACTTATAGGGCGTGGTTTTCGTTTATCGAGAGAGGGCTTTACTGCTCATTTGCCTAATCAGCCCAAAGTAGGACTTGTTGGCAAGACGATTCCTTCATCGGATATCGAGGCTGACTGGATATGGCAATCAGGCGGAATAAAAATAATCATGAGGCCACGTTGTGAACTAACTCCTTTCCTATTTTTAGTTCAGATGTGCTCTATTTTTTTACCTTTGCTCAGCTTTGAAGCGCCATATTGGGAACACAAAAGTGTCAAAATTTGTCATATAAAAAGTTAAAGCGCAAAATTGTGGTGTGCGCCTTAATTGAGGGATCTACAGTTTATGCAACTGCGAATGCGGATGATTTTTGTGAGAGATTTTTTTAGTGGCAGAAATAATTTCGGACTCATAAACAACGCATTAAAAGAAATTAATAGGGAAAAACAATTTAGCGAATTCAAAGTCTGTGTTTGCTATCGATTTTTTTTTGTAACTAACCTCCGTCACGGTCTTCATGAAGCTCATTCCCATCCGGTCAAAGAAAGTTTAAAAACTTCCGTGGTATACCAAAGATCTAAAGAAGAGAAAAACTCTTACGAATAAGTTTTATAGAATTTATATAGCCACTAGTAATTTCGTTACCTATCAAAAAAATTTGCAGCATTTGAACGATTTTTATTGTCTTAACAAATTTTCATACAATGAATGTTTTATGCAATGTGAGAGTAATGTAAAGCGGAACCCAAGATCGTTTCATAAAATCAAAATAAAAAATACATGTGTGCAATTCACACGTGGTAGAAGTGAAACCTTCAAAAATTTCGCCTCCAAGTTAATGAGACGAATGTAAAATTTTGGGAAGAGGATATTTGTTGGCTTTAGTAATGATCATAGTAATACAAAGTTTGATAACTATTTTACATTTTATTCGTATTTATTACATAGATTTATTCATACTCACAGCTTACATTTTCGATAAATGATACAAGAGGCTTATGGTAACTAAAGTATGAAATAAATACTTTGGTCTCAATTTGGTCAATATGTCTTTGGAACACTGCGTCAATTACTGTTTTAGATCTTGTTGTTGATTCAGTGCGATTGCTGCACATTTTCAAATTAAATTTTTCGTCCAAAAACTCTATCAACGGAATCGCTGTATCCGATGCAAAGTTTATGTTAAAATCTCCACATAGAATCAATGGAGTTTTATCGTAATCTTTTTCAAAGACTCGAGATACTTCCGGTGTGTATTTATTTAAATTTTCATATATAAATTCACAAACTGCTTTTATTGATTGATTGGGAGAAATGTATATAGCTACAATTAATACTGAAATATTAGTATCTAATTTGGTTTGACATGCACA
Organism: Anomoia purmunda; assembly: GCA_951828415.1. Classification (NCBI taxonomy): domain Eukaryota; kingdom Metazoa; phylum Arthropoda; class Insecta; order Diptera; family Tephritidae; genus Anomoia; species Anomoia purmunda. The sequence continues at coordinate 130,034,736 of OX639993.1, read as the reverse complement.
TATTTCTCCCACATTAGAAAGCTGAACTGATAATAATTCCTGTTTTGCATTCAGTTCCATTTGTGGAGTAACAGAACGGGCTCCGTCATTCGAATTATGGTAGATTGCAACTCCACCGGCCCTCTTATGTGGCCTTTTATACTTAACTACAATGTCAAAATTCAAAATATCTACGGTGTTTTCATCAAGCATCCACGTCTCGGAGAGAATAAGAAAATTCGACGACGATGCTATTCTGTCACGCTGAAGATTTTGCACATGAGCTACTAAACTTTGGCAGTTAAATGTATACAGTGATAATCCTTTCCTTGTGTTTATAAAATCATAGCATAGTTGCTCAACAGTTTCTAGCCGATTCAAGCTCAACCGTTGAAACTCAGCTCGCAATTCAATTGTGGATACTGTTGCTCTTCGACCGTGATAAAATTTTCTATCATTTTGTTTTGATACAATATGTAGGCCCTCAATCGACGTTACTCGAGATAGAGCGACGTACAGGAGCTGCTGAGCATGCGATTTGTCATATTCATATACTATTTCACCAAATGTACCTCCCTGGGACTTATGAATCGTTGTCGCACAAGCAGACACCAGTGGAAAATGGTTACGTTTTACAATTACTGTTTTATTAGGTACTAATGATACAGACGATGTTCTTCGCTCTATTGGTACTGTCAGTGAAGAAAGATTGTGCTTTTGTGCTGTTGCCGCGGCTTTTCTTCTGATTTTTTCGCCAGTCTTAGGAGAACCAGAGAATTCTAGCCACAAACGACCAATTTCTCCTATGTCATTATATTCAATATAAACTAATTTTCCCGTCGCACCATTCGCCAATCCATCTGACACGTCGATATTAGTTGTTATGATGTATGATTTATTGGTAACTAATGTCAATTCATAAGGCAAACCTCCTGTATCAATCGTTGACATTTTGTGTAACTTTTGACGCATAGATGCTTGCTGTTCAATATTGTTGCAACCTATATATACATCAGTTGCTTCTGAAATAACTTTTTCGACAGCGGAGCTCAAAACTTTATTATTATATGCAGCAACTGAATGATTATCTAAAAACAATCTTATACCATCGGGACAAATTCTCTCAACCTCTTCTTCAGAGTAGAACCGTGATTCAATTAATTGCAACTCGTGCTCGTCTAAGAGCTGCCCATCACCAATTTTTGTTAATATTGTTGAGAAAGTCCGATTGGTCTGTCGCATTACTTCGCGCAGTTCGAAGAATTTCAACCCTCGCCAAAGTGTTGGCCCCGCTATTTGTCGCTTTATTTGCTTGTAAATCGGAGTAGCGCGAACCGGCGGTAGTTGACGTAGATCACCAATCAAGATTATATCTAATCCTCCAAAATTAACTTGAAAATTACCGGTAATTTGCTTCAATCTTGAATCTATTTGCGACAACAACTCTGCTCCAATCATACTGATTTCATCGATAATTAATATGCGAACATATTTGAACAGTGATCTATATTGTTGTGCTACTTCAATTGACAAAGGAAGCAATTTCGAAAGGCTTATCTTAAGTGCCGTGTGTATCGTTGTCCCATCAATAGCCACCGCCGCTTTGCCAGTTGAAGCACATGTGATATAAGCGTTGCAAAATCCATCGTTATTCGAATAACGATTATAAATTTCCATCAAAAGTCTGATCACAAACGTTTTACCACATCCAGCAGGACCAGTGAAAAATATTTGCAACATAGAGGGATTTTCTAACTGAAGATTGTGAATGACATACATCAAAAGATCTTTCTGTTCTTGGTTTGCCATTTTCATCAACTCATAATATTGTTCATTAGGCATAAGATTTTCTTTACGTTTGGCAATGGCACCGAGTTTATTAAGAGTCGCTAAGCGTAAATCTTTGTTCACGCTAGAATCTGGATTATCATAAAGTGCTTGAAATGGATTGGCTTCCGGAAATCTGGTAGCAACATCATGGACCTCGTCGTCATCGCCCACTTGATCATCTTCACGACATAGTTTTCGACAAATTTCAATAGTTTTGTTGATGTCTAAGTCAGATTCGAACTCTTTACGACGTTCCAAAATCAGATGTTCATTTTCGTCATAAATCCTTATAAATTTCATCTCTTCAAGAATGTCGTTTTCTTCGTTACGAAATGGAATGTGCAGAGTCACCATTTCTCTTTTATACTCATTGTAATCTGAAGCTATGTCATAGTTTCTATATCGAATGATTCGTTGTTGCCTTCTACGTATATACGTTCCCTGTGAATTTTTAGTATAGTTTGCAACGAATTGTGCGAGTGATAATTCTTCTAATTCTTCGGGCCGCTGTTCATATTTGTCAAACCAGTTTTGTTTCCATATATTTGTTGAGTTCTCATCGGTATTTAGTTCGTCTAATTCTTTTTGTGTTCGTTTAATACGCTGTCGTTCAATAGGCCATACGGTGGAGATATAAACTACAGATACTGAACTTTTGGACATAGGCTCACGAAGTAAATACCAAGCCGCTTCTTGGCTTGTCAATTCAACAGTGTTGAGCATATTTACACTCATTTTTCTTGTTATTTCTACTATGTCAAATTCAGGATGCTCATGCATTATTTCAAGAATTTGACGTTGTAAGTTGCTAATACCTCTATTAGTTTTATTAACATATTCAACAACGTATGCGGCACAAGAGTATTCCTCGATAATGAACTGCATGTCTGTATTAGATTGTAATATATTGAGAACAAAAGGATTGAAAGGGTTATGCCATTTTTCATTTGGTTGTCGTTTTAAAAATACTTTCGGTCTAGTAATACCAGCTTCAAGAATGTGAAAGTAATCTTCATCAGAAGAAATTTGATTATTTTCATAAAAAGATTCGATGTTTTCAAAATCATTGTTTTCGAGGTTGATTTGTAGTTGTTTATACCGTTTAGCATAGCTGGCATATCCTGGATAATCTTTCTGCATTGGTTTTAAAATCGTTGTGAATTTACATGGCATGAATGGAGCATCAAATCGACATCTCTGAGGTTGATTGGCATTAATTTTTTTGTAGCAGGTGAATGTATGTTTGTGAGTTTGCAAACGAATATATCCAGAAGCTTCTGTTGAAGAAACTGATATCAATTGATCGATCAGCTTTATTGCATTTTGTTTGTCACTACCAAGTGCATCTACTGGAGCATCATTCAGCCACAACAAAATGTGTGCGTGAGGACTACCACGATGTTGAAATTCGATCCGTTTGAAATAGTTGACAACATAATGATTTCCAAATGGGCTATTTTTCTTCGATTGTAGAATAGTCAATAGTATATTGACTAACTTATTGAAATATATTGCACAAGTCACAGCATCTTCATTGACGAGTGTAGTCTTAGTTATATAATCCAGCGACGCAGCTTCTTCTGCTGAAATTTCTGCTCTATTATTATTTTTTAATTTATACAGCAATTGTAGTAAGCTGTTCCATCCAATTTCATTGGCACTCAAAGTAAGAAACATCGTAGGCTTCCCTAATTGTCGAATCATCGCAAAAAGATCTCTTTTTCGTTCGCTCCAATACCACACCGAATTTGGTATTGATCGCAAAAAAGCCAAATTTGTTTCGATGCAGTTATTAATGTATTCTTCTGACTCAATTTGGTGCCTTGTAACAGTTGTATGTTTTCCCACATGCTTGAATGCGATAGTAAGAGAATCACGAATTCTTAACCTCATAATTTTCATAGCTACGTACAATAAATGATATGGAGTAACTCCACGCCGGTCTGCTCTCCGTAATTCACTAGTCGCAATTGTAAATGGTGTTACATTTATTCCCTCTCTGAATGATCGGAAATGACCCAAAAAAATCGATGGAAAAGAAAGTTCTTCAGCATGTTCATCAAAAATTATACTTTTCGGAAGACTATTCTCTCCAGGTGCAATCCGTAAATATTCATCATCATTCCACATCAAAGTATGTTGTTGTGCAGTGAGACTGTCTTCAATCGGTATATCTTCACTTATTTCTTCTCGATTAATTTCAACAGTAGTATGGTCGTCATTGAAAAAGCTTTCATTAATTTTAATATCGTAAAATAAATAAAGAGGAGTTTTAAGCAAGTACTGGAGCCAAGTGCGAAGTGTCCGTTTATTTACTAGTCCTACTAAGTAGCTTGATTTGTGAATTTTCTTCTTCTTGATATGAACGTTTATGCAATGATCATCATCAATATTCCGAGGCAAATGTTTCGCCATATTGTCGACATCGACAGGTACATTAATAATTTGGCCATAAATTCCGTATTGCCCATGGACGTGTCGCAACCGTCTTATTTGCATGAAAGGGATCCGCGGAGAGACAAGCCTTTCAGAAATTAAATCCAGTGGTGGTAGAAATGCAGGTGTCGCTTCATACTTAAATCCGTTGTATTTGGACATGGTTGGAATTACTTTTCTCTCGATTGATTGAAAGCACGTTTTGCACAGTGAAATATCTGTATCATAGTTTTCAATTATTACACGTAGAAGGTCTTCATGTTCAGCACGTGGTGGTTTCAAATCTTTTTGGAACCACAATCGTTCACAAACGGAGCACGTATAACCAAACATGTTGTCACAAAATTTTTTTCGAAATTTTTCATGATTAACTCTATTTTGACGAAATTGTGAGTAAGGAGTTGCAGGTTGTTGATTCACTTGAAGGATACCTGAAAAATATCGTAACACGAGATATTACACTTTTCTTAAATTATTTTATTTCATTTATATTTAAATTTTTAAGTTTAATATCAAGTTTTAATTTTGAAAAAAGTAAGATAATTAAAAAGTTTTTAAATTTAATAATTTGGCGATAACATTTATAGATTTCAACTTATTTTATAATGGAATGAAATTTATCTCTTAATTAATTTTTTTGCACATCTTTCTTTTTTTTAAGTTTATGAAAATCTACATACAAGTACTCACAATCATTATTCATCATATCATTTTCATTTAATACGTAATCTTGCACATTTGAGATATCCATGGAAATATCTGAAAAAAAGTAACGAATGAGGTTATAGACATCATGTTCGGTGATTATTCATCTGACGTAGAAGCAGTGCGTATTAGGACAAAATTTGTTGATTCGAAAATATTTGAATACTTACGTTGATCACTTTCACTATTTTCAACAGTAAAATCATCATTATGCGTAATAGAGGTATAATTTTCCACATTCAGTAGCGCTTTTCGGCGGGCACGAAATTCCCGAACACGTTCCGTTGAACTTTTTGGTATCTTTCGAATTTTGTTTTCTTTTTTTTTGTTTCGATAATCGCGACATATTTCAGAATTTGTTTTCGGCATATTTGAAGAATTTTGTTTTAAAAATAATGAAAAAACCCTACAAACTTATAATACGTACACTTATACAAAACCCCACGGTTGTTGTGAAGCCTTTTCTGAAGCTTTGCACCAATTGAGCATGCGCGCACAAACACGTATTAATACTAATTCTCGATAACTGCTTGTGTATCACATATGTAAATCTTGACCTACGACAAAAATAATTGAAGCATTCAATAATTCGAATACACAAATTCAGCGTCAACATCTTAAAACTGTACATGTATTTTGTTGTTGTATTGGCTGGCGCTGGTGCGGATATCGACTTGTTAGCGCGCGTAGATATGTATATACATACGTACTTATATTTATATATATCTACGCGCGCTAACAAGTCGACAGCCGCACTGGCGCCAGCCAATACAACACCAAACACAAAATTCGTAGAAGCGCATCGCGCAAAATATAAACTAACGGATCAAAATCGATCGTCATTCAGTTGGCATACAACAGCATCGCCGCGGCTCACTATTTGCATAAGTTGCGGCAGCGAGACACACAAACATAGTGCCGAATTCCAGCGAGCTTGCAAAAACAAAATACGTACGCGTGTTGAAGCAAGCAGACGCTTAAGTCGATAGCAAGCTAGTTAAGCAAAAACAAAGCAAAGTACAACAACAGCATATATTTGCCATCTAATGGCGTAGCTCTGCTCACGCAATGCCTATACTCGTAGTATGTGCAAGCGGTCGGCTGTCGCGCTGCTGCTACACACAAAACCTGTTTTTGCGGGCAATGTCGCTTTTTCGTTTCATAAATTTTGTAGTCACTTCGATACTAAAGAAGTTTTCACTTCAAAAATTGGTCTCAGATATTCCAGCATCAATGTTTTTTTAATAGTAAAAGTTCATACTGGGCTAATGAAACTGACAAACTATTAGCCGATTTCTTCGTCTCTAAGTTTGGCCAACAGGATTCCATACTTTCATGTTCAAGAAAAGATACAATTGGTTTGTGGTATGAAAAATATGAAATGAAAACTCGTGATTGTAAATTATTTAAATATCTTGAGAAAATTGCATCTATTGGGGTTATTATTCATTTTTAAATTAAATTTACTTTCTAAAAATTGTACAAGTGGTTGAGTTTCTTCCAAGGCAAAATTTACATTAAAATCACCGCTTAAAATCATTGGTGTAGTGTGCAAGTCTTTTCCTAATTCTGCTGCACCAGAGAGAGTATATGCCAATAATGCTCTATGTATGAATTTTATTATATCGTTAATTCTCTGGTTCGGAGTGATGTAGAGACCAATCATTGCCGCACTCTGCCCGCCCCTCTACGCATGCTACCCCTCTCTCGTTTTTTCCTACTCCGAATCTGTCGCGTTTTCGTTTCTCTCCCATGTCTCCTTCCGTCCGACTGCCCCACCACGCGCGCCATCCCCTCCCTTTTACTGTCGCTTTTTCGTTTCATTCGATATTGGAATTACAGCCCAACGAGAGCAAAGAAGTTTCACTTCAAAAAAAAAAAAAAAAATTATGAAAAAATGTCTGCAAAGTTGGATAATGATGGTTTATCTAGTTTCATAATAAAAATATCTGAAAGTTCCTCACCTATTTCTTTGATCTTCAATAAATCCCCGCTTGATGGTGTATTTATTGAACAGTTTACAATTTTCATTTATTATATTTACCTGAACATGAGCGTGGGAACGAAAGCAACATTTAAACTTATAACCAATCTCTAAAATTATTACAGTTTTAAAGCTTTTTGAATTAGCATCAAGGATAAGTTATATTTTGTAGGTGCTAATGCGTCGCTGGTCGGTCTACTGTTACTAACCTAGCCATCCTTCACTTTCTCACTAATAGTTGTGGATAATGCTAGATTCTATCCGCTCATCAGGTGTTCCCCAAGGAAGTATTCTAGGGCTATTATTGTTTCTTTTGTTTATTAATAATACTTCTCAATGCTTTTTAAATGCGCAACATGATAGATATGCCGATGACTTAAAACTTTATTTAAGTGTACGTGATTGTAGTGATTTGCTTCGGTTACAGGAAAATGTAAAAAAAAAGCCTTTATAGATGGTGCAACAAAAACCGGTGGTTATTCCTTATTCGTTCTAATTTTTTGTCGGCATGCAATCTTGATAACTGCGTTTTATCCAGTAACGAGGAAGTCATGGGTTTGGGTGTAGTTTTTGATACTCGATTCTAATTCGTTGGTCACATAGACTACATAACCCTCAAAGCTCATTCACTTTATACTCTGAAACTTCTCTACGTTCCGCTTGTTCGCTCCAGGCTTTAATACGCCTCCAGAATTTTCTAGAAATTTGTAAGTTTCGCCTTACACTCTTTCCACTTTGATCCAGCCATGCCCTTATATAATGCTTTCTGTTACTTATTGAATTTGAATTTCCATGAATGCAGAAGAATGGTGAACGCTTTAATTTTTATCGAAAATATCATTAATTATGCTTTAAAGGAACCTATCACTAGATCGGTTTCAAAATTAAATTAGCTCTTTTCAAATTCTAATTTATTAGATATATATTGAATGGCGATTTTCTCAAGCGAGAGTTGGATAATCTAGTCAAAAGTGCTGTGTGAAATTACTTATTTCTATTATTACTTTTATATTACGGATCTGTTATCTTAGTCTGTAATGATGTAATATTAAATAGTTAAAAAAAAAAAAAAAATTTCAAGGTTTTTGCTGGCTAAATGAAGGAGTTCCTGTAAGAACAAGAACGGCGATCTGGTGACTGATGTCCAAAGCGCACTTAGATTGTGGAGGGAACACTTCTCCACTCTGCTAAATGGTGACAGCGAAAGCGTCGCCGGAGAAGATGAAGATCCCGAACCCCAAATCGCTGATGACGGCATTAGCATCCCGTCACCCGACCTCGATGAAGTTCGAATAGCAATTATGCGGCTACGGAACAACAAAGCCGCTGGAGCTGATGGGTTACCAGCTGAGCTATTCAAGTATGGTGGCGAGGAGCTGGTAAGGTGCATGCACCAGCTTATTTGCAGAATATGGTCGGACGAATGCATGCCCGCCGATTGGAATTTAAGTGTACTCTGCCCAATCCACAAGAAGGGTGATCCTGCAATATGCGCCAACTACCGCGGGATCAGCCTTCTTAACATTTCGTATAAGGTTCTATCGAGTGTATTGTGTGAAAGACTAAAGCCAACCGTCAACGAACTGATTGGACCTTATCAGTGTGGCTTTAGACCTGGTAAATCTACCATCGACCAGATATTCACGATACGCCAAATATTGGAAAAGACCCGTGAGAAGAGGATCGACACACACCATCTATTTGTCGACTTTAAATCAGCTTTCGACAGCACGAGAAGAAGTTGCCTATATGCCGCGATGTCTGACTTTGGTATCCCTGCAAAACTAATACGGCTATGTAAAATGACACTGAGCAACACCACCAGCTCAGTCAGAGTTGGGAAGGACCTCTCCGAGCCGTTTGATACCAAACGAGGTTTCAGACAGGGTGACTCCCTATCGTGTGACTTCTTTAACATTATGCTAGAAAAGATAATTCGAGCTGCAGAATTAAACCGGTCAGGTACCATCTTTTATAAGAGTGTGCAACTGCTGGCGTATGCCGATGACATCGATATCATTGGCCTCAACAACCGCGCCGTTAGTTCTGCCTTTTCAAAGCTGGACAAGGAAGCGAAGCGAATGGGTCTGGAGGTGAACGAGGACAAAACGAAGTACCTCCTGTCATCAAATAAACAGTCAGCGCATTCGCGCCTTGGCTCCCGCATCACTGTTGACAGTTACAATTTTGACAAAGTAGAGGACTTTGTTTATCTTGGAACCAGCATCAACACCAACAATAATGTCAGCCTTGAAATCCAACGAAGAATCTCTCTTGCCAACAAGTGCTACTTTGGGCTGAGTAGGCAAATGAACAGTAAAGCCCTCTCTCGACGAACTAAAACCACGCTCTATAAGTCCCTCATCATGCCCGTGCTAATGTATGGCGCAGAAGCATGGACTCTATCAACATCGGATGAGATGGCGCTTGGAGTGTTCGAGAGAAAGATTCTCCGAAAGATTTTTGGTCCTTTACGTCTTTGCGATGGCGAATACCGCAGACGATGGAACGTTGAGTTGTATGAGCTGTACCGCGACATAGACATAGTTCAGCGAATTAAGATTCAGCGGCTACGCTGGCTAGGTCATGTGGTACGTATGGAAGAAAATGCTCCAGCCCTGAAAGTATTCGACGCGGTACCCGCTGGTGGTAGCAGAGGAAGAGGAAGGCCTCCTCTACGTTGGAAAGACCAGGTGGAGAAGGACTTGACTACACTTGGGATATCTAACTGGCGCCAGGCAGCAAAGCAGAGGAGCGGCTGGCGTGCAATATTGAAATCGGCCAAAATCGCCTAGGCGGTTATAGCGCCAATTAAGAAGAAGAAGAAGAAGAAGAAATGAAGGAGTTCTGAAGCAAAATTTTTTATCTGAACAAGGGGTTGAAGCTAAGTTAAAGTGTAATTTGTAGTAACTTAACTTGAGGCCGAATTTGCAGGGAACACCTTGCGGTTTTGAGACAATGGGAGCGATAAAAGAGAACTCACCGAAGGAGCTGACAGGAAAATAAATTGGAGGCAAGAAAAAACTTCAAAAAAACAATTTTGCGTGCGCTGTGATAAGAATCTAACGGAACGCTCTTAACCCATAAGTAAATAATTGAATAGCTATTTAGTATGCTTAAAGCAAAAAAATAAATAAATAAGTGAAATAATTTGCGGGGATATTCAATTTGAGTGCGGAAAACGTGTGTATACCCATAATTATGGCGATTATGTGAGATAATACATATATATACATATTTATATAAATACTTATACAAATGAAACATTAATTGGCCTGTATCTATTTTGTACGCAAGTATGTGCCTATCGCATTGAGCGAAAGACATGTTGACTCTTAGCACTTATTATACATACATACCTGTGTACATTTATTTACCTACAAAGTTAGACAGTTTCATATTTTTTCACAAACAAAGAAGTGGCGTATGGGTTGAACTAGGGGATGGTGGGTATCCTTGTCAATGTAACTAATTGGTATTGTGACCCTCGTTACTCTTTTGGATTACGATGAGATGCGGATGGCATAAAGCAGCTTAAAGCCTGTTAGAGTTTACGACCTACGGATGAACTGTAGAAGAAGTTGATACTGAGGAAAGTGATTTTACAGTTGTAACTATTTCCAATATCACAATAATAATAAAAATAATAATAATAGTGTTTAATTCGACCTTATTAGTAGTGCCCCCTAAAATCTTATGTGTTTTCTATAAAGACTATTTCGCAGTGGCGGAAACCTATAGTAGTTATTTGCAGTAAAAGAGCCTAAATCTTCAGAAATTTCCTTTACTTTACATAAACTAATATAACTTTTGCTGAATTAAAAAATTCGTTCGACACAACTAGCGCTTTAAAAATATTAAATATGCTCCCTGATAGTATATATGTAATATTATACAAATTAACTCTTTGGTGATTAAGAAAATACTGGTGACCCTTTTTCTATGAAAAATTAAAAAACCGATTTGCGCAAAGAGGTCTTGTTCATTAATTAATGTGGCTATCAAAAGGTGTCTTACTTTAAAAGATAAATGCAACTCTGTGCTTACCAGTCCGCCCCAAATTTCAAAAAACCTAACCTATGTTCTTGGTTCACTAAATCTGTACGAAATGGAGCTATATATTCAAAATAATACTTATATGACCCATCGGGTGCCAACGGTAGAAATCAAAGGCATAATAATATTTTGCTGAGGGGATTTGCTGGGAAAAAATTTGAAGCCCGATTTTTTGTATCAAATTTCAAAAATGATTCGATCATTTGTTAAGCAAAATGATATCTTGCAAGAGGCAGATTATTTGTGCATGCTCGATGATTTTTGCCTTGGTTGCAGTAGAAAACATACCTCCTTCGTCGCGTTTTACTTTTGCAAAAATAATGGGCGGACTCTTCAAGTCTGGATCGCTTAGGTCACCGCTCCTGGTGAAGCTCTTTTGCGGTTAGTAAAATAATAAAACATTTCCTCTGTGCGCGGAATTCCAACGCAGGTACAAAAAGCCCATCGTAGTCTACGTTTGGCCTTATTTATTTAAAAGTTAATGGCTCAGGCATTCGTAACTTGGTTCGTCCTCGATTTCGTGGTCCTGGGCGCTCTAGGGACGCACTCTTCAGAAAGAGCAATATGTTCATCGTCCGATTCGAAAGTTCGTCGTCATCGTAATTATGGCCATTAATGAGTTGAATGATTTCTTTCTCTGAGAGGTAAATGCGACTTAATCTCCCAATTTTGAAAAAGTAGACTGTCACAATGCTGTGAAAACATGAGAAGAAAAACGAGGGATTCACGACATTCAATAAGTAGGAAAAAATATACTCCAATGCGCGATAATAACACCTAAAAAACATTTAAATAATTCTTTAAAACAGAGTGATCATAATATTTTTCGTTCACAACACTTTAGCTTGGGGTACAAACACCCCCTTAACTATTAAGTTCAATTAGAAAAAACTCAGACGTGCTAGACTATAGGGTTGTTCGTCAAGAATTATCCATACGTTGTCTTCTTTCAGAAAACTGCCATGTTAACTCTGGTTGTTGTACTGTGTAATGATGACTCTGCTGTGAAGAGAAAAAAAACGTTGCATAGAACCACCGAAACGAGCATTTTCAAGACCTAAAATAATATATCACTAGGCCCGTTTCTTTGCAACCGATTTGCAAAAGCACACTAGGTAGGATAATGAATTGCATGTAAAGCAACAACAGTTACTTGGAAAAATATGCGAGTTGAGCCAACCGGTTAAATTATATCCGACCTGAAATGTAATGTTAGGAAGTGAAAAAACTGCGCTATTGTGAATAAGAAATGGGAAATTTAAATTTAAATTTAAGGCCTAATTAATTTTTTATTTACATAGTGTTTCTAAATACATAACTACATTGCTGTCACAACTATTTTTCGTTCTTATATATCACTAAACAAATCGCATTTTTCATGAAAGATGGTAACAGGGTTGCTTTTACGAGTAAAGGAAATTTTATCCGAGCTGGAGCATTCTTTTGCAAGTCGGTTTAAAATTTTTAATAAAAAAAACTGATATTTTTAATTTATTAATTTTATTATATTTTTTCGGCCATTTATTTAGAAAATTTAATTTTGCTGTGCTCGAGATAAGTTTTTATTAGGGAATATTGTAGGAAAGCACACAGGTCTCACTTAATTGGAGAATGGTTGGAGATAGGTATAATGAGAAAGCAATCGATTTTCGTACAGTTAGCTTGAATGCTGGTCTTGCAACTCCGTGTACCAAAATTCAAACTCCTTATCTAATGAACAGATGTGATGATCTAAGAAACAGCAGCTATCACTTCCATCACTTTGAAAGATCATTGTTTGCTCATCTGATTCGCTTGAGTTCAATAAAATTCAAATTAATAATTTAATGATTTTATATTAGGTCAGGTTTTTTTCAGTAAGCGACTATCAAAAGAACGGTTGAACTCAAACACCATACCTGTTAAGTCATGAGTACTACTCGTACTAAGTAGCTATTTAAGGACTTTGGCTTTCCAGAGAAGTACTCAACACTTTTCAAGCACATTACATTTGTATCAATTTCCATTTCCAAGTACTTTCAATTACTTTCAATTACTTTGAAGTACTTGGAAAAGAATTGCGATACTTTTAGCGAGTATTTTCGAGTACTTTCGAGTACTTTCAGTACTTGATGGTATTTCCAAATATATTCCAATTACAAGTACTTGTACTCGAGTCCTAATTTCAATTCAGCTAGAAAACAATTACGTATTCATTATAAGTACTTTAAAAAGTATTTGTATTGAGTACTAATTGTACTTGAAATTTAACAAGTCTATCAAAGACAATATTTGTTGCCAAAGCAATCCCGTTGTTAAGAACGGAAAATATATAGATCTGGCACAGTTTGGTTTGATTTTTAAATTATCGGTTGGTTTGGTTGGATTTTTATAAATACAATATTAATCACTATAGCACAGTCTTATGAAGCAATAAAAAAGACTCATTTCAGGCCGGCTATCATTTTATCGAGTTGGCTCAACTCGTATATCTTTCCGAGTTTTTGTTGCTTTACAGGCAGTTCGTTATTCTACCTAGTGTTTTGTTTTGATAGTCGGTAACAAATTAAAAACATATCTATTGTAATTTAAAATTAATAGCCTATTGCCATTATCACTTTGCAACCGACTGGCTAGCAACACTGGCAAGCAACTTTTTTAAAGGAATTTTTTTCAAAAGAAATTATGAGCTTTAAATTTAAGGCAGTCTCCAGAATTTCATTGCAGCAGTTGCTTGTTGAAAAAGGTGTACAATTCGTTATTTACATAGTGAACAATTTGTTTTAATTTTTGGCACTGCAAATCATATCGCTATCATGTAAATCTGAAATGCGGCATTGACTTCCTTTCAATGAGTAACTGAAATTTTTAAATGAAAATTGACAAATGTTCGGCGAAAGTCCAGCTATTTTTTTGTCGAAGCAGATCAAAAGTTCTGTCGTTCTCTACATAGAATAAATTTATTTAGCGACCATTTGTCATATATTTGAATTTCTCAACGGATTAGTAGCAAACGTCAAAGGGTTAAAATAATTTTGTTCAGCCACAATACGTGCTCTCGTGAGTGTTGTACTGAATCAGGTTTTACTGTCCCTGAGATTAAGATGTGGGTAATTAATGAAATTTCGTATTTTATGATTATTTAACATAAAAGAAATAAGTGTTCCTTTATAGCATCAATTTCGTTGCTAATGGGAAAGCAAATATCTCGTTGTCTTTTGATATAGATTATAGAATAAAATCAAGACGCCCACCATTTAAATTATATCACAAAAATTTGTTGTTTCTAGTAAAAATAGTTAGTGTTCATAGTATTGCTATTAATGCTAGTTCAAATCCTGGATAATAGTTTAACAAATATTTGAGAAATCTTCATATGCTATCTGCTTCATATGCAGTTTTTTGTACTGAAGCGGTTTTTCAAAACTAAACTTTGCCATTTACTGATTTTACTTCACTTTAATTAGGCGATTATATTGCAATGAAGGCAGAGAATTGGGTTGCGTTAAGTTAAATTAAAAAAACTAACGAATTGGAATGAACCTTTTAACATTTTCATAAATCGAAACCGAAATGATATACCAAGAAAGCAAATATGTCTACTGTACAAATTCTACTTTATATCTAAAATTAATTATTTAAAGTCAATTTGGAAGCAATGCGCAAAACAAAAGTTAAATGAGCTACAAAAACATAAAAGTATTCTTTCACTGTTATCCAGAACATACCGATTTAATCTATATGTAATTAGGTTCGATTTAAGAAAGTACTCAATTCTGCAAACTCTACAGGTGAAACCGAAAACATTGAATATAATCTAGGAAATTTCTAAAACATCTTATATACTTACTTAGTTGGGGCTATAGCCGCTAAAGCGATTTTGGCCGAACTTCTCCTACAATTTATGGTGTGCGTCTTGATTTTGTAACACAAATTCAGGGACCTACAGTTTTACGCCGAATCCGAACGGCGAATGTTTTTGTGAGAAGTTTTTTCATGGCAGAAATTCACTCGGAGGTTGGCCGTTGCCTGAAAAAAGAAATCGTCTTACGTTAATAGAACGCAAACAAACAATAGCAAACGTTTCCCTATCGTTTAGTTTCGCTCATGCAAGGTAACGAAACACAACTCTGATAGCCCTAGTGAGAGTTACCGCAAAGAAAGCGATTGAATATAGGAAAATAAGGAAACAAGCGAAGTATGTAAGTAAATTTAGTGCTCACAGCACGAATATAAAACATTCGTTCCTACAACTTGGCACAAACACCGACTAAGGGCTTTAAACCAAATTTAGGCAGTATACTCATTAGACCGATGGCATTTTATTCTGCTGGATCGTGCTTGAGTCGAGATATTCAAAATTCTGTACTTATATTTCGATTTTTATGAAATTATAAACACGTAATGGAGATGCTATCAAAAATAATTTTACGGAAAATGGATCCGCTAGATGACACCAGAATCGAGTTATTCTAAATATTTATCTTTAGGGTTCGATTTTGATGATATTAGAAGGGTATGCTGCAGGTGAGATTGGAAAATCTTTTGTAGTACGATTTAAAAGACAATGACAAAAAATCGTGTTTAAAAAGGATGCGCTAGGTGGCGCTAGGGGCGAGTTATTCAGAGTATCCCTATTTGTGATCCGATTTTGGTTAAATTAGTAACGTCAAATCCGCTAGATAGCGCTAGAATCCAGTTATTCATTGAAATCCGTATTTACTTTGCGATTTTGATGATATTAAAAGTTGCGATTAAAAAGCCTTTTGCGGAGCGATTTATGTGATTTGCTTATGATAAATAGGTCTACAATAATTATAACTAAGCAATTATACAAAAGAACAAAAGATTCGTTTGATTTGAACTCACCTAGTATTGAAATGTTTCGGGTATTGTCAGTGTTAGGGGGCAGTATGATAAAAAGAGCACACACTTGCCGTACCTACTTGTTGTAGGAATAGGTAGTGATGTGCTCGGTTTGTTCTTCATTCTCTGGTTACGATATAAATATTCTGTATAAGGGCAGAATAACTTATTATCGTTTAAGTCGACTTAAGCTACACTTCCATTTGACCGCAGATATATTAGTACCCTATTCCTATCCTATTTACCACAAAAAGATTTTATGTATTTATGTTATGAACATTTGAACATTTGTTTTGCTTTTTTTTGCAATTACTTTGAATGGAGAAACCATGAAATCTATTTGATTGTTTGACAATGCCACTTACGTCTCACAAATGCTTAGGCAGTACTTAGCTGACTGTGCATATGAACGCTTGACTTGACAGGCATGATAAACATTTTGCAACCAATACAATGTATGAGCATATTTGATGCTTTGTGGTGCCTGTTCAATGCCTTATTAAAGCAATAAAGCTCACATAAGGGCTGAATAAAAGAATTTATTCCACTCCTTGTCAACAATAAATGAACAGTACAGCTTTGCGGCGCTTACATATACTATATACTTAAATATGTGCCCCGATGTCAAGTATGTCCGAATGTACATATAGCATGTAGCGATATATTCACATTCGAATACCATTGGGATGGTTGAGAAAAATAGTGTTGGTTTACTACTTTCTACCCAACCAATTCGTATGTTGTACTTGCGCCAACGAGCTGCAGTGATGCGCAACACATTGCAGAGGATGCGCTTGACTCTTCGTTGCTGCTTTCTATGTACTTGTCGTTTTATATTTGTATGCATGTATGTATGTATATGTTTTCGAATCGATACATGCATATTATTGCCGCGTAGCCACCACAGAATGTCACTGGTAGAAATGAGCAAATGCTCAATGCTCGAATATATTTGGAGTTTCCATTCAAGCGGCAAATGAGGAAAAAATAAGCGAGGCGGTGCCGACGACTGTTCGATATTGAAATCGATTTTATTCACCAATACACTCGAGTTGAGAATTTCAGTTAGTGGCATATGCTTTGTGGAAAGAGTTGATTTTTGCTGCTTTTATTGCATTTTCTGCTTTGGCATATTTTTTTTTTTTTTTTTTTTGAATATTTAGCTGACTGTTGCTGAAGAACTCAAACTATGTTGCAAGTGGCTGTCTGTTGTGCCATTTAAGTAAATGGCAAGACAGATGTCATATGTGCTGCGGTCGAGTTCACTAAAAATATGATGATGTTTTATTCAAATATCGATTTGAGTTTTGTAGTACGTAGTATTTCAAGTAGTGCACCGAACGAAAATGCCACCCACCATGCCTTATAAAACAGAACAAAATTTAGCGGATTTATCTATGATTTTTCCGAATTAGATAACTTCCTTATTCTGACTTGATATGTCCTTTAAATTAAATCAAGAACATAATCTGTAAAACTAAGACAAAGACTTTTCAATGTAATTAATTAGGTGACCCGTGTAATTAACATAATAACCTTTTCAATAAAATTTAGTACATAGCCTATAAAACTAAGATAAAACTTTCTTCAATATATTTAATAAGCCACTGATCTTAGCAATTTAAATTTGTTCCGACTTAATTTTTTGAAGGCTTGTTTCTGACTGTTTTTTTAAGTGTTTTTTATTTAATTGTACAAGTATTACTATATATATAGGGATTTATATAGGGATTTTTTGAATTACCCGACTCTAGCGTCACCTATCGGATTTAGAATATAACCGATGCGCGTGCCAAGGGTCTAAGAAATATACTGTCCAAATTTTGTTGAAAACTGTTCATCGATTTTTGAGCCGAGTTGTCATAAAGAAAACCTGTTTTTTTTATATAGACTAAAAAGTCTCGGCAGGCGTTGTTCAGCATATATTGTTTTTATTAATTTCCTTTTGCATATGTAACAAGAAACACATTTGGCTTTCTGTCACATTTAACAGGTGGCAACTCTTATAAAAATACAGGTATACGTCTTATCCGGCAAATGATTATTGTGAGAAGTTTCATCATGGCATAAACATAATATGAGGCTTGCCATATTGCCTGCCGAGGGTCGACCGCTATCAGAAAAAATCTTATTTAAAATGTCTGATGTCACTTGTCCCGGCCAGGATCCAGGACCCACCGAATAAAGTGCGCACATGCTAGATTCTCAGTGTGGTGGTCGGCATATAATTAAGTTCAATTTGATTTGTAAAAAATGAAAATATAGCCAAAAACCTTTACCTAGCAAAACAAATGGCCCAACAACCTAATTTTACTTTTGATGTAACTTGTGTATAAATTAATTAAACTTGATTTTTTAAGTAGATTACAATCTTTCTTAAAATATAGCTAGTTATAAATCTTCGCCTCAGCAAAATAAACAGTTTGAACCCCATATTTTTGCTATTACACATAATTTGTGTATAATTTGATAAAATTTGGGTTTTATAACAGCCTCATATAACTTTTGTATAAATTAATTAAATCCGACTTTTCAGGCAGGAGACAGCATCCTTTGAACTGTAGTTAGCTACAAATTTTCTCCTCAACAAAACGAGCCGTTTTACCCCTATATTTTACTATTTTATATAAATTTTGTATAATTTTATTAAATTCGACTTTCCTAGCAGGTGGCAACGCTTTATATGGTATTATTCTTCTCAGCAGTTCGATCATTTTGGTACCAATATTTCACATTTCATAGTTCACTTAAAATAAATTCGACTATTTAAACAGGTGACAACCTTTATATAATTAGCTATGAGCCTTCGTGTCGAGACGATCTGTTTGTCAACCATATTTCAATATATCAAATAGATTTTGTATTATTTAATTAAATTTGACTTTTCAAACCGGTGGCAACCCTCTCTCAAGCAAACGACTTATTTGCATACCTACCAAATAAACATAAAAAATTTTATAAAAGTTGGTCTAACCATTTTAGAAGAGTTCGGCCAAAAACACCGTGATTTTGAGCAAGTGACCGCGGCGGCTGGCTGCATAAACTCCAGCCGAGAGACGCAACTTTTGACCACTTTTTGCAGCACAAAAAATAGGCCAGCGGTGTTAAATCGCACGATTTCGGAGGCCACGCTACCGGCCTACGACGCGAGATAATGCGCTCACCAAGAGTTTGCTTCAATAAATGTACTGTGTCAACATCCTCCAAGTTAGGCAGGAAAAAGTCATTAATCATAGCTCTATAGCCTGTAACATTATGGCCGGCTTGATTTTTGAACAAACATGGAACAATTATTCCCTCTGCCCACAGAGCACACCAATCAATGACTTTCTGAGGATGTAACCGCGTCTCAACAATGGCTTTTGGATTATCAACACTCCAAATGCAACAATTTTGTTTATCAACGTAGGCATGCAACCAAAATTGAGCTTCAAACAAACCGACTGAATATTGGCGATACGTCGCGCAAACCGAACCATTATTTTGGCTATAAATTTGCACGGTTTGCAAACGTTGTTTCGGAGTAAGTCTGTTCATTATGAAATGTCCCAACAAGCTGAATATAAATAAAGTAACAGCTGTTAAAGAGATAAACTCCGAAAAAAGTATTGCCTCATTGAAAGCCGCACGTCTAAAAAAAATACGCTTTATATAAAAATAATATTTTCTTCAAATATTCCTTTAACTTTTCACTGCCAGTTGACCCTGAAAAGCAACTCAAAAATATTTATATTTGATGAATTGCCGCTGCTTTAGAAAGTAATCAGATTTTCTGCCCTTATGTAGGGTCATTGGTGCATTTAGTGCAGATGTATGCAAAATTTTCTTAATAATCAAATATTTGAAGCATTTGCCACATAATAGAATATGCATGCAGCTAAAGTAAAAAATGTAATCTAATTTAAGGTATTAGTAATTTTTTTTTCTGCTATAAACTCATACTTAATTGCTGTTATAATCTGTCAACAAATCCTGTTAGTCAATGTAATATTCGTTATTACACAAATTTACTATAATTAAAAACGTGGAAATGCATTAATAAGATAATGATTAACTCCAACCAAATTCACTATTATGATGCTGTCAAGTGAAGTGCGTACGTACGTATTATAGCGATAACAACAAAAAGCAATAGAAGACAAACAAATACACCAGCATATGTACATACAAATATGGCCTTTCTAAAATACTGCTAACTGTTTATTGCATATTAATGCAAATCTCATTATTTACCGGCCAGCGCGGGATGTAATTTGTTTATGCAAGCGCTCTTATTTGTAAGAGTGTATGTGTGTGTGTTTGTAGAGATTAGGTAATGCGCATGTATGTTTGTATTTGCATTCAGGCATGCAGATGGCGGCTTAAAGCAAACACACACATACAAAATATGCGAAATGCATATTTAAAGGCGACCAATTGTATTTGTGTTTATGCGCCTGTGTACTCTTATGTATGTATGTATTTACGTTTGTGTTGCACGCATAATTTATAGCTGTTGAATTTTGCTTTGGTTTATGAAAACATTGCCTACGCTTGCAGGTGTACGTGTATTGCTTTCGAACCAAATATGTATATTCAAAACCCAAACACACTTAACTAAGCTTGGATTAGACCCACCCAGGCACTTATATATGTACATATATATTAGCGTGCTCCATTCATTGTATGGAGAAATAATAATACAAATCAAATACATCAACCTCAAAATAATGCGATTTGCCTAAAGATGAGAAAGGCAAAGTTAAAACGAAATTTAGATAAATTGAATAGAAGAAGCCACATATCGGCTAAAATAGAAGATATTGCAATAATAAAAAATCAAATTGGACTCCCACGATATTGCTTCATTCGAAAACTCATTTTACAGCGAATTACAACAAAAAAGTTTCGGCTAGTACTATTGATTCTAATAAGAAATTGGGTAATATCGCGAAATTTTACAAAAGCTAGCCTAGTTTACAAATCAAATTGTAAGTTAATGAAATAAATGAAGTGAATGCATTTTCGATCACATTCCTGTCTTACCATTGGCTAGTCGGAATGAAAAGTAATTGACAAATTAAACCTAAATGTAGCTACTTATTGTTCGGCAGCCAAACCATTTATATTTAAAAGTTCACTTTATTGGGAGGATCTATAAATCTTTTTTGCTCTAATCTGTATTCAATTAGTTTGATAAACCGATATCAGAAAATGTCTATTTAAAAAATCTAAGTTGTAACATTCACAGATAATATTTAAACTTAAGAATTCATATTCATGACATTAACTATTCATTTTATATTCGTTTGAGTCTTAAAAAATGTTTTATTATATTATATTCATTAATTGATTTTAAGCAACCCCAAGGAAATTAGGAAGGTTTTATATTGTAAATTTCTTTATAGGGTAAATTTGCTTGGAGTGCTGGACTACCGTTATATGCCCACGCGTAATCTAAGCTAATGATATTTGTTGTTTTTAATGCGCAATAACACGCTTTCTTATCTTAACACACCCAAACAGAATTTTTAGATTTTTCATGAAACATAAATAATTGACAACAGCTGTTCAAACTGATTGTCGACTTGAACTGAAAATGATTTGAAGCCTTTTCCAAATCTATTCGAACTCAGTCGGCATCAAGAACACCACCACCAAAACGACTCGGAATCGTATCGAGTTTACTTTTCAAAGCGAATCGAAAAGCAGAATAGGCCTTGAAAAAAACTCTACTGAATGCATTTATTTTAAACGAAAGTTTTTAGTTTTTGGTATTGGGCACGTGTTTTTAAATTCGCTTAGTAAAATTATGGACCCAAAAGTGGTGTCTGCAGCTAGTCTTTGTTTTAGAGTTTGAAACCGACATTAAATTTAAAATGGCTTTACAAATATGTGTGTAATGTTTAATGATGATCCATTTGGTAATTTTTTCCAAAACAAATTCTACAATTTATTCGATATTTGATTCACACTCGGAATTTTTCACAACATCTGTCTGATTAGAAAGTCTCGGCATTTCAATGAATATTGTGTTTTATATTTTAGTCGTACTACATAGTGTAAAAAAATTATTATTTTTCCAAACTATCTGCATTTCATCTTGCAATGAGAATGTAGCAAAATCAAATACCTTTTTTAAAATGGCTTACATATGCCTCCTATTTACCACCTTCCGAAACACCACTTTCGGCGCACCAAATAGAGTTGTCACAATATATGCCACTTTTCGCATCATGAAAGTTACTTGTTTTGCTCAAATATACAGTTTTATTAAACTTTTTTTAATGCTCAGTAACATATCACTTAATTTGAATTATTAAGTAATGGATTTAAATAACCATCAAACTCGCAATTTTTAAGAAATTCGAAAAAATTCGTAATGATTATTAGCTTAGTAGCACCGCCTAGAATCAACCATTTTTTAAGGTTTTTTACGTTCAAGTATTTGGCTCAGACAAATTTTCAAGACATTCATATTAATTCGTATGGAATATCTTTTTCTTTATAATTGGCGCTATAATGGCGATTTTGGCCAATTCCAATGTAGAACGTCGGTAATTTCTTTGATTTGTTAACTGGCGCCAACTAGAGATCCCAAGTGAAGTCAAGTTGGGGAAGCCCATCTGGATTTCCCAATGCCCAGGAGACCGTCCTCTTTTTCTGTCACTACAAGCGGGCATTGCATCGAATACTCCCTGGGCATGAGAATTTTCTTCCATTCCGGATGAATATACTCCCCTCCTCCTTTTAAAATTGCAACTGTCAACACTGATGTTGGAACCACTACTGTTTCGGCGCTCGTTTTGCCCTCGTTCGCATTCCAGTTCATTGCATCTCTTGTGTCTTATTTTTAAGATGCTATTAAAATCTTAAATCGGCAATGTGCTCTGTTGTATTATTTGCTTTTCTTTCCAACTATAGCCAAGTATAAAAATTTTTAATAGAAATCAAGTGGAAGTATGTATTATTATCCCTATATTATAAGTAACAGCGCCATCTAGTGTGCTGGTTTAATTTTTGTAAAGTATTTATTACAAACTTATGTAAGAGAATGAATATGGGGCGATTTTCTTTCCAGTATTCTATCTTACATCTTATTATTAGTCTCTAACCAATAGATGGCCAATGTAACATATTCAGTTAGAAACGGTTGCCTGATTGGCTAATTGTTGTATTCGTAACATATATATGTACAGCGTTGCCACACTTTTAATATATTACATATGATGAATCCTATTCTATTTGCTGATAGAAGGCATACCATATTACATATTTTAGAAACATTCGTCCGACTTGTGCAGAACGCTTCCACACTTGTAGTTGCATTAAAACTCCTGCATTCCAAACTATCGAAAATCTAATTTTATTATCACTTATAACTAAATTGAAATATATTTTTAATAAACTTAGTTAACTGTTTCTTTTTGGTGCTGCATTTTATGAAAGAACACGGCAAACGGGCTGAAGAAAAGTAGAATAATTCATAAGCTTTCAGTCCATGAGAATTTGCCTAATATGCCGAACACACTACAGCGTAAATTACTAATTTTGATCCAAATTACTTCGCATAAACCAAGTACGTCCACACTTGCCATTCCTTATGATAGTGAGTCGAGGATTTAAGGATATTTTTATAATTACCAATTAATATGATATCCAAATTGATACGTCCATTATTTTCCGCATTTAACCAATGTCGAATCATTTTTAAATATCTAAACACCACCGTACTATCTATTGGGTCCAGTTTTGTGCAAAAATATTTCTTTTTTTGTAAGTCCTTTGTTTTTCATTTAAAATATTTGTAATAATATATGTGTACTCTAAATTTGATTCCAATTGATTCGTGAGAACGGGTTTTTTTTATAGATACCTCGATGACCGTGCTAGTTTGATTGGAATACCCCAAAGGTTTTTGAGTTCGGTTTTTGTTATTAGAAAACAAAGATTATTTTGACATTGAAAAGTACTAAGCAGAAGTTTAACATATCATTGTACAAAAAAAAAAAGCCTAGACACTCGGACTGCATGAAGAGCAGGACCAGATATACAAGGCTTTGTAGTCTCACTTATGGATAGTCTTTTATATTGTATTTAACTTGTCTAATAGGTTAACTAATAACTTCTTAAAATATAAATTTAAATTCAAATATTACTCCCTCAGATCGTCACTTTTATCAGACGTTGACGAAAAATTATTTTCGAATACTACATTAATTTCGTCTTTCCTATTTTGAACGAAATATTATTTTCTAGTAAAATTGTTTGGTTTTGAAAAAAATTAAGCTTTACAAATATATTTTGTTTTAATAAAATTTAAAGAAAGTAAATATCGTGTGATTGGTGGTACTCCTTGGCGTATGAGTATTTTTTTTTATTTATTACATTTCCTTAGAATAGCGAGATTGCTAAAGACCCGATGTACGATTCGAACAAATTTGTGTAATAAATTGTAAAGTTCATAAAAATACGAAATACGAAATATGCAAGTAAATAAAAATATAAAAATTATAATTTTTTAAGATTTCATTTGCCTTGAACCACCTCTAAAAATTATCCAGTTTAACTCAAACTTTATTTTTTTTTAAACTATTCGCTTATAGATATCATCCTTTTTCTTTAAATAAGAACCACCCTAATGGCTATGCGGTAAGTGCACTAATTGCAAATTTCACATTATTTGTGTTTGCATTTGCCGCTATCTGTGTTTGTGTGTGTTCTCTCGTGTGTGTATGTGTGTGAGTGCGTTAGTCTGCTGGGGACATACAGAAACTTGCATAAATTATTTGTATGGCTTCTCTTGCTGCAATAAATGCAAATTAGTAAAATGCCTTACGCCCAAAATTTATGCAACAAAACAAATGCCTAGATGCCAGCCAGAGGGGCGCAGCATTAAGCCAATTTGGCGCAATTGACGCTTTGACGCTTGGCTTAAGACATTTTGGCTTATAACTAAACTGAAGTTATATCAGTGTGAGAATTAAAAAAAAGAAAACAGATAACATTAATTGGGTAAATTAGGAATGTAAGCATAAATTACGATTACATAGCGAACATTGAAAGTTATTTGGATGGATTTGAAAATAGTAGAATTTAAATAGTATGGACTAGCTAATTCCATTGGAAACACTGAATATTTGTTATAAATAATAATGATAAGCCCAACGGTTACCCTTTTTCCCGCCCAACCGACACGAGTTGTTAAAAGGAAAAAGTTTGTTAAGCGTCGAGATCCAAAACTGCTCAGCAACAGAAAAAACCTTCATCAGCTCAATCAAATATATATTATACCGCCGTTAATCATTAATTGAGAAAGGACAGTACAGCTCTTTTTATGGTAAAAAGTGAGTCCGAAATATCAAAAGTGCCGGAAAGACAGTTGAAATCTTGACATAAACATCGGAAAGGTTCATTTAATTCATAATTGGTTTTACACTGTTTTAAATAAAGATATTTAAAGTGTCTTGAAATCCGAGAAGGAACATTAAGTTTAACTTCGGCAATATGAAATGTGCTTGCGATAGACCCTGTGAGTAGTTTAGTAATGAATATTATGCCTAGCATTTCTCTACGGCTGGAAAGAGTAGGAAGATTTATTAGCTTCAAACGATGAGTATAATGAGGAAGATTAAGCCGAGAATCCCATCTAAAGTCGCTTAGGGCAAAAAGTAAAAACTGTTTTTGAATTGATTCCAGCCGATCAATGTGAACTTGATAACGTGGGCTCCAAACTATCGAACCGTATTCTAGCATAGGTCTTACTAAAGTTGTAAAAATAACCTTTGTTACATATGGGTCCTTGAATTCTTTTGACCATCGTTTTATAAAGGCAAATATCCCTCTAGCCTTATTAGCTATAGCATTAACATGACTATTGAAATTAAGTTTGGAATCCATTGTAACTCCCAAGTCAACAAAGTCAAACACTTGATCCCGAGTATAGTTATTTATTGTGTAAGAAGCTGGCTGAATAGTTCTTCGTGAAAAACTCATAAATTTACATTTTTTAAGGTTAAGTGGTATATAATTTATGTTGCACCAATCAACTAAGCTGTGCTAAATGATAATAGGTTCTCCGACACTTCGGAATTTGGGCGAGGTTTAAGATATTTTGGATTCGAATATAGATGAAGCGAAAATTTTAAGAAAATAAACAGCGAAAAGACTAACAACAATAAAAGAAGAAGAGTTATTAAAAGTTTTGAAAATAGCTTAAAAAATTTGCTCAGATAAAAAACTTACACGGAATAGTAAATTGGGAATGAGTACAACTTTTTTGCTCAAAAGAAAATAAATTGATTGTAAATAATATTGGTAGAACTAAAAAAGTCTATTAAGTTTGCAAAACATATTCTAAATTAATAAAATAAAATATCTACAGTATAATAACAAAGCAGATTCGGCAGCTAAAATATTGGCAATTAATTTAATTACCATATTAAGCAATTAAAACTAGAATTTTTACCACATTTTCTATAGATAAAGCGAAATCAAATTAACTTGAATTAGATAATACACGCAATTCTTGCATAACTCGCAAAACTTGTGTTTAAAGCTTTTTGTGATTTTTGAATTACAGAATCTTTATCATTTCAAAATGCATTTTTTTTACAAACAAAGTGAACAGTTTTGCAATCCACTCAGAGTATTTGAGTAAAAAATAAATTTTTGCTAAAGTATATTGCAAAAGTTGCCATTTACCAATGTCAAGAATGGTCAAAATTATAAAACTAAGTTTGGTTTTCGTAAAGTCTTTTTATAGCAAGACGGTCTTGTTTTTTTTTATAAAACTCCAGTATGTTGTTTCGCGCTCAAATAATTATGAACAAGATGCAAGTCGAATAATCAAAATCGGTCAGTTTTTAGAGAAGTTATGTGGATTTAAAAAAACAATAGAAATTTTAAAGAAGGAAACATACGATTTTAGAATCGCCGAAAAATATCGGAAAAAACAACAAACAAACAACATATTCGAACTTCATGAAAACAAATAAAACATGAGTCGAATGTAGAGGTTTTCTTGAAATGGAAAAATTCTGCATAAAAAAAGTTGGGTTAGCAAAAAGCAACTCTTCACGAAATCAAATGTAAGGTTTGTAGCACAATTTGAAAGGTACAAATGCTAAAACTACTTATATTTCGCTAGGCTTAGAATACTATTGAACGCCTAAAGCTGGAATTGAATGGGCGCGAAGAAAGTTCGAAGCTTCTGAGTTTTCTTTTGAAGAAAAAGTCAGTGTTATGTGGCGTTTAAGTATTTTCAGCAATATATAGTGTCGTAAATAAAATCAAGGCACTTTTAGTACTTAACTACTTCATTTTGGCAGTTAAATTGGGGTATTCTATTTAAGGCCACATCGCATTCAAACCGATTCTTTCGGTATATTTAGAGGTGTTTGCACTTTTCGGCATATAATATTTCTCCGGCGTAGTTGCATTAACTTTATATGTCATTTAAGTGTTTATTAAAGTTAGGGAATATGTTTTTAATTTTGCTAAGTCTTTTTATTTTAGCGGAGATTTTTGAAGTATGTCGTTGCAGAAGGGGAAACTCCCTGATTATTGGATATTAATTTTGACCGTTATTTTCTTATTGGAAAAAACTTCGTAAACTCTTTGTTGTTCGGAGTCGACGCAAAATTGTAGGTCCCTCAATTTGTGCAACAACATCAAGACGCACACCACAAAATTGTATGAGAAGTTCGGCCTAACATCGAGCTATTAAGTATATGACATGAGCGCCAAATTATTATTATTACATATTGCATGACATAACTAATGATTTCAGGACCTGCTCGCAATTTCACTAGTTTTTCGCGGAGGGTATGAACGGTTTGGATAGGGTATTAACTGTGGTTTGGTAGTCAAAGTGAGGCAAAGGATCGGCATTGAGCTTGCCTTTTTTGAAAGCCACTTTTCGATTACTTAGTAATTCATCAAGTAATTTTATATATCAGGGATTAAATGCTTTTGACCTGTAAGAGACAATATTGGTATTGTCACAGTTGAGTTTCAAAATTAAATTTACAGTACTTTCGACATACATCTTAGGAATAAATTGATGAGTATGTCGCTATACAGCATTGGAAATCTACTTTTAATAGTCTGAACTGAACTTTGAATGATGGCATATGCCATTCTGTCAAATCCAGGGCCTTTTCCTTTTAATTTGTTTATTGGTGCTATAAATACTGTGTTAATTATTTTGGAATATTGACTTGTCAATGTTGGTGTCGACTGTGGAAGGATAAAAATTTTGGATTTAGCTTGTAAGAACGAATCTGGCATCTGTGGACAGTTTGAACAGGATTTGCAAAATTCAGTTGCCTTATAACTTGGTTGAACAGTTTTGCATGACCGTTTCTAATCGGATTTATGGTATGAATGTTGTAGGTGTGTTTCAAGGCCACAAAATATCTTATTATTTTTACAGATTTACGTGGGCGAGGATTGGTTTAGGTTGCTTTCAGAATTGAATTGATCGATTGATTGATTTTTTTTGTATGTTTTAACTTCTCATTTAAAAATGGCTTTCGCCTAAAAAAGAGCCCCACAACCCTTGTTTGTTGTTGCTTAGTTCCTGTAAATGTGGTACTCTTTTTCCTAAGTTTCGTGCGGTACATCGAACAAATTTAAATGGACTGTATACCAGGTCCATAATATTGATATTATTTTAGAACAAATTATAGGGAAGGATTGCAACCTGATTGAAAGGTCAAATTTAATTAAATTATACACAAGTTATGTATGTGAAATAGTAAGATATGCTAGGAGAAAGTTTATAGGTATCAAATGAGAAGGGTTGCCACCTGCTTGAAAAGTAAAGTTTAATTAAATTATATACAAGTTATATGTGAAAGAAAAAATCGTTTTCTGGTTGCATATGCCAAGGGAAATTAAGAAATAAATATAGGAAGGAAAACGTGTGCGGGGTAATGCATAAAATTCGATGCCTTATATATTCCTTATAACAACAGGACACTCACCACCGCAGTATTTTTGTACGGTCATCGAGATCTTCGCCTATTGGGGCGGTTTTGGGTGGAATAGCACTTTTATGAACATTACCTGCAGACTCCTATTTGAGACAAATTGTTTTTTTTTTATTGACTTGTGAAACTTGCGATTGCCTATCAAACCTTTGAAAATGAGAAATTATTCACAGTGTGCAGCTATTTAAAAGAGAATTGCCAATTTCTTTTTTATCACAACTACAATAAAGCTCATTTAGGGTTTGTTTTTTGAATTTTGTCCGTTTATGAGAAATGTTTTGATAATATAGTGTCCGCTCTCGTTTATTAGGCTGCCCGTTTATTAAGATGATATTTGTATACAAAAATTAATAAAAAATCTGTGTGCACGAAATTTGTCCGGCTATTGAAGCTGTCCGGTTATAAGGACTGCCTTTTGTGAGTAATTTCACTGTATACGATTAATACAACATTGGGAAAATGAGCCCTGAAGTAAGAGCTTAACATTTTTTTTTTAATAATTGGAATACTCTTTCGGATGAAATTTTGAAGTACTGAAAAAAAATTTAACTCAAGAATTTCGATTGAAATATATATAAAAATCCAAAAATAATAAAAAGAAATAATAAATAAAATAATTGATGAAATGCGTTTGGAGGGGTTTCAAACATTTTGGAAATTTATCAATGTATTGATCAGTTTCCATGAAAGGAGTAAAAAATGTATTCTTTCACTTCAGTGAAAGTTGGAAAAATATGAAATAAATTCAAATTCATTTTCATTTCCAAATAAAATAAAGTATACTTAACTACAAATGTATGTAAAGATATTGATATACCAGAATAAAATATGTCAATTACACAAATTTTTATGAAATGTAGCCGTTTCGAACACTTCTGGAATAAAAAAAAAAAAACTGTTGAAAGTACTGAAATGGGTGCCCTGAATTTTCGTCGTCTTGCGCGAAATTTGACTGGTACCCAAAAGGGTTTTGGTTCATATTTTTTTGGATTCCTCCATTTGATGCTGTTCTTGTCTGTAGCAAAGAATTTGGCACTATTAGCATTTTTAACTTCATATTCCGATTCGATCACTGCATACACGATTTTTTAATTAACCGGTTAACATTTACCAATTCGACGAAAAATCCATCGATTTTGTTTGTAAACATAAATTAATAAATTATAATGACCTTTTCGGGAGTTAATTTTCACTTCACTTAAAATAAAATGCGATCCAAGAAAACTTCCTGGACCAACTATTCACTAGAATAATTATTCAACAGCATATTGAGATAATCCTTTTCACTGACCGTAAATCAAGTTAACCTTAATTCTTTTTGCACGAACTCATATCAAATACCCTCTTTAGTAGTAAAGTCTACAAATTATTATAAAATTAATTAAATTATTATAAAAATCTTTAATGACATTTGGGCACGACATTGATATTAATATATTCTGCATTTGAGTTGTGTTTATTTGTACATATGTATGTATATTCCACAATATTTTTGGGACCATAATTTATTTTGAATTTGATTTCACAAGTTTTCAAGCGCAACAATTTGCTATTGAAGAGTGAAATGTGGCTTTTTTGAAATTTATTTTGGTTGTGTGCTTGTAGAAGTTTATAATATCTTCTAAGGACATACAGTGTTTATAAGTTTTCTTAATACCAAAAAGATAAAGTTCTAATTTCCACAGCTTCAAGGTTTTTGTTGAAAGTTTAGTTAAAAAATTTCAGCTTAACGAATATCAGACCTTTTTTTGTGCAAATGCACGAACGGGTTAAATAATTCTAAGGTACATATTGAATTTCTTACATTTGTATGAATTTTCATTAGTGTTCCATAAATTGTTATTAAAACAATTGTAAAAGTTCCCACACTTCAAGTTTGCCTCTTGATTGGTTGAATTTATAATAAAATGTAGTAAGACATATATAAATATATATATTTTAGTTTGGCATAAAACAGACCTGTAAACTTAGTTCGAAATTGATTGCATTGAAATATTAAGCAAAATATCCAATTTAGCTTAACGACAATCAATAGACGGGCTAAAAAGAGCCATGTGTTCAATATTGGAAACAGTTTTGTAAACATTTTAGAAAGCTATTACCAAATATATGGCAAAGAAATAAGCGCAAACTCTAGGAGCTCAAGTTTGTCGCAGTAAGCATCTCAACTTAAAAGTATAGGCAGTAATCACTTTTAATTCAATTTTTTTATATAAACGATAATGAAATTGTAAACTTTCAAATTTCTTGGGCTTAGCTTTAAAATGCGAATTTCTACTTCTTGCTGATTCAAATTTCACAGCTTTTATATTACGCTCACTGAAGAATACAGCTAAATTTAAATGCAACATATAGTTTCGAGCTAAGCAATAACAAATATTTCGTATCGCAGCACAGTATACTGCAATTTCTACGTAGTATATAAATAAGTTTCACATATCAATATTGGCATTTGTTGAAAAACTAACATCATATTATTTGCATACTTAAAATTTTTTTTCTTTTCATTTTATCTACAGGTCCGCCATATGTACGCGCCATTGGTCCCATAAAAGCTGTCGCCGGTGAAGACATAATTGTACATTGTCCATTTTCCGGTTATCCAATCGAACAAATTAGATGGGAGAAAGGACATCAAGAATTGACAACAAGTAAGACAAATTACTACGAGTATTGTGCGTGTGCATTTTCGTCTCGTAAATCCTGCATTCATACAGAAAAAAAGCAAAAAAAAAAAAAACATTGCACTGCCCGAGAGTATAAATATGTAGTACATAATATGTATTATGTAGAGTGACGGGGTGGGTGGATGCACATTCACATCGGCAAACAATGCAAAGTGTTGAAGCGGTACAATAACATATTAACACTCACGGATTTATTTCACTCTGTTTGCTTACGCGCTTCCGCTCACTTCCATTCAGTGCTCTGCATTCTCTGCATGCAGCTGTCCATTCGTACAAATGTCCGTTTGGCATTTGTGTGCAAAAATATTTACTCTCATGTTAGTTGTAGCGTTCACAGCCATAACTTCGCGTCCATTTTAGCCTTGGCGTTGTGTTTTTCTATCTCTGTATTTGTCTGCTGCAGTTTAGTACTAACTACTTGTATTTTCAATGCGCTATGTATATTTTTTTTTCTTTTGCTTTAACGTTGCTTTATTGTACTCCATTTTCTGTTTGCAGATTCCCATTATTCGCTGTCACCGGTGCAGCAGGGTGGCTATCTTGTCATCAAGAATGTCGAACCGACCCGTGATCAGGGCATGTACACTTGCATTGTGCGGAGTCGAACTGGCGAGGAGGCGCGCCGCGACATGCAGTTGAATGTGAATAGTAAGTTAAATTCTACATGTGTATGTACATATTTATCCATATACATACTACATAAAGAGTATGTGATGGAGCGTTAGGATTAAGGTAGGATACATTAAAAACCGTGTGTTGTATTTTTACGTTCAAGTGAATTTGCTCGTAAGCATCCAAGTATGCACTAAATCGTAATGGATGTAAAAGTTTTAAATATTGTAAAGGATTTAATATTTTTAATAAAATTTTAAAAATCTCTAATGGTATTCTAAATAAAATGCTTGGCCTCGATCCGGCCAAATACAAATTAAAATGCTTGTTATAACTATATTTTAATATATTCATTTATTTGTTTTAGTAATACAAAGTAAGGCTTTTGTCTTTTAATAGTACTTCAAGGATCATATAGTGTACAGAATCAATGATAATATAAGTTCTCTTAAACAATAAAAATATGCCTTAAAGAATAATAGAAACGAAAGCAGTACTAGAGAGCTAATAAATAAGGAAAAAGAAAAGTTTAAGAGTTGAATGTGCGCAAATGCAATGCAATCAGACTGATTTAAAATAATTACCAATCGATGATGTATTGTAGTCCAGCCTTTGCAGGCTCAGGTATTGTATTCCATATATTGTAGAAGATGCTAAATAATTAAATTTTGAACTATAAGGCTGTGATGTCTCCGTTACTTTATTGGTATCAGCTTCACAAAGAGATAGGGAGGCATACTCCATAAAGTGAGTTTGTACAAGTATATACAATTCCTAGCGAGCAGGTAGTTCTCAAGGCTACAACCAACGATTTTTGTTCGCCAAGGGGAAATATGCTGATATCTGCTGATCCCATATACATAAGGTGTGGCGTTATTAAATGGCAAGATATGAAGTCTCAAGTTTGCTGTACACTACCTCAGAGTAAATGATGAGTGGGAGAATTAGTTTGGATACGAATTTGTGCCTAGCTTCCACTGATTCCACGATCCAATTTATAAAGGGTGGTTAAATTTTAAGGACCGATGTTGATTTTGAATAAAACACAAACTATTTTGGAAATTATTGTAATTTATTTTTATTATGATAATATGATGTGGTTCAATTATGTATGGAACAAAATATCGGCCAACTGCCCGCCGCGACCTCGGCGGCACATCTCCATCCGATGACGCTGAGGCATAATTGAAGTTCTATGCCGTTAATGTGTCGAATTATCTCATCCTTTAGCTCTTTAATTGTTGCTGGCTTATCGACGTACACCTTTTCTTTCAAATAACCCCAAAGAAAGTAGTCCAACGCTGTCAAATCACATGATCTTGGTGGCCAATTGTCATCGCCACCACGTGGGATAACACGGCCATTGAAGTTGTCGCGCAAAAGAGCCATTGTTTCGCTGGCTGTGTGGCAAGTGGCACCATCCTGTTGGAACCACATATCGTCCACATTCATATGTTCCAATTCGGGCCATAAAAAGTTCATTATCATCTCACGATAGCGAACACCATTCACAGTAACTGCCTGACCGGCCTTATTTTGAAAAAAATACGGCCCGATGATGCCGCCAGCCCATAAACCGCACCAAACAGTCACTCTTTGTGGGTGCATTGGTTTTTCGACAATCACTCTTGGATTATCATTCGCCCAAATGCGGAAATTCTGCTTATTGACGAATCCACTGAGTTGAAAATGTGCCTCATCACTGAAGATGATTTTCTTCGAAATTTGAACGCCCATTTTCATAATAAGCCTGAATAACTTTAACACGTTGCTCGATTGTGTATCTTTCCATGTTCAAATTGAATTAGTCTGAAATTGAGAAATATCAAATGAAATGCAGAAAAAAACTTGACGGTAAGGTTTGGTTCACATCCAACATCGGCCCGTAAAATTTAACCACCCTTTAGTACACGAAACTTTAATATTAAGGATAAACACGACGTAACCAGGACGACAACTTTAATTGAAGTTTATTTCTGAAAATAATTGAGACATTTATTCAAAATGCGAGTATTTTTTGGGAGAAAAACAATCTAAAATATTTATCCAAAATTTCAGTGAATTTTTTAGTTAATTTTGTAAGCCTTAGTATCACAATAGCCCCATCAAATTAGAAATTAAAGATGAAGAAAAACCGTTTATACACTAACTAAAATAAATCGAGCGTGGCAAAGCTATAACTTGCTATTTGATTTACTCATTTTATTTTATAAGATGCGCCATAAAGTGGTAAACAATTAATAGTTCAAGCTTAATGTAACTTATTGCGTATGCAAAAAATATTGCTCATACGCCCTGGCGTCCATAAAAATGAATAGAGTTACATAGTTACTCCCATAACCCTGTTCGACAATTTTATGTCAACTCAAACCAGCGGGGAATTTATTAATACGCTATGAAATTAAAAGTAAGTATTCAGTAATAAAATACCTGAAACGTTTTCAAAAGTTAGCCCGAGATTGTTTTTATCACGTACTAAAGCTGTCATGCCCCGGCCGACAAAAAAGTGGAAAAAATGGTTACCGAATATGTCTGAGCAAAATGAAAGATTAATAAATATATTACAAAATTTCGCGGAAACTATTTTCGTATAACATTTTAACCCTTAGCACCTTAAACTGTCGTTATAACCTTTACTTCAAAAAACACCTCGAAAAAAACAATTTAGAAACAATTTAGAAAATATGTTCCAGAAAATTATTATTCGGAAAAATTAATTAGGATTTTAGTACATAAGGTAACTGCGATTAAACCGAAGTTCTATCTAAAAAAAATTTTCCCAACGTGAGATACAAAAAAAAAAAAAATCCAGCTGTGTTAATTTGCAATGTTAAAGTTAATGAGAAAAAGCATAAATAACTGTAGTACATTTTAAGAAGATCTATTTTTTTCTATGAACTTTTTCGTTCTTTGCACACAGATTTTGGCTGAGAAGGAGCTTACAAAAACTTAGCGGAACAAAATTTTCTAAAATATTTTAGGAATTAAATATTTTAAGATCTAAAATAATTTTTTTTTCGATCGGTTTGTTAAAGAGAGGGTACAAGGTCGCAGTTATTCGGTTAAAATATTTCCGGTGAAATTTTACTATATGTGACCTAACCTTTTACTTCGCTCAGACATTAATTTTACCAATTTCTAATTGTTTTTAACAACTTACACTGGGGTTTCACGAATGATAGATTCGATTCGTTTTGCTCTTCTGTTTTTCTAAAAGGTCGAAAACCGGTTGCGGCCATTCATCAGTGCCATTTTCCTTTCCAATATAATTAAAATGATAAGTTTCATAAAAGTGAGAAAATAGATAGAAAAAAGAAATTCTAAAGAAGAAAATATAGAGGAGAGAAAACGCCAGAATGATTGAGATTTTTGTGGTTTTCTTGGGGTAAAAAAGTGTCAGCCGAAAAGAAAAATACTTTGCTTTTGTCAGCCTAATCTGTGGATCCTGCAAAATCAGCAAATACAGTATAATCGTTGCATTCAATTTTCGTTCAAGGTCAAATTTCAAGTGCCTATGAATTTCCGCTGATTTGGTTTAAATTTTTGTTGTTTGCTGATAGTGTTGTGCATTTTATTTCGTATAAAAGTGAATTTAGTTCACACGTTATATAAATCTCCGTCAGCAAGAACAAAAAAGAAAAAAATACAAAATTAACAGTAATTGTTAACTACTCAAAGCTGGTATGTTATTGGGTCTATAATTCGTGCGGTTTGCTAAGAGATGGCGTAACTTGTATGTATTCCATCGTACCAATATATTCCGAACATACGTTGGAAAGCTACTGTCATTGGTCATTGTACGTCTTTTTAGTATATGCCATTCATTTGAAACGTAAAAAACAATAATTTTTTTTTTCACTCAAATATGTCGAACTTTGTGCCTGAAAAAGTGTTTTTGCGGGGAGTTCTTCTTCATTACTTTAATATGAAGAAAGCTGCTGCCGAAAATCATCGTATTTTGGTGGAAGTTTATGGTGAACATGCTCTAGCTGAGCGAATGAGCCATAAGTGGTTTGCACGATTTAAAAGTGGTGATTTTGGCTTGGAAGGCGATGAACGTCCTGGGCAGCCAAAAAAGTTTGAAGATGAAGAACTGGAAACATTACTCGATGAAGATTGTTGCCAAAGGCAGGAAGA
Organism: Anomoia purmunda; assembly: GCA_951828415.1. Taxonomy (NCBI): domain Eukaryota; kingdom Metazoa; phylum Arthropoda; class Insecta; order Diptera; family Tephritidae; genus Anomoia; species Anomoia purmunda. The sequence continues at coordinate 129,998,491 of OX639993.1, read as the reverse complement.
GTTCGCAGAATCTTTGAGTGTCATTCAAGCAGCCATTTCGAAACATTTAAAATCAGCTGGATATATTCAAAAGCAAGGAAATTGGGTTCCACATGAACTCAAGCCGAGAGATGTCGAAAGGCGGTTTTGCTTGTCCGAAATGCTGCTGGAACGCTACAAAAGGAAGTCATTTTTGCATCGGATTGTTAATGGTGAAGAAAAATGGATCCATGACGACAACCCCAAGCGCAAAAAATCATATGTGAAATTCGGCCAACCAAACAAATCAACGGCTATGGCGAATATCCATGGCGCGAAGATAATGCTCTGTATTTGGTGGGATCAGATGGGTGTGCTGTATTATGAGCTGCTAAACCCGGGCGAAACCATCAATGAAGAACGTTACCGAACACAATTAATCCATTCGAAGAGAGCAGTAGGCGAAAAACGCCCGGAATATGCGACCAGACACACGAGGCAATAATTTTCCACCATGACAACGCTCGGCCCCACGTTGCTATTCCGGTTAAGAACTATTTGGAAAACAGTGGATGGGAAGTTCTACCCCACCCGCCTTATAGCCCAGACCTTGCCCCTTCTGACTACCATTTGTTTCGATCGATGTAGAACGCCCTCACTGGAATACGGTTCACATCGGAGCAGGCTATCAAAAATTGGCTTGATTCATTCTTGGCTGTCAAGCCGGCGCAGTTCTTTTGGGATGGAACCCAAAAATTGCCAGAAAAATGGGGGAAAGCCATAGCTTCAGATGTGCAATACTTTTAATAATACTATTGTACATGTTTTTCTTAAATAAACGTTCAAATTTTGGAAAACTCACGAATTAAGTTATAGAAATTGTACGATACCTGAATCTTACTTAAAATTTGAATTAAAAATTTGATGATTTTTTTTTATATTAGCAGGGTTTTCGAGAATTGCATTTTCAAACTATGTATTGTTTGGTTTATTTTATGGAATAGATTATGCTAAAATAGAAAAATCCGTGAAAAAGTCTTGTGCGTATTGTAAAACAATAGTGAGAGTTAATTTTGGAAGTGAATACGATCGAGTGATCGAGACTAATAATTATTTGACCAATAAATTAAAAAAGAAATCATAATTTGAATAATAATTATAAAAGACTTTTGATTTGCAAATTTTTTAAGTTATCGATATTTATTTACTTATTTGAGACTTGTATTATTAACAGCTTTTCATATTCATTGTGAGTGAGAACAATTTTTAAATCAGAAATTACTATTATCTTGAGACTAACATTATAAAAGTCTTTCCATAATAATTATCAGTGGGTTACTATTTTTTGTATCTTTCAAAGACTTTTATTTCGAGGCTTATCTTATAAAAGTCTTAGTATAACAATTAAAAGTAAAACAAGTATTTTTAGGAACTAGTTCAGAGGCGATTCCGAATGGATCCCGAAATTATTTTGAAGTAGTCGCAAGCCAGTTTTGAACTAATCCCAAAAAGTTCCGTCCTGAATATCTGAACAAAATTTTTCTTGCTTATAATTAATATGAGAGCACTTTTATAATAAAAGTCTCATAATAAAAGTCTTTGAAGACTTAAAAAACTCTATCTCGCTGATAATTATAAGAGGAAAACTTTTATAACATAAGCCAAAATAATGAAGTTTTTAAGGATTTAAAAATATTTATCTCACTAATGAAAATATTTTTCTAATATAAGTCTTTGAATAATGGTTACTATAATAATTATCAATTAACTTATGCCTCTGATATAAATGCTCTTTTATCTACGTATTTCATGGCATTTCACCCTGCAAGCACAGCGCTACTAACCTTGAACTTAATTGAAATTTCATTTCATTCGACAGTTTCGTTTTACAATCTTTCTGCAACCAAAATTTCTTTACTACTTTCTTTCGTTTCACTCTCCTCCAGGTCCACCTGTCATTGAGCCATTCAAGTTTCCAAAGAATCTACAAGAGGGTGGACGAGCACAAATAACTTGCGCTGTTTCATCTGGTGATATGCCAATCTATTTCAGTTGGAAGAAAGACGACATGTCCATACCGACAAGTTTACAGGTAAGTTGATCAATCTCAGAGTACGTAAGCTGCTGAATCCCCAATAGGGAATACAAATATAAGAAAGAAGAATTGAAAGAAGATGGGTAGAGTGGAATGGCTGCAAGTTGGCGGCATTCAGTTAAAAGTTATTTGCTGAAAGTCAAACAAACCTAATAAAAGTAGTAGTAGTAGTATAAGTTTCTGTTGCCCAGTGGTGGGTATTTGTCTGCATGTGTGTTACAGAAATTTCGAAAGAAAGTGTCAAAGTTGTTTCAAGCGCTAAATTAACAAAAACCATACAAACTGCTTGCATGGGGATACACTTTGTAAATTCGTAGCATTTCGGCAGCAGACGTGCACACACGCACACAACTTCACTTTTTACATATGTATACACAAAAAATATATATGTATGTACATACTTACTTAGCATCGCATATTCACTTGACGTTTCAATTTTTCTGTTCTCATTTTACTTTTTTCAATTTGCTAGATTACCGAGAAAAAGGAAGAATTCTATTCGCTTTTGGTGTTCAAGGATATCAGCGCAAAGCATAGCGGTAAATATACCTGTTATGCGAGTAATGCGGCTGCCAAGGTGAACTACACTGCCGAATTGCAAGTGCGAGGTAAGTGATGGGTGGAGGGGGAGAGGGAAGGGCAGCTGCATGAAGCGATACTTTCGTGAGTTAGCAATGTAAAAAAGGAAAAAAGGAAAAACAAGCGTACAAACACACACAAACAGGTGTAAGTGGATAAGTGACTAGTCTTGTGACGTTGTATAGCTTAGGTTGCAACTGAGCAGATTAAGATCTCCAATACACGAAATATATTTTATTCTTAGTTAAATAATAGTTACTACAAGATAAAGTTTTAACTATCTTGTTGATGTATTTGGCGAATCTCATTTTCCTATTAGAGGATTTTTGAATTAAAATAAATGATCTGGAATTTCACTGGAGTACATGGAACCATTATCTGTTAAATCCAGTTGAGTCTGAATACTTATCATTTTTATTTTATTGAATTTGTTTGTTTTATTTTTTTGCACATTTTTTGCCAAAGCAATGAAATTTTTTGTCGAAATTTAAATGAAAATCAGCTATTTAATTATTTAATAATTATATTTTGCTGGTACTGACTATTTGTATGTGAGTATTTCGCTTTTTGTGTTTTTTTCATTTTTATAAATTTTTAGGCTATTGTGAGATAAGTAACTCAGGTTATCAAATAAATCCAACAGCCTAGGCTATGTATCGGGTGTTTTTTTTTTGTAGATTGATAGAACTTTAAATTGAAATAAAACACATAAAAAATGAGGTATGATGCCAAATTTTTTTTTATTTCAAAGTTATTTTCGTGACATCGTCCATCAGTCCAATTTTGAACCACTTTTTGGAGCAACTGTGGGCATACATATTTCGTTAATAACATGAGTTATGTTGGCTTTCAAAGCTTCAATTGTTGCTGGTTTATCAGCGTAAACCAGAGACTTTACATAACCCCAAAGAAAATAATACAATGGGGTTAAGTCGCATGATCTTGGGGGCCAATTCACTGTACCACTTTTTGACATAATATTATCGCCAAATTACTCTTTCAACAAATCGATAGTTCGAGTGACAGTATGATCGTCTTGTTGAAACCAAAATTCTTGCAGGTCGATGTTATGCAAATTTGGAAATAAATAATGGGTAATCATTGATCTGTAACGATCACCATTGACAGTAACATTCGCTCCGCCCTCATTTTTAAAGAAACAAGGACCGATGATGCCTCCAGCATGTAAACCATACCATACGGTGCATTTTTCAGGATGCAATGGTGTCTCGAGAGTTTCATGAGGATTATTCTCACTCCATATACGGCAATTTTGTTTGTTCACATATCCGTTTAGCCAAAAATGAGCTTCATCACTAAACACAATAAAAAAAAAACAATGGATCAATTTCCAACTGATTGCGGCACCATTCAGCAAACAAACGACGCTTGTTATGGTCTTGCGGCTTCACTTCTTAAACCAATTGGATCTTGTATGGGTGTAGACTAGGATCTTTGCGCAAAATTTTCAATGTTGTGGATGGACAAAGCCCAACTTGTTGAGCACGGAGGCGAATAGACAAATTCGGATCTCCCTCAACACTATCACTAACAGCACCAAAATTTTCTTCCGTACGTACAGTTCTTTGTCTTGTTGTTTGTTTTTCATTAAGTGGAGTAAATGTTGTTCAAAATTTATCAACAGTTCGACGAATAAGCTGCTCTGATGCTCGATTATGTGTACCATAAAACTTACGAAGCGCTCTATAAATTTGGCGAACAGAACACTGATTTTTAATGTAAATTTCCTCAATTTGTAAACGTTGTTGTGGCGTCATTCTTTCCATGATGATTTATCAATGCTTACTGAACAGAAATGTCAAAACGAAATGTGATTTAAAAAAAAACACCCGTTACATTTTCTTTTCAAACTTTCTTTAAATTTATGAATTTACGGAAATTTGAAATCAAATATGTAGGTTTGGTATGCTTGGTCGCTAATCTCGTAGAGGTAATTGCTACAGTGCGCAACAAAATCCAAAATTATACACTTCGCCCTTTATGTTTTTTAATTTGTTTTGAATGATTTCTTGTAAAAGTGTAATTGATTCCATAACATAAACAATGTATGTATATACAAATTTCGAACTTTTTAGGAAATGTGAACCTAAAAACAAACAAAAAAATCATAGCCCATTCAATTTCAATATAACAATATGTCTGCCAGTTCTTAGTGACTCAAAATTCGTGTTGAGTTTTTATAAGTTTTTTTTGTTGACGGTTTCGGACATTTTCTTCCATGCAAAAGTAAATTTAAATTTACTATTTTATTAGTATAAAAAATATCAAAAAACAACCCGAGCTATCAGTCACTTGAATATTAATCTTTGTTGTACTAAACTAAATGGGCTACAATACTTAATACTTAAACTTTTTTTTTAGCATATCCTGATTGTAATATTGAAAATTTTGATGACCATGTTTATTAAATTTTTCGAATTTAGCTATACTATAAAAAAAAGTCGTTGAAAATAAATTAATGAACATAAGTGCCCAAATATTTTAAACTGAATAATTTGGAGATGTTGTTGGGGTGTGAGTCTTTCCAAGTCACGCGTGATCTATGAAAAAAAAATAATATTTCTTCAAATAATCACTTAATTTAATTTGATACAGTAGCCTCTTACTTTGGACACACTAACTTCATCCTTGAATAACTAATCGAATATTTGTTGTTATCTAATGAGACAAAAGTAAATATTTCGTGGTGTGTATCGAATAGTTCACTAAAGCTTCCTCACGTTTCTAATAAAATATTGCATATACTTCAATAGCTGTTGAAAACTACAAACATAGCTTTTCAAAAACGCCTTCTGGTTGAGAAAAATGCATATTATACTAATGGATATTTTTGCCCTCGCGGGGTGAACTGAAATCCTGAAAAACTGGGCAAGCATCAAAAATCAAGTTTCGTCGAATTGTTATGGAATCTTGTAGAAATGCCGTCTTTTGCATATAAGATTAGAAGATAAAACCATTTTGTTGAAAAGTTAATTTTTCACGTCTTTTCAAATTTGTCTTCTCCGGAACTAGTCAAATCAATTTGACAGCTTGAAAATCTGCACAATATTATAATATCGACGTGAACTTTGTAGTGAAGTGTCCAAAAGGGATTCTGTAAAATAGTGGCGCACTCCAAGGAGTGAGGAATATTTTCGGGGTTCAAAATCTTAAAACTGTAGTACTATCTCGAAATTAATTTACTTTTTGTTTTATTAAATTAGCATAAAATATATAATAAATAACTTTGAATAACATTTCTCACTAGTCCTTGATTGGAATTATTAATTTGTACAGAAGTTTTTTGGAAATGACTTAGATTTCAATTTCAGTTAAGTGCCACCGAGTACGGTCGCTTTTTCCACATATATAATGTAATTTCTCGGGATCGTGCTTGCAACGGTACTTGCGCGTTATTGTTCTTTCAAATTTGCACTTAAAGTATTACTAATGAGGTACTATACTTAGTATTATTATTTTAAATAAAAAACAGCATTACCAGTTATCCCAACATAAAAAATGCTTGCCAAAACTTTTACTAGCATTTTTTTTACATACATAAATATATTCCACAAAGCATAATTCGTAAAATTGCAGAAAATTTGTCGGGTAAAAACAAATTTTCCTTCTTTTCACTTAAGTTCTTATGACTTTTACATTTATCACTAAATTTTAAACAGGCTTAACTTATTTGATTTCCTAAAGATCATACATTAAGGGAAAAGGAAATCACAAAAATAATTTACACCATGGCAACAAATAACTGTTACCTTTTTCAAAGGCCAAATTTACGAATTGCGGCAAGTGTAGCATCACACATTTTGTTTGTTTTATTTTTTATGTAAAATAATCGTTTCGTGTAACCAAAACTTTGCGAGGATGGACGCTAAACTAGCACTGGTGGAAAAACTTCAGCAGAGGGGTGCCGGGCTAAGTGAAATTGTTCCTTGAAAAACCTTAAAGTTAACAAAATGTTGATGCATCGGAATCTAGAAATCTGGAAGCTTGAAAATCAAAAAAACAAAAAAAAACAACAAAAAACCGACCGACAACATTCCGCTAGAACTCGAGAAATGCTGAAGAAAGCACGAACTTGTTCGATTTCGTCAAGAAAGGTCGCTACAGAGACGGGTGTGCAAATTAATGGCCAAGCGTGAAAATAGAGAAGATGTGATCAACTGTAAGGTGTTTTTTCTGACAAAAAACTATTTTTAGGCCAATATCACATCTCGTAAAGATCCAGATCAACGGTACCAAAATTTATCATCCGTTGTGGTATGGGGAACGATTTCAGAAAAAAGTTAAACTATCATAGTCCATCCACGAATTTATTTAGCAAAGCACGATTTTGATTTCAGCAAGATACTGAACTAGCTCAGAAAGCTAGAATTGTTCAGAGATGGATAGAAGCGTTCTTACGAATTTAATTTCGTTAGAAGAAACTAAACCCCTTGAATATGGAGCAATTCAAATGACAATAATAAATAAAATAATATTAATAAGAAAATATTAGTGACAAAATAAGAATAATATATTTTATTTACAAAATCTTAAACCCCATTTTCTTTGCCAACAAAAAATGGTGTAACAGTTATACGTCGCCACTCAAAGATAAATTTCAACTTTGGAATTTTATTAAAAAAGATGCAAAGGTAGAACATATTTTTACCCCTTACTTGATAGACGGAATTTTGAAGATTAATTCAATTAAAAGAGCACAGGTCTTTCAGATTTTCAGCACAAAAGTGCTTTCCTGTAGACACACGGCCTTAGAAAAGAGATGCCCAATAGCTATTTCGAGATACAGAAAGCAATCACAATTGTGGAGTAGATAAGACAGGCGAAACTTTTTCAATGACATTAAGAGCTGAACTAGATTCCAAATCATACTGCGAGTTATCCGATTTGATAATGCAATTGGAATAAGGGATGTAAGATTGGTTGATAAACTGTAACCAATTCGTCAGTGTTTCGAAATCTGAAACACGGGTGTCTAAAATACAGATTCATACCAGTTTGAAGTGTGAGAGTAGACGAATAATTACTAGCTTTTAAGAGGAAGGTGCCAATTCGATAGTACATACCATCAAAACCAAAAACATATGACATCAAATTTTGGGCAATTTAAGATACCCCCACATAATTTGCTTGGATGTTAGAAATTTACGCTAGAAATGTTCAAGAAGTAAGAGAAAAAAATCAAGGTGAAAAGAAGGTAAAAATATTAGTAAATGACACAAATAACTCTGAACTAAATTTAACATGTGTTAACCTTTTTGTTTCATGTTCACTTGCTAATAATCTACTATCGAAAAAACAGAGTATTATAGGAATACACAAAAAAAAAATAAACTAGACCTGCCGACTTTGTTTACAAATCGTAAGAACACACACAGAATATTTTACACGTTATTTGAATTTCTAAACGATGAAATAATATCTTCATAACCTCCAAAAAGATGAAAAACCCCGGCAAAGAAGTACAGCGTGAAAAGACGAACCAGAAGAGGACCTTTGACAGTTTTCAACAATATGATCGATATAAGTGTTGGGAATGTGTACATTGTGTGAGGTTTGTGGTAAAAAACTACACAAGAGAAGAAATTTGATTACGTAATTGGGAAAACAGTGACCTCAACGCGACGAAAATTGTGAAGCAACGGAACCAAGTACTATTGCAGAATGTGAACCTCCAAGGAAAATGAAACTATCCGATATTACGGAGTTGGGAAAGATCGCAAAACGAAAACAAAATGCTAGATATGTAAACAAAATGTGTGTGTGTGTGGGGAACATTCTATTTCAAACTATAAATATGAAAACAGAAACAAATGTGTATACGCTTTACATTAGTTTCTAATGGACCCGAACGGTAGGTGATGCTATTTTTTTTCCAGTAAACAAAGGTCTACAAAGTTGTGATCTAGTGTAATTATTTCAAACGTTTAAGTGCAGTTGAAAATCATTTCAAATAAAAAAAGCTTTTTTTGTCCAATCGGTAATATTCATTTATCGCAAAAACCCTAATTATCAAAACATCGTTTTGGCTCGATCAGTTGCAAAAGTTGTGCTTTGATATTGATATTTTTAACATCTAAAAGTCCAAACTCATTAACTGAACATATGAAACTGCGATATCGGTAATGAAATATAATGAAGTTAAATCGCATGCCTTTTTCTTTAATTAAATATTTATTAAACTTTTACATTTAGATTCAACTTAACCCTGCTGTTAGGTTAAGACCATTTGGTCCAATTTTTTTTTTGTTTTCTTTGTAACTTTGGAACGGTGATATATACTGTCTGAATTTTTCAGCTCAGGTGGTCTTTTTATAAAACAATATTATGTGCGAAAATTTAGTTCTCTGACTTAAAACTGGACTAAGATAAATTGAAAATTACGAATCTTAGGTTAAGGGACCATTTGGTTCATAGTATATTTTCTTTGATTTTCTTTACATTAATTTTCCAAAAATAAGTATTTATTAGTTTGTTCGATATTTTTTGGCACTAGGTACATGATGAGCAAAAAAATGTTTTTCGGTTGGTTTTGCAAATAAACGCACTGCAAATGGAGCATTTTACATCAGACTTAGACTTGCAGCAACTACAAATTCCTCGCTTTCGAGCTCCTCAACTAGAAGCATTTTTAGAGCAGGCCACTGGTGCTGGGTTTTACCAGAGTTGAGTAAATAATAAAATAATAATATTTAGCAAGTATTGAACCAAACTAAATATAAAGACTAAGATTAAATTGTTATTTTGTATGAAAACTGCAGTATGGACCAAATGGTCCTCTAACCTAAGATTCGTAAGTTTTTTTTAACCTAACAGCAGGGTTAAATATGCAGTTTCAAAGAGTTATACAAACTCATTTTGTTAAGTGAGTCAATCATTATGATTTCTTACATAATTACTGTTAGAAAATTAATTACATTAGTAATGCATTAATAATATAGGTGCTACTTAAAAGATAATATTACCACATGGTTTCAACTCACTACCCCTCACTTGCCGCTGTGTGTGTTTGTGCATCTATGCGATTACGACGCTTTTACTTTGAAATAAATCACGTAGCCTTTTTTTCCAACGAAATCCTTGCTACCAGCAAATATAGAAACGGTCTGCTCCGGCTAAGAAAATTCTAGTAGATACGTCTGCTATGCGAAAACTCTTAAGCAGCACATAAATATGTACTACAATCCGCCAACCAACCAACCAGACAACCAGACAACTCGTTGAGCAGTACAATTTTTATTTTTTCTTCCTGTTAATTTGCTGTTGTTTGCTTTTTTACTTTGTATCTCTTGCAACTTGTGCCTGCAACATCGATGCTGCGACGCTGCGATGCTGCCACAAAACTTTTCCAACGCTTTACATTACATACTCGCCACGTACGTTAACGCATTGCCTGCGCTTGCCGCTTCGCTACTGCTACATTCTGATGGTGTGTGTATGTGTGTGTGTGTTTGCTTTCTATTCGATGCGACTACAACACCGATGACTGACTATCCTTTTGGCTTGGCTGGGGCTTACGTTTATTTAGTTGCGCCACGCTGGGCGTTAGAGCCAATGGACACAGCCATCATGCTTGGCAATACAATATCGATAAATTGCGAGGCGGAAGGATATCCGATTCCAACTATTACCTGGTTCAAAGGACAGGGTGAGTAGCTAACTGTAAAAATAAAACAAAACGAAATGAGTAAAAAATGCAGTACAAATAAGACTGGCAATAGGAGTAGATAGTCGTAGTGTACATAGATATATTTCTATATACATAGATACATATATTTGAACATCCGTTATAAGCGCACTGCACGTAGTGTTGCATAATCTCTATTCGATGTTTGTAGCGAAAGATTCCTCTTACTTTGATAAAACGAAAAACAAAATCGCACGAAAAGAAAAAAAAACACGGTACTTTTGGTGAGTAAAAGAGGCGATAGCGACGGCGGTAAACTTAATCCTGAAATGCGAGTTCATTAAAGTTTTATAGACGGCAACTTTGGGTTCGTAAGTTAAATTGGGGTCGAGAGTGTTGCGGGCAGAAGCGGGCGCGTCGCCTAGTGAGACAGCACATTAAAAGGATAAAGTCGCAGAAAAAAATGCGATGAAAGAAAGAAAAAGTAAACGTTGTATAATAAAAATGTGTAAAAGAGAATGTGAGAAGCAAAGCAAATAAATTAATGTCAGAAATGTTAGAATATTAATTAAGCCATTTTGGCATTGATGGGCAATTACGCGCGCGGCAGCTGGTATAGTTCCCTTAAATCCTAAAAAAAAAGTAGGAAATATGCTAGTAAATGTGTTTGTAGCTTAAACTAATATAGGGTGGTCCATATATGTAAGTATGACCTTTTTAAGAAATCCACAAAATTAAATAAACTATTTTGTTTGATATATTATTTTGGTTATATTTCCAAGAGCAAACATTCACATTATTTATGGAATACGTTTGCGTTCATGTGATTATTATCGCCTCGCGGTATCTCATGAAAGACTTGCTCGATATTCGCCTTAAGAGCCTGACACGTTTAAGGATTACGAGTATTCGCACAACAGCGATCATTCAAGGCACTCCTTAAAATTTTCTTAGCGTTGTCTTATCGCAGCTCCGTAATGGTCAATTGGCATAGCCGATGAACTTGGCGAGCATAAGATCGATTATAGCATGAGCAGTGTGACCCCCTACGCCGCTCTGCTATAACCAAAGATCGTTTAAGTCCATTCGATTTTCATTTCGACTACGAAAATCGGTGAGCGCTGCAACCGACCGAAAGGACATTTCCACAAGCATTTTCAAAGAAATCTGGGCCAATCTTTCCACCTCTCTAAAATCTGGACCAAACAGTCGTTCGCTTAGGGCGCATTGACTTTTTGATGATCAGTGCACACCATACGATGGTGGGGATCCGGAGTGATGTCCACTTGTATGCCATTCTTATGGTGCATACCGCTCTGAGCTATACGACTCAAAGTTTACTGCGCGGCAAAGTTGACTCAAATGTCGGACAGTTCCGCTTCCGTATAGTGTGATACAACCAGCTGAGCGACATGACACGTCAAGATATATTGGAACCAAAATTTCGTTAGACGGGGATAAATTCATCCGAAATGTTACGCTGCCATCATTTTGTCTTTTTCTGGCTCTCTCGTGTTATATAATACAGACTTTCCAACGAGGAAAAGTTGTCACTGTCAAAATAATACACTCAAAAAAAAAACTCTCGTTAATAAGAAGTAGTAGTAGTAATAGTAAAGCGGTTAGTGGTATTTAGTAATAATAAATTAACTACTAAGTAGTAAAAATAGTAGTAGTAATTAGTAGTACCACTTTTTCACAGTAAAATGGCACTATTAGTAAAAATAGTAGTACCATTAGTAAAAAAAAAGGTTTAAAAAATAGTACAAATAGTGGGAGTAATTAGTAGCTTTAGGAAAGAATTCCTCCGTTTATTTCTTCCAACCCCGTCAACATACCAGTTTCGGAAGAAAAGGTTAAATGGGCTGTCCAAAGCTTTAACCGTTGTGTCAACAGCTGTTGGGTTTTATCCACATCGACAGTAGATGTACCCGGGTACTTCATACGTTTTGTATGGCAGATAGTTGCTTTTGATATACAAATATTAACTACTACCTGGTTTTTTGTGATTTTCTGGTTATTTTTTTTTTAATTTCTTGGAAATATTGTCTAGTTAACAAAACTTTTATCATAATTTGGAAAAAAAAATTTTTGGTACCTAAATAATCCATTTTTACCAAAAATGGGAATTGCCAAAATCCATAAAAATTTAACAATTTCCAAATTCTTTTTTAATCCTTGTAATTTGATCCCTTTTTACCAAGAAAAATAATTAACATTGAATTTTCATTCGCAGAATTCCGTTATATTTGAATTTAAAATCAACCCCTCTTGCTCATAGTGCTATTTTTAGTACCTGCGCAGAATAATTATAACTCATAAAATATTTGTTCAATGTAAACATTTTTTTTTTGAATGTGTAGGAAAACACGTCTACTAACAGGAACAAAAGGGTATTTGGGAATATCTTGCCTACCTACCCTTGTACAACCAGTTTTGCAGGCAGAAATATGATTTTTTGCGCAGGTTTCGTTTTGAGTAGTTTTGTATGCATCGGGCATGTGCTGCAAATCGTTTTCGCATGAAAGTGACACACAAACACGTATGTGTCGTATTGTTTCGCTGGCAATTTCATGCGAAAACGATTTGCAGCACATGCCCGCATAAGTCAGTTTATGTGCGATTTTTGAAGTGTAAAGACCTAAAAATTTATTTTGTGCGGCAAATATATAAAAAGTGAAAATAAAATGGCAGATGGTGAGTGGCTAGCTCCGCGTCAATTGAATGCACTACCGTATGAGGAGCAGTGTGACTATATACGCAGAGTTCTTGAGGATTCTGACTACGAACAGAGTGACCACGAACAAGCGGTAGATCAAGAAGACTTAGAAGGAAATAATGATGACATTGGTGGTGAATCATCTGACATTGAACCAGTCCAGGAAACTGAGTATCACCCAGAGGACGAGGAGGATTCAGACGAGGAGTATGAAGAACCGCCACTTGAAACTGGTGATTATTATACGGCAAGAGATGGCAATGTATGGTCGTCAATACCACCAATACCTGGACGAATACGTGCGCACAACATTCTAAGAAGTCGCAATCCTGGACCAGTGCCATCGACAAAAGGCTTGACAATGGCAGAAACCTTCAATCTTATGATGTCAAATGAAATATGTGATGTAATTATTCGAGAATCAAATAGAAAGGCAAGGCAAACTTTTGATGTGTACAATGAGCAGCATCCAGATGCGGAACGACGAATATGGGTGCCTATAACTGAAGTAGAACTTGGTGCATATTTGGGTGTGCTTTTGATGGCTGGCGTATGTCATTCCGGTTATGTTCATACCACTGACCTGTGGAAAACAACTTCGCATCCATTATTTCGCGCATCAATGAGCTTACGCAGATTTTGGGCAATCAGCCGCTTCATACGCTTTGATAATGGAAACACTCGGAATGCACGCAAACAATATGATAAGGCAGCTGCAATTACAGTCGTATTCCTGATGCTAAATGCCACTCTGCGCCAGTATTATATATGTGGCACACACGTTACCGTAGATGAGCAATTATTCCCGTATCGTGGTGGAACTGGCTTCACACAGTACATTCCATCGAAACCATCCAAATATGGAATAAAAGTGTGGTGGGTCTGCGACGCCATTTCATCATATCCCGTGCAGGTAAATCAGTGTTCATACATTCATTTTATTATATCAACTTGTTGCAAATAAACTAAATGACTAATTCAAATTTCATTTTTCAATTTTTATTTTTTCAATACAGGGTCAAATTTATACTGGAATGGCAGCGTCCGGCGAACGTGAAAGAAACGTTGGTGAGCGTGTTGTGAAGGACTTAGTTGTCAACAATTTTGGTGGAAGTGGGCGAACAGTGGTATGCGACAATTTCTTTACAACATATAACTTAGCAAAAACTTTGATGGGGGACAACAGTTTGGCTTTGTTGGGCACTTGCAACAAAAGGCGTATGTTCGTGCCAGCATCATTTGCCAATCCTAAAGGACGTGAAGCAGAGTCTACGCTATTTGGATTCTGTAACAACATGACGATGTGCTCATACGTCCCAAAAAAAAATAAGGCTGTTGTGATGCTGTCTACTTGCCACGACACTACAGAAACTGCAGGTCCAAAACGGAAACCATTGCTCATACTTGATTATAACAAACATAAAGGCGGCGTGGATAATATGGATAAGTGCTTGACTGAATATTCAACCAAACGGCGCACAAATAGATGGCCTTTAGCATTTTTTTATAATATGCTTGACGTAGCTGCGTATGCTGCGTATGTTATATATATGGAAAACAACACCCATCTAAAACCATCTACCAACCGCCGTAGGATATTTCTGCAGCAGCTCAGCGATCAGTTATGCAGACCACAAATCGATATAAGAGCGGACAATAGCCATATTACGCGCATATTTTCTACTAGACACGCTATGGAAGCCATATATGGTATGCCCTTGAAGATGAATGTTGGTGCACAAGAGGAAGTGGACCGTGACAGTTCTGGCCGCATAAAAAGAAAAGGAAACTGCTATATTTGCATTACAAAACGCCAAACGAGAAAAGTATGTGCAATTTGTAATAAGCCTGTGTGCGCAGAGCACTCGAAGGATCATCCACAATGCCTCAGATGCTGCTAAAATTCATAAAATATATTTTTTGCTTTCATATAATGATTTTCTATAAATAAATAAACAAATTTCCATAAAATAAACTAAATATTTCCATTTATTTCTATATATTTGTATGAATTTTCATACAAGTACCTGGGTACATCAGCTGTCGACGCCATTCCACTAACTTGAATTTGGGCTGTATCGACTGAACTCCTGCTCCAATCTTGATGAAACTTTTCCACATGATGCAAAAGTGTATGGTTGAGGATATCATGAACTCGGGCGCGTCGCCTAGTGAGACAGCACATTAAAAGGATAAAGTCGCAGAAAAAAATGCGATGAAAGAAAGAAAAAGTAAACGTTGTATAATAAAAATGTGTAAAAGAGAATGTGAGAAGCAAAGCAAATAAATTAATGTCAGAAATGTTAGAATATTAATTAAGCTATTTTGGCATTGATGGGCAATTACGCGCGCGGCAGCTGGTATAGTTCCCTTAAATCCTAAAAAAAAAGTAGGAAATATGCTAGTAAATGTGTTTGTAGCTTAAACTAATATAGGGTGGTCCATATATGTAAGTATGACCTTTTTAAGAAATCCACAAAATTAAATAAACTATTTTGTTTGATATATTATTTTGGTTATATTTCCAAGAGCAAACATTCACATTATTTATGGAATACGTTTGCGTTCATGTGATTATTATCGCCTCGCGGTATCTCATGAAAGACTTGCTCGATATTCGCCTTAAGAGCCTGACACGTTTAAGGATTACGAGTATTCGCACCACAGCGATCATTCAAGGCACTCCTTAAAATTTTCTTAGCGTTATCTAATCGCAGCTCCGTGTTGGTCAATTGGCATAGCCGATGAACTTGGCGAGCATAAGATCGATTATGGCATGAGCAGTGTGACCCCCTGCGCCGCCTGGCTATAACCAAAGATCGTTTAAGTCTATTCGATTTTCATTTCGACCACGAAAGTCGGTGAGCGCTACAACCGACCGAAATGACATTTCCACAAGCATTTTCAAAGAAATCTGGGCCAATCTTTCCACCTCTCTAAAATCTGGACCAAACAGTCGTTCGCTTAGGGCGCATTGACCCTTTGATGATCAGTGCGCACCATACGATGGTGGGGATCCGGAGTGATGCCCACTTGTATGCCATTCTTATGGTGCATACCGCTCTGAGCTATACGACTCAAAGTTTACTGCGCGGCAAAGTTGACTCAAATGTCGGACAGTTCCGCTTCCGTATAGTGTGATATAACCTGCTGAGCGACATGACACGTCAAGATATATTGGAACCAAAATTTCGTTAGACGAGGGAAAATTCATCCGAAATGTTACGCTGCCATCATTTTGTCTTTTTCTGGCTCTCTCGTGTTATATAATACAGACTTTCCAACGAGGAAAAGCTGTCACTGTCAAAATAATACACTAAAAAAAAAACTCTCGTTAATAGGAAGTAGTAGTAGTAATAGTAAAGCGGTTAGTGGTATTTAGTAATAATAAATTAACTACTAAGTAGTAAAAATAGTAGTAGTATTTAGTAGTACCACTTTTTCATAGTGGTGGTATTAGTACAAATTAGTAAAAATAGTAGTACCATTAGTAAAAAAAAAGGTTTAAAAAATAGTACAAATAGTGGGAGTAATTAGTAGCTTTAGGAAAGAATTCCTCCGTTTATTTCTTCCAACCCCGTCAACATACCAGTTTCCGAAGAAAAGGTTAAATGAGCTTTCCAAAGCTTTAAGCCATACAAATCGGCAGGGCCCGGATGGGAAAATACCCGCTCAGCTAACTAAGACATTGGAGGTGTCTGCAAAATGGCTCTCTACTATTTTCAGGGCCTGTTTCAAACTAAATCAAATACCGTTGGCATGGAGAAATATCACGGCTGTTTTTATTCCTAAAGCTGGTAAGGCCTCCCACACTTATCCAAAGGATCTTAGGCCTATCGGTCTAGCATCCTTTGCTCTTAAGTCACTTGAAAGAATGTTAGTAGCTACCTGTCGGATACCATCGACAGTCGACTACTGTCTAATGACCAACATGCCTACCGCAAAGGCAAATCTACTGAGACTGCACTCTCAGCATCAAGGAGCTCTGTCTTGTTGCCTTCCTGGACATTGAAGGCGCCTTTAATAACGTGGTTCCAGAAGCTATAACTGGCGCCGTTAGGAGTTGAACGCTCACTGGTTGAGTTTATCGTCCAGTTACTCTGTTGCAGAGTAGTATGGGCTAAGCTGGGTGCGAGCGAATTGTCGTGGCACGTGTCGAGGGGGACGCCACAAGAAGGTGTCCTATCCCCACTTCTGTGGAACCTCACTGTTAATACGCTACTGCGAGATACGGCATGGGGTGGCGCAAAATTTGTCGCGTACGCTGATGACGTCGCGATCGCACTTAGGGCAAAGTTTCCGCAGACATTATGAGAGCTGATGCAACGAGCGCTTCGGGAGGTATCCAAGTGGTCCACCCACTGCGGGCTCAGGGTCAGCTCAAGTAAAGTGGAACTTGCACTCTTCACGAGAAGGTATAAAGTGCCTTCGGTGACTCCACCGGTACTAAATGGTATCCGGTTAAGTCTTTCTACAAGTGCTGGTCTCGTCAGACCAATTCTCCTATATGGGGTGATCGTATGGTGGCCTGCATTAGATAAAGATGTTAAACTCAGGATACTCACCAAGGTGCAAAGATCTAGTATGATCTGCATAGGTGGGGCGGTCAGAACCTCCTTCTTTTAGATTTGGTCGGACAATAGATGGCAGCGGTGACTGCTTTGCGACTAAGAGAGACATCCCAGTGGCACCCTGAAAGCCAAGGACACTCTTGTATTTTGAACAAGTTCTGCTCTATTTCGAGCAGCACGGAATGGTGTGATTTGACATCGGTTTCTGAAAGTAACTTTATTACACGTTGTAGTAGTAGCTGCAGTAGAAATAATTAGTAGTCGTAGTAATAGTAGTTACTACCAGTAGTTGTAGTTACTAGCAGTCGTAATTAGTAATAGGAGTAGCAGTAGAAATAGTAGTGGAAGTTGTAGTAGCAGTACTAGTTTTAGTAATTAGTAGTTCTAGTTGTAGAGTTGCTAGTAGTTGTAGTAGAAGCAGCAGTAATAGTAGTAGTAGTACTAGTAAGTCACTCTCGACTAAGTAAATGTTCGTTCAAAATTAATAGAAATCTACCATTTTTTCTTCTTTTGGTGGCTGTTTTTCATCAATCCAGACATTTGTTTTTTTAAGTGTATGAATACAAAAAGTGTGGTAGTGAACCACCCTGTACACCATCAAATACTAATATGCAACACTTTTGCTAAATCCTTTCCAACCAGGAAAATTATCGCAGGACTTTAAGCCGCTCAGCATGCGCAACAACTCGTTGGTACTCAATCTAGCCACAGACATTGATGAGGGTTACTACATGTGCCAGGCTACAAATGACATTGGCGCTGGTCTGAAGAAAATCATACGCATTAATGTAAATGGTAAGTAGATTTTTATGGCACAGCAATTTTAGACTTTACTAATGAATTTCACACTTCCACTCCCTCTCACTTTCGTTAGAACCTGCCCGCTTCGAACAAGCCGCCCGCAATGTCTCGTCGCGGCGCAACGACCCCGTCAGTCTGGAGTGCCAAGCTAAAGGCGATGAGCCTATCGCCATTTCGTGGACGCATAATAATGGCCGCATTGACCTGAATAATTTCCGTTTTAGTATTGCGGAAATGAAAACGGAAAAAGGTGTTGATTCGCAGCTAACCATCGCTCGTTCGGATCGTCACGATTCAGGTATTTACCGCTGCGTTGCGGAGAATCCATATGGCCGCGCTGAACTTGTCATTTTTTTGGCTGTACAAGAACGCCCTGATACACCGTCCAATTTGGAGGTGTTCGAGGTGGGTTCGCGCACCGTCAAGTTGTCGTGGCGGCGTCCATTCGACGGCAATTCGCCTGTGCTAAGCTACTTGGTGCAATACCAACCATTGAAATATCTTCAATCACACGCAGCACTTGGCATATCGGGTGGCGATTGGAGTGGTCCGAACATTATCAATGTGACTTTACCGTCGACGAGTATTAGCCGCAGGTGCGTTTTCACTTACACACTGATGTAGTTGGTTATTCGCACATATGTATATGTATATGTAGAAATGCGGCATATTTTGGATTGTTGATAAATTTTTTGTTCTTTGTTGTTGCTTTTTCATTGTTCTGACAGCTATGACAGCGATTTGCGAGAGAGCGCCATTGTTGCTGGCCTGACGCCGGCCACCACTTTCCTCATTCGCATGCAGGCAATCAACGAAATCGAGCGTAGCGCATTCACCGATCCGATTGTGTTGAAAACGCAGGAAGAGGCACCAACCGAAGCGCCCTCGAATGTGCAAGTGCAGACTGGTGGAGAGAGTGAATTGATTGTGACATGGCAGGTGAGTGATAACATAAGTGTGTGGCGGATATGGCTATGTGTAGAGTAGTTGCTGGTAGTTGCAATTAAGTGGATACACTACAAATATTACTTAGTTCGATTATATTTCGATTTCGTGGCTCCATTCAAATAAGATTCAAAAATTTACAAAATTATATAACTTTTAGCAATTACGGGTTCAGACTTGCACTCGCTATCAACTGGAAAACTGATATGTTAACTGCAGCTTTTTAAAATATTTTAGTCGGCTAAGAAAACTGACGTAAGTTAAAAAGATTGTCAGCGTTGAAAACAAATGACATATATTTGGAAGCACTGAGTAATTTGAAAATATAATGTTGACCTTGATGACAAAAATCTGCGCGTTATTTTTTCAAAGACTCAATTAAACGGACTAATTTTAGTTTTGGGCTCATTTTTCCGAAGATATTGATGCTTCAGGCATCAAGACAAATTTAGGTACGCTATTGATTTTATTTCTACCATAAGTTTCGCGCACACGTGGTAAATCGAGGATTTTATACAATTTCGACTTCATATCGGCCACAATGTACCACCATGATCCCCAATGGTTACTTTGGTACTGCCATTCCCTCTAGGAAGGATGGGGAGGGCTGCGATCTGTGACACCGAGGGCTGCTGAATATGTTCACGGTTTGGGCGATACTTGAAGGGAGGGTTAGAGGTGGAACCCTGTCTGCCAATAACTCTGTTTAAGGAAACAATTGCGCCTACAGATCACAGTGTAACCTCGAAAAGGACTTCTTACGCGAGTTACTTTTCGGGGTTCCTCTGGCCACTTGTCGGCAACTTTTAATTGAGCGCGCTTGTGGTCAGCTTGGCAAGCGCTAAGCAACCACTAGAATAAAGAAGGGGAGGTGCTTTTGGCCAGAAGTAGACAAGAGGACGTCACGATAACAGATTTCATAAGAGATAAGAGTGCACCTCAATATCAGCACTAACTCTTACGGCGATGGCTGTTAGGGGGATGAGCAGATGGAATTCTCTCAGTACTTTTTACTCAGCTGCCCAGTCTTCGTGAGACTAAGAGTTAAGTATTTAGTATCGCACTTTATCCACTCTTCGGCGGACAAATCGGGAGTAAAGATGAGCCAGTTGCGTAGCTTCATTGCAAGCACACCGCGCTTTGCAAATCGAGACAAATATTTACAAAAAGTTCATGCACGTTCTGCACACATGGTTGTTGTTTGTGTGCAACTTAAAACTTGTCTAATATATGCTAACGAATTTGGCAGCACTGAATGAAACGAGTTCGTCCAGCTTAATGAGAGGTCACGAGACTCGCTGGTGCTTGCTAATTTTGTTGTTGATTTTGCACCCATCCTTTTTTTTAAGCTAGCAGACCTTGCGGATATAGAAGTGGCGAATCGAATGCACTTATTTCTTTATTAGATATGATTTATGGATTGAGTAAATTATACCATAAGAAGCAGGAAAAAATGGGAGTAAAATAAAAAACTATTTTGTGAGAAAATAAATTGGTGCACACTTTCAACGATCTTCTTTGTTTTTTCTGATTCATAATTATAAAAAAAAAATGGATATCTAAAAAATCTTAACAGTTATGGCAATGAAACAATAAAGAAGGTAGTACCATTTCGAATTTGTTTGTTTAAAAAAAATTGCAATTATCAAAGCTTTGCTGCATCGGATATTTGCAAGAGAGGATAATTTTCAATCCTATATCGGGCATATTTAAAAAATGTAGGTTTTCATATGATTCGACTATTCCCGTCTATACGAAATGACTGGGAGTTGAAAGAAATGTTGTACAGATGTTTTGGGCCGTGATAAAACAGGTGGCACATTTTTTTTTAATTTTTTGCTTTTATTCCTTTATTACCTTCTTTATTGTATATAACCATAACTATTATAGCTATTTTTTTATATTTTTCGAAATTATTTTGGATTTATTTATTTTCTCGCGATTGGTAATACCAATTCCGTTCATTATTTAAACTTAATAATTACAATGCTTTCTTACCATTTCCAGTTCTAATGTTTTTTTTTTTGAAGTTATTAAAATTTTCTAAAATATTTTTGAAAATCGCTTTAAGGTTGCTTTTTGCAAGGACCGGGCATAATCGTTATTATTAAGGATTTTTATTTTTACGATAATTTCTTTTAAGTTTGTTATAAATCATTTTTACAGGACGTACTACAATATTAGATAAAAAAATAGACTGTAACTATTATAATTTTTATAATAAATCATTGTTGAATCATTATTATGCGATTTGCCTTTCTTCAATCAGTTTTAATAGATTTTTTATGCTTTTTATTTTTTTTAATAAAAATAATAGTTAATCTTATTTTTTCGATCATGGTTTGAGGCTAAGTTTTTCTCATCCTAGACAAAAAAAAAAAACTCGCAATGTTGACAGATAAATTAACAAACCAAGACTTGGGATAACATTGAAGTTCAATGCAGCGCTCAGCAGAAAAGTGACGATTGCCTAATATTAGTTCCTTAAAAATTGCAGTTGAAGAATTAGAACATTACCAAAATAATTTATGTAGGGAATTTTGCATGCGATTTATCAGATATGAAAAAAATTATCTAATTAAAATAAAGTCCTTTATCTGCTTGTATTATATAGTTTTGACCACAGGTTGCATTTTTATAAAAATAGCAAAATATCTTTCATAAAAATTTATTTTCATTAGTTCTGTAGAAAAGTATAGTTTGTTTTTTGACATAAAATGTATAACTCAAAATTAAACATAATATAAAATTTTTGAAAACTTCAGTAATTTTTTTATCAAATTTTCAAACTTTTTAATCGGAAATTTTTGAAAACTTTTGGGTATGCAGTTTTGTAGCTTCATTTAAGCATAACAACTATTGTAATTTTATTATTATAACGTGCAAAGTCTGAGGTGGCTAAAAATGTCGATTTTTTTAAACTTTGGATTTTTAGAAGATTAACAAGCACGCCAGCATAAGAAAGAAATATGAATAAGTAACGGAGTAACGTGTTATACGGAAAATGTTCCTAGAACTAAGAAAAAGAATTTAATTGGCAAGCACACCGAACAGCATACCGAAAAGTTTTGTGAAAATTGTCTTATGTATGAGAACATAAACGAAACAGTTCCTTATGTTGCGACCCTTTTCACGGCGTGAACTGAGTACTATTTTTTTCGTGGAAATCTTGTGGAATTTCATGCATATTTTACGGCAATGCAATTTGCTTGGACTTTGACACCCATTGCACGTGAAGCGCGAACTTAGTACTATGTTTAAGAAACTATTTTTTTATTACACCTGTTTACAAATATTTGATAAATGAGTGGTACCTCGATAAAAAATTTTTTTTACACTAATTTTTGATTGCTGACCACGAAAATAAGTTTCATTTATTTTTCCGAAGAAGCATTTTCGATATACGAAGAAAACCACTGTTGTTTCAAGGTCTTTTTTCAAATTTTTCAAATGAACAAATTTTTTATGGGTATCGCTTAAAATATACATTCAACTTCTTTACGATGGTATACAAACATATCTTTTGTGTAAATCGGAATAGTATTTTTGAGTTACTGGCTTCGAAATGGAAAAAATAACGAGCCTTTTGAAAATTGTTAATATTTATTATCTTTTTTGGCATAAACTTTGTTGAAAAAATAATTGAAAATGTCTTGTTGAAAAAGAAAAAAATGTTGTGCTTAAGACCACTTAAATTTAACTGAAAATGCAAAAAAAATTACAAATTAAAAACTTTTAATTTCACGGCGCAACAGCCAAAATATTCATTTGATGATGAATTTATCCATCACGACTAGATTTTGACATACAAGGTGTTGAAGCTTCTACATAGGTTTGTCCCAAAATAGGTTGACTTTTTCTCAATATTTCCAATACTGTAAAATGCTTTTTTTATTTATTATTCCCGAGTTTTTCGAAAATAACTGGAACCTTGGAAAAATAAATGAAACTCATTCTCGTGTTCAGCGATCCAAAATTATTTTGCAAAATAATTTTTTTATGAAGTACCTTTCTTGTGTAGCTAGTGTTATTTGCTACACTTACTTTTATGTGGCATCTTTTAGATGCTTGTTGTGGTAACAGCATAAAACATTCCCCATAAATTTGGGGAATGCTGCTGAGGTAACAGTCCTTGGCCGATATAAATCCGGATCGTTCCGGTATCGTAGAACCGACTGTCGTGGGAACGACGTTAATTTTGGTTGTTGGTGAAATTTCAAGGCTGTAAAGTTAACTTTAACTTTTAATTGTTCAATTGGTCAACTGAATTTGTAAAACTAGACATTTACATTTAGAATATATCTTAAGAAAGTGGGATCGCATTTGTTGTCTTTCATTATTGTTATTTGTTCTCAACTCGACTAAGTGGCTTTGCGTAAAAGTTTTCCAACTCTGATTGTCCGCGCTCGACCACCTGCTCCGTTTAAAAATTAAATAAATTACTATCTCACGTAATACGCAATTAGTCTCATTTTTATGGGCTCATCACCAGCCGCAATGAGACTAAAAAAATCTTATTTACATTTGCCCCCTCTCCCACACACATCTGCCCTTCAATCCCCAACGCAATCATCACCTGCATTAAATATCTTGAGGCTTTTTGTCGATATTAATAATTCAACATTCTACAGTCACAGCGGTGACTGATTTATGCGCATCTTAAAATAAAAGGCATCAAGTACACTTACTACTCCAATGCAACACCATCGCCATACATCCTCTATTTCCCCTTGGCCCCACTAAAATTCCAGTTATCGTCACTTTCTCCACAGCTTGACGGTTTTTCTTGGCATAAAATAAACATTTATATGTGTCACTCATCGTTGGCATCAGCATTGTGTGTTGTTTATGACCAACAACACTTTAGTACTTTTACAAATATATATACATATACACATACAGACATACATACGTACGTACGTACATATAAAGGATCGAATGTGGGAACATATTTACTCGTACTTACTTAAAAAAAAGCGCCTTGTCACTACATACTTTGCCATTACTAGCGTCTTTTTTTTCATCTCTCTTCAAAATCATCGCAGATACCGTCACGTGAATCTTGGAATGGCGAACTCATTGGCTATACCGTTAACTGCAGCGAGGAGAAGCAGAATATCAACTACATTAGCGTTGTCAATAATTCACTCAAGTCGGTGATTGTAAGTGGTTGGGCGACCACAAAGGCAACCATTCGCGGCTTGCGCAAATACACCAGGTATGCGGTGACGGTGCGAGCCCTTAACAGTTTCGGTTCGGGGCCATGGAGTGCAGCCATCTTTGGGACAACAGCTGAGGGCGGTAAGTAGTAGTTGTATATAGAGTTTTTTGTTGTTTGTTGTTAGTGTTTTTATATTGTTTTTGTTTCCTTTTGTTTTTTTGTGTGCTTTCGTGCTGTGGTTTATATGTATAGCCACTTTGTGTCTTTCAATTTATAGTTTTAGGTGTGTATAGGTGTGTGTGTATATAAGTCTGGGTTCCCTGTAGGAAAAACTCGGAACTTGACAACTTCATATACAAATATTGAATTAATGAGTGATACCTCGTTAAAAAGGTTGTTTTTGTTATAACTTTGGGACGTTTATTTTTCCAAGAATCTTTTTACAGATATAGGCGAAACCCCTATTTTCGAGGTCCTTTTGCAGTTATAGCCAAGCAACAAATAGAACTAGGAACAGGTATTTTCCCTATATCTCAATAACGATTATTTCCAATTCAAACAACCGAAATTAGTCTCGAAAACACTTTTTAAATACGTACTTTTCTCGTTTAAAGTAGTGTAAATATATTCAGTACCATCTGTCTGGAAAAACGGTAATGCGTATTCGCTGGCAACTACATTTCTGGCAGAATATTGATCCGCAATATTGAGCAGAAACTTAAAATGTATTTTATTTTCATTTTGAAAACATGACGTTTTACTATAAAGCAATTTATTTACTATACATAAATACTTTAATTATGGTGAGCACATGAAGGGTGTTTTTTAGTGTCGATTTTTCGATAACGATTAAACGACCAAAATTCGATTAGATCTCACGATGGGCAGGAAACGAAGGTATACGTGAATTAATTTGTAATGTTCTTACGTTCGTAAATATCATTTGCTCTTTTTCATCTTCTTTTTTGTTTTTTTTTTATATTTTAGCACAGATTTGTACAATTATAAATTATGCAACAAATACTTAATTAGTAGCACTAGCAATAAGGGATATCGGCTTCATCTTCTTTGGTAGAAAATCGGATGGAAATTTAAAAAAAAGAAGTGGTTTATCATATATGCTCAATACTCCGTTTCTCAAAGACGAAGTCAAGAAGTACTGTCGCATTGGCGTTAATTCCTTCCACGACCGTTTCAAATTCAAAAATACTTTCTTTATAAATGTCTTCCATTATATCTGATTTTTTATTTTAATCATCAAGAAAGGCGTAAATACCGGCCATATCAGAAATATGTAAAATGTGGATATCTTTAAAACTGGAGTAGCTAAGAGATCAATTGAAACGAATTTTTAACCTTGAGGCATTAGCAAAGACACCCATGTTTTCAGTTTTTGCCGTCATTTTTAGGCAATCTGTCTTCGCTTCGTACCCACCGTGAACTAGCAAAGATATTATAGATTGCGCGCACTTTTATTTAAAAAAAATGCTCCTTAACCTCGCTAATATATGTATTTTAAACACAATACACTTTATACTTGGTTTAGTTTTAGACAACGAACGGTAATTTAAATGTCAGCGTCTTAACAAACTGGGTAGTGATTTCTAAATAATTCTATTGAACTCTTAGTTTTTACATAAATATCTTCAATTAATCTTAGCATATTTATTATTGACTTCAAACAGTGATTTAAAGTAATTTTAATTTTTTTTAGCAAAACATTGAAGTTTGTCGAGTTTTACGGTTCTATTTATTGTTTATAAATAAAAATAATTTATTGTAAGAAATTGCTTAAATTTATATTTCATTGTTTCGACTAAAAATACACTAGATATATTAGGCTCAACACATACAAATTGCACTTTTTTAACAATACATTTCAACAAACTTAAAACCATTTTAATTTCGAAATAGTTCCGGGAATCCGCCATTACAAAACAAGATCCCGAATACACCGGGACCAGAAAAATCCTGAATTGACATCCCTTATACAAATACAACTTGAAAACCCGATTATTGAATGGGCATTTGAAGCGGCTCAAAAAGATACAACCCTAGGGTTCTTGACAGAATCTTTTGCAGTTATAAATAAATAGTCAGAATGTTTTCTTTGTATACAAATGGTTACTCCAAAGCACCTGTCTTCTACGGGGTGCTTTTTTAAGAGCTATCTAAAAGTTTAAATCAACAAACCCATACAATCGAGAATAATGCATGCAGGCTTTATTAAAATCGATGGTACAGTCGACATAATTTACTGTTTGAATATTATTTCATGCAAATGTTGGCCGCGGCTGCGCCTCGAATGCGCCTCAAATGCTCCATCCGCTTTTTCCAACATTTCCTCCGGTATCTTACGAAAAAATGCTTCAATGTTGACTTCAAGTGCGCCAATATAAGCAGGTTTGACCCATAATCTACACCAAACTGTGACTTTTGCTAGATTCAGTGGTGGTTCTTGCAATACTTCTGGTGGCTTTTCAAAAACGGCAATTTTGCTTGTTCACGCTTGTTCATTCAGTCAGAAATGAGCTTCGTCGCTGAACACAATTTTTTGATAGAAAAAAAGTGGATCTTCGGCCAACTTTTCAAGAGCCCATTCACAAAAAATTTGGCATTATGCTAGGTCGTTCGGCTTCAATTCTTGCACCTGTTATATTTTGAGAGGCCTCACACCTAAACCCTTCCACAAAATTTTCCACGTAGTGAAGTAACAGAGGCCCAATTGCTGCGAACGGCTGTCACGGTCGTCACTAACTGTGGCAGCTATATTTTCCTCAGCTCGCACACTTCAGAAATTTGGTCACAATAGCCCGAATAGCCGTTACTTGCTTTAGGACTCACTCGGCTACGGCGACCGCTAGCGGATACCGCGATTAACACTTTCAAAACAGGAGTATTTTTTGGACATTCGCCATGCCAAATTTGACCTTCACTGGTTGATATTAGAATCTGAATGAATCCAATTGGTTTGCTGTACGACAAACTAACATTTCTTAACACAGGATATTTTCACTGATGCAGTTTCTGTAATCTACGTTCAATCTAAAGTAATACTTGTTGGCAAGAGGAATTCTTAGTTTGATTTTGAGGCTGCCATTATTATCGGTGTTAATGCTGGTTTTCATATAAGTAAAGTTCTATACTTTCAAAACTTGTAACTCTCAACGAAGTACTTCGCTCCCGCCAGAGCCATTCGCTTAATTTCTTTATCCAGCTTAGCAAATGTAGAACAAATGGTGCGCTTGTTGAGGCCGATGATGTCAATGGCATCATACTACGTCAGCTGTTTGTGCTCCCTTTTACAATATTATTCCAATTCTTGTAACTACGATTGAATACTCGATACCTTGTTCAAGTACTGAGTATTTTTGTATTCGAATCTTTCATGTACTTAGGTAGATATTGAGATTGTGGCTAAAGTATTTACTCCCGTTTACATTGTTTAAGAATTTTTGTTTTAACAATTATTATATTATACAGTGCTTTTGGCAATATGCATATACTTCTTCATTGATATTTTGCACTACAAGTTAAATATAAAAATTTTATAATTCGTAATGTGTTAGTACCACTAGGGGCACCACCTACTCTGTTCAACAAATATCGTACTGATAAAATGAAACAAGGCGACAAACTTATATGGACTCATCTGTATAAATTGTGGACATACTCGCTACAAATTACAATATAACCGGTTCGTTAAAAATGCCGCTGATTTAAAAAAAAAAAAAGATTACATACTTATAAACAACATAAATCGAATAGATTAAAAATGTCGAGTTTTATTCCATAATTATTTATTTCCATAATCCTGGTTTTAGAAAAGTTTTACTGTATTATATAATGAATGAGAAGACGGTATCTAACCGGTTTAATTCTGCAGCACGAATTGTACTATTCCAAATTGTCTTCTGAAACTTCGTTTGACATCGAAAAGCTAGGAGAGCTCTTTCCTAATTTTAGTGGAGTTGGCCATTTTGCGCAACGTTATTTTATATAGTCATATTAGCTTCACTTATATAACAAGTTCAGATATCGCAGCATACTTATTGATCTAAAGTCGTTGGATCGTACATTGACCCTTACCTTTTGTCTACAACTTAGTACAAGGTGTGATATGATATATTGCCCATATTTGCTTCGTCGCATCGATTTCGCAGTATGATTAAGAAATCATGCCTTTTCCTCTCTGCAGATGATTGGAACTAATTGAGCATCTAATGCTTCTATATACAGCGCCCTAAAGGAACTCAACTTATTCTCACATTCTTCCGCTCTAGACTTCTCGTAACCGGAAATCCGTTTTAAATCTAAACTCACTGAATTAATTACTTCGTTTGTGCTTTTTATTTATAACTCTTTGTTATCTGTATTAAATGTAATTACTTTTTGGATTACTAATAGTAAATAAATAAATAATAAATAAATAAAAGCGTGATTAAAGTGTACATAAGTACAAAGAGTTGGTGAGTGTCGATTCTCTTTGAGATTTGGCGTATCGTGAATATCCGGGTGATGGTAGAGTAGCTAATGTAAAAATAACTTAAAAAATTTAAAAAGTGTTGACTTGGATAGACTTTACCCTAAGCTTCTCTCAGATTTGTTTCTTAGCGTATGAAATTATTAAAAAAAAACACATAAAATTATCATTGAAAAAATCTCTGAAAGCTTGCTTGTTTTCTGTGCCACAGATTCAGATCTTACCTACAGGGAACGCGTGTGTGTTTGTTTTCGTCCTGTTAGCAGTAAGTGGCCACGAGTTCGAGAAGCAGCTGCAGAGAATGCCAACCTAATGTGTTTAGGTGCATTAAGTAGAATAGTCTTCGCTGAGGCCACATCCTTGTAAGGATATACTTATAAGTTAAAGAGAGTGGAGTTCTGCATTTTGCCGTATTAAGACCAGCTTATCAGATACTAGCAATCCTGCCATTAAACAAAACTTCCATACAGAATTGCTCATTTGATTTACACTATGCTTTAAAAGCAATGCTAATTCTTTAAATATTTTCCATATCTATATGACTGTATGTACAAAAAATTTTAAACAGCATAGCAACAATTGCTCATCACTACAACTTTTAATGTGCATGTATTCTAACTTTTCACTTTTTGTTATTTTCTTCTTGTGTTTTTTTTTCTTTTACAGTACCTGAAGCCCCACCACAACACGTCAACTGTACCGCATTGTCGTCGCAGAGTCTGAAGATATCGTGGCTGGAGCCGCCATTGCAATTTCATGGTGGCATAATTCAGGGCTATAAAATTTTATATCGCCCAATTGTGAGTCAAAGTGAGTTCGAATGATGCCAATACTTGCACTTAACTAGCACACGTTACACTGTTTCACACATACATACATTACATAGAATGTATGTACATTTACACTAACCCCCCTCATGAACTACAAACTTCTCTATCTGGTAGCGGAATGTATCCGGATGGCGTTAAGTTTGTAACGCCACTTTACTGGCTTTGCTAGTTAATATCGGAACAGCGTTAATATTATGCAACACTTGGGGTAGTGGATTTGATATGAAGGCGCAGCAGTTTGCATGTAACGCGTTGTAAATGTACTCGTAGTTGCATGCGGCTTAAGAAAGGATGGTATAAATTTATGCATAGACGCGTAAATTATAAGAAAATGAAAAATGGATATGTGTTCAATAGGCTTGTCTCAAAATTTGTTTTTTTTTTTTATATTTATCAGGGGGCGTAACTACTATAAGCGATACCGGAAAAATTCTTATGATTTGATTTATCTTTTCCACTACATTTAGGAATTATTTCATACGTTTCTTATTTGCTTATAAGATAATACTTATTAGTTTAGCTTTATTTTTTGTTTTAAATAAATAACACTTATGAAATGAGTTTTGCTTTTTGCCTAAGAAATAAAACTTATGCGGTAAGTTTTACTTTTCTGTTGTACAAGGTGAGTTTTATTTATCATCAAAATTTTTTCTTTTTTTTTTTTGGAAGTTTTACTCAACACTCAATTAATGAGTATTATTTTACTAGCAAACATAGAACTTATGAAATAATTCTTAAATTTGTTGACAAAGATTCAAATCAAAACATATGAATTAAATAATAATTTTTTCGTTATAAGCAGGGGAGCAAACCACTTTAAAAATCGCTGCGGTTTGGTTTAGTTGTTCGAACCACTTAGAAAAAACTTGTAACGGTACTAGAACCGGTTCATGAGTACCTCTGAACCGCGATACAGTTCGGTTCTAAGGGTTAAGTTTTTGTATACTAGGTGTTACAGATATCACAAAAATATGCATAGTATATACAGTGGCTCACAGGCAAAGCAATGCAACCGTATAAGAAATACTAAAGCAAGTATTACCTGAAAACTAAATATATCTTCCAAAAAATATAAATACCACTTAACAGCGGCAGATATACACATTTATTTTATGCTTTAAAAAATTCAGATTGTATAGTTATTTTATTTAATTAACAACAAAAACCAACTTCAGTATTAAATTGCACCTCACAGCGAAAATGATGCAGTAACAAAAAAAAAAAAAATACATTGCAATTTTTTTAAGCACACAACTAAAACTTTTGGTCGGTTAATACTTTGTGGGCTACCCCTTACTATCTAGAGGGGTTTTCAATAGGAACGCTTCAAAAGTTTTTTTTTAAATACAACAAAAACGGTTTGGGATATGAATTAAATTCTGTATGCCTGTGAAAGTACATTCGATGCCATTGTGCATGGAACTCGATTTCTTTAGCATGGACACCACGGGCACGCTTGCAGAAGTCCAGACGCTGAACCCAATTTTCGACGGTTTTCAAGCATAAATCGGCCGATACTGCTGCAATTTCACTTTCGATATTCGTACGAACCTCATCAGTCGGCGCTGGCTTGTTGGCATAGAGCATAGACTTGACGTAGCCCCACAGGAAATAGTCTAACGGCGTCAAATCGCACGACCGAGGCGGCCAATTGACTGGGCCATTTCGTGAGATAACACGTTCACCAAACTTGGTTTTCAATAAATCGATTGTGACATTCGCTGTGTGGCTTGTGGCGCCGTCCTGTTAGAACCACATATTGTCCAAGTCCATATCATCCGATTCGGGCCAAAAATATTCGGTGGAATGGACTTGAGAAAAGTGGTAAATTTCAAAAAGATGGATGAAGTTCATAGGCTTGCGTACATTGTGGCCAGTACTAAGTGCTAATCGCACGGTCTTACTATTGAAGCTAATAATAGCTGTCATAAAAGAGCACTGTTAGTTAGGTAATCCCGCCTGTCGATTAGGCATACGCTTGTATGATACAAGTTGTCAAAACAAAGAAAATAGAAACGATTTTGCAGTTTCTGTGCCAGTCCATATGAAGATTTTCAATTTTAGGTAGACAATTCTTCGACAGCCAAAAAGACTTAAGATGTGTGGAAATCACAGCTCAAGTAAGAATTTTGCAAAGTTCAAAATGGTTTTAGGAGGAATTGGGAATTGTTGATCTCCATGCAGTATCACAATCGACCTTGAGCCGAAGTGTGTTTCTTAAAGAAACCGTTATAATCTAACTTAACGTCGAAGCTGATTTTTGAAAATTATTTTACTGACGATGTACAGGGGTTTTTCCATATTAAAACAAATGCGAGCATTCGTTAAATGGATGAATTTAAGACAAAGAATCAATAAAAAAATTGCAATAAACTCAGCAGTAGTTTGCAGCCACTCGAAACTTGCACTTTATTATACTAAATTTGAATGGACAATAAAACGGCATACCCATAAAACTTAAGGCTCTAATTAAAAACTGTAGAATCATGTCTAAAATTTTTTTAACTTTTTCACCCGTTTAAACAAAGTTTGAAATTAGAACTTAACCGTTTTTTGTTGTAGAATTATCTATATTTAAAAAAGCCATAATAATTAGAATAAAATACAGAAAAATAAATACTCAAAACGAGTGAATATGTAGTTGTGCTAACGTTAGTCTCTAATATAATCTGATTGGAATGCAGGGACCGTAACGGTTTTAATTTTTATTAAAAATCATGATTTAATCGTTTATTTTCTATAAACTATAAAACTATAGTTATTTTTGGATTTCTATTTTTTCGATCAACATTGATCGTTATTTTCGGATTTCTATTTTTTCAATCCAAAGTAATCATTATTATTATTTTTGGCCTTATATTTATGAATCGTCTGTATAATTTATAGAGCTATTAATAGCGGTATGGTTGGAGATAGGGATAATGAGAAAACAAGCAACTTTCACGCATGACTGAGTGGTTACGTGCTCGCCTAGCACCTCCGTGTACCATGGTTCAAAGAGAGGTAAAATCTAGAAAGTAAGAAGTCTGATGAGGAGATGTGGTGATCTCCGAAATAGCAGCTATCACTTCTACCACTTTGATAAATTGTTGTTTCTCATATTATTCCCTACTACAAACCTGGCCTCAAGCTCTATAAAATAATCATTATTCTTGGAATTTTATTTCTTAAATAAAGTTCGTTCGTTATTTTTTCGTTTTTATTTTTTTTTTTCGGTCAAGTTTGATCATTATTTTGAGATATTTATGTTTTCGATCAAAAATAATCGACATTTTTAGATTTCTATTTTTTCGCCGATAAATTGGTTTGAGTATACTATGATCGAAAAATTGTAAATCCAAGAATAACGATTATTTTTTATAAAGAAATAAAAATCAAAAAATTACGATCATGCTTGATCGAAAAAACAAAAGTGCAGGAATAACGGATTAGTTTTGATTAAAAATATAAAAATCACAAAATAACAATTAAGCTTTATCAAAAAAAATAAAAATCTTAGAACGATTAAACGATTATTATTTATCGAAAAAGTAAAAACCAGAAAACAACGAT
Organism: Anomoia purmunda; assembly: GCA_951828415.1. Taxonomy (NCBI): domain Eukaryota; kingdom Metazoa; phylum Arthropoda; class Insecta; order Diptera; family Tephritidae; genus Anomoia; species Anomoia purmunda. Next base: position 129,965,152 of record OX639993.1, on the reverse strand, counting down.
TATTCAGTAATTTAAAAAAAAAAAAAATCATCGAAATAAAATTAATGCCAGATTTGTAAAGCATGCGGCATATGGATTAGATTGATATGGTCGAGTTTTGTTTTGAACGAATTCTTGCCTTTGAATTTTTAATCCGAAAAAATCAACATAAAGGTTATTTGCGGTCCCTGTTGGAATGTAACTAGAGAATTATTATTTGCTCCACTCTAAGATATTTATGCACCAATTTGTTTGAAAATATTTTAGTTTTAAAATGCACCAAAAATTTTAAATGAGTTGCTTTAAGTTCCGATCGATAATTGCTATCACTGTTTGCTGGGCAAAACCATCTGCACTCATACAAAAAAAAATGTCGCTTAAGTAGCGCAATTCCATTTTTGTTATCAAGCATGTTGTTATTGTCTATATCTTTTGAGCGTTGGTTTTAACAGTTATTACATTAAAACAGATGTGCATACCGATATTTGAGTACATACACTCATATGTACATATGCATGCGATTATCCATATTCATTTTTCATTGCAAGTTTCACTGCAATATGTTTTTATGTAATTTAAATATTATCGCATATTGAATTTGTTGCATTTGAATGTTTGCACATACTCGTATCAGTATCCATTCCAAGCATCCGGTTCAATGTGTATTTTTGCTAACGTCCATTGTTAGAACTAGTTGAATTTACATATTTTGCTTTTTATATTTTAGTTGTTTATTTTTCTGATCATTTTAATGCTGAGCACATGGAAAAAATGCAATAAGCTATTTTATGCCTAACTAGCTGACCCGGCGAACATTGCTCCGCCTTAGAAGCAATAAATGAGCAGATTCTTGATTTTAAGAGTTTAAATTTTTTATTAGGATAATAAATATAAGTAAGTTCCAAAAATCAATTATTGTAATAATTCTTTATTGGCCATGTATTTTAGTGCATAGGCTGCACTCTTCAGTGAAGCACCTTGTGATAGACGATATTTTTAGTTTTATTACTATGTGCAAGAACAAATAACGCAGCTGGTCTTCCGACCCTTGAACATGCCGCATATAATTGACCATGGGAAAAACATGGACTTTCTATATTTCGACCACAAACTTTCAAGGATTGGCCTTGTGATTTGTTAATGGTCATGGCGAATGCAAGACGGATCGGAAATTGAAGTCGTTTAAACTCAAACGGCATGTCGGTTGGGATCATCGGGATCCTCGGAATGAGAACTTCCTCACCTTCAAATTTTCCTTTGAGTATCGTCGCGTAAATCACATTGTTCATCAATTTACTTACCACCAAACGCGTTCCGTTGCACAGTTTACAGTTCACCTTTAGTCGTAAATTATGCGGTGGTAAGCCAGGCACATCCAAGGAGTTTAAAAATTCAATTGGATAGTTGGTGGCATCATCTGCATTTGTTGCACAGTCAATAGATTTGAACGAATGTAGTGTACTAATGACCTCATTCTGAATTATGTAGTAGCAATGAGTGCAATGGCTCAGGTGGGGGAGTCAATAATGGCAATTTCACTTTCCCATTAAGGCAGCACAATCTTAGCGTTTCTCCGGAAAACTTCAATACTCGCAAACCACATCCATTGGCCCAATGCGAACGCTAGTATGCAAGCAGTAATCAGTGCTGCAATCATATCGAAACGCTGCTCGATTCAAATCAGTACTTGATAAATTTCTCCTTGTGCGTCGAAAATTATCAAGATGTTGATCTCTTAGGTTTGCTGGATGATTTCTCATAGCCAACCGAGCCTTTGCACGGACTGCCTCGCTTTGCTCTTGTGATTGAGAAGCACGAAGTCGAGCCATACTAAAGCGGCGCTCTTCACGTGCAATTTCTTGTACTTCTTCAGTCCTTTCATTCGCAACGTTTTGCATCCTAGTTGCATTACGGCTTTTTCGGGGAAGATTTGATCGTCTTGGACGCGGCATTTTAATGATAATAATATCGGCACAATATTTATAGACACTCGAAACAAACACAAAAACCGGTAAACTTCAAAATTTCTAACTGTCAATTTTTCACCCAACAAAATTCGTAAAAGTAAACAAAATACATGTTAATATTGGCAATTCACACCAATTACATGGATATTGCCCTTCTCCGCTAGATGTCACTACAATTTACATCGATATTACCTTTCGCCGCCAGAGTGCATGTAAATTTTAGTTTTCATACAAAAAAGCAAAAGCAAAATATATGAAGGGCGAAGAAAACAAATCAAATTTACCGTTTTTTTTGTCGTCCCACGGTAACGGGATAAAAAGTATCTTATAACCTGCCCCTGGTTCTAAGCTACCTCCCCACCAATTTTCAGCCAAATCGGTTCAGCCGTTCTTGAGTTATAAGTGGTGTAACTAACACGACTTTCTTTTATATATATAGATTAAATCCAGTGTCAAAATAAATATATGTATATCGTTGCATTTTCATATATGAAGGTGAATATCGGCCTACTTAATTGTCAACAAGAAGGTGGCGCAAAATTGAGCATCCTATTTGTTATTGAATTCCTTTTTTACTGAATAAAATTAAATTATTTTGAGGATTTAATGGATTTTCATGTACTAGAACCACTGCAATATTTTCTGTTAAGGGGAAAAGATAATATCCGTTCAATTGTTATTGCATTTTCTTTGACTTTCCGTAAGATTTCCAGCTATCGTTCATTTTTCTGTCGAATAAGTCTAGAATTGTAAATCGAGCGATCTTGCTGACAATGCCAAATCACCAAATGGCTCTTCCAATTGCGGCAGTAAGAAGTCGTTTATCATGACCCTGTAGTGTTCGCCAGTACCTGTAATCGCATTGCCGATGACGTCATCAAAAGATTCGATACAATCACTCCTCTCGCGTGAATCACGCATCAAAAAGTGGATTTGAGGAGTGTAAAGTCCCTTCGTGCATCACACGCAAATCATCAGTACCCCAGAAACGAAGATTATGGTTATTGACATAACCCGCCTAAGTGAAAATGTGTATCGTCGCTCGTGATGATTTTCGACACAAAATCATCATGTTCATTGTTGAGATTCAGGACGGCTTGACAGTAATTAACACGCGAGTGATAGGCAATAAGCATTAGCTGTTGCACTGTTTGCATTTTTTACTGGAACGAGTGCAAGTTTTCTAATACATTTCACTGTAGGAACCGTCTGGTGATGCACAACTGTGGTTTTCAACGTCTAGTTAACGGGTGTTTTTGTTCTGCGTACGGGCGCACCCGGCAAGGTCTCGTGTGGTTACAGCCAGTTCGAGTCGAGCAGCTAAACGCCGGAATGTTTGCCTAACTGGGTCTAAACGATTACGAAATCTATAGTTACTCTGCGCCAACACAACCGACTGATTATTTGTCAAAAATATCGGCACAATGATTCCTCGCTCTTGTGGAGTATAGCGGTCGATTACTTGCCTTTTTGTAAACTGCAGCTGTCTAGTTCACAAATGTTAAACATAATTAACTTACGACGCCATTTGCTAAATTATTACATCTTCCTGGGCCTGGTATTTGTATTAATGTAGATTATATCAAATTATTTCAATATTGGAACTAAAGTATGGTGGTGTTGCTATTTTTATAACGTTTACTCATACCCTGCAAGAGTGGCTGAGCTATGGTTGTTGCTATCAAAATCATTTAAAAGGAGGCCCAAGAAGCGCGCAGTTTCATCAAGTTCAAACGAAAGAGAGTGGGGTGTTAGATGAGTCGGATTGAGAGTCTTGCAAATAGGTTGTTGTTATCGTGCGAACATATACATATGTATATAAGTAGCATCGAGTATGTTACAATATTCAGATTGTAGTTGGACTAGAATGAAGTCAGACTCACCAGGCAGCTGGAGGTTTTCCTCTGCTACTGATGTTGGTTGGATCCAATGACGGCGTTACCAAAACGTTGTTCTGTACACAGTCAGGTCCAGTAGGTTCGGCAAGCCGCTGCCCGCTGGGATGACCTTGACGGTGACATCACACGGGCCATGAGGTATCATTGAAGCCTCATGCGGTAAGTGATGTTCAGGCGACATCAGGCGACATCAGGCGCCCCGTCACCGGCCAGACTGCTGCCTCTAAGTAGTTTGCAATTTCGTACACTGTATCTTTCTAGTCGCTGATTACTAAATTGGCGCTGCGTAGTTTGTGGCTGGCACGGCAGGTGATTTGAGCACTTTGTTGCGGATGTGTACTTTTTTGTCGATTGCTGCTGTCAAATAGTAACCCAAAGTTTTAGGTTAGTTTATGGTGTAACCAAGGACTTAGATGGGAAACAGTGACAAAGGGAGTAAGGTCGGCCGTTCAGTCTTGAGCAAAAATCATCGATAATACTGCCGGATGCCTTTGTTGTACAATCGTCGGCACATGAGACTAAGGAAACTCCCTCGGGTGGCTGAGGAAGCTTCGATATATAATGTTTACACAATAACGGTTAACAACAACCTGTAGCAGGCCTCGCTTAATGCTTCTCGGCTTAAATGTTGAGTCTCAGAAATGTATCGACGACTGAAGACCAGACAGCTAATTGGCGGTCCATCGCTTCAGATTCTGCGGTAGAGTGGATGTCTCTTCATCAGGTAGTAGCACTGCGTGTTTGAGACGTTTAGTGCTGTTGCCGTTGCAGTGGTCTTCCGGAAACCGTGTTGTTGATTACCGTGCATAGATGGTATCTGAAATACGGGAGTTGCAGAGCTTCAAATGTCTTTACCGCTAGTGAATGACCGGTCGTTAGGATTCACCTCTACCGGCCAGTTTCAACAGCGGTAACAGCCTCGTATCTTTCTATATCTCTGCAAAGATGAGGGTGGCCATAACATGTTGAAAATTCCTGTCAGGTGCCCTATTCCCGTGGATCCGAAATTTGTCAGCATCAACAGGCTTATCCCATCAGTACAAATGGTCTTGGAGGTCTTCCCGATTGCTTCCTTAACTTTCTCACAGGCGTAGGTAAGTGGCGCGCTTGGTTTTGTCGATTTGCGCTGCCTGCTGGCCACTTTCATGTGCTCCGAATAGTGCAACATCTTTTATGTCGAACCGAACGCAAGGACCCATAATTGTATTAGAGTAAATCATTAATTTTATAATTTTATTAAAAGTTTTTCTATAATAATAATGATAACCAATTTCTTAAATAGTCTTATTTTGAGACTGAAATTTTAAAAACCTTTCTACGATATTTATGAGCGAGGTTAATTAGTTCCAGTCTGGGCCTGACAATTTACTTTGATTCAAAAAATTTATTAATTCACTATTTCAAATTTTTTCCATTTCATATTTTTCTGGAATTTCCAATTTTTAAATCTATGAAAACCCGGTTGTATGTTAGAAAACAACAAGCAACCAAAAATTGTGTAGAACTCATGCTATTTAAAATTATTTAAAAAACAAAAATAAAATTATGGAAGACTTAAAAAACGTCTGTTCACATTATTATTCTGCAGTCATACTTCATAATTCATAAATTTTTCCTTTTCATAAAATTTACAGTTGACTTCCCAGCCAAGCTGGAAGTGAAACGAACATCTAATCTGGAAACCTACCTGCATACTCTTCACAAAGCGACCAATTACTCGTTACGCGTTTTGGCCTACACAGCTACCGGTGATGGTGTGACCAGTCAACCGTTATACTGTCAAACCGAGGATGATGTGCCAGATGCGCCAGCGTCCATCAAGGCGGCTGCATTAACGGCTGATTCAATACTGATTTCATGGTTGCCGCCGAAAAGTCGTAATGGCATTATATCACATTATACGGTTTATTCGCGTGAAGCTGGACGTAAGGGACAAGCGAAATGTGAGTACATATTAAAAAAATTGAAATTCTAAAGTTAAAGAAAAAATTTTTAGAGCGTTTACAGGTTGGGAGTTTGCAAAACTTGTAATGTTTTGTTCAGTTTTTGCGAGCGTCTAAATTACTTCAGAGTATTTACGGTATTTATATTCAATCAGTTTTAAATGAGCAAGAATTTTTAATCTACGCCGCTGGCTTGAAAGCAGAATGCATTTTTATGATTGCATAGAACTTTAACTACTTACTTTGTGCTACTTTCGCCATAAAAACCCGGGTCCGAGGAGAAATTGACTGTTCTCAGAAAAGAGTGACCAAACGTCACTCTAAGTACCCATTGCTTATTTTCGAGTTTCCGGCCACCTGAGTGCACCAAAAATAAAGGTGGCTTATTAATATAGGTTTGTAAATTTTAATTACTGAAAATAAAAATACTGCGTTTATGGCGTAGTTAGAGTACAGCTAACTTGCTCGACGTTTCCAAAACTAGTGTAAAGCAAATAAAAAATAATAATAATTACTACTAGCACGATTTTGGCAAAATAAGTCTACTTAGTTTTCTCATACCCGAATTTACGAACAATTGACCACATGGAAATTTTTTTTTTAAATATTCGCAATGTTTTTCATGATTTCTCACTTAGTAGAAAATTTAAAAAAAATCTGCAAATTTTATACAATTTTCAAATTTTTTAATCATTCCGTTGGACATTTTTTCGGCATACATTAGACCGGGCGAGTATCCATAAGAAAGATTTAAGTTTTAACGAAACTTAGTAGGCTAAAAGGGCACTCCAGACTAAAAAGATCCGAGAATGATATATAGTACTCAAAATTATATTTTCAACGATATATCATATGAAGGTAATCGTGCAAATAGTTATTATTTTTGCGATTCAGTTTACTATGGAATTTTTTAGTCAGCCTAATTTCAGTATGAAATATAATTAACAAACTATTTATAATTTATCAGGGGCGGACTGGGCGTCAAAGGGCCCCCTCGTAATTTTAACACAAAAAATGAAAGCCTTGATAAATAGTAAATTTTTATAAATTAGCAAGATTGTGAGTTTGTTAAGTACACAGAATAGGTGGCTAAGTCTCAAGAGGCTAGGAAGTCCCGTTGATTTTATTTTTTAATTGTGGTTTTCTTCCATTTAAATCATGCAGCTTATTTGGCAAAAGGTGCTTTAGACCGCTGGCACAAAAAAAATATTAAAATTGAACGGGAATTCGTGTATATAAAATCCATCGGTTTTTGGGGATGCAGTTCTGTTACCTCTGTAGCATAGAACGTTTAAGTCTGAAGTGGCTAAAAATTTCGGTTGATTTTTGAAAAAAATTTTGAAATACCTGTTTTTGGCACTTTTCCCATACAATGGGTGGAAATACTCCATAATACATACTATCTAGCACTACAATGAGTTCGAGTAAATTTATATATTGTCATATCCTTATTCAGCGCAAGTAAATGCATCCCAATGCTTCAGAAGTATATTATCTATATATGGAGAAATAAATAAACAAATGCTTTCCTAATACCCTTCACGACGAATCTGATTACAGAGAGATAACCAGGCGTATCGCTGAATTCTTCGTAGTTTGATTGCCGTTGATTTTACGAAAACGGCATCGCCAAAGACCGTAGATTTGTAATCGCTGAGATACGGACAAATACAGGGTTTTTCAATAGGAACGCTACAAAAGTTTTTTATTTTTTAAATATAACAAAAACGGTTTGGGATATGAATTAAATTCTTTATTCCTGTGAAAGTACGTCCGATGCCATTATGTATGGAACTCGATTTCTTTTGCATGGGCACCACGGGCACGCTTGCAGAAGTCCAGACGCTGAACCCAATTTTCGACGGTTTTCAAGCATAAATCGTCCGATACTGCTGCAATTTCACGTTCGATATTCGTACGAATGCACCGTTCATACTACCATGGATTCGGTGATAGTTGTCTTGTAGATTTCACGAAAATTCGGACAAACATGGCTTCTGTGAGAACCCGATTTCCACACAGCAGCGGTTTTGGAAACAAAGAGAAGATCGACATTTTCACTGCTGGAATTTGAAGGTCTTTATTGAGTTGATCTAAAATTTTCTACAATAACATCCTAACCACAATTTGAGGTATACTTCTCCTCACTGATGTCCGAAAAAATATAATTTTTGTGGTCACTCTCGATTGGCAGTGATTCAATTTCTTATTCCGCAAAGAACTTTGGTTGACCCATTGTTTATTATCTTATTCACTTATTTCATGTAGCCCCTTGAACTTTAAATCACTAAACTGCTGATAGCTTGCAGAAATATAGAAAAAGAATATATCTTTTTCTCACCAGCGTAGTTTACAAAGAAACCTTCATCGTATGTTAAAATGGGACGAGACTTTCTATTAGATGAACGTTGGGACGGAATGCAACTTCTTTGTATTCTACTTCTTTGCTCTTACTTGTTAAGAAAGCTTCACAAAAGACAAACCAACGTAACATTTTAAACAATCGTAACTAAAAATTACGCTTTTGAATAGTGAAGTTGATATATGACTAGAAACGCTGATATAGATGAAGTTGAAGAAGAAGAAGTGTTACGAACGATACGGCAGCACCCTGACTGCGACGCGCCACTCCCTGTTGGCAATTTGACAAGCTTTTATTGGGGATGTTTTGTGAGATTGTATTTCCTTTTTGCTTCTTCATTTTCCGTCTTTACAAGGATCGTGTAAATTTTTATATTGTAAATTAATTCCAGGTACTAAAGTAAGTAAAATTGTAATATCGGTGAAACATTCGTAACTAATTGAGTTAATAAAATTAACAGATATTTCAAACATTTCACACCATAAACGAGTGTTTTGAAAATTTGAGTGTGGGATCATTGCTTTCGGCAACAAGAAGGTTCTTCTTATTTTTTATCTTCTGTGGTCCCGATAGGGTGAGAAGTTAATATATATTGGGAAGATTTTTCCTCATCCCTTTTCAAGTTTGATTTGGAGACAAATGCCGAAACCGGTTTGCCTTCAAATCGCTCCAATGTCCATCAAGAACCTTTGCTATATTTGGGTTAGCGAATTTCGAAATAAATGGGGAAAAAATGTTGTTCATGTTTAGTTTTCAAGGACAGGAGAAGATGTAGACTAAGCTTAAAATATCTTCAAAGTATTTCAGCATTCTTAGAACTGCTGAACATATTGTGAATATATATGGGAGATATAAGTAACATGCTGCTTTACAATAACAAATAATATGCCAAAGGATTAAACTTTGTGCCCCCTAAAGTAGTACTCAGACGTAAACATTCAAATCGTCGATATAGTAGGTATACCAGAATCTAACGCCATAACTCTGTTATTTGGGAAGTTGCTATTTCTGCTCAAATAGTCGCATCAGAATCCGCTGATATCCATTTTTGATTTGCTTTTTATTTCATTTTTCTCTGACTATTTTTACAAACGATTACCATTGATTAAATCGTGCGCATTAATTTATGCTAAAATTAATAAAATCAATTTCCTCTCATTTATACTGACAATCACAATAAAAACATCAATACGTGAAAACAAAAAAAAATTCAACGACTTCTGCTGTCACCCAATCGACTGTGTAACGTCCGTCGTCGTCCAACTTTGTGTGTTCAATGCCTGCGGCTACTTTTCGATTTTCGACTTTCAACTTTAACGCTTGATTGTGTTGGCTGAACCTTCCACCTGAGCAGCTTACATGGTCCGCGTCGATGAAAACGGTTATCCGGTAACGTATGAGGCACGCGGCCTTGCAGAAAACCAAATGTACGAATTCTGGGTATCCGCTTCGACCTCGGTCGGTGAGGGAGAACCAACTTCTGTGGTTGCGCAGGCCACAAATACGCGTGGTAAGTATGTATATGTGCGCATGTATGAGTGTATATATATATATGTGTATGTGTGTGTGTAACTGCATACATTTGTATAACCATTTCGACCACTAGCCGCCTGATTGATGGCTTTGTAAGCCTGTTAAAGCCGCGAAGCTGCAGTAAACAACAACAGCAAACACAACTGCAATACAAAATTTAAATTTAAATTAACATCGGCTTTAAAATGTACAAAAGTAGTATATTGCCATATACATATGTAGTTATTGCTAGCAAGTCTTGATTTAAAAATAAAATAAAAAGGAAGTGCACGTAATTTGCTTTAATTCGTTTGGGACAAAATCAACACTGGAGTGATTATTTTCGTTTTTAATTCAATTGACTGCCAATGTCATCGTACTTGTTGTTTGTATGACATGGCTGTAATTATTTTTTGGACTTAATTAAATAGTAGGCTAGTGAAATCGATATGTGCTTTTAATTTTCACACGCAACTAGTATTTATAGTAATTAAATTGCAATTGTACTGCATTGTAATACTTTTGTATAAAATATATGCCTTGTATTTATGTATATAAATATTATAATAATGCGCATATCACTTTCAGCTCCTGCACGCATCGCTTCCTTTGGCCAACTGGTACGCAAAGCAGTTGGCACCGCCTTAGTCTTAGAGTGCCTGGCAGTGGGCAATCCGACACCGCGTGCCAGATGGTTGACCAGAGATCGACCCGTCACATTTAGTCCCTTCTATGAGGTGACCAATGAGGGCAATTTGAAAATACACCGTAAGTATGGCAGATAGCATTAAATATTTACGTACGCGGACTTGACTATAACCGCAAATTTGAAGAAGAAGGGGGTTTAAAAGAAAATCGACCGCTTATTTGTTATTTAATAATTTTTCATACTACAACAAAGCCCGTATGCATTCATTCTTCAAGTTTTGTGCAAATTGTCCATACAGAACCCAATCTTATCAATCAGAAGTTTAGGAAACTGTCTGGGTGTGCAGTTGTATAGCTCGACTGAAGATATTCAAAATTGGGTTTGATCCTCTTGATTTTGATAGGGTTTTTTGCTGATAGTGTTTCTTATTTTCTTCATATAACAACTGCGCTATTTATTAGATATGGAAAAAAATTCGTAGAGATTTTGTTTGAAGAGTGAAATTTAATTCAAATATGCGCAAGTTATATGAAATATTAAAATATCGCTGCAAACAGTTATTTTAACTGAGTAGAAGGTTTACACCTATATTTTGGAGAGGGTTGCCACCTGTTTAAATAGTCGAATTCAATTAAATTATTCACAAGTTTTTTGATCGAACCGTACGATTTGCTGAGAAGGCAGATTAAAAAGTCGAATGTAATTAATCACAAGAAGAAATTTTATAGGTGTATTTTAGAGGGACTTACCACCGGTATTTAAACCCAACTATAATTAAACTTTACACCGGAATATTATCAAACAAGGCATTATTTTTGCATTAAAGTGAAGGTTTTATGTAGCATACTTAGAATCATCCGATTTAGACCTGGTAATTTCATAATGTCACTGTTATAGAAAGCCTCGTACCTATTGGCAAAAACCTGGGACAGTTGATTTTCACAAGCTTCTCTTGAGGCGAATTTTTCACCAGCAAAATCAGGTGCGGACTATAAGGTGGATGCATAAGACGATGCCAACGAATTTCTGTTGAGTTACTATCGTTGTGTGTGGAGTGGCCTTGTCCTACTGGAATACAATACCGCTCCCATTGACCCATTGTTGATAGAACAGATCCGAATTAAGAGTTTGGCAGTAGGGGCGCAGCTCATAGTAGATGAATCCCTGCCTATCCCAACATACACATAGCAAAACCTTCCTGACCGTCAATTCAGGCTTGGTCACTGTTTGCGTCGGATCATTGCGATTCGACCACGACCGGTTTCGCTTGACGTTTTCAGAAGTGACCCACTTTTCACCACCAGTAACCATCCGCTTCAGAAATGGATCGATTTTGTTGCGATTTAACAGCGATTCGCAGATGAAAATTCGGTCCATGGGGTTTTTTGCGTTAACTCGTGTGGCACCCATACATCGAGATTCAATTTGTATTCCGCCTTACGCATACAAACAACGGTTTTTTGTATAATGTTTAGCTTCTGAATAATCGAAGCAGTGCTTACTTATTTGATGATCGGACTCACCGATTTTCATTTGTTTATCGATATTTGGCCTTCCAGAGTGTGGTGCATATTTGATATCAATATTAGCAGAACGGAATCAACGAAACCAAAATTGAAGTTAGTACGAAATCTTATCTTTCTAACACTATATAACAAAATCTGATCGCGCTTATACGACGGGAGATGCAGACAGCCAGACAGGAAAAATAAAAGATTTTTTACTTGCCTTATATTAAAATGTGAGTGTCAAACGGTTCGTCTTGGCAGTGCCAAGGCTCAAACTTCAAATTTTATTAAACAAAATACAAGTTTTCTTGATAAGTTTTAAATATAGGCAGGGCAAAGTCAGCGGGCTTTTTCTAGGCCTAGTGTATCTTTAGGTATGTAATTCATAGGTTCGAAGCCTCCTGAACCGATTAAGCCCAGATGCATAAGATATGTTTACAATGACGTAAGTATATTGTGCAAAAAAAATTCCGATAGCTTGCGCAGGAGCCGGGAAATCTCCGATTTGATTCAAGTCCATAACGCAATTGGTCTGAATGTTATCACTAGAATAGAATTTTGAAACATATTAAATCATAATTACAATCTCTCAATTTGTAAGGTGTTGCACAGTGCGTCGGGTCAGCTAGTTGGCTATAAAAGTGGATACCCAAAAATTTTTTGAAAACTTTGGTTAAAAAGTTTGCCATTTTGATGAAAATTTTTGTTAAATTTTATTTCAGTTTGCACAAAGTTTGAAGATAAAAATCAACTTGCCCTTAGCGACATATTATGGATTTCAGGGTTTTTTTTTTCAAACCAATCGGCGATTCGATTTTCTATACAAATCGCATACGGTTAGGCCTAACACAACTTCTCATCCTCTTTGTCTAATTTTTTCTTCAACTGTCCTGCTTCATGAGGCATAGGTTTAAATACCTAGGCTCTCTCACTTGATTGACACCCAGAAGAGCTCTCAGAGGTGAAAATCAGGAGCTTGCGGAAATTTGTTACTGAGACTCAGCACTTCTATTGTTAGCTTCTTTAGCTTTAGATAACAAAAACTTCTACTTATAAAACGACTTATTTCTGAACTGAAATCGGTTGTAAGATTAAAATAGAAATACTTCAATCAATATACGTAGATTGTTCCTTTTTTGGCAGTTGCTAAAAAAAGGTAGGTTCGAAATTCATAGAAACTTCACCCCAAGTGTTTTAAGTCATGATGACTTTAAAACAGAAGTATTTTTTTGTTTGTCCCGTTTACCAATTTCTATAAATCGGTTTTTTCCTTTTAGCTATGGAGGTGAACTGTGACAAAATTTTTGCTGAAAGGCCTTCCTTAAGAAAACAAAACGAAGATATAAAATATAAATATAAATTATAATATAAATAAGCTAAACATTCATCGTATATTCTACGCCAGTTTCTGAACTTGAATCCTCAGAAAAGAAACTTACAAATAATAGAGTTCCTTTCATCCTATTATCCGCTTGTTCGTCTTCATTATTAATGCAAATAAAAAAAATCTGATGAAGAGGCATTTTTTTATTTGATTTAAGTCCTTAGAAAAACAAAAAACGAATGGATCTAACGATAGCAGCACTTATAACACAAAATCTTTGTCAGTACAATCACTAAAAAAAAAATTCGACAATTCAGCGACCTTATGCAACTCGATGCTCAAATCTCGATTTACGTATAGAATACTAGATTCTGTAGCCAAATTTACTGAAATAAAACTAAACTTTTCTTCTTCATATCACGAAGCGAATAAGGCTGAAAAAATTTAATTTATTAAGAATGATATAAAACGAGATAGCGCTTTCCGCGCTGAGAGCAAATAAGTTACGAAATAAAAGCTCTACAATGAGAGAGAAGAAGAAAAAGTTCTAAAAAATAAAGAGGAAGAAGCGAAGAAGAACCGAACAAATGACAGAGCGGTTGAACGTTTTGTTAACATTATGTGTTTTAAACAAAAGAGAAATAACTTTACTTCGTCAGCGAATGAGTGGACGCTGTCAAATAGACAAAGATAAGATGAGCGGCTCGCGGAAGGCGCAAACTTGTATACGATAATTCTTGATAATTTATCGCTTGGAAAAGAGGCTTCAAATGACCATTCACTAAAGAAACGAATTTCGCTACTTTTATGAACTTGTGTTTTTTATTCTTTAATGCTTCACAACTTTAATTTTTTTACATCTTCAAGCACGCATTTATTTTTCCGCCTCAAGGAGTACAACGTATTTAAATTTATGTATTTGTGAACTGAAACATTCTATTCACAAAGATTTAGGGCAACATCAAAAAAAAAAACAAAAAAAAAATAAGGAAGTTGTGGGTTTACATCGGAATGAAGTTTGTTTGAGACGATAAAACATTGTAAGCTTAAAATATATAGTTAATAATGTTTGGAAAATTATCCAAAGGCATCACAAAAATGCGAATAATTATTGCGAATAAATTGGCTCCTGGGTTTATTTTCAAAAAACTAAAAAGCGCAAGTTTTTTTCTCAAACCAATCAACCTAAAAAGGTTAAATACTGCATTCAAAATTTCATTACTGTGATTCCGTTGAATACAGGTTTAAATATTTTGTATGCAGATCTCTTTAGCTTAAACTGGTTTAGGATCTCAATTTTTCTTTCTTTGAGCAAATTTTTTTTAAACTATTTTTATTTAAAAAAAACCCAAAAAAAAATTAATTCAAATTTATCCAGGTGACCTAATTCTTAATATGATTGCGAAATAATTATTTAAGTCGGTTCACTACTTTGAGAGCCAAATCGTTACAAACATTATCCGTATAATCAAATTAATTTAATATTAAGTATAGATTTTGAAAAAAGATTTATAAATTTTTTTTTTCAAATAGAGTTTTTAAATACTCCAAAGCTGACTTTATCAAGCACATCTTGTTAACAAAAAATATATTTTTTGAAAATGTTGAAAACGAGTTCATAAATTGGTATGGGTGTTTTTTTTTTTGAGTTCATTTTTATATGTAGTTGGTTTCTGTGTAAACAAAATCGCCTCTGTGAGTATTCCGCCAAACCTACATGCACATAAATATTTGTTGCTAAATGTGATCCTAAAATATTCAAATCTAATAACCTACACGTTTTGTAAATTAAAATCCGCTTCGCATCAATCGCCCTACAATCTAATTTATTATTCTGACAATGCGCTTACTTTACTCACTTCCGCCTGTTTTCCATTCCACACCACTTCAGTAACTAGATCGCCACTTTGGCAGCCAGCTGACTCTTGTGCATATTTTTTGGCTAGTGGAGTGGACGCTAGGGCACTCAACAGAGAGCGGTGTCGTGTCGAATTCCAATTATCTGTAAAATAAAAATGCAATTTTCCATGCAGTTGCACATATTTGCAACCTTTTCTATTTTAATTTATTTTTCGTTGCATGCCATAACCACAACGCAACTGGCGCCGAACAACACAAAAAAAAAATGTACCCACATACAAACTAAAAAAAAAAAAAAAACCAATATACACATACAAATAATGTTACATACGTTGGTTGAATGAATGGCATGGCCAATGGACGAATGGCAACCGAAACTCAACTGGTCGATCAACAGGCGTGGAGGGTAGTCTGTCCGGAAATTACACTTGCACAGCGAATAATCTATTCGGAAGCGATGAGATTCAATATCAAGTGATTGCCATGAAGCCACCTGCTGGCCCTCAAATCATAGTACAATATGCATCCGCCGATAGCATACGTGTCAGTTGGGATCCACCGGACGATGGTGGTGCCCCATTGCAAGGGTATACCATCTCGTATCGCATCACTGGCGAAACGTGGGCACAGACCGAGCTGATGCCGGAGAATAATGCTTATACGATAACCGGATTGAAGTGTGGCAATCAGTATATCATCAAGATGTCGGCGCATAATATTGTTGGCGATGGAGTGTCCAGCGAGGAAATTAACGTCTGGACCAAGGGCAAAGGTAAGTGAACTCTATGGCAGAGAGTAGAAGTTATTGTGAGTGGATGAGAATGGATGAGAATGGGAGTGCACATACTAGTAAGTTGTGGTGACACAAATTGTTGACAGTGTGGGGGGGGGGTAGATGTGTACTGCTTTAGCGAATGAATATTTCAACAATGAATATAGAAGAAAAATTTGGTTGGCAATGGAATTAATATGTTTTATGATCGAAAACAATGCCACAAAATATCGATGAAATATAATCGATAAATTTCATATCCAAGAGTATCGATTATTTTTGATCGAAAGCTAAAAAAAAATGTATATGCGAGAGTCCTTGACAGTTTATTTTAGGACAGGATTATTCATCTGTGGGTTTTCGCAATGTCACAAAATTACGAGATACAATTTTTTTGTTTTAAACATTTGTGACTATTTGAGAATTCTGCAAACATATTGTCTTCAAAGGTTGCCAGGGCTTTTATATGTTCTACACCTTTTTCAGTTTTAGTTCAGAAAGTTGCAGTTCATATTCAGAATTTCTATTTTAAATTCAGAAAATTACAATTTAAGTTAAGAAAATTACATTTTAAATTCATTCACATTTTCAAAAAGTTGCATATCAAGTTCAGAAAGTTCCAATTCAAGTTTAGAATTTCTATTTCAAATTCAGAATTTTCACTTTTAATCCAGAAAGTCACAATTCAGAATTACCATTTTAATTTTGGGCATTCGCAACTCTAATTCAGAATTTCAATTTTTAATTTAGAAAGCCCAAATTCAAATTCAGCATGTTATAACTCAAGTTCCTAATTTTTATTTGAAATTCAGAAAATTACAATTAAAATTCGAGTTTCCTTTCAAATTCAGAAAGTTGCAATTATAATTCAAAATTCCCATTACAACTAAAATTCAGAAAAATATTACTTAAGTTCTGAATTTCCATTTCAAATTCAGAAATTTTCGTTTCTAATTCAGAAAGTCACAATTCAAATTTAGAAAATTAGAAACTTCATACTCAGAGTGAGTAAATTTCTGAACTTGAAATGAACACTTCTGAGTTTGAATTGTAACTTTTTGAATTTGAAAAGAAAACTTTTGAGTTTGAATTGATATTTTCTGAATTTAAAATGGAATATCAGAAGTAGAATTGTAATTTTCTAAATTTGAAATGGAAACTCTGAATTTTCATTGCAATTTTCTGAATTTAAAATGGAAATTCAGAAGTAGAATTGTAATTTTCTAAATTTGAAATGGAAACTCTGAATTTTCATTGAAATTTTCTGAATTTAAAATGGAAATTCAGAAGTAGAATTGTAATTTTCTAAATTTGAAATGGAAACTCTGAATTTTCATTGAAATTTTCTGAATTTGAAGTGAAAGTACTGTATTTGAAACGGAAATTCTAAATTTGAATTGCAAATGTCTGAATTTCAGTTACAATTAACTAAAAAAGGTGTAGGTCCTATGGGCCTTCTAAGACAAAATTTTTGTACGAGTAAAGCAAAACGGCATAGAAAATTAAATCAGCATTAACATCTGGAACGCATCTACGTACACCTATGAATATTTAATGCATTTCCCGTTTTCATTACAGCCTCTCAGGCGCCGAATGGCAATGAACTGATTGCCACCAATACGTCCTGCGTAAATTTGAAATTGTCAGCGTGGAATAATGGTGGCTGTCCTATTCATCATTTCTCCATTGAGCATCGACCGTTGGGTAAGTGAATTAGTGGCGTGAAGTGGTGATATATTTAAGTATGTAATATGTATGTTTGTAAGTATATATGTATTTGTTCAATTCTATATACATATGTATGGGTGAGTGTGAATGAAATGATCCACTATTCAAATGCATTGCTCAGTTAGCTATTATTTGCTTTAATTCAAGTTTTTGCATTGATTCGACATACGCCACACGATTGCGGTTTACACGTGAACTGCTTTGTACGCGGTATTTTGTAATTGAATATTTTTGTCACCAGCTTTTCAAATTCAACACAACGCGAGCCAACAGCAACCACAAAAACAAGCTTTGCGCAACAACAATTGCTTTGATTACTTATATCGTTATCCATTGCATTTAATGCTCAGTGCGGCGGATAGTCGAATGGTCAACGGGCGAACTTGCAGTTGGGCAGTTGTCAGCCATTTTGGGCGTTAGAGTTGCGGTTGCGGTTTTAGAGTTTATTGCACAGACATTTTCTATTTAAACTCACATACTGTACTATACAAAATTTAATAATAAAATTTAAAAAAAGCAGTTGTGTCAGGGATGCCATTGTATTATATTAAAGTTTTGAGTATCCTGTTAAAAAATATTATAACTATTTTATTTTTTTATAAAACTGAAGTTCAACAAATTCGAATTCTGGTTGTGAGATATTATAATGTGAAAATTATTATCATAAGTTATCCTATTCAAAAACATATTTCTTTTAAATGTGGGTATGCCAAAAGCTAATGCTGATTTTTTAAGACCCCAAGATATACATAGATAAGTTACCCTCCAAGAACAGTGCTAGTCATTAGCTAGTTCTACTTAGAACAAAATTGTATCAGTTTCTTAGCGTCACTATGCAAAACTGCCGTCACTAACTTAAAGCGATTCGACAATCGCAATTTTTGTCGACAATATTTGTCGGTTGCACTAACGATTGCTTGATTATTCTTAACGACACTTAACAGCTGTCTCGTTGTATTTATTCAAAATACTAAAGAGTGGCATCTTAGTCAAACTAAATACAAAAATAGGCAAAAAACGCGAAAAGGAACAAAAAAAAACAAATCAAAGCATGCTGCCGAATATAAATTTGAGCGCGTTTTATTATATTTCATTCAATGTTTCGTCGTAGCAGAATTTCGGACTCTCCCTAGAGTGATTTTGCAAATATGCTATGGAGTTAACCGTTACAGCTTCTGATGCATTCAAATGAAATTGTCCACATCCCGGAGTAAACGTCAATCCACTGTTGGATCTCTTACTTCTTCGTCCCCTCTTGATAAATCAAATGCCAAGTAATCAAACGACATTATTTAACGTTCCTTTTTTAATTTCAGAAATGAAATCAACGAGTTTTAAATTTATCTTTTATTTAAATTGAAATCACGATTTTTTCCTTTCACGATTGAATTTACAACATCAATTAGGTTGTCGTTTAGTTTTCGATAATCGACTAGCTAACGACAAAAACTGATTCGGCGTTAGCGAAAATCGTTAAAAAATGCCTGCTGAATAGCAACATAGGTAAAATTTTCGTTAAAATGAGTCAACCATGGGATTATCGTTAAATGAAGTTAGCGAATCGCACTACTGATGCCAACAAATGTGTGCGTGTGATATTGCATTTCATTCTAACTCATTAATACTATTACCGAATATGCATACAGCTTTACTGCTCATTCTCGTTCTTCTTACTGGATCAGTGCTGCTTACATAAAACCATCAGCACCAAGGTACATTAAACCGGTAGTTGCATTAGATAGAAAACAACTGCTTCTACATAGAAATCAGATTCTCGAAAATGATCTGAATAAACTCAACCGCTGTCCAAATTATGCTTCCCCCGTGGATCTGGCGGCACTTTAAGAAAGTCTCCTACGCCTTTCCCTTTGCACTTTTTGCACAAATAGCATTTTCCAATTTTCGATTCTTTTGCACAAAATTCAAATCAAAATTTTCTTGTTTTCAAAAATTAAACTTCAACAACCAAAACATACAGTTTGTAGTTTCTTGTGAAACGAAGAAAAATAACCAAAGGTTGACAAGTTAGCCATAAACTTCGAAACGAAAAAATTAAAAGGCAACTCTGTTGCCGCTATGCATCTGTGTAATGTACTTTGAACAGTACTGAACATTCTCAGGTTTGACTTTGAGGCCTGTAACAAATGGATTTCCTAAGTAACAAACGCAAGTCATTCCAAAAACAAAACATAAAGTAATATGGTAAACATCGAGTGAAAATTGCTGGTTCTGTACCCTTCTGTACCATTCCGCACAACTCCCAAAATTTTGCGCCAGGGATCTCGGAATATTTTAGTTTGTTTAAAAATCATTGTTTTCGAGTTTATGTAGACATAAACTGGCCCCTTCTCATCCTCCAAATAAATGTGTGAACTGCGCGATGAATTATGAAATCGGAAATGTGAAGTTCCCTAGAATTAGCACTTATGGAGGTTAAGAGATTTTCATCAATCATTCCCTGAACTTCCTGACTAAATCCCGAGACTCAAACATCGTTTGAACGAGCGAACCTTGGGAGCAAGCGATCGGAGAATTTTTTAATAATGAGATATTTCAATTTTGTTGTCATTCGTGTGTACTTTCTGTATTATTCTTTCCTGTATATGAACTGAAAATAAAATAATCAAAAAAAAGAACATATTTGTATTATTATTATTATTATTATTTATTGTAAAGGTTAATACAATTGAACCTTAACAATTTAATTTAGCTTTAGCAACTTTGGCCATCAAGCAACATATTTGTAGATATACATATGTAAGAGAAGCTTAAATCGATTTAAGCACGAAGTGAGATGACAGAATTACCAATACACTCTTTTCATAATATCGGCACGTTCAAATGACTACCATGGTGCTTGCCAAAAAGAGACTCGCGATTCGGTGCTTAAGCTATGGTTCTAAGTACATATGAGAGAATAAGACCGATTTACTTATATTTGGTATTACTGATCGTCTGATGAACGATAAAATAGTTGTGTGTTATAGTTACACAAAAGAGACAATCACCATTTAGGCTAACTTCGTATATTCGAGAAAGAAATTACCAAGAAATGCATAAGAGTTTTGCAAAAGCCACACATTCTTTGTAAAAACGCTAAGGTGCGACAGGGAAATTTAAAAGAGAAATTTACAGGTAAATTATTTTGAAATGTTACTGAAGGTTGTGGAGGCTCGATGGGAAGGAAAACATTAATTAGGTGTAAAAAAATACTTGTAAGATACAAAAACATTGAAACTTTAATATTGTCGTATGCTGTAAAAGTTTTACGACTAAAAATATATTTAGGGTGTTTGAAAGGTTAAAGTTAAAAATAGTTGGTTGTATTTTTAGGTATTCCAAACATTTATTTACCTGTTGAAAACTTTTACGACATAAACTAATACGACTCCTTGTGAGTCACATAATAATGCTTAAAATTAATTGCTCCTATCATTTGCAACGATTTTAAACAAGGCAACAATTTTTAGTGACATTTTTCAAAATGGTCTGTCAGACCACCATTAACGCCAGTCGTAGGGTTAATAAATTAGTACCTGAGTATGGTTCGTCTCGGCGGGGACACGGTGCATGCCTATAGTTTAGTAAAGGTTGCCACCTTTTTGAAAAGTCGAATTTAATTAGGCAGGACAACGTCTACCGGATTTTTCTTATATTTATGAAGTAGTTAATTTGGTTCTAGAAATATGGAATATTTAATTTTTTCTAATTATTTTTTTGGAGGCTTATAACTTAAACAAAGCTCATTTAGGAGCTGTAGCTCGCAGAGTGCGCTTGGCGGAGTACATTAATGGGAGCAATGGTTGGTTTTCAAAAATCATTAATTATTCTTTTACTCGTAGGAACTATAATAAATTTTAATACGATAAATGCAAAATAAAAACTCTACCATTAGTCGTTTTCGTACCGGACCTGTTACTTTGGTAGTTCTTTAGTTGGTATTTTTGGAAGACCTATAAGTGGGAAACGACTTATTGTTTCGGTAGTCTGACCAATTGCTTGGTTTACTAAACCAAAAATTAAAAAGGAAAATTCTTATTAGGCGGCAAATACTTAAAAAAAAATTAAGCGCATTTCATCTTCCACGAAAAACAATCAGAAAAATTTCAGGCAGCTCATCGCCGCCGCGTTACAGACAAAAATAACTTGAAAACGTTTGAACAATTTCACGTAATTAACTTTTGAATCTTACATATATGCACATAAGTTATTTCATTAAGTTTGTTTAACTCGGTTGTTAAATTTTCTGATATATTTTTTTTATTACACATTGTTAGTACTCTCAAAACTTGAAAGAGGTCACTTACTATGTTTGCAATTTTTATTATAGCTTATTTTATTCATGGCTTGGTATTAAATAGAAAATTTAAATATTATAAGTGGCATCAAGGCTGGTTTTTAACAAAACCACAATTTAAGTTTACCAAACACAGCCAGGAGCTCCTATTGAGCTTACAAAAAAAAAATCAGTTTCCCATTAAATACCCCATTGAAAAGTTGCGTAAGAGTGTGTTTTTAAATTTAAATAGCTGCTAACCACAATTCGCTTCATTTTCTAGATATTTTAATTAATCTGTTAAATCGATTAAATATTATCTCCAGCTAAATTTTAACAAGCAAGTTATTTTTAGGACTTCTCAATAACTGAATTGCAATATGGCTAAATAATTATTATAAATTGTGCTGATTTTTTGAAATTCTTGATTTGGATTTAAGTTCTTAATTTTTTTCTTTAAATTGAACATATGTATATCAAATATTTTATGTCGTTAATTTGTTTAACGTTTAAGTTTATAGGAATAAATTAATAGTTGCACTTATGCTCCATAGGACCCGAACGGAAAGTCCACTCCGACTGTTTCGATTGAGCTTATTGTTCAGATGTGCGATTATAGTCAGGAAGCAGCCTTTTTGCATATTCAATGGGCATTAGACAGTCTTAATAATATCAAAATTTGGTGGCACATTTCGGCATCGTGAAATTGGTTTAAAGGGTAAAGCTACTTTGTAATTTTTTTCACCATTTGGTTAATTGACTTAAATACTCCCATCACCCTGTCGTCCAATAATATTCAAAACGTTTTATGCAAGGACAAAGTCCCGAAGGCATCTGAAAAATCGATTGATCACCGTCCCGTTCGTATTCACGCGCACTTGAATGTTCAGACGCACACCTACAATTTTCGACGCATTGACTTGAAATTTTTCACGCAGCTTGCTGATTACTTTTTCCAGTGAATACCGTAAGATGTTTTAAATTAATATTCACTAAATTGATATCTCTTTTTGTAACGAGTTTTACGTCAAACACAACCATTTTTTTTTATTAAAATCTACGCTATTTTTGTAAAACTTAATATTTAGCAAAAAATCCTTCGATGTTCAGTTTGTTTTTCAATGTAATTTCCATTGTCTACGATTTTTTGTTCTAGGTGCAAATATGCGAAGGGAATTGTTCCGGCCAAGACCGTTCTGTAAAATTGTATTTTTTTGCAACCGAAGCTGGGGTTATATTTGATTTTAAAAAAATTCATATAAATTTATTTTATATACCTCAACATGTATGCGAGATTATAACATAATATGTACTACAATTCGGATTAACGGATAACTCGAGTAAATATTGAGGTATCTCAGCGAAACTAGGTACCTCTGGACCCAAAGTACTTTGTCATTGTAAATGGTGAAAGCTGACAAAAACCACGCCCTCAAAACGGTGTTTTGTGAAACTCAAAAGACTGCGGTATTTCAGTAACTATTGTAGATGATTTGCACAAATTTGAAACATAGGTTTGGGTTTGGGAAATAAATACGTGTGCAAATTTGTTTTGGAAAATTGGCGGGGCACCACCCACTTTGTAAGAAAAAAATATATCTCAGAAACTACTTGACCAAACCATACCACGCATTACATTTTAAGACAATAACCGAAATTTCGAAAATTATAAAAATCGAAGAAACTCTACCAACTTATCATATAACGGTAATGCTCATAAACAAAAAAAAACAACAAAACAGCACGAAAAACGCGATTCGCTTAAATTTAATATGAAGGATGGAGTTTCACTAACAAATATGCTGATTCAAAAAATCTTGAAAATAAGCGTGACACCGCCTATTTTAGAGCAAATAAGTATATTTCCGAAACTAAACTACCAACCTCTACAAAATTTGGTACATACATTGCATTTCAAGTCAATAGGCAAAATTTTGAAAATTATAAAAAGTGGACAATAACCCAGCCCACCTTTCATATAACGGTAACGGTACAAATTTAAACTTCAATATTTTATCAAATTTTCTCAAAATTCATATGCAGAAATGGGTTTGAAGACGAAATATACGGAATCAATTTTTTTTTTGAAAACCGGCGTGACCCGCCCGCCTTTGAGTAAGTAATTGTATCTCTGAAACTTTTTTGTCGAATTCTACCAAATTACTTAAACAGTCTGCCTTGCATTAAGAAGGCACAATTTCGAAAATTATAGAAATCAGACTAAAACCGCACGCTCGCCTCTCATATAACATTAATTTACAATGTTCAATACTTTAGTAAATTTTATCGCAAATACTTCCAAATTTGGAATAAATAATTTAATAAATCAAAATTTTAGAAAGTGAGTTTGGTACGTTTCCTCCAACAAATAATTTGCCGACTCATATAAATAATTTGTATGCCAAATATTTTACTGCTGCTTCAAATAGTTGCGGAGTAATAAGACACTAGGCTTTTTTCTTATATAGGGTGTGGCACTAATAATTTTTCTGAATTTTTCCACTTTTCCAAATTTTTATATATCGTATATTGGACATGAACACCACACGAACCGACTTTCGTGCAACATTTTTTTTTGACTAAAAATATCAGAGAGATCGGATGAGTACTTTGGGCGCTTACAAAGGACTCCCATTAATTTTTATATATCAGAATAACTTTTTTGCTGACATACAACAAGTAAGGTTTATTTGAATTAAAAACTTGTTCTGGGTATTTAAAGTTCGGTTGCACCCCAACTGACAACCCTTCTTACTTGTTCTAAATAAACACGATTTCCAAATATGTTTGAACACTTTTCAGTTCACTATTAATACAGCTCATCATAGGCGAATACGTTTTGGCTTAAATCTCTAAATTCAATAAACCAAATTTTATGATTTACTTCGATGAAATAACACGCGTTTTTTTTTAATGTACGCCATGATTTTAGGCCTCAATATATTTAAATAATATTAACTAAAAAGCCTTTTTTAATTTTTTGCTATTATTTTAATTTAATTAATGGATAAAATTGTACTTGATGAATATTGCGTTGTTGAAAATATTGAATTTTCTAAAGTGCAACTTTAACGAAATTGGCCCCAATCAATGTAACGGCTATAATATTTTACATACTTTAAGTGAACCGTCAGTCAATACAACTCCCTTGAAAGCCAATCAATTTCGAATATTGAATGCATCAAAACGCACTCAAACACAAACGCAACACACTCACACACTCGCACCTACTATCTATGCGCGAGTATAATTTATTTGGCATTGCATTTGCCGTTGCAGTGTCGCAGTTAGGCGGACATATACACTTGCATCCATATACATATTTATATATGTATGTATGCATGTGTATATGTTAAGCCGATATTAGTGAATTCACGTGCGCCTCTGTTAGCACATTACATAAAATATCAATACATCAAATGGTTCTGCCATCGCCATCAGTCCTTTTGCGGCAACGCCAAGCCGCCTCACAGTGAGACAGCCCAATAGTAACCGCGGCAAAAAATGGTTTTTGACGTATCGTCCAATTTGGATGAAATTTTCACAGTATATTAACAGATATATGAGTAACAATTTCCTGAAATTTCAGCCTCATAACTTCATTACTTTTTGGTCTAGAGCAAGTCAAAGTTGAGGTATGCCAACGCTCTTGAAATATGTTAGTTCAATATGTAATAATCAAAAGCTTATTAAAATAAAAATACATAATAAATGTAACTTTAAAGTATTTTTTTAATTAATCTAGTTATTGTAGAATGAGTAAATGAAAAAATAAATTTAAAGAAAAAAACACAATTTTTTTTTTCTTAACAACAGAATTGTGGTGCAAAAATTGAACATTTTGCATTTTCAATGGCCTAGGAAATATAGAGCAGCCCCTCGCCCTAGGTGCAGACTTATACCAAATGAAAGTTTGAAGTCTCAGCTTTAATTTAAAGTAGAGGACATATAGCAAAAGTTTGCAAAAGCACATTTGTTTCATATGTGGAGCAAAACCTACTGAAATGAATAATTTGGATGTATGTAGTTATTTTGAGAACAAATTCAGCTGAAGCATTGAAATTTGGAATTTCGCCGCTACATGCTCGAATAAAATTCATGGAATGTATATTACATATCGGTTATAATAAAAGTTTCAAAGCGTGGAGGACAAATAAAGATACAAAAGAACAGAAAGAAGCTGTTAAAACAGAAATGAAAAAAAATTTCAAATTAGTTCTGGGCTTAAAAGTCGATGTGGTGAAACAAGGCATGGGAACAACCAATGATGGTAATGTCTCTAGAAGATTTTTTGAAGATCCAGAAATAACCGCTGACATAACTGGTGTAAATGTAGACTTAATTCACCGCTTTAAAATTATATTAAATACTATAAATAGTAGTAAAAATATAGATGTTGGTAAATTCCATACGTATTGCATGGACACTGCAAAATTATATGTAGAGCTTTATGGCTGGTACTACATGCCCATCATTGTGCATAAAGTTCTCATTCACGGCAGCAAAATGGTATCTGAGGCTATATTGCCAATAGGTTTGTTTGCAATTTTTATTTTTGAAAGTATTTTTTTAAACTTTATTTAATATTAACTTTTTTTTTTGCTACAGGAATGTTATCCGATGAAGCGCAAGAAGCAATGAATAAGGAGTATAGAAACTGTAGGCTATTACATTCTCGTAAAAATTCACGTATTTCTACGAATGAAGATGTAATGCACTATTTGCAAATATCATCAGATCCTTATATTAATTCATTTAGAATGAGAAACAAATTGAAAAAATTAGAATACCATGATGATGTTAAAAAATTATTGATTGAATGAAAAAAAAATATTATGTTTTTTATTGCATTTCAATGGGAGGTGGGCGTATTAGTGGGCGTGTTATTGTAATTTTTGCATGAAACATTTTAAATGATATAAATTACAGTAATATCGAATTTGAAGGTTGTATTTAATATATTTTAGAAAATATGGCACTTTTTATGTTGAGGTAGTATGGGTGATGGGGTTAAAAGTGGGCCAAAGTTCAATTTTTATTTCAAATAATGTTTGTAACTATATAACATTCAAGTATACCAAAATTGAAAGTTATACCTAAAGTATTACGGACAATACGGCATTTTACAAATTTCGACTGTATGGCAGGTGGGCGTAAAAGTGGGCGAATTTTCTTAATTTTTTTTTTTAAACTGGAATTGTCTCAAAAATAACCTGTGCAAAATTTCAGAGCTCTACAATGACTCCTTGTATTTAATGCCGGCGTTGTCTCACTGTGCGCCTGCCGTCTGCGAATCGGCCGCAACCGCAGCTCCGTCGCATTATGCATCTAAGTATGTGCGAGTTTGCTCGCAATGCACTTGCACTACATTCACCCTTCCTGCAACATTCCGCTCCCTTTCATTATACATACTGGATATTAGGGTGCCTCGCCAAAAATGTTGCGGGTGTTCTAGCGAAATTACAAAATATGTTATAATTTATCCCTTATGTGTATACCAATTTAATATGCCTCATATCGTAGACCTTAGGCCTAACCTGGCGGTGGGCTAATTATTATGTCAAAATTTGTACGTTAGGTCTTGTAAAAAGAAATCGATTATTTTTTAATTAAATTGAAGGTATTATTCAGCAAAGTATGAATTATCCGATTTAAGTGAAATAACCCTACCGTTTTGGTCGATAATTTGTTGCCATTTTAAAGGTAATTTCATGATGCCACTCTCTGCGAAACCCTCGTCCCTATTGGCAAAACACTAAAACAGTAGATCTCTTGAGGCAAATTTTTCATCAGCAAATCATTCGATATATACAGGAACGGATAGGTATTACTTGGTACCAGGTGCGGTCTATAAGGTGGATCTATCACAGAAGAAGTACGGCCCAATTACCGCACCGGCCCGTAAACCGCACCGAACCGCAATTTTTTCGGGATGCTATGTTGACTCATGGTGTACGTGTGGATTGCTGTCTGTCCAATAACGCGTATTTTGCTTATTGACGAAGCCATTCAGCCAGAAATGACGACGACCATAAATTGGATGTTGCGCTCTTAAAGTTGAGGCCATTGACTCCGAATTTCGGTAGTAAATTTTAATAATTTCGACTCGTTGTTGGATCGTATATCTTTCCATGATAAAATGGCAAACCTTACTGAAGAGAAATATCAAAAGAGCGGGAAAAAATATGGCGTCGTTTGCTGTCACTATCGGTCTACGTTTGTAGCGTCCCTATTGAAAACCCCTTTATAAGAACTTCCCAACCAAGTTTTTGGAACTTTTGGCGAGCCACTATCGATGTGTGTGGACTAGCGTTGCCCTGATGGAACATAATTCCATCTGATTAGAGTCTGGCCGGATTACAGCCTTATCTAAATTTAAAAAAAAAAAACAGCGCTTCGGACTCGACGATTTCAATTATTTTATCGATATTTTCTACAATTGTTCTTCCAAATCGCGGCTCATCTTTGATACCCAAATTCCCAGAATGGAGTCAACGAAACCAAAATTAGACGTAATTTGATTTTACAGTACCAGAAGCATAAGCACTATTCATATTTTCGCCTTTATCGAAGAAAAACTGTCAAATACGGCGTGTTTTCTCTTTGCTGGTGTTCATTTTTGGCGTCAAGCAATATGTCTGAAATGTTTTTTTTTTTAATTAATCTTATCTTGCTAACGCCATATAGTTTAACTCGATAGCCCCTTTGTCTTTTCTATTTGTTTTCAGACGCGTCAAGTTTTAAGGCTATGCTAGATAGAAAGCTTACTGTGCTTTACGTGACAGTTTCGCTTTAAGAACTAAGATGAATATAAACATTTATAAAACGATTTCCCACAGAAACAACGCCAACGCCAAAGTGAAGCTGAAAGTTCGCCAACTCTCATCTTTTCGCACGCGTTGAGGATCAGCTGATTTTCCATATCTCTTTTATTCATCACATTCGCTTAGAAACAGACGCCGCACAACAATTTTTTGCAAAAAATACAGAATAAGTTTAGCATTTAACCAAAATAAAAACTCTCTTTTCTAGTTTTTAACCTTTCACAATAAACAAGTGAGTATTGTCAAAGCATTTATTTTGTCATCCCTCTTGCGTTTTTCGCTTTTCGGACAAAGCTACAGATGTCATGCATAAACCAAAGCTTTTTATGTGGCATCACTATTATTGAAAGTAAGTTTTTGCTTCTTTTCTTTATCAGAACAACAAAAACGGGTTGTTACGAGAACAAATATGGTGCAAATGAAAGATGTAGAAAGCAAGACTTGAAATCACTAGCCGGCATGGACGCATGAGTACTCTTCCCCTCTCTTCTCACCACCTTCGCGAACGCAACACATTTTTTTGAGATTTTTGTATACAAAAGTTTGGGAAAGTTGCGAAATATTTAAACTTGGTCCAGAAAAGAGTAAATCAACAAAAGTTTTTAATTAACAATCTTAAGCATTTTTTATTTTATCGCAATTTTAATTGGTGCATATTTGCTTGTGGCCGAATAAATATATTCGTATATTTGCTTGCTTCCAAATAGCTTCCAATCGCTAACATACAAATATTTTCCAAATATTTAAGTTAAAAGTAAAAACTGTGAATTCTATTTTTTTTGAGTTTAATAGTCATCATTTTTACGGCTATGGCTCAAAACTTGTTAGATCGTAACAAATTCACATAGGCTATGGGAAAATAGACAAATACCTATACACAAAACAGTTCTCAGATATTTGGAAGGATTTGATTTTTTTTTTTCTTGAAAACTTAAAACTAATTATTATAATTTTCAGCTCTTGCTAATTGCACTAAATGTTAATATGGTAACTCTATTTGGCTCTAGGGACATCCAATTCGTGTTATCTATTTCGACATTTAAGGCATTATCAAGAAGTTCTGTATTTGTTGTTTAAAGGTTTTAATTTTTTCCATTTATTTGACCATCAGGTTGCTCCTCAGCAGGCAATGGCAAACATCTGCAATAAAAAGTGTCTCTCAAAAATCATTTGCCTTTCGGTGGCATAAAATTTAAAATTGTAGGTCACTCAATTACAACATCAACGCGCATACCACAAAATGTGGGGGAAATTCTGTAAAACATCAAGCGATATGGTGCAAAAGCCAAATTTTTATTATTATTATTGGGAGTTTAAAGACAAAATATAAAAACTAAAGCTTCGAATATGCTCAATAACAACAGTTCTCAAATCCGTAAAAGAAAAAACCAAGTACATGTAATTTGACATTTCTAGCCATGAGAGGATATCGCTTCACAATTCGTTCAACTCCATCTTATATGCATTCGCTTTCGAAGGTACATAAATAGTTTCAATAGACAACTTTAGGAGTTTCATAAATTGTGAGAATTATCAACAGCCTTGCCGCTTTAATAAAATTCAAATAAGAATCCCAAGTATTTTATTATTATTAATCATCACTATTAATCTTTTTATGCTATAATAAAAAACATTGAAAGATTATTTTGCGATTCTTTGCGTTTTCTTATTTTCATATATGATTTTTCTTTCTTTCAGGCGATTAGAAAATTTAAAAAAGGCCATTCCTAAAGAAAATCAGTTTATGATATTTTGATTAAAATTTACTGTTATATTGCAAACCGGATTATATTTGCAAACAAACATAAAACAAACTTTTTCAATTCATTTGTGTCTAACAATTTTACTAACATTTTCCTTTACTTTTGAAAGAAAGAATTTTTTTCTAGTTAGTCATATAGCACGAATTTGGTGAAATTTCATAATTTTGTTAGATGTCAAATGGTTAGGAACAAGAACAATCGAATTACCTCCTTTTTTGTTTTATGGTTTTATTCATGTACGGACTTGTGACACTTACACTTTTGAGCAAAATAACAGAAGCATTACCTATTGACAAGTTTTGACAACTTTCTCGACGGAGAGGTCGGTTCCAACCTATTCCGGGTGTTGGCGAATCGCGAATGGAGTATATAATTTTTAAAGTTGATTTCGCTAAATAACTGATACGAAATACATATATAGCGTAGAGAAGGAGAAAATGAGAAGTAAAACAACGTATACACGACAATATAAAGCGATAGAACAAACATAGCACAAATATTTTTTTTAAACTTATTCCCCACCCCCCCCCCCCCCCCCCCCCCCCCCCCACTTTTCGGATCTAGGATTCCTTAAGCCACTTACGAGATATTTGCGTTAAAAAATTTATAAATTTTACATTGAGCATTGCTACATTCATTTCGATAGGCAGCATATTAGAGGGAAAATGAACAATTGTCGCTCATATACGTTTTCGTCAAAGTTTTTGTTTTTTTTTTTATTTTCTATTTGCATTTGGAGCAAGTATTGTAACGATCGTTTTCACTGGCAGCGCAGAGATTGATCCAATTAAATTTTGGTGTGATAAATGGGTTAACACTTTTTGCCAGAAGAATCGAAACGAAACTTTCCCCATACAATTTTGAGAAACGCTGCTGACACAGTGGATGAAGCTGCAGACCTGCCAGAACGCCGCACTCCGCGCGGTGACGGGATGCCTACTGATGTCGCCTGAGGAACATCTCCATCAAGAGGTCAATGTGATCCGCGTTAAGGAGCACAACCTCATGCTCAGCAAGTAGTTCCTTGCTGGGTGTCACCGCTCGGGGCACCCAAACAGGCCTTTGCTTGCTGCGGAGCCACCCCCCAGGTACATCAGAAGGCATCTCCTAGCACTGAATAAACTGAATATTTTTTTTTACTCATATTTTTGATTAATGGTATACCTTTAGAAATGCATTATCTTTTTATTTTTGTCTTTCGTACCAAATGACTCTTATTCGAAATTTTTTAAGAGGGTTCACACAACTTTTTTTTCTGCCTGCATGTACAATTGTTCTACAAATTTTTAACTTGATTTTATCTTAAGTCGACTTAGGCTTTTATTGTTTGTGACCACACATATATAACAACGTTTTTCCTCTCAGTTTTCTTACCGAAAAAAATCTGGTGTGACGTCACAGTCAAATTACTCACCCGAATTTATATAATGGGAATTTACTACGTCCTCTGGCGGTATTTGGTGTTCTCTTTCTCTTTTCAGCATCATGCAAACACAGCAGATAGGTGTGATCTTGCCTTGTGGATTATTGAAATCTATTTCTATATTGAATTTATCGGAAAGTTTTATTACTTCGAGATTAGCTTCCCTTATAATAATAACTTTTATATCTTATATATGTAATTATTGACTTGCCATATGTTTATGAATTTTTAATCAGATTTCCAAACTTTGTTTCATTTGAATATCACATTCTAAATAAAATAAGCTCATACCGTATAGATCTGGTCAGATCTTGGTGTACACATGAGGGTTCATTCAGACTGTTGGAAAATTATTGGTTGGTACGAGAGTTACACCCATTTGAAAATATTTACAAAAATTGATTTTTTTTTTCATAAAAAAAAGACACCTAAGATGTCAAAAGAGATCTTAAAATATCTGTCTGACAACAAAAAAATTTGTGACACGAAATAAAAATGACGAGCAAATATATTTCGAAATATTTCTTATTAGTCTAAATATGTAAACATTTGGCTGAGTTCAAGTTTTTCTTCAACCAATCTTTCAAAAAGGTCAAAAAGAGCACACTAAACCTAATTATAAATTTTTCTTGAGTTTTTTTTAATATTTATATTCTGACTTTTCTATCACCTGAGCTGGTATTTTGAAAAAAAAAAAAAGTTTATATATTTTAGTGTCATACGAAAAAGTGGCATACAAAAGCTCGATTTGAAGAGGTATTTTCAAATCAGTCTAGCGCTCGTAAACCTTAGTATGTCTCTGTACTGCTTTGGTGGAAGTTTTCTAATTTTTTATAATCAGCATTATTCGTATGAAATGTTTCACTTTTCACTAATTACAAATTTCGCCACTGTATTTTTTCACCTAAATTTGAGAGGCAAATAAACAGATTCGAAATGTAGGAGCTGATTTCGATTATAAAACTGTAATAAAAAACAAAAGAATTAACTTTTATTCTATGAATGAAACAATAAATAAGAACCAGGGTGATATTCTTTTAACTGGAATGCAGTAAAAGCCGGGCACGGCCAGATGATTTGTGAGAAAGGGTAGGGAAAATGTGGTAGAGTTTTAGAAGCAGCTGACATTGGAGCTCAATTGCGCCCAACTAAGATCAAGGTATTTACCAACATCATTTTGATAGCAACCTTTTACAAAAAAAATCGGAAATAAACTCTAAGTTCAACGATTGTGGGAATACCAAATTTCTGCCTTGAGTTTAGTAATGCCAAGTCATGCATTGATTGGCACGTCCAATAAATATGTAAACACTTCTTTGTTTAGTTTATAATATCGTGTAAACCTGCAAGTTGTCGATTGTTTACAAAAATACAGAAATAAATTTCATTATACTTATAAAGTTTCAGATAGCTCCAAGAGACGGCAACTGCTCTTGCTGCTCAAGTGTCTCCTAGTTAACCGTTTATCTGCATTGTATCTTTTCTCACACAAAAGCCACTTTGCAATAGAGTTCATGTTGTCTAAATGTGTCTTCTTTTTTTTTTTTTTGATGTAGAATATGAGTTTCGGCCGAAAGAAATTCCACTTCGAAATAACTGATAAAATTTGAACACGGAAATTACAACTCTCTTATTTAAATAAAATAAATATTTAAATTTCTGTATTCGTCTCTGATCAATTTTACACTTAGTAGGTAAACAAAACACAGAGTTGTAATTTCCATGTTCGAATTTTATCAGTTGTTTCGAAGTCGAATTTACTTCGGCCGAAACTCATTAAAAGCGTATTCACTTCGGACGGGTGAAAAAATTATTTTTTTTTCGGATGGAACTCAGAATAAGGTTCAATAAATTTATAATTGCGCTGGAAAAACAATACCGATTTTTTTTTATATGGTGCGTGATGCACGCTAATGTATATGTATAAATTTATGTAATGCACAATATATTTATGAATGTACTTACGTACCTACATATGTATGTATGTATGTATATTTGTTAGCCAACTTTAGTGCTTTGTGTGCGCCGCAAGCAATCAACATTTCCATTTAACATTTTTACACAGGGGACATCCGTTGGACGGTCGTCACATCCGACATCTCTAATGCCGAAGAGAATCGTGAAAATTTAATATTTTGCGATTTCCTGCCAGCCAAGTGGTATCAGCTACGTGTTTCGGCCACAAATGATGCTGGCAAAACCACCGAACACTATCACTTTGCCACAACCAATCTGGATGGAGTTACAATATCACCGCCTCAGGTTTTCCCATCGGAAAATGATTTGATGAACAATCTGATAAATGCAACGAATCCTACCAATGGTGATTGGTTTGCGACATTAATCGTCATCGTAATCATCACCGTTGCCATCATTACCATGTAAGTACTAGAAAAAATTACAACAACAGATAAAAAACAAAAATCGAGAATGCGATAGAGCGGTGCAATAGAGATGAAAGGAATCGAAGGGAATATGCGTCCAAAGGGTTGCTGGGTTACATTTTGTCATTATAATGCGAATGTTGAATGCTGCAGCCGTTGCTGGTGATATGAGAACATCGTTATATTGATGAACGAAAGCAAAGTATAGCGTGAACTTTTCCAACAACCTTTGGCAATGGCTCGCTTGATTCAACGTTTTTTTGTTTTTCGTTATGTTTTTGTATTGCAATATTGCAATTTTGTGCTGGTAGCGAAAATGAGAGTAGAAAAATTACAAAATGATTGAGAAGAAAAAAAACAGCCTCAGAGCCATTAGTAATTAGTAGAAATCTTAATCAGGAAATTATTTCAGTGGGTTTTTGCGTAGAAATATTGACGTTCGCGTGGCAGCCAGAAAAAAGAAAAAAGGAAATAGAAAAAGTATAGCCGGATAGCTTAATCTATGTATGTATGTATGTATGTATGTAATAGTATTTGTTATATGTTAAGCAAAAATTATATTTAATTGCAAGAGGCATTGAATGAATGACGTAAGCGCACAGTGGCCAATTACGCTGTACGCTGCTTTAGTGTGGTTATTTGTAGGTAAGAGAAGCGTTCTTAAAATCCGAGGCCTATGATAGCGCTTTCGAAAGCTTCAAGCAAAGAAAGCCTTCAAGATTTGTTGCTAGAAAATTGTCGGCTGCCGGTGAAGAGCTGATCTATTCCGGTTAGAAAATTGCGAAGGGACCATTATACAAAGAAGAAAGAAGTCTCAATAAACAAATTTCAACAGCCATGACATTTTCATAATAATATTAAAACAATAGTTCCGAGTATTTTCTTTCCCACGTTTATACCAATTTTATATTCATACCCAAAATCACACTGCTAGTATTTTATTTTTTTTACTTGCGTGATTAGTGTACACTTTTGAAGCTAAAATAAGCACAACGAGCGATTATTTAATTATTTTTCCATTCTCTTATTTTCATATACAATTTAGCTAACTTTCTTCTTGTGATTAAAAAAAAATATATAAAAAAAAGAAAATCTGTTTATGATGTTTTGGTCCAACTTTACTGTTAAATTTCTCACCAGAATTTGACAATCTTCAATCACTTAAAAAATGATGATTTTCAATTTATGAAAAAATTTTGAATTCGGCTTTTAAAGACCGGCATCCAATAAACAATTAAAATATGCCAAATTTACTGTTAAATTTCTCACCAGAGTTTGCGAATCTTCATTCATTTAAAAAATGATGATTTCCAATTTATGAAAAAATTTTGAATTCGGCTTTTAAAGGCCGGCATCCAATAAACAATTAAAATATGCCTAATAACTTCCATTGTACGCCCTAAAGGCTAGCTTCGTGAACCGCATTTTTTAAATTGTTTAGCCAAAAAAATTTCCCAGTTCGTCATAACCTACAACTTTAAGACGACAGATTAAGCTTTATGCTCTTACAAACTGCTTAATTGAAAAATAAAGAGCACTGTAGAAAATTTTACTTTAGATTATTTACATGTACATACATATGTACCGAATTTTTACAGCTCAGAAATCATTTTGCAAACAAAGCCAAAATTATTCAACATAATGTTTTTAATTCTATTTATGCTTAGTAATAATAATAACCCATATTTACTCATTTTCATAAGTCTTCATATATTTTACAAAGAAAAATTAATTTTCTATTGAATTTGATGAAATGTCATAATTACAGAAAGTAAAGTCAAAACTTTAAAGAAATTGCTATTCAAAGTTTTTGTTTTTCTTTTGTATGCACCGAGTAAAGAAAACAATGATTCATGCCTGACATGCAATTTGTAAAATCATAATGTTTTCAGAGTATCTTAATATACAATCTGATAATTAAATCCAAATAGGTATCTTTGTGTGGCAGTAAGTCGCTTGCTCAATTCGTGCACTGAAAAAAAAGAGTCCATGTTAAATTTCCCTTATTTTGATGCCATTTCTTACTCAAATTGCTATATTTTCTCCCGATTGAATAAAATTTTGTTCAAAATTAATAAAAATTTTAATCTTTTTTCTACAAAAGTAGATCATAATTCTTAAGAGCTTTTTTTATTCCCATTTCTTTTGTTTCTATTTTTCTTTAATCCAGATAATTTTTTTTTTGAGTGTTTATTTGTAGGGTATAGTTTTTTCGGAGTAATGCTTATGCAGAATTCTAAAAGTCGGTGTGATACAAAATGAGGCTTATGTCTCCATATTTGATGAGAAGCCTATTGCTTTGTTATTTTTTATACGTACTATTTAAAGTCGGAAATTTTTAGGATACCCTACATATAGGAAACATTTTATGAAACAATATTTTTTTTCTGAAATTCTTCAGAAAAATTTTGGTATCTTAGTGTTTTTATAGTAAAGGAATTCATTTTATGATGTTCATTTTTACCTAAAACCTACGCTAGGTGGCGCTGTCACACAGTTTTTTTATTGTTTTATGAGGTTTCAAAGAAAAATTGTATTTTTTCTGTTTTGAAGGCTGTGAAATCCATTTTTGATATCTTGTGGAAGACGATGGCCTTTCATGATTAAACAAAAAATTTACTTATAAAAAGTAGCATACAAAAAATAGCTCTACAAGAGAACCTCGTATCTGAACATTCAATTAAAGCTATATGAGCTGAATCCGATCCGATCTTCTTGGTTCTGAAAATTAATAATCTTCGTATGTATTATGGAATTATAAAATTTATTACATTTTAAGACTTCCGCTAAAATATTTCGAAAAAATATTAAGAATAAGAATAATTTATTCTATGGATTCATAGCAACGAGATATTCGAAAAAATTGGAAAGGCAATGGGTTTGTAGGCAAGCAAATAAAAAAACTGAGTTACCATATAAGTCTTGGTTCGTAAAGTTATGACTAAGTCATACAAGTTTTTCTTAAATTAAACAAGGTAAAGCAACCATCAAAAATTTCATTAATATGATTATTATTCGATTAAATTGAAAAAATTTCAAATCTAATGTGATTTTTTTGGGTAAAAAAAAAAAACAAATAACAAAAGGAAATCTCAATATTTTTACGAAATATTTCGGTGTAAGTCTTAAAATACAATATAAAAGTTTAGTAACTCCGATGAAAAAATTGCGTAGGTCTTAACTACATCCCCAAAAACTATGTATGTAGTTGGTGTAAAAAAAAATTAGAGAAACGCCTTATTTTTTATTGGTCATCCTATTGGCTACCGGGTTTATTGACACAACCAAGAGGGGGATTTAGTTTTCAAACACCACTACCACCATATTGTTTTTCAAAAAACTTTTGAAATTTAAAATTTAAAAAGACTATTTAAACCCGTAACCCTTTATCCCTAACAAATTAAAATTTGTTTAATACAAACTGTTGATTTCCAAACAAAACGATCTGATCGATTTTCTTGAAAATTAAAAAAAAACTGTCAGTCATTCCCCAACTTTTGAGCCCAGTCCATTAATGGGATCTATTTTTTCGAATTTTTATAATTAAATTTTATTTCCCGAAAGTCTTTTGAAAAACTCAAAATACAAAAAATAATGTTATCCAAATCGGTAAATTTTTCGC
The DNA here is from genome assembly GCA_951828415.1 of Anomoia purmunda. Lineage (NCBI taxonomy): Eukaryota > Metazoa > Arthropoda > Insecta > Diptera > Tephritidae > Anomoia > Anomoia purmunda. The sequence continues at coordinate 129,927,358 of OX639993.1, read as the reverse complement.
AAAATTAACGGCATTTAAAACGTACAAAAAGTAAATTTTTTTTAAATCGATATCTATAATACAGCTAAACAAAACAAAATCAGATTGACTTCTTTTAATAGGTACTATTACATAGCAAAATATAAAAGAAGTTTGGAAATGCAAAAGCCAAATGGTAAATGTGTAAACATATAAATTTAAAAGCGGTGTAGCGCATTTGCATTTATGATATACATATCCGTGGATGTGTAAATTTTTCCAAAAGTATTTTTCTGACCGGGATCATGCGTTCTAACGCTTCTGAAATATTTTCTCTGGCTTTGGGTGAGGCCGTTGGTTTAAGCGAATAAGCCGGAGGCCTTTCTAATAAAGTCCATTTTCAGTTTGATGTTTTGTAATTTCTGTATTTTAGCTAAGCTAAAGCACTACGTCTCGAAAAACAAACACTCCATATACTCGTACCACCAAATAGCTTTACGAGTATTAGAAAACGAAATTTGATTTTTGAATGTTACACCTTCTTATAAATATTTTATTCGCGACTTGCCTAAGATATACCTCCCTACTCCCATTAAGTAAAGGGTTTTTAGACATGTGGTTTTCAAGAAGCAATAAAACGCCTATATATTTAATGTAATGGCCAAGCTTTAGCTTTATAATAAAGATAAACGTTTGCGATTATGTTTTGAAAATGATTTCGGGCAAGTGATCGCGGCGGTTGTCTCGAGAGGCTCAATTTTCGACCACTTTTTGACAGTTTTGTTTATTAATGGACCAATTCAACGAAAAGTGAGCTTCAGTGTTGAACAAAAATGTCGAACGAATATTCGACGCAGCGCGCGATGTGTCGCGCGAACCAAACCATTATTATTTAATTTGCACGATTCACAAACGTTGTTTCGGAAAATGTCTATTCATTATGAAATGACAAACTAAACTCAGAATAAATCAAGTGACATCTGTCAAAAAGACCAACTCCAAAAAAAGTATTGCCGCACTGAAAACCACATGTCTTAAAAAAATACGCTGTACCATCTTGTTTGCTTGGAAAATAGCTAAGGCAAAAATCCACGAACTGAAAGTATTCATCTTTAAGAATGCAGATATTATCAATCATTAGAGTTTATCATATATTCGATTTTTCCTTTTTAACACGAAGTTTGTTTTTGACGCTGTCTTTTTAAGAATAACTGTAGAAAATGTTTAACACCTGATCAAATTCATTCTCCGCAAGATGAGAAACGTTAAAAATAGATTGAAATCGCTCGAACTATGGCTTCCATTCCACATACCTATTTGCAATCAGTGCAGAATGCGTGTTAATAGACTCGAAGTTGAAGTTTTTCGCAGCTGACAGCGAGCAAAACAATTTAATTGACACAACAGCGTAATCACGTTTTTCATTTGCACTTTATTGCACTCGAAACGAACACATTCGGTTTTTTTTTGCTTTCATTATACAATTTATCTATTTCACTCTTTCAATTCCCTCTTTGTTCTATTTTATTTCTGTGCTCGCATTCTGCCTTATCCTTTGCTATCCTACGCCGTCACAGCGCTTTAACAATTAAGCACCGTCGCACGCTATGTGGTCCCATTGCCGAGGGCTATGAGTCGCGTACGCTGCCCGGCGATTACAAAGAGGGTCACGATAATCGACGCAATCAGCAGGTATACAGCGCATCGCCAGTGAAAACGGTAGATAAGGGAAATGAATCAGGTGAGTTGAGTTGGTACGATTTTGTCGATGAAGTGGCTAAAAACGCGGAAAGAAAATTTGAAGGACGTGATGTGCAATGTTCTACTTGCATTGAGTACTAAGCAAGCAAATCTTTCACGAATTGTATACAAGTGACCGTAATTAAATAATTGTCTGTATTGCTAATCGTAAATTTTTGATTTTATGTTTTATTGTTGTTTCTATTTTTTTTTTTTTTTGTGGAATGTAGAGATGTATGAGATTTCGCCTTATGCCACATTCAGTGTAAATGGCGGTCGTACCGGCGTCGGTGCTGGTTCTTCCTCGAAGCCACCCTCACGAGGTGGTGTCTCTGCCTCACCGATGGACTATACCATGCAGTTTAAGACATTCGGGCATCCCGAAGGCGACAATCTCAATGCAACTGCTTATCCATTGCTGCCGGCAAGCTCTGGATTTGGGCACGTCAAATCGAAGTCTAGCTGGCACAAGCAGCGCTACTACAACACGGACGGTAGGATATAAAATAAAAGCCTGCGATCTTTTGTTAGCAATAACTATTTTCGTCTATTTGGTTTCGTTTTTTTTTGGTCTTCCTTTTCTTTATTTGCTTCACAGACGAATCGACGCTCAGCAAATCGATGACTATGGTGGCCGGCTCCCAATCGGGGCATTCCAAGAAGAGCGCACGCAATGATGGCAGTCGCGGCAGCAAGAGTACCAGCAGCAGTAGTGGTGGGGGTGGCAACGGTAGCGGCAATGGAGTTGTAGGTGGGAGTGGTGGCGTGGCCGTGCCGGGAGCGCACTGTGAAACCGAGTCGGACACGAGCATTAGTCCCAGCACAGAGTTCTCCAACATGCCAACCTATAGAGTTCCTTGTAAGTCGACGCGCAGCAGCGATGGGCGCGCAGCTGCAGGTGCGTATGGGTGGGGCGCGCATGCTAGTAAGCCTGTCGCTCGCTATTTATACCCTCTTGCAGATATGTTTCGGCCTGACTCGAGCACGGAGTCCAACAATGAGCAGGGCTCACCGGTGGAGCGACGCGTAAGCGGTCCTCGGCAACTTGGCGGTGTGCCTAGTGGTGGTAGTGGTGGTGGTGGCGGTGGCAGTGGCGGTGGAAATAGCGGTGCCGACAAGCGGGGACATCGCAGTCGTAAACAGCAGCAGCAACTGCAATTACAACAGCAGCAGCAGCAACAACAACAGGCAAAGGAACATCAGACGCTGGATCGGAGAATATGCCCTGGAAGTAACAACAGGTAGTTCAGGTACCTAAACCCCAAACTCCACCAAAGAAAAAAAAATTGATTTGGATTGATTGAAAATGAAAAAGCCAAAGACAAAAATATTTTGGTTGTATTAAAAGTGGGACATACTTATTGAGTTAGTTGGTATAAGCGTTGTACAAGTCAATAAGCGAAACTTAATAATTAAAGAAAAATTCAAAATTCAAACTGCATATGAATATTTTGGTAACATTTTTGGCCTCAAAACCAACGAACGTATATATTTCAAGAATATGTTTATTTTATATAAAGAGTGTCCCAATAAAATTGGACGATTTTATATTAAAATAAAATACACAGCTATAATTACGAGAGGGCTTCTGTTCTCCACAGTTGGTCGCTTTTGTTGGGATAGCCTATATGTGTGTATATATATTTAGTTGTATCAATGTATTTGTTATACATTTTACTTTATCAAATCTTTATTTCATCGCATTTTAATTGATTTTCAATTGCTTTGTTTTTTTTCTATTTCGTTTTGTTTTTCTCATCCACTATCGGCTCACTGCTTTACACAGTTTAGACAGTGAGGTTAACTCGGATACGGGCACTTCTTTGGCGGCCACTATAGCCGCTGTGGCTGCTGGCGATCTGGGTTTTCGTCCACCGTCGGGTTTTACTGATTCGCGCGAATTCAGCGAAGCTGAATGCGATCGCGAGCAACGTGCACTGGACTTGGAGGTGCAACGTGTTATGGAAAACACCGACGGACAATTAGCCAAGATGGATCGAGAGGAATTGACCTCACTGCTAGCAAGGTAAGAACATAAATAATGCTTGGTTTTCATTAGATCAAATTTTTCACAGCAAAATATTATAATTTTTCATTGGCGTAAAATCGAAATATGTAAACATTTTGGTTGTTTTCTCTCAACTGACAACATTCGATGTCAAATTTGACATAACGATAGTGAATTGACGCTTCTTTAAAATCAAGTGTTGATCGACGCCAATGATTTCGGAATACGCAATTGTACAAAGTGGTAAAGGATACTTCAACAAAAGGTTTCATTCAAAATTTAAAAAAAGCAGCAGTTAATGCCCTGCTTCAATTATTAGATCACCTACGGTGAACAGTTTTTATTTTAACTAGTACAAACCCAGAATGAAACTTGATCTTTTATGGGGCTGTCGCTCAGAAGAATTTGTGATTGCAAGCTTCATAAAAAAATGCTAAAAAGGTAGCTGACTTCTCAAAATACCAAATACCAATTCGCGTCTGTCTTTGTAACTCGAAAGTTATTTTTTCTACTTTAAGCTCTCGAGAAAAAAGCATGCATATAAAATACGCTCAAGTCTTCTATCAAAATTTCTTCAATAAATTTGCAACTATCAATGCGAGTGAGTCCCCAGAACATAAGATGGTGTTCTTTTTACAAAATGCATACATTTTGGTTTTTTTTTTGTTTTTGGCGGGTGATTGTCAAATTGTAGCTATTCTTCCTAGGACGAGAAGAGAAAAAAATACGATTACTTTAACTTTTCAACTTGACGTTGGTTCAGAATTTCTCAAACGGATCACCTGAATGCAGTGAAAAATTATTTTTGCTTGTTTTTTTCATTTTTTCTGTAGACATTAATGATGCAAACAAAACCCGAGTTGGATTTTCTAAAAAAAAAATTTTGTTTAAGATATTGTTAATAAATGTTTTTCGTAATTTTTTTTCATAGATCAATTACGAACCATCTAACAGACCGATTTAAATGATTCGACCGCCATTTTAATCGTCATTTAATATAAATTACGTGTAATTTTTATTACAAATTGAAGAAGATATGTCTTCTGGGCCATATTGCGACATAAAAAAAAAACCATATATACAGCGTTTGGAGCGCACCACAGTATGTTATTCTTCTTTAGTAGCAACGAGAGATGCTAGCACTAAAGAGTGGCGGGCGCATATCACTGCGCGTACGACCGAAAATTGCACGTTATGACAAAATAAAATATTTGGCAATTTGACACCAACCCGATAATTAATCAACACCACCTTATATGAAAGGCAGCTCATTTTATTTCTTCCAGGAAATTTATAGAACCGGCAAAATAATTTTTCTATCAACAGAAATAATGGAAAATATTTCTTGTGATTTTTCTAACTTTGAAATATTCTGTGGCTCAGTGCTGTATGTTAGGCAAAATCTTTACAAACTAATTTTTTTTCAAAAACAACGTGATCATCCGTAGGATTGAAAGTTAATTAAATAACATCTAGCACTATACTAGGGAATCGGTTCAGTAAACTTCAGTGAGCGGAAAATCAACCAAATGAATGTGTTTTAGATGCGTTCAAGCATTTTCATAGTTTTTTAGGTGATATGGTCTTCATATAAGGGCAGAAAATTCAAATTTACACTGCAGGAGTGAAGTGAAAAAAAAAATTAGGGTAACGCATCCATCAAATCAGTGCAAATGCACCAAATGTAGGCGAGCATGGAATAAGCCTTTGCGATAACAAATATTATAATAAGTGATAGTGAAACAAGAGTTTTGAGTCGAAGACTACATCTTTTTAATAAATTAATAAATTATGAAGTCGGAATTAGGGAAAGAGATTTGGAAAAGACTAATGAAAACACTTACATATATTTAATTGTAGATGATTTTTACGATATCAGGAATTAACTTTATTGAGATCAGATTAGAGCGTGCCAGAGTCTGAGTGATTTGTAATAGTAGTGCAGATTTTCAAATCGTCAGTATAAGTACAAGAGAAATTTCGAAATAAGCAAAACAATTTTATATATATCATTGATAATGAGTAAAGGTCCTAGCATACTACCTATCGGGACGCCGGAAGAAGTAACGAAATAATAGGAGTATGCATTTAGATATTAGAGTTCGATGACTAACTTTATAGAACGATTTTGGAAAATTTTGCAAGGATTATTAACAAATAAATTTTTTCCTCCTAGTGAGATTTTCATTTCTCGATTACTAGTTAGGTCGGCACTTTTTCTGACGCTATCAGTGCCCATTCCCTTTTTCAAACATATTAAGTCATATGTAAAGTCTCTGCGGATTTTTGTCACTATATAATGTTGATCGCAAATGCGTTAAATTGAAGTTTAAAAAGTTCACATTTCGGATACATTTGTCTAAGGAGTATGCATTTAGATATTAGAGTTCGATGACTAACTTTATAGAACGATTTTGGAAAATTTTGCAAGGATTATTAACAAATAAATTTTTTCCTCCTAGTGAGATTTTCATTTCTCGATTACTAGTTAGGTCGGCACTTTTTCTGACGCTATCAGTGCCCATTCCCTTTTTCAAACATATTAAGTCATATGTAAAGTCTCTGCGGATTTTTGTCACTATATAATGTTGATCGCAAATGCGTTAAATTGAAGTTTAAAAAGTTCACATTTCGGATACATTTGTCTGAAAATGAAATTTATGAAGTCTGGAAAAAAACATCAAAAAAAGGTGCGTGGTCATGGTCAGAACTCTATGACTCTCCTTAAACGACTACAAAGACTGGATTGATGGCAAACAAACATGAAAGGGCTATTAGAATTGAAGAAATTAAACTTATTTGAATTCCATCATGACAATGGACCTGTTTCTTTGTAATCTAGTTGCAAAAGTACACTAGGTAAGATAACGAATGGTGTTGTGGTGTTGGGAAGTGAAAAACTGCGCTATTGTGAATGGGCCGAATGAAATTACATAGGAAAGATTGAAGACCTAACTCGTTTTTATTTGCATAGTGTTTGTAAATATTTGACTAGATATATCTAAAAATCGCCGGTACAACTATTTTACGTTCTTAAATAACACTAAACAAATCGCAACTTACATACAAGAGGCTAACAGGGTTGCTTCTGCAAGTAAAGGAAATTTTATGCGAGTTGGTTCGTTCTTTTGCAACTCGGTTACATTAAAATTGGGCAAATGACAGCCAAAACACATTTTCAAAGACTGGAACAAATTGGTTGTGAAGTTTCATTGCATCCATAGTCCGGATCTTACAGCATCTGACTACTCTTTATTTCAGTCTCTCTTGAAGCTAAAGAATTTACCTACCGAAGAGTTGCTAGTCAAGATTCTTGCCGACAAACCACAAAAATTGCGCACCGATGGAACTATGGCCAATATTTAATTTAAATTGATTTGAAAATAGAATAAACAAATTTGTTTTCAAAAGTTTACCCAGAAGACGTCTGGAGACAAACCGACTTGGGCGTTTTGCCATCTTCAGTGGCATGTTACTTTAATTTCTTAATTTTTATGTTTCTAGATATGTATGTATATAAATTAGATTTGAAGCTCGGAAATTCGCGGGTCCTATCTCCGAAATGGATATATTATCCATTTACTATCTATACTAAAACTATAATTCCCTAAAAATTTTGGCACAATCCACCAACTCAAACCTCTGTCACAAATGCATCAAGTGCTGCTTTGGATGAAGCAAAATCAAATGAAGATAAACTTACTAACAATGTAATAAGAAATAATTTAATTTTTTTGGCAAAATAAAAAAAAAGTTTTCAATGAAAATTCGAATACTCCTAGCCTAGGCCATCTCAAATACGCGCATTTTAACATAATGCGGTATATTCCAACTATTTATCGGACACTACAACTCAAAGTAACGGGTCTTGCAATAGAAATGCTACAAAAGCTTTTTTAAATAAAACAAAAACGGTTTAAGATATGAATTAAATTCTTTATTCCAGTGAAAGTAAATTCGATGCCATTATGTATGGAACTCGATTTCTTTTGCATGGGCACCACGAGTACGCTTGCAGAAGTCCAGACGCTGAACCCAATTTTCGACGGTTTCCAAGCCTAAATCGGCCGATACTGCTGCAATTTCACGTTCGCTATTCGTACGAAGTTCATCATTTGTCGCTGGCTTGTTGGCTTAGACCATAGACTTGACGTAGCCCCACAGGAAATAGTCTAACGGCGTCAAATCGCACGACCGAGGCGGCCAATTGACTGGGCCATTTCGTGAGATAACACGCTCACCAAACTAGGTTTTCAATAAATCGATTGTGACATTCGCTGTGTGGCTTGCGGCGCTGTCCTGTTGGAACCACATATTGTCCAAGTCCATATCATCCAATTCGGGCCAAAAACATTCGGTTATCATTGAGCGGTAGCGATTCCCATTCACAGTAACGTGCCGGTCTTGATCATCACGGAAGAAGTACGTGACGGCCCAATGACGCCGCCGGCCCGTAAACCGCACCAAACCGTAATTTTTTCGGGATGCAATGTTGACTCATGGAGTACGTGTGGATTGCCAAAGCCTTTCAGCCAGAAATAAGGACGACCATAAATTGGACGTAGCGCTCTTAAAGTTGAGGTCATTGACTCCGAATTTCGGTAGAAAATTTTAATAATTTCGACTCGTTGTTGGATCGTATATCTTTCCATGATGAAATGGCAAACCTTACTGAAGAGAAATGTCAAAAGAGCGGGAAAAAATATGGCGTCGTTTGCTGTCACTATCGGTTTACTTTTGTAGCGTTCCTATTGCAAGACCCTTTATTTGCATGTATGAGTAAGTATGCGGTGCATGACTCTGTATTTCAACATGTTTGTGACACGCGTTAAGGCTTCGTTTTGCATACTTATAAAAAGAGCATGACTTGAGAACTGTCACATAATAATTAAAATTCAACTATATTTTAAGTCTCGCGCTGCTGCGTTCGGTAATCAGTTAGCAGCAAAACTCAATGAACTGATTTTTATGTGACAGATTTGTATGCCCTGTTATGTAAAGTATGAATAATAGGGCCTTTAATCTTGCTCAATTGAGTCAAAATTTGAGAACAATATTATCTTCTCCAAGGTAATCGTAACAGAGCATAGCGTCACAAAAAATACAAAAAAATTATTAGTATTGAAGCAAGGGCCGCTCTAATATAATATCTGGATCTAGTTTAGGCGACTTTCACTGATATGTAGTTGGGGCCTCTGGGCGTATTATTGCTAGGTAGTAATGTCATTTTGTTTCCTCCTGCACTTTGCGGATCACCTTTTTTAGGTGTACTGAAATTTTTTTTGCAATCAGTCAACAAATTATTCAGCTACTTGTTTTGGCTTTTTAATAAAATCTCAGTTTCCTATCTCTTATGTACCCTTTTAATTTGCAGGTATCATGAGAAGAAGGAGCAAGAGCGCCAGGAATATACAATACATGTTTAATGTTTATTATTACTAAGATCTACTACTACATTCACATAATCAAATGCATTTAATCACTGCCGAACTAGTGAACGCCCATGCAAATAAATAACTGCATTTTATGCAATAAGTACTGCACTCAAATTGACGACAACAAGCAACTATAAATTGTAACAAATGCATTTAAACCAACAGGACTGCTATGCTACTAATTAAATGTAACTAAATGAAAATGAAAAACGTTAGTGTAGCTATGCTGTAATTGATTTTATTTTATAAAGTGTAAGTTCTCAGTGTATGGGTTTTATGGGTAAGGTATAGAAAATAAAAAGATTGTATTGGAAAAGATAGTCTCACAAAAGAAAACACTTTATTTTTGCCGATGAAGTGTAAAAGATACAAATAAATTAATAAAAGTAAACACAAGCGTATAAAAATACAAACATACATACATACGCATATACATATAGTTAAATAGATAAATATGAAATGAGAACGAAAAGAAAAACCTTATAAAATTAATTAATTTATGCAAGTGCACTAATTTCGAACTGAATGTAATATGTAAATATTTTATATTTGCAAAATATGTTTGTGATATACATATCTATCATACATACATGCATACGTATATTTTAAGTACGCGCTAGAAGTCGCATTTATGCGATTATTTTATGTTTGTATGTGTTTTGGGGGGTTTTGTTGGTTTTACGACTACGAGCAACAAAACAGCGACAGTTGGGCGTGTAACGCTTTCGGCTGGGACTGATGAAAATAATTAAATGCAATGAAAATTGAAATTTATGTTAAATAAGGTGAAAAGGTGAAAAGGTGAACAACTAATATACAAAATAAATATAAATTATTCTATAGTGCAGCTCTTTAAATATGTAAGTAATGCAACTTTGAGTAAATGGCTAGTAATATTAAATAAAACATAAATACATGTGTGCTACAGTTTTCAGGCGATTAATTTCGACTGTGAAAATAGTCGCTCAGTGGGTAGGCACTGAGATGCGAGCTCGGAGTTAGCATTAAAAAAATATGTTTTCGAAATTACACTTATGTAATTTGGTAGATATAAATTTATTGCTCGTATATTTTAAAAAATGTAGTAAATACCAAATTTAGTCACGGTGTACTGAATACAGAAGGTGACACCTTCAGAGCTACCACAACTTTGGTCTTTGCCGATTTTGACAATTCTCAACTGCAACTAGATGAATATATTTTCACAAATGAACGCAAATAGCGACTCAGATTTATTTATTAAATCTATGCATTTAAATCATATTTCTACAGTTTTGCACAATCGAAATATGTTGCTCGCTGAAATAGTGGAAGTTATTCATTTTTCCTTATCCCGTATTCTTGTTAACTAAAGATGAAATCCGCGGGAGGTGCAATCACTCTTTTACGTTCAACACCAAATAGTCAGCCCTATTCTGCATTTCGACTCGAATCGAAAATTTCTCAGTTTGGCAACTTTTGTATTCTGCGTTTCGATGAGTTTCGATCAATCTTCGAAATTTACAATTTTATGTATTCTACATTGCGATCGTAGTTACGTTTTTGTAAGTTGAAATTTTGTTGGCGGAGGACGGTTAGATTTTTATTTTCGTGTACTTTTAAAATATAATTTTCCTAAAAATGTGAGTAAAACTTGTTGATAGTTGTAAAAGTCATCAACATGATTTTTTTAAGTTTTTTGGGATTTGATATGTTTGCAGGTCAAAAACAACAACGCCGGAGCAGTATGAAAAATTGGCTGATATAATGGTAACCAAAAGGGATTGCGCCAACTCCATGTTGGCAACTGCCTTCCGCAAAAAATCTCAATGCAGCCACTGCGCGATTAAGCGGAGATAACGACGTCAAAGTACTTGGTTGAGTTTCTTCAGCAAAAGTATCTAGGACATACTTGAAAGCGTCCTTATTAAGTCTAAAGTTTTTTTTGAATCTAAATAAGTAAATCAATGAATTAAGATTTATCACTTTCAAACTCAATTTCTTACAATTCGTCACTCATCTGAAATGGATCACACATATCTCGCAATCTTCTCCTTTCAACTTTCGTGTCAGCATTCTCGGATGCGTTGTCGTCCTCCTCAAGTAGTATCGCCCCGGCTATTGAATCCATTACGCGATTATATTTTTATTTATTTTATTTAAAAAGCAATAGTTTGGCCACGAATTTGTATCTGTTTGCTTTATTCTGTTTCAATTTCACACATTCCAAGGCAAACAGCTGATTTCGAAAAGGTTGCCGCTCTTCCTCTTTTTCTTTCGATTCCGTCGTAACTCGGAATACCTAATTCCAATCGATGCAATGCGGAATGCGGGAACGTAATAGAAATGCAGAATAGGGCTGAGTAGTGTTACAAAATTTGCCACGGAAGAAACCAAAATACATCGTTAGCAAAAATATGTGATCCATTGAAAGTAGCGCAAATTTCCTTATATAAATTCAAAGCCATCGATTATTATATCCACTACAGACTGGGTTTAGACCAAAGTATAGCTGTTCCACCGCCATGATGAAACCACTTGGCGACATTAGAATACATTTTCATAATAATGCATTAACTCTTAAGCTTCCCTAAGGCTTTTGACATGGTTTATCATGATCTCTTGTAAAAGATACTTAGACATATCTTTGGGTTTTCGGACAAGTCTATACATCCGGTGATAAACTTCGTTGAAGGTAGGTAACAGAAAGTGAAGGGCAAGAATGCTTCCTTTAGTTTTAAGGCTGGTGTCCTATAGGGATTTTTTCAGGGTCCTCCATTGTTCAGTTTTTCGTCTACGATGGGCTGTTAAATTCGCTTTAAATTCAAACTTAGTTAAAACGGCAAAGAGATTAAAACTCGCACTGAAGTATTGGCACTAAGTATATTAACAGACATGGATGTGCTGACGATATCCAAGTGTACTTGCCCAGTCGTGTACGTTTTGTACAGGATTTATGTTTTAAGCTATGTAAATAGTGATTTGTCTGCACTAACTCAATGGACAAGTGATAATGATTTATGTCTGAATTCTTCTAAGTAATGGTGTTCTGCATGCTGGAAATATTTCCGAACGCAATTTATTATTTTTTACTTTAAAAACCAAAAGCATCGGCCAACAAAATAAAACTAAAAAATAAACTAAAAAAGGGGCAAGCCTTAAATTGAGTGTTTGAAAGAGAGCGGTCATGTTTTCGTCGTCTGTGGTCAGCATTACACTGCCAAATAACGTAGAGCGTTTATTAAGTGCTTCCAAATAATTGACATTATTTTTCAATGCTGGCAATCGGTTAAAGTTACGTCTCGCTAACGGTGCCGAAACGAATACGGCAAATTTTTAAGTCAACTACGAACCAGATAGAGGGAGCTGCTTTTCTTGACCTTAGCACACTTTAGCTTCAGACTTATGGACGATAGGCGCGGGTAAAAAATTATAAAGTTAGAGTCTCTGTTTTTTTGGCAAAATTATGTTTTTTTTGTTTAAATCATCCGAGTTCACTTCGATCAGAGCATACTTAGTAACGATTATGTAAACTTAGCAACAAATAAAAATATATAAATAATAATAATATTTATTAGTATAATAATTAGTTTTAGGATATATTAAGAAATTTAATAAACTGAATTTACAAATGTAATTTACTGTTATTATGATATTATGATAATTTAACTATGAACTAGATAATCACCAACAAAATTGTACTATACCATAGGTAATAATGTAAAAATTAAAGTATTCAATAAAAATGAATTAAATTATTATTAAAATTAAATATTTATGAAATTGAAGTTCGGGTTTTATTCAAAATAAATTTTATTTACGGATAGAATTTAAAACCACACCAAAACTTGTTACAGAATTTACTGAGGTAAGTCAACTTTCCGTTTCCTTTTCCTTGTCATTATCTGATACATAGAGTTTTCTAAAAAAAATACCGGACTTTTTCGTAGGAAGTAAAATATATCTAGGCATATTCCGAATAATTTTGACTGATAGTAATCTAATGTATAAATGCATCTCAGGGAAATAAGTGCACTCAAAAAAACAAATAATAAATATTTGATGGAAGATGGAAGAAAACCAGCTCTAAAACGAAAGAAAAATGGGAATGAAATATTTACCACTTTTAGAAAAAGGAGATTACAATTTAGGTAGGTTTTTATTCATTTTAAAGCAGCCATTGTTCAATCGCCAAAAAATAAGAATCGCATTTTGAAGAAAAAATGTAATCAAAATATCTTTGGTTTTTTTGTTTGTTTTTTTTTCTGTGTATATGTGCATAAATTGTGTGCCCTTCTTTCTTCTTCAATAGTAATTATAAATTCATTTTTGGTTAGCAAATGTCTGCTACTCCAATCTATTTTTAGATTGAATAAACGAAATTCTTCGTTGTTTACTATTTTTAGTAGCATTACTAAAAATTTGTTTGACGTGATATTGACTTAGGAAATAACTGTAAGTGCATGGGCATTGACGTCAGTAGATTTACTTATTTATCTTCTATCTTCTATACTATAGTAAAACTGTACGAAAGTCGTGCCTGTACAGTTCTTTAAAAAAAAAATACCAGAGGATGGCAGGGAACATAGTAGAATGCATCTGAATCATTTTTATAATTTTTGTCTGTCTGTTTGTCTATTTCTCTGTTTGTCTGTTAGCATGTTTGAACGCAGTAATGTCCGAAACTACTGAATGGATATTCATGGGGCTTTTTAATAATGTTTAGCCAATAATCTCTGGCGTAACATAGGACATATTTTATGAAAAAATCATAGGAAATATTTTATTTAAATACTTAATGCAAAAAAAGCAATTTAATATAAATGGTTTAGCATCACTTTTTTTTAATTTCAACGACATCAAAGTAGGCTTTGGTTGTTTTTTGTCGCTGAAAATTTTCTCGTAAAATGAAAACGAATGTCAATAATAATAAGGTGTTGTCAGTTGAGAGCTGTTTGTTATAATTTTAACAACTTCGGTAGCCCCATTTTGAAAGACGCTCTCTTGAACAAAACAGAATGAAGTAGTAACGGGTGTTTTTTAGACTGATAGAACTTTCGATAGGGATAGCTGTCACTTGACAGCTGGTAAATGACATTTCGTTTTTACATTTCCGTTCAGTAAGCCTTGATAAATCTTCGTGGAAAGAATGACGCCGCAACAAAGTTTGCAAATTGTGGAAATTTACTTTAAAAATCAGTGTTCTGTTCACCAAACTTATAGAGCACTTCGTGAATTTTATAGTCCACATAATCGAGCATCAGAGCAGCTTATTCGTCGAACAGTTGATCAATTTCGAACAACATTTACTCTACTCGATGAAAAACCAACAAACAAGACAAAGAGCTGTACGTACAGAAGAAAATGTTGGTGCTGTAAGTGATAGTGTGGGAGAAGATCCGAATTTGTCTATTCACTGCCGTGCTCAACAAGTTGGGCTTTGTCCATTCACAACATAGAAAATTGTGAGCAAAGAAAATTGGACTGATCGCATCCGATTCACCAAAGTTAGTCGTGGTGGACATATGCCAGAAATCGTTTTTAAACATTAAATGTCATGAAAATATCTTTCAAATAAAAAATATTTGGCATCATATTTAATTTTTTATGTGTTTTATTTCAATTTAAAGTTCTATCAATCTAAAAAAAAACACCCTTTAGAAACACAACTTTCACTTAAAAAGTACAAGTGAACATAACTGCCGTTTCTTATTTGTTTTGACTTTTGCGTTTAAAATATATTATCGCATATATAATTATTGGACTGCGGATTGCGAAGCTTATGGAATATTAACTTCTACAGATTTGTGAATTGTGTCCCTTACACTATTGCGGTACGAATGCGATTTTTGCTGCAAATTTTGAGAGAGTTTTTCCAATTGATCGAATAAAAATTGTCAACAAAAGAATTTTGTATAAATTTAAAGAAAAGCTGAGGCTCGTAAATTGCAAAACTTGAAGACTATTAGATTTTAAATGTTAATTTCTTTATTAATTTTTACTCTGCCGTTTTTCCTAGAGAATGCAAAGAAAGTTTGGTTTGGAGACAACCCGGGTTTGACGCTATGCCATCTTCAGTGAAATTTTTCCTTTATTACGTAACGTTTACTGTGTTTTGCCTTTGCTGTCATGGCTCCAGCTCACAAGCCCGTAAAAACAAAAACCAAATACATGTAATTTCACATTTTTAGCCATGAAATGAAATCGCTGTTCATTCAGCTCCATCTTATATGAACTCGCCTTTGTGTATATCTTCGATTAAATACAGAGTTTAAATAAAATATTGATATTATTTTAATCTAATTTAAAATTGATGGGCGTTTTATTTAGTAACAGATATGGTGACCCACAAAAAGAATAGGGGCAAAAATAATTGAGTAGGGCGGGAAGCTGCGATATGATTGCGATTAAAAAAAAATTAAGGTGTAATAGGAATAGAATTTATAATGAATATCTGTTTTCAGCGACCTATTCGATTTTATTCAAAAAATTTTTTTGAATACTCTTGATTTGTAAAATTTATAGCTTAGAATACGATAAAACTAAGTTCTATGTTCGCTAAAACTATCGAATATATTAATACTTTTACAAATAAAGTTATAAAAATCGTGTTTCAATTACTAACTGTTTACAAGATTGGGAAACTTAATTAAGGATGATTATTGTTTTTTCGTTGATTTAGTAAAAATAGTTCGTTGAATACCTACATCTTAAAAATAGTACTAAAAAAGGTGTGAGAAAGCGCCGATAATTTTTCCCTTTTTACTATTGTACATTTATATGCGTTGCCGAAACAGGGCTACCAAAAAAGTGAGGTTAAGTAAGTAACTTCACCTGCTTTATTCCAACATGGTTTGAGGAAAAATCCGTAGTTCAAAAGAATATCAGTAGAAATAAACTGATATACATACATATGCTCATATGTATTTGTTTTTGTGTTTTTGTGTTTGACTATATAGGATTTGGTACATAGAGAGAAGTTTGACATTATGAAAATTATTACATTCAAATTCTATTTATTTATTTCTACTTATTTATTCTCTCTAAGCCGATTTTCAAAAGCTTCAAGCCAACCTCTCAACAACGTTCTTGGGCAACTGGTACAGCATAATTTAGATAGCCAATATTCTATAGGAAATCCAAAATAAAGTCGATAAGCTCCTGTGAGCAGTTCTTTATATACAACTAGCCTAAACCCGCGGCTTCGTTCGCGTGGTAGTAGAGAGTGATAGCAGAGAGTGCACCTGCCGATCTAGATCGGAAGAATTAGAGTAGTCTAGGAAGAATAAAACTCTGTCCCTACCGAGTGGTAGTAATTATAACCATAGTGTTCAATCGATGTAGATATCATTTTAAGGCATTTTGGTAAACAACATTATTCGTCGTATTAATTGGAGCATAAATATGTCAATTTTTAGGGCTGCCCACTCTTGAGCAAGCAACGTATAATTGACCATGAGAGAAGCATTAGAGTTCTAAATGGATTCCTGCGAGGTTCAAAGATTGCCCTTGAGCTTTGTTGATTGTCATTGCAATAGCCAGTCGAACTGGAAACTGAAGTATTTTGAATCCGAAAGACATGTAGGAAGATATTTACGGAATGCGTGCTATGAAAACATCTTCTCCAGCAGATGTGCCTGATAAAATCGTAGCTTCAATGATGTTTGGATGTAAATTTTTGACGATCAGTCGAGTTCCATTCCACAATTTTGGTGGCCTCAAGAGTCTGAGTATTATTATTGGTGATCCTACTTTCAAACATAATTGATGTGATGGCATTCCTGATGGTTCTACTGAATTAAGAAACTCTACAGGGAAGGTGACTGCTTGCTCTTGATCAGTGACAGTGTCAATGGACTTGTAAGTTGTTACAGTCCCCGGTAACTTGTTCTGAATCGTCATGTTAAGGTTAGCCACTTGGTCGTTTCGCGGTGCATGATTTTTGTAATTGGCAACATTGGCATTGAAGGAAATGTTAC
Source organism: Anomoia purmunda (assembly GCA_951828415.1). NCBI lineage: Eukaryota > Metazoa > Arthropoda > Insecta > Diptera > Tephritidae > Anomoia > Anomoia purmunda. The sequence goes on along the minus strand of OX639993.1, from coordinate 129,910,259 downwards.
TGAGTAATTGCCTGGCGTATTCATGAATCATCCTTCTCCGATTTGCAGAAGCTGTTGGGAAAATTCTCGTGAGGCTACATCGCCTTGCAGACGAACCCGCATATTTATTGACAATGTCAATTTCTCAACTCGCTTCCACAGATAAAAAGATTTGAGACACGCTTTGTTTATTTATTAATTGACCTTTGTACATGTAACCAGATAACGTATTTCGTAAACGTTATTTTAAAACTTACTTAAGAAAGGTGGCAACCCCCTTTAATATAAACCTAGTTATAAACCTTCTCCTCAGCGAAACGAACCGTTTGATGCTAATATTTTATACACTTGTGAATAATTAACAAAAAAATCTAAAATTGAAGGAAGAACTTTCGCCTCGCCTAGACAAAACGTTTGACCACCATATTTTAATATTTCATATAACTGGTGCATAATTTAATTAAATTCGACTTTTCAAATAGGTGGCAACACTCTTCGAGTTCCATCAAAAACATACCTATAACAAAAACAGTCTTACAGTTACGTACATAAACTACACATAAAATACTTCAAATAAATACATACATACATACATATTTACATACATAGAATATTGACTTGCACTGATTTAGAATGTAAACAATTTAAAGAGAAGTTCTTAACTAACTGCGAAACTGAGACATTTACTATCGTTAAAATCACTTACGGCTCTAATTTTCTTTATTTACTACTCGCTGAAGATCATTCAATATGTTTGTATGTTTGCAGACAATTTATAATGTTTAAATGCAAAACGCATATTCAAGACATGATCAATATCAAATAATTTTGAAAAATAGTCATAAAACAAAACCTAGAAGTGATCGAAAAGATCGGCCAACAGGAATAATTTAGAGCATTCAAATCTTTATATCTGTCGAACAAGTTTCTGAAGAAGGATTTTGTTGCAGATGAGTTTAATCGAAAAGCAGTAAAGACTGTTGTTGAAACTCTAAAAGATAGTCGGGAAAATGAAAAAAATATGGGTGTTACTTTCTTTGCTTGTGGGGATTTCCGAAAAATACTAAGGTTTATAACCGAATACAAGAGCGGATGAGATATGAGCAGGCTTGAAGAGTTCTAATATGTGGATACTCATTACGATAACGAATTTAACAGTGAACATGCGTGCATGAATTGGAAGCATTGTTTTCCAATATATTTTTGAAATTTGAAAATATCCCAATCCCGAAAAATGGGTAAATTTATTCCGCCAGATAATGTGTGTGGTGCAGTTCAGTCATTACAAGAACTTATTTCTTCCGTTTATGATGGTCGAAACCAAAACAAAAGTTTTGGCTTTGTGAGAGAGCTATTATGACATCACGAAACGATCAAGTTATCAACTGAGTTTTGGAACAAGTTTTTAAACACCCTTATCGTCCCTGTAGTGCGATTCACTAACTTTAAACGATGCGACAATTGCAATTTTTGACGACAATATTTGCCGTTTGCACTAACGATTGTGCGATTCTGTATTTATTCAAAGCGATAAAGAGTGGCACCTCTGTTAAACTAAATGTAAAAATATGCGAAAAGCACAAAGAGGAATAGAGAAAACATAAACGAATGCCTGCTGCCAAATATAAATTTGAGCGTTTTTATTATATTTCATTAAAGTGAAATAAGATAAATACTATTTCGTTTCAAACTACAAATATTTATAATTGTTTTATATATTGCATTCCATTGTTCCATTGCAGCAGAATTTCGGATTCTCTTCTTAGGGATTTGGTAGAATAGTCATTAACTCAAATCCAAGGAATATCCGGAATCACCTGCAAATATGCCATGAATTTAGAATTTTTGTAATTAGAATCATTTATCTATATATTAAAACTAAACTACATTTCTGCTTTTATACTTGAATCATTGATAAAATTTTGCTTTTACCATTCGCACATTAATTGAATGGTAGATATGATGGCTGGCATAAGCCTCCTCATGAATATTTGGTGGCGAAATTGATATCTGCGTGCAATCGACGGTCCCAATAGTGCATCCCATAAAGGGAGACCTCCCTGAAGCAAATATTTCTTTAGAAGCTTGGCATTCCACTTGGGTCATAGGAAACCTTACTTGCGGGTGAAACAATTAATCATTGATTGCATCCGTTACCCGATGAATGCCGGCTTACGGCTGACTGGCTCGTGGATATTCCCCATTGTTCACCTACGGGTCGTTGATAGCAACCAGTTGCGAAGAACCTTAACGCCGCTAGAACCTACTTAGCATTATAAAAGTAAAATTTAAAATTGCATATAGGCTTAACGATTACACGAGCTGCTACTTTCCCAGTCGATGTTGTCGTTATTCTGGATCCTCTTATTTGGTGTTGCAGCGGACGTATTATAATACATTTGGATCAATATTTGTCTGCCTGTGTGAACTCACTAATATCCGAAACTACTGAATGGATTTTCACGGCATTTCAACATAGGGTATATATATTATATTATATATTATATATATATATATATATATATATATATTAACTGCATTATTAGGGTTATATTTTGTTATTATTTCCTTTTTTAAATTCAACTAAAATGAAAATGAATGTCAGATATCCGAATAACAACAGTATACAAAATGTGGGGGTTCCGAGTGCCTCATGGAATTCATTTGAGGACTAATTAGAGGGTTGAAAGAAAGTGAGGCTGGAATTTCTAATTTTCTCAAAAATTAAAACGCTTATAAAAAGAACAAACAAACTGGCAGAACAAGCAACATCGAACACAGGTGTAAAATCTGTTGACAAGTAAATGCCTTGTAATGAAATTACACACACAGTTCAATGCAACTAACAGACTCGTTCATCAACTTTTGATTGATAATAAAGACACACCGAAACTATTGCCAAGCCACTTAAATTTTCGTTTTGCATTTGCATATAAGCATAGCTTTTGGGGCGAAGAATTTCGAAATGTTGATTTATCGAATGAAAAAAAATTAATTTAGATGAACTTAATGGCTATCAGCGGAAAATCTTTGAATATGCAGAAAAATCTAACATTTGTTTCATTCCAACGAAAACAAATTCATAGAACCACATCCAGTTCTTGGACAATGAACTGAAGGACTGAAAGTCATTTTTCTCCTAAAAAAATAAAATTTAAAAAAATAAAAATATAAATAAACTCAATCGACGACCTATGAGGAATCCTTTAAGCTAGGGTTTTTAAAAATTATCGACAATTAGCAATTGAAAAATGCCATGACGCAGAGTGGAGGTAATTAGCAATAGAACTCTAAAAAATCTAGTGCATTCTATGCCAAATCTTCTAATTAAATAAATGAAAATACATATGTAATTATTAAAACTAATAACAAAAATTATAAATGCACATATACTTAATTTTCTAAGGACTTTTCGTAAGAACTTTGAATTAGCATAAACGTAAACTGATCCCTAATTTGTTGAAACTCATCCAAATTGCGGAAGAGATACCTCTGGTAGACAAAATAACCGCTAAAAACCGATAACAAAATTTTAAGAAAGTATGGAAAAAATACCTAAAGTGCGCATTGAATCTTGGATTACCGGAATGATAGTCACGACCAAACCGTCTTAGCGTAAATGTACAGAGCTTTTCATTCGATTATTGTCTTTCATTAGTTTTTGAAGGAAAAATTTTTTTTCAAAATGTGCAAAAAATAACTTTTTGTCTAAAATGTTTGCTCCAGAATACACAAAAAATTTCAGCTGTCTCTACAAGTGTCTTTCTAAATGCTATAAACTATCTTTGCCAAAATAGGCCTGTAAGAATAGTACATGACTTAATAAACAGGCCGTCCCGAAGTATGCCGTACGCTGTTGAAATTAAAACTAGCTTACCACTTTTATTAAGCTACTAGCAGTAAAAGCAGAGAACTTACTTTAGTCCACTGGCAAAATCTCCTCGCACGGTGGCATTCAACCATTTCGTATCCAGGCAACCAACGTATTACAAAGTTATTGAAACTGTTATGATTTTTTGATGCATACTTTTAGGTCGAAGATAGTGGAATTGACAGTTTGACTGACATGTGGTGAGAAGAAGTTGCGTGGCGACTGAACTCTCGTCCAATTTCACCACACCAGAAACCCATTGGATCTAATGAGATTGTAATGCCAACCGGTAAAAGTAAAATTAGTTCTGGTAGAGATTCTGTTAGTTTTTGCTTTTATTATTATTACACTACTCGACAAATTTTGATCAACTTTAGTCTCCAAGAATAAATAGTCCTTTCCTAAAGTGAAATTTTCTCTTGATTCCGAATATGACTTCCATTTTCTTGTGGCAGATCTAGTTTCCGAGATATCGGCGAAAATATGAAAATTCCCATTTTTGCAGAACACTACTTCATATAGGTACGGCAAAAATTTGCATTTTTCATTTTTTCGTTTTTAACTGTTGAATTATGCATTATACTAATTCCCATAAAAATTTCTTGCCTTCTTCGCCCTCAAGTATCTTCAGTAGTTTGGCCACTATGCCAAAAAACGTTCAAAAAATGTTGAAAAAAAACGAAATTTTTTACACAATTTCAGATTTAACCACTTTAAAATCGGAAAAATTCTATTGACGAAAAAAAGTTAGCCCTCCTATGTTGTAGGTAATTTAACTACGAAAATTTTAAGCATACCAGTACAACAATCGGACGTGCCATTGAAACTATAGCCCCGTTAACTTGCAAGCGTCTATCCTACAATTTTAGTATTACTCTGATAAAATTGGCGAGACATTTCATTTGGTCACTCTACCTTAGGGTCTAATAAATTTAAAAAGACATCAAGTATTTAATTGTCACTACTGTTTGTTGTAAATTTTGTTTTGCAAATTGTAGTGCAAATTTATACATACTATATCGGTAGATGTGTTTACGAAATGGCTTGTTGCAAAAGAGATTTTAAATGTAAAAATAATCCGGATGATTTTTGCTTTATTTGCGGACATTATATTTTCGGAAACTCAGCTCGGAAAATAACTAATTCTGTCAGAGATGCATACTTTCATTATTTCGGTTTCCGTGTAAAAAATCTCGATAAATCTTGGACACCTAATTTTATTTGCGCCTCCTGTAGATTAACTTTAATGAGATGGGTATCGGGTAAAGGTCATAACATGAAGTTTGGTGTTCCAATGATGTGGACTGAACCCTTTAACCACGACCAGTGCTATTTTTGCGTGATAGACCTTAAAGGTAAAACGAGAAAAAAGAGGAAATTAATAAGTTATCCAAATGTGGCATCAGCTAAAAAACCAAAACTACATGACCATACCTTACCCATACCTAGACCGCCTATAAGTTTTGAAGCCTCAAGCGAAAGTGACTCCGAAGCAGATAATTCAGAAAGTGGACAAGAAGGAGAGATCCCACATCGAGTCTCACAAGCCGAACTTAATGACTTGGTCAGAGATTTGAAATTATCGAAATTTGATAGCGAAGTTCTAGGATCTCGTTTGCAGCAATGGGGCAGCCTGGGCCCTTCGACAAGTACTTCCAAATTTCGAAATAGACACAAGACTTTCTCTTCTTTTTTTACTAAAAGTGAAAATATTTGCTACTGCAATGATGTTCAAGGTTTATTTGAAGCACTAAAATTAGAAAATAAAGTGGATGATTGGCGCTTGTTTATAGACAGTTCAAAGCATAGTTTAAAAGCAGCATTACTCCATAAAGGAAATTCGTTACCGTCAATACCAGTGGCACATTCTGAGAATACTAAAGAAACTTATTTAAGCATATCAAATTTACTTGAGCTCATTCAATATAAACAATTTAATTGGAAAATTTGTGCGGACTTAAAGGTAAGCAGTTTCGGTGGTACAGTTTAAAATAAATAGTATATGAAATACATCCTAGGTTGTAGCTATAGTTCTCGGACTTCAAGGAGGTTTCACTAAATATTGCTGTTTTCTCTGTCTTTGGGACAGCCGTGCTAGAGAAACCCATTATATTCAGGAAAACTGGCCACCAAGAGCTGAGTACGAACCAGGTGCCTTCAATATCGCAAACCCGCCTTTAGTAAATCCCGAACGAGTTATTTTGCCAGCACTTCACATCAAATTAGGATTAATGAAAAATTTTGTAAAGGCTTTAAATAAGGACGCGCCATCCTTCCAGTACCTAACGAAATTTTTCCCTAAAATAACTCAAGCCAAATTAAAAGAAGGTATATTTGTTGGTCCGCAAATTAGAAAGTTGCTGAAAGACGAAAATTTTGCGAATCATTTATCATCAGTAGAAGCAGCGGCTTGGGACAGCTTTAAGCAAGTCGTTAGTGGGTTTCTTGGCAACAACAAAGATCCCAACTATAGAGAGATGGTCAAAGCCTTGTTGAAAAACTACAGTGCTATGAAATGCAACATGTCCCTCAAAATGCATTTTTTGCATTCACATTTGGATAATTTTCCCGCAAACCTAGGTGCTGAAAGTGATGAACAGGGTGAAAGGTTTCACCAAGACCTCATGATTTTTGAAAAGCGTTACCAAGGTTTTTGGAATGAAGAAATGATGGGAGATTATTGCTGGACAATAATACGGGAGACAAACCCAGAAAATTATAAACGGGTAGTTAGAAGTACCCACGTCCCTCACTATTGACCACCACGGTAAAATCGCTCAATTTGACTTTTTTAGATGTAGATATGTATGTATTTAATGTTGTTGTCGTTGTTGTTTTTTACTGAATTGCTGACTTATACTCATATTACTCAATTGAATACAGTTTAACGTGCAAACATATGTCTATAATAAAACGTTATAAAAAAATAAAAACCTAGTTTGAATAAAAATTTTCTCTATAAAAAAATTGTAGGATAGACGCTTGCAAGTTAACGGGCCTATAGTTTCAATGGCACGTCCGATTGTTGTGCTGGTATGCTTAAAATTTTCGCAGTTAAATTACCTACAACATAGGAGGGCTAACTTTTTTTCGTCAATAGAATTTTTCCGATTTTAAAGTGGTTAAATCTGAAATTGTGTAAAAAATTTCGTTTTTTTTTCAACATTTTTTGAACGTTTTTTGGCATAGTGGCCAAACTACTGAAGATACTTGAGGGAGGTGAAGGCAAGACATTTTTATGGGAATTAGTATAATGCATAATTCAACAGTTTAAAACGAAAAAATGAAAAATACTAATTTTTGCCGTACCTATATGAAGTAGTGTTCTGCAAAAATGGGAATTTTCATATTTTCGCCGATATCTCGGAAACTAGATCCGCCACAAGAAAATGAAAGTCATATTCGGAATCAGGAGAAAATTTCACTTTAGGAAAGGCCTATTTTATTCTTGGAGATTTTTTTTGTCGAGTAGTGTTATTATTTAACACATATAGTAAAAAAGTTTTGGACGATTTATTTTTGCGTTCATAAAATGACAAATTTTCTTCGGATAATTTTTAATTAAGCTCAAATAACTAAGTTTTCGAATTATTCAGTGTAATATATTAATTTTAAAAGTAGGATGCAAGTAATTCAAAGAAGATCGTTATCCAAATTCGTTCCACTTTAAAGTATTATTGGAAAAGGGAACGTATTATGGAATAGTGTCTCGAAATGATTTATTAGCTATAAAATTCAAATAAGAATGCGTTTAACTAAATTTCTTTTTGTCTCTTAATTTTATTAATCATGAAATAACATAAGATTGTAAATTTACTTAAATTTTAGTCAAAAATCAATTTTTAAGAGAAGTTTTCCATAAGTTTGACCTATATTCAAATGTTATGTACCTGCTGGTTTACCTTACATTTCTACCAATTTTTACAACACGGAACAAAGAGTTTTGCCCAAACGATAAGCTCATTGGCTTTTGCTTTGAACTTTTATACGTTTTCAGTTTTAATTATTTTGTTCTTTCAAAATATTATTTTTAATCTAAACATGTAAAAATTTGCATTCAATGTGCATATAAAACTGGCACACTTGAATCTATGCAGATTACAATACACATGTTGCTAGGGCTACTCAGTAAATTCTTCGATTCGCAATGCCTAAAATTCAATTTCACTATCGAAACACAGCAAATAACTAACAAACAATTTTGATTAACAACTCTCAGAAAAGAACTTTTTAATGTTCGTTTGCCTAAACTCGTTTTTCCTAGAATAACAAGAGCAAAAAAAAAAACCAAAAAAATATTGATTTAAAAATAAATGAAAAGTGCACTTTGTACACATTGAACAACACTAACACCCAGGTACATGCATACATACATACATACATACATAACACAGTGCTTATCGGCTTTAGTTTCCAGCACAACTATAAAATTCAATTTCTTCCAGTTTTGTGTGTTCATACAATTCAGTGTTTATCTCGTGCTTACTTTTACTATTCGATTAGGGTGAACCACTCTGTTTTAAAATTTTTTGGTAAGTTGTAAAAATATCTTTGACAAAAACATACAATCGGATAAGGATAAAATATGGTATTATATTTTTTGGTACGGTTGAAATTGGTAGATTTATTTAATTTACTACAAATACCTACATATTAATTTGACTGCAAATTATAGCTATGACGATGGCATTCCTAATAAATTGAGATTAATTTTTCAGCACTTCGGAATATGATTTCAATAATAAGAATACTTGTACTCAAGAAGAAGAAAATTCGATGCTACGTACGGTATCGGAAAAGAGCGCTTCATGCTGGTTCAATTGGAGTTTTCAAATAATTTTATGTTGCAAAAACAAATACAAATGCAAAAACAAATACAATACAGTACTTGGAGACTTTAACTTGTGCAATGTTAGATGGTGTGGTAATTCGAGGAATTCTGGTCTTATCCCCAATAATATTGTCACTAATTATGAATCGTACTTTGTAGAGAACTTTTTAAGCCTTAATCTTACTCAAATAAACGTTGTACTCAACGAATTAAATAGATTATTAGATCTTATATTTGTAAGTGATAATATAAGCTTTAGTTTATCTGATGTAGGTATACATCATATTCCTTTAGATATTAAGCTAAAGTTTTATAAGTTCTCAACTATATCACCTTTTGATAGAAATGTTTTTAATTATACATCTTGTGACTATCCAACTTTATACAACACTCGTTTGGACTTTAAATGGCATGATTTATTTTCTGGACTGGATATAACTAGTCGTTTTTCTACATTTAAATCAATTTTGAAAAAATTTTGCTCGGACATTGCACCGTTAAAGAAGGCGCGACCATACAAATCGCAATGGTATAACAAAGATTTAAAGAAACTAAAAAATCTCAAAAATAAGTACTTAAAGAAATTTAAAGCAACTAGTAATCAATCATTTTTTGTGAAATACCAGCATTATCTTAAGGAATTTAAATCTTTAAGCTGTCTGCTTTATAAAAAATATATTTCGAAGAACTGAGCAGGACATTAAGGCTAATCCAAAATCATTTTGGAATTTTGTTAAATCTAAAAAGTTGTGCTCAAATATACCTTCCTCCGTAATCCTAGAGGACAAAATTGCTACTACCCCTGTGGAGACAGCTAATTTGTTTGCTAAATTCTTTAAGTCGAGTTACGTTAGCGATGGTATGCGTTCTCCTGATTTTTCTTCAGAAATATCATCTATTCTCAATCTAGGTAGTCTACAAATCTTATCGGAAGACATTGTGAAGGGCATTTTTTCCCTTAAACCTTCTTAGCAGACTGATGTAGATGGACTGTCTGCAATTTTAATTAAAGGTTGTCCAGCGTTGGCAGTTCCCCTAGCGATAATTTTTAATAAATCAATTTCGTCAGGCATGTTTCTCAATGACTGGAAGTTAACCACAATCAAAGCAATCTTTAAAAGTTGTAAAAAAGAATGATGCTCGGAACTATAGACCGATTTCGAAACTTTCGACCATCTCTAAACTTTTTGAAATAGTTGTCAAGGACAAAATTTATTTTGCGGTCAAATCTTTAATTTGCCCAAATCAGTATGGCTTTGTCTCTGAACGTTCGACTGCTTTTAATTTACTAGTTTTTAGTGAATTTTGTCTTTCAGCATTTTCGGCAGGACTCCAAGTGGATTGCATTTATAACGACTTCTCTAAGGCTTTTGACAGGGTATCTCACGAGATCCTTCTAAACAAATTAGCCTGCTTAGGATTTCATTCTTCACTCCTGAAATGGGTTGAGTCTTATTTGTCAGATAGGCGCTGCGTGGTTACAATTGATGGTGCATTGTCAAACCATTTTGTTGCTACATCAGGTGTTCCTCAAGGTAGCGTTTTAGGGCCACATCTATTTATTCTTTTTATAAACGACATTAGCAACTGCTTTTCTTTTTCGAATTATTTGCTTTATGCCGATGATTTGAAAGTTTTTTCTACCGTGAAGGACGCAGATGACGCGGCTAAACTTCAGTGTGACCTAAATAATCTCCACTTATGGTGTTCGAAGTCTCGGTTTTACCTAAACTTAAGTAAATGCATTCATATTACATTTTCGAGGCGTCAGAATCTTGTGAATATGATGCACTCTCTCGACAATCATGTGCTATATAATGTTTTTGAAACTAAGGATCTTGGAGTGATTTTTGATTCCAAGTTTTCTTTCAATGGCCATATCAATTTCATTCGGTCCAAATCATACTCAGTTCTAGGCTTTATCCGTCATAATACCTCCGAATTCTCTGATCCGTATACAATTAAGCTCCTATACTCAGCTCTCGTGCGTTCGCATTTGGAATACGCTGTCATAATTTGGAGACCATATGACCAATTTTCCGTTATTAGGCTTGAACGAGTTCAAAAAGTTTTTCTGAAATATGCCTTGCGTTCGCTAAAATTCGAGACTCCTATTCCGTCTTACGATTCTCGGCTTTTGTTAATTAGTTTGAGATCTTTGGAAAAGAGGAGAACTGTCCTTTCTTTGTCATTTATCTACAACATAATTAATGGCATCGCTGACTGTCCAATTTTACTTGAGCGGATATTTATTTATTTTTATTTATTTATTTTTATGAAATATAATTATACATTTGGCAAGGCAACTAAAAGATTTTATAATCTATTATAAAATACTCCAGAATAAGATAATATTAAAAATATGTACAGAAGTAAATAAATGATTACACTAAGTACAAAAGGTTACTGTGTTAAATATTTTTTTTATGTTTTCAATATCTAAGGTCTTTAGCACATTTGTGGGCAATTCATTTCCAAATATATTGACTCGCGCATTTTTATATTTTATACACTCATCGAGGATATGTTTTATGGACAGTGCGCAGTTGCACGCTGCACAATAAGGAGGCGGTTCACCTTTTAACAGATATTCGTGCGTTAACTTTGTGTGACCCATGCGTAGTCTGGTGATAATTCGTAGTTGATCTGCCGTCGCTGAGACCGGGAGTGTTGGCTTGATGCGATTTTGATTGTAAACTTTGTATCCATGTTGGTACGTTTGCCAGTTAGTCGCAGTTAGTTTCCTAACGTGGTTGATTACTTGTCGAAGGATGTCTGTTTTAACCAAGGGCTCGAAGTATATACAGGTTGTCTGGTAGACTTCTTTAGCTGCGATGTCTGTATATTCGTTTCTGACGATGCCACAATGGCCGGGTACCCACATGATTTTTATTTTTGAAGAATGTTGTATCAAAAGATCTCTTGAACTTTCAATAAGAGGCTCTTTATTGTGTGGGTTTCTCTTTATCTAGATGTAGTTTTATAAATACTTTATACTCAATTACTTTATAAGTTTTTCATTGTATATATGTACATACATAAGAATATTTATACTGCTAGTCTGTAAGGTACTTTGTACTGTAGACTAAATTCAATAAGTAAATAAATAAATAAATAAATAAATAAATAAATAAATAAATATATTGTAATAAATGAATCGCTTTTTACGATAATGAAGAGGATGCCATCGAATACGTTGGCTCCAATTCCTTTAACAGAGTTTTGGCAAGGCGAAACGATCACTTCCACTGGATTATAAACCCAGCATGCCAAGCATTTCGTTGTTGTACAGAGTCTCCAAAAACTATTTTGATTTTAAATTTCAATAAATTCATTAAATGAAAAGAAAATGTCAAACAAGAAATGTAAGCAGCCCGGTTTACTGGGTTTGTTTGATGCAAGAAGATGTCAGGGCTATGAAATTAAAAATATAACTCTGTGTTACTTATCTCTTTATTTATAAATTTAACTCTGGATTTCTCGCAAGTGGGCCTTAAAGTGCTAAGGCTGTTAATAATACTTATAGTTGATACTTTAGAAAATTTAATTATCCATCAAAATTTGTTTATTAAAACTTCCTTAAAATTTGTTTTCCTTAAAATGCATTTCGTAGAAACCGTTAAAAATTGTGCGTCTTTAGCAATATTCAAACAGTGCGAAATATGCAAAGTAGAGATTATACGTAGAGGTACACCTGAACAATTTCTTATACTGGTAATTGGCGGGTTTTAGCAGGATCACTCTTATTTTGTGGGCAATCTTCCGAAAAACCTTCGAATGTGAAAATTGTTTTGACCCATTTTTAGGCGGATCGTATGGTGTTACCTTAAATCAATTACAGAGAATTACAAAATGAAGTGAAAAAAACATGAAAATAAATTGGAAAAAATGCTTTAAGTTTTCTTAATTTTCTATTTTTTCCTTTGGAATTCATAGTCTTACTTATAGAAATATAATTAATTTCTGAAAGGCTGATTTAATTTGAACCATGTTAATGTTTGCCTAAAAAAATATATTAATAATTTTTTAATTCTGTTTTTTTTTTTGAAATTTATAAATACGATAGTATTAATTACACAAATATAATAGTTTTTTTAAGCTTATTTAGTGAGATTGAAATGACGTTTTGCCTAAAACGTTTGTTAAGTCACCCATGGTCTAATTTATTTCAGTAACATCAGTCAAGCTTTAAGACGAGTTATGTCCTAAGCCATAATATGTGTGCGTCCACGTGAAAAGGGCCCACTTCGGCGGTATTGGAGTTATGCATATAGGCGTCTTCCTGGTTGATTTCCGAACATTTTGAGACAAATTAGACCATCCTAACTGAAGAATTGAGGGAAATATAGAACTTTGAAGGTGAATATCCAAAAAATGACTAATTGAGAAAAATCAATTTGAAGCTGAAAGTTGTCCCTTGTGGGCCCGTTTCTTTTTTTTTTTTAAATTAATTACTTCTATTATACCTAGGAAGCTAAATTTGGTGTCATTCGATGCGCAAATGTATATAGTTTCATAATAAACCATAATAAAAAATTACGAAATTCGATCCATGTATCGAAAAATCTATATATCTCATAAATTAGATGCGACAAAGTGGGCCCTTTTCACATGGACGCACACATATTTTTTTTTACTTTGTATAATTAAGCTGCACCCTAATGAATCGTAGTATGTAGATGCTTATCGTTGTTGTTGTGTGTGGCAAATCTGAAATATGCTTTCCAATTTCGAAATGTTTGATTTTCTCTCCTCTTGCTTCGTCAACTATATACTCGTATGCTTAGTCTGCTTATTTGCCTGCCCGCCGCCATTCAATTATCTTACTGCCCATTTATTTCGAAAATAATTACTGAAGACCATCGCAATATGATTTTGAGCAACTTTGGGTTGTTAGCGCTATTTCGAGCATGATTGTACTACATAAGTAACTGTGTATTACTGTAGGCAATTAAATGTTTTAGCTACTGCAGATATATGAACATAAATTTAAGCGCAATGTATGTATATATCCTTCGCATACATACAGAAATGAAGGGTCTGTACACTCAGTTTATTTTAAATGAAATGTGTAGAGGGTTAAAATTTAGCCTATATAAAAGGAATGGCAATAGCCTGTCGAAGAAGGTATTTATTTCAGTTCCATGTTTTTCAGTTCAAATGGTGGACGCCTATGTGGATTACCGATAACAAACTTACGCTAAATTACGGACTTTAAGTTTAAGATATATAAATGAAATTGTGATGTATTTAAAAAAATGTAACTTGAACAAAAATGTAATTTGATTTAATAATACAGATAACTCAAACGCGTTACTTCTCAACTGCCTCTCGTCTCTTGTCGTACAAGCAAATGTTATCGCTTCGCAGCTACCTTTAACCCTTCAACCCCCACATGTATTCATATGACAAATTTCGCAATGGGGAGTATAGGTACATATGTAGCTTGGGACCATTTCGCCTCTACTTCGGAACCCCTTGAAGACAAGCGCTGGATCGCTTCGGACCTATTTTTGGACTTGGCATTTCCGGACCATTTCGGAACTGGTACACAACTACAACTACTACTACTTAATATTACTACTACTTCTACAACTACTACTGCTACTATATATTACCATCTACCGCAATTACTAATAATTACAACTTCCGCTACTACTACTAAATACTAATTACTGCTATTAATAACAACTACCACTATGTTAACTTACTTTCTACTACTATTTTTAGTAGTGCTAGAACTAATAACGACCTATTTTATTTTTACTGCTATTTTTACTAATAATTTAATTTTTATTAATGCTACTACTTATTACTACTATTTTTTTATTAATTTCTACTACTATTTGGCTTATGCTGCTATTTATGACTACTACTTATTTTTACTAGGGAAGGTTTCACTATCGTTTTCTTGCTGCTTTTATGGTGCTGTTCGTAGCACGACGTTTGAAAGTGGCCGTTGGTATACTTAGCCAGTTTTTCTCCTGGAAGAATGGGGGCAAACGTTGCCAATTCGTCTGCCTTGCAGTTATCTTCCTCAACGTGTCGTTGCCCAGGCGATCATAAGAGTTGCATTCTATAATCGTGGGACATCTCGATACGGCGTTCCTTGAGTGACTGTGTTTTGTCTTCGCAGGAGTTTAGGGCTTTTAGGTCCACTTGACACTCAGAGAAGATAACGTATTTTCGGCTCGGGTCTTTTGACTAGGTACTGAGTGGCATGGTACACAGTGGTCAGGAGGCCGGAATGATGTTTCTAGTTCCAGCTCTGGCGAGGAAAGTCCTCCTCCCATCTTTTAGTCGATTATGGAGCCATTAGAATAAACGTTTAAGGCGTTATATATGCGATGAGGCCTGTTGTTCTTGTCTTGTAGTTTTGGTATGCAATAGTCACAGTTAGCAGGATGTACCTCTCTGAGTCTAAAAGCTGTAAGCGGTAAGAGATATTCCTTGATAAACTACGTTACGTTGCAGGAACTGCAGAATCCCATTCAGAACTTTAGCCGGATCTACTTATACATAACTCCGCGCTCCTTTATACCCGGTGTAGTTGCTTAAGCGCTGTTTATTCACTGAGGGTTGGCCACCAAAATTGGGCTCTGTTGAGCGGGATCGGGCGGATGATGGTCGATCCAGTGAAATATCCTGGCCGAGAAGGCGATTTTTTTTTGCAGGCGAATATCAGATAGTGCCATTTCGGACTTAGCGAACTGACTACATGATCCCGTGATTGTGATTTGATAGGTATCTTGGAACTTCAAAACAGGTTCATGGTTGGCGCAGCGATCTGAGTATGAAAAGAAGAACGACGACGTCCATTGATGGGTTTAGGGTGGAAAAGGTAGTTGGGTCTGCGTTTCACTGCACAGAGCCAGAGATCAGTAAGTGTTATAAACTGTCGAAATCCTGGCCGGGGCTGGGCTGAGCAGATGGCAGATATGCAACAAGTTAGTCGGCGAGTTAACATCTACATCGACAGTCCGGTAGCCATCAAGGCTCTGCACCAGACCGAGGTAGAGTGTAAAGAGGACTTTGGAAGGTTCTTTGTGGCCAAAATCATGCACATTTATTAGTTTCCCGGACATAGGGAGAATAAGGGAACGAAAGGGCAGATATCCAGCAGGGTTTATATTTAGAAGACTCGTTAGTACGGAAGTGCCGATTTCTCTACAAGCAATCAAACGATCGCACGAACTGTATACATATCATATATACAATCACAAGGCTGTAAGGTTGTAGTGCGTGAGCTTTTTACTTTCTCTTAAAAGACAGGAATCCAGACCATTAGTGAAGTTACTGAGGGGCCATTTCCTTTTGGCGGTGAATGCTTCGAAATTATGTTGGTTAAGAGATAAATCATCCAGAAACTTTTTAAATTTTATATTTAAAAAACTCGTGTAACGGTGTTTGTAGACGAGCTCCTCCGAAGCGGCTGTACCGATTTAAAAAAAATTTTGAAGATATATTTGGTATGTAGATATGAGAATAGGTCGTAAGGTATATTTTATGATTGGGAGATTGTTGCCAATTGCTTGAAAACTCTAATTTAATTCAAATATACACAAGTCAAATTAAATATCAAAATAGGCATGTCAAGTGGTTAGTCTCAGAAAGAGGATTCATAGCTAACGTTTACGAGAGTTCCCACCTGCTTGAAAGGTCAAATTTAATTTCATTAGACACGAGTTGTATGAAATGTTAGCATATGGGTATTAAAACGTACATTCCGGTGAGGTGAAGGTTCATAAGGAAATGGTGAAAAATGGGTGCCAACTGGTTCGTTTTGCTGAGGAGAAGGTTTATAGTTAGCTATATTTTGAAGAGGGTTGTCGGCTGCGTGAAAAGTCGAAGCAAACCACATTATACACAATTTATATGTGGGAGATAAGCGTTTTCTCATTACATATGCAAAGCTGATGCAAAATCTTTTTTAATTTTCAGTTATCTTGTCACGCTTATGTTCTGGAGGTGAAAAGAATTTTTGTGATCTCAATTCGGATGTATATATGGATTAGGGACAATAAAGTTAAAGCCGGCATATATTTTGTTTCAACTTGGTTATTATTTAATCTTTTCGAACGGCGTTCATAGAGGACGGGGCGGCCCTTGAGGTTGAGGTCCCCCACAATAGCTACGCCACTGGTCCGAACATATCGTCCGCACGCCACAGAATTTGCCCAAATGTGTAACGGCAGAAATGCAGAAATGCATTTGCATGCATCAAGGCACATTTGCACTCATTTTACCAGTGACGCAAGCATTTGCTGCATTTTAGGCAAACGAGCACAATACCAACAAGCCAGTGGGCGAGGAGTTTTGGGGACACCGTGTATACATATTGATACATAGATATCTCTGTGCATATGCCATATAAAATGACCTAGAGCGCTTGTGGTCAATGCATTCGATGCGATAATAATGAAGCATAGATTCGGGCGTATCGCATGTGCATAAATTCACCAACACACATGCACACGCTTATAATAAGATATTTGCATATAGTGTCATGCAGTCAAGCATGCAATTATCCATACTCATATACATGTAGATATGTATGTATGTAGTTGCAGTTGCAGTTGTAGTTGTGCAAAAGTGCGCCTGTATGCAGCTGCAGTATTTGTGTGAATGTGCGTGGATTTGCTGAAAGCAGAGACGTTTCATTATGCTGCGTCAGCACAAATGTATGTAAATCTTAACCAATACACGCACACAAACAAAATCGCACACACACCCAAATGTACATATGTATATGTCTGACTATCGAAGTGGACTCTAAACGTAGCCTGCTGCTAGGCGTAGACGCTGTCGCTTGATACGCAGACAGCAGACAACAGTTTTCGCTTAACAGTTTCTATCACCCATTTGTTCTTTTCCATATTATCTTTTGTTTCCTTATGTGCTGCATTTTACTTATTAGTGTTAGATTGTTGTAGTTGCCTTGACTAGTGCATTTTAGGCCTGTTCACACTATGGGTGTTGCTTTAGTAATAAGCTGCAAATGTTCTATATTTCAAATTTTGATTTTTGGTCTTTTATTGAGGTTCCAATTAGAGAACGTAGTGTGTTGACAAAGCTGAAATGAAATATCACATTAATAATTTTAGTTCGACAAACAATAAAGACAATTGACCATTGCACTGCACATTCGCATATTCCCTTAAGGGTAGACAACAATCCGTCACATACATACAGCCATATTCAAAATTTAACTTGCCCCAGAGGGATACTGAAAATCGTTCGCATTAGCTTTAATAACTCGATTATACTGTATTTGTCCAAACATCATCCATTACTTGTTTTATGAATGCGATCACTGAAAAAAATTTACAATCAAAGACTTTCAATAAAATTAATACAAAAAATTGAAAATTGGTGATACTACTCTGACACTTTTGAAAAATTAGTCAAAATATTTATTTCAACTTAAGTTGCGAGTGGCGATGAAGTCTAAGACGCTCTGCTCATTTGTCGTCTCGTTCTCGTCACATCATTTGAAAAATTGAATAGATTGCAACGAACTCCTATGTAGTATATTTCAATAAACGTCCGCACCAAGTCGAGTGTATATAAATAGGGTGTTTCATTTGAAATTCAGATTTTTCATTTCAAGTTCAGAATATTACAATCAAACTCAGAGTTTCCAATTCAAGTTCAGAAAGTTACAATTCGAGTTCAGAAATCCAATCCGAGCTTCAAAAATTGCAATTCCAGTTCAGAATATCCATTACAAATTCAGAATTTCCACTTCAAATTCTAAAAATTTCAGTTCAAAGAAAGTTGCAATTCTAATTCAGAATGAACCATTTATATCGATTGAAAGGTATAAACAGTTTTCTAAACTATATAATTCTGAAATGCTCTGAACCTAAACTGCGAATTTGTGAATTTTTAATGAATATTTGAATTGTAACTTCCTGATTTTGAACCTTTTTGAATTTTAAATGGAAACACTGAATTTAAGTAATAATTTTCTGAATTTAAAGTAGAAATTCTGAATTTCAAAAATTCTTTTCTGAATTTGAATCGTAAATTTCTGAAAGTTTTGAATATGAATAACAACTTTCTGAATTGAAAACGAAAAGAGGTGTAGAACAGCTGATTTAATTTTTTTATTTGCCTTATGGCTTCGAATGCCAAATTTAAATTTTTGTGTTTAATTGATTGCGTCCATTTTAATAATTTAATCCTCATATCAGTACAATGACCGATTTTGCAGAGCTTGTGCTTTTTAGCGCATTGCTCTGGAATATTTGGGCCCACAATAGATTCCAGGGACAAAACCGTACTGTTGGACATTCAGTAGAACGACTGGAACTTGCGATCGTCTGAAGCGTTTCGGGGCTTTATTTTTTATGTAGGAATGTACCCAGTATCTCCCGCGACGGACATAAAGGGCTAGGATGATATTGCAATTGAAAATTGTATTAATTTTTTGTGCGAAAACTGAACAAAAAATTGTATGTGATGAGCGATAAAGACGACCACTGTGCATACGTCTTGAGCGTCATGAAGAATTAAGTACAATTTCCTTCTGCATTTTATAAGTAATACTTGGCGCTCACTGTCAGCGGGAGGTTTTTGGGTACCTTGTGCGAGGTCATGCAAGGATATTTAGATATCGTTAACAGTTGGTCTCGGACCTGCGCACTAATTGTAAATCCGGGAAGACCCGAGCTCGCTGTTTTCACCATGAATTACAAAATTCTTTGCGTTCCCCTGCCTTCGCTGGGTGTCGTTCAGCTAGTGCTACCTGATAGAGTTAAGTATTTGGCTGATATTGACGAGAGGCCAAACAAGATCCCGGTTGCCTTGTATTTTTGTAGAGGGGAAATCGGCAAGCGATGGAGCCTCACGCCTAAAGTTATTGTATTTCGATACTCGAAAAACTGAGAAATTGAGTTTTTACAATCCCTGGTATCGCCGTTCACGCGATTTTTTAAAGTTTCATTGTTTAAAGTAAAAATAAGACAGCATGCACAATTGCAAAGAAAGCGGTCCTTGCTAGAAATTGATTCTCGAATAATCTCGAGAAATCGAAGGCTCTAGTAGATACTGCGGGAAAATCCTTGCAATCCAGACCACCGTCAGCTGCGGGATATTGGACACAAATTTAACGCGGATTATGATCATTCGAGAAATTTACAAGGTTTCGACTCCATTCCGGCGCCAATGGACCATTGTATGCTGACTCCCAAAATCGGGGCACAGGATTAGCCCGTGGAATTGTGAAGCAGATGAGTTGTCCAGGCAAGCCACACTTGAAAAGGATTTTTTAGGCGAGGAACTTTTCCTCGACGAGTGAGTTTGTGATCAGCTTAGCAAATGCTGGGCAGAGATACTAGAACATGTAGGTGTTTTGTCCAAAAGTAGATCGGAGAAGGTCACAAAAAACTTCTACGGTTATCCAAGCCATACCAGCACTCACCCATACTGAGGTCGCTGTTTGGAGGGTGAGGAGGTCGAATCATCTCAGCTTTTTTTACTCAGCTGCTATGCCTTCCCAAAACTAAGACTTAAGCTTCTGGGATCGCACCTTATCCACTCTCCGGCGAACACTTCGGATGTAGAGACTAGCCAGCTCCGTAGCTTCATAATAAGCACTCATCTCTTTGCAAATGAAGACAAATAATTGTCATTCGGTTTGTACTGTGGCATTACAATGGATACCAGTGGGCATTGGCGCACCCAAGGAGGGGTCTAGGGTTCAAAACTCTACTAAATCCTAAAAATGTTGTACTATTTTGAAATTTATTTACTGTTTTAAAAATATTTTTCTGTGCGCGCCACTGCCAGAGGGTCCATGTGAGATACTAGGAGTAACTTCTTTAAAATAACCTAGCCTATGTGTAAAGCTCTCTTTACCTTAACAGGTTTAGCCCATCAAATAAATAAGTTAATTCTGATATTACTACGATTGGACAGATTTGGATACGGTTTGGCTTTTATATAGTCGGTTATTTCGGTTACGATAGTAACCATTTTTTAAGGGGACTTTCATCATTTTAACGAATTAAACTCAATTAACTCAGTTAATTAAATCAAATATTGAAATATAAGTACCAAACAAACTCTTTATGTCCAAATATTTTGAATCCAAAGAAGGTTGTCAACTGTTTAAAGGTGAATTAATAAATCAGATTGTTATATTCACCCATTCATTATTTATTATGGCAAATTAGTACAATAAGATATTAAAATCTTATTTCACACATAATAGCAGATCTTAAAGTAAGATAATAAGCAGTACATATGAACATAAATAAGCAATAAAATTTATAAATTAAATTACAGGTGTGTACTAGTCACCTATGCAACATCGAGTTAACAATGTTTTAACAAAGAAATTAGTTACAAAAATATGAAAAAAATAAGGACTATAATCGAAGATGGAACATCAATTAAATGCTAAGTACTGAAGTAATTATAGATAGATACTCTAAAATTGCTTTTGTGTATTGCATTGGCAGGCATAGAGTTCCAAATACGGATAGCGTTAACGAAGAACAGCCTTGCAGAAACCAATGAGGTAAACTGAGGGACTATAAGATCTAATATGCGGGCAGATTTGGTGTAACACAACCTATAATAGCGATAGTTAGAGATAGTCGGAGATCTCACTGCCCAAAAGTCGGTGCTTCCATGGCGAAATATGTACAAACCTTGACAAGCCGCAAACAAAGCGCGTCACATTATTAAACAATGACCCAATCTTACGCGCAGAACTACTATCCAGCTTACTAACGGGGTTTTCAATAGGGACGCTACAAAAGTAGACCGATAGTGACAGCAAACGACGCCATATTTTTCCCGCACTTTTGACATTTCTCTTCAGTGAGGTTTGCCATTTCATCATGGAAAGATATACGGATCCAACAACGAGTCGAAATTATAAAAATGAATGGCCATCGTTATTTCTAACTGAATGGCTTCGTCAATAAACAAAATATGGGTCAACATGAGTCAACATTGCATCCCGAAAAAATTACGGTTTGGTGCGGTTTATAGGCCGGCGGCGTCATTGGGCCATCACGTACTTCTTCCGTGATGATCAAGACAGGCCCGTTACTGTTAATGGGAAGCGCCACCGCTCAATGATAGACGACTATTTTTGGCCCGAATTGGATGATATGGATTTGGATAATATGTGGTTCCAACAGGACAGCGCCACAGGCCACACAGCGAATGTCACAATCGATTTATTGAAAACCAAGTTTGGTGAACGTGTTATCTCACGAAATGGCCCAGTCAATTGGCCACCTCGGTCGTGCGACTTGACGCCGTTAGACTATTTCCTGTGGGGCTACGTCAAGTCTATGGTCTATGCCAACAAGCCAGCGACGATTGATGAACTTCGTACGAATTTTGAACGTGAAATTGCAGCAGTATCGGCCGATTATGCTTGAAATGGCATCGAATTTACTTTCACAGGAATAAAGAATTTAATTCATATCCCAAGCCGGTTTTGTTTTATTTAAAACAACTTTTGTACATTCCTATTGCAAGACCCGATATATTGGTAACACACATGATTTAGTACAATTTAAATAAAGACCATTGTCACTCGCCCATCTGGAGATTGTGGTCAGCGCCCCAATGACGTTAGCACAAAGACGGTCGGCTTGATTAACAGGTCCAGATAAGTAAAACTGGATTTTATTTGCGTAAGCATGTAGATTTGCAGTTCGGCAAACGTGAAAAACATGATTTAAAAATAAACTGAAAAGCAACGGGCCACGAATAGAACCTTGGGGAACACCACCAGTCACCGCTTTCAGTTTTGAAACGTCAGCAGCAATTCGCACTCGTTGAAATCTGCCTGATTGATATATAGCTTTTCATAAGACCAAGCGCACTGTGCCCACATACAAAGTAACATTGCAGCTTGCTACATAAAAGTGCATGGCTAACAGAATCGAAGGCCTTAGAGAAATCTAGTAGACAGAGTAATGTCAAGTGGTTTTTATCAAAGGCCATTCGAATGTCATCTAATATTTTTAATATGGCAGTGGTGCAACTATGATTTCTACTGAATCCTGATTGCAGAGGGGAAAGAAGATTTTTATTATGAACATGCGACGAGATCTGCTCCGCCATTAGGTTCTCGAAAGCTTTGGAGAGAGCCGACAAAATACTGATGAGACAAAAATCGCTAATACAACTAGCAGAACTTCTTTGGCAACAAGCAGTACTGTAGAAACTTTCCACATGTGCGGAAAGGAAGACGTAGTTATACCATGATTTATGATGTGGGTAAGAGCTCCAATGATATGCGGCAACACAGCCTTTATAAACTTTATTGGGAGTTCATCTTGCCCTTCAGCGTTTGAACTTATCCTAAGAACACATCTTCCCACATCATATTCTGTCACTGTGGAAAACTCAAACGGCATGCCGTTAAAAAAACATAAATCACTACACGGAACAAATGATGGTAACTCTGCACTTGACTTACAACTTTCAAGGAAAGCATCATTACCCAAGTCCGGAGGTAAGGTACAACGCACGTTCTCCTTCCTTCGTACCTTTAGATTATAAATATTGCGTCACAAGACTTTAACTGGAAGATTCGTATTTAATTTTACACCCGAAGTGAGCCTGTTTTTCATATCTGATAATATGTGTTGCTCTATTTCTAGCAGTATTGAAAGCTTCCCAGTTGTCCAATTTATATTAAATAAAATTTTACAATAAAAACGTCTCTTTGCAAGTTTTAAGAAAGTTTAATTTCAAAATTTTTCTAGAGAACGTTAATTCAATTTGGCAAATGAAATTGTGCAGTACTGGTGTAGAACGAAAAAGGTTTAAAAAAATTTTAATCAACTGAATTTATATGATAAATGAAGAATTAAAATAATAGTTCGATCTGATGGAGGTTTAGGAAAACTTAGACTTGAAAAGATTTTGAGTGGTTGTCAACTATTTAAAAATTAAATGCAAGTTTGTTAGTAACACAACTGAAATCAGCAGCGGGTAAAAGATTACAATCAAATTTTAAAAATAACCAAAGTATTATCATATTTTTTTAGAATTTCAAAATTTTAATGTTAAGTGAACTCAGGAGATTTTATATATTTAGCTTTTCATAATCATCAGCTTTAGAACATTAGAACATTAAAAGAATACATTTGCTAAGGAGTGCCGTCATATTTTTTGTTGTTTATCCATTTTTATCTTCAAATCGTTTAACGCTTTATTAAAGCGATAAAAACACAATATAATCCACATTAGGGTGTGTCATTTCTCATTCTATAGATAGTTGGTATTATCTTCCATCGGGATTCATTATATTTTAAGACATTAGAAATATATTTCGGAAAAGTATTAATACTTCTATAAGCTGAACCAATATCCAAATACCTCCAAAAATGTATTTTTTCTATAAATAAAACAAATCCAAAATTTTTGAAATATTAAAAACCGCTGAGTCCATAAACCAGCTAGAGCATAAAAAGTTTGCACAACAATTAAAAAAAAATCAACGGAATAAAAATACTGAAATTTTTGTGTTTGATCTTTTTCGTAAAATTGGTTTTAGAAAATCTTCTATAGCTCAGGCGAAACTTGAACACTTTATAAATAGAACATAATTTTTTGTTGTTGGTTTTTAATTTTTTTCCAAATTCTCATTAGATACTATGCAAGGTGTATCCATAAAAGATGATAGCAAGATAAACAAGGCGAATCCGCTGTGTATTTTGTTTGTGCAATTTTGCGTGTGAAATGTCAAAATCTGAATTCGCCTCTATTGCTCATGTATTTTGTTAGTGTATTTTGCGAGTGAAATGTCAAAAACTGAATTCGCCCAGTTTGCTTATGTAGCGAATTCAGAGAGAAGAACAAGCATTCAGCTCATGGGATGCTATCACCTTGTATGGATTCGCCTTGGTACTATGATTCCATTCAAGGCGAATTCACATAAGGTGAAGTTACTATAGCAGCCGATTTGATTTTTTTTTTGTTCACCTACATGTATTTTGTTTTTGCTTTTGCGTATGAGCTTTCAAAAGCCGTAAAAGCAAAAACAAAATGTATGTAAATTTTGACAACTCGTACGCAAAATCAGAAACAAAATAAATGGGAATTTTGTAGTTGTACTTATAACACCACCCTGTATGGATTCGCCATGGATTCCATTAAACAAGTTTTCAAATATTTTTAGGCATATGTACATTTTAAGCTTGAACTGCTGTGATTTTTTAACGTTTTAAAAATATTATTTTTTGATAAAAAATACTTTATTTTTGTAAGTATTTTTAAATTGGTCGAGCTCACGTAAACCTAAATATTTTCCCGAAATATTTGGCGAAAGTAACAAGTAATAAAAAGTTTTATAATTTCGTTGGAAAATAGCCAGCTTTTTTATATGTAAGCAAAAGAAAAATTTGGTCGTTTTTGTTAATTTTTTTTATAATTTTGGTAAGAAATTAATTTTTGGTGTGACAACACTGGTCTTCTATTGGAGACCTTTTTGTAATGTGGAATGCAAAATTTGAGGGGAAGATTGTGGCCACCAGATCAAAACTTATAAAGAGAGTTTAAGGTTGCCCTGAAGGTCGAAGATAAATGAGAAATTTAAAGGCATTCCCTAGTTTCATTAGCAACAGTCATAGGAATCTTAAGGCAGCCTAAAAATTTGCAGAATAAATCCGCTCTAATCATTACACTAAAAACATTGCTCTATCTTATACAAGTAGTTATGTTTTCCTTATTCTTGCACTACCAAAAATTCTGATATGGTACCGCAGAAGGCCACATTCGGTCTAATGTCACTAGAATTTTGTTTTTACTATCACGTATTTTCTATGCCATGCGATTTCTCTCAAACACTCCTACTCTCTATTCGGCAACAGCTTAGACTAGTCGCCGATTTTACAATATCCATCCATACAGCCATTCTTCACATTACAAATTGTACCGTACCCCATTTTACGCGGTCTACCGAATAGCAGCTCCACTTTTCCATCCATCCATCGCTACACTGGATCTCATTATTTTGCAGTTGTTGTTCATGGTGTTGTTATCGTCAATGTTGCTGCTGACGGAAATATCGATTTTGGATTAGGCTCTAAAATGTGAGCGAACTATACTGCTATACGTCTACGGAATATTGGTGCTTTTGGCAGTGTCTATGTATGTGTGTGTGTGTGTGTGTGTGTGTGTGTGGTTACAGGTAGAATGGAAATTGAATTGCACACATATTTCGAGCTTAATGCTGAGCTGAAATACTTCTCTATATGTGAACTTTCTAACTGAAAGTGTATTGGTATCACGTACACACACACACACATACGTTTCCAATGTTCGGACAAATTGGACACAACCGAACTGAAGTTATGGCTGTTGGCTTGGAATCAAATCCGATGCGCTTAAAGCTTACGAAAGTGGCACGTTAATGGAGGGGTGGAATACTGGATTCACAAACAACACAACGATGTTCACCTATGTATGTGTTATATGCATATATCTTCAACGGATAAATGGATCGATGGAAATCGTATAGAATTCTTCCATTTGCCTAAATACTCGTACATACATGAAAAGCACGTGCATGCAATCGTATTCGTGTCTATTTGTGTACCTTCATACAAATTAGTATAAGATTGGCATTTGAAGCATATGTAGATTTCAGTAACTTTTGAAGTTCAATCATTTGTGGTGGGCTGTTAAGATTTTAGAGTTGTGAATTGATAAGTAAAGAGCAGTTTTAATGAACCAAAAAGGGTTTATTATTGCACTTATTTTGAGCAGCTGCTGATTTACCAATTTTGTGTTCTATTTGAGAGTGGACTTTATTTTTAAAGATTGCTAATATTTTAGACAGAGTTTTTGGCTCAGTGTGCTTGAAATGATGAAAATTACTAATAATTAAAGCGTTCCCGTCACGGCATCAGCAATGATAACGATAACAGCCATAGTACCCATTATAACACTGACACCCATAACAATCTCAATAACGATAATGTGATAAGTTTAGGTTATAATGGCGGCGAAGGAGCTCGACGCTGAATTAGCCGCTGAGTGCCCTTAAGATACAATAAGACCTCGTATTATTTCATTTAAAACTAACTAGCGGAACTGATAAATTTCAGAATATTGTTGAGGTTCTGGGGTGGCCTTACATTTCGTCATTAGAGCCAGACATCTACATAGAAGGTGTTCAACTGTCTTTTGTTCATTTTCATCCCTGCCCCTTCCACTTTAATCATTGTAGACAATACCTAGTCTCCTGGTGTGGATTAGGCCTACCATTCGCCAGAAGAATTGATAGTATCTTAAGGTCGTTTCCTTCTCCTGTTAATTAACACTACTAGAACTGGAATCAACGTCTCATGTCGTCCCTGAATCCCATGGCTAGTTGATCGGCTGCCTCATTTCCAACTATGTTGCGATGCCCAGAACCCAAATTAAGTCTACCGACAGCTGGTTGCAGATTTCGTTCAACAGAGTCTTACATTGCTTAGGCAGCTTCGAATTTATTGTGAAAGATTCCAGAGCCAATATCTCCGTTCGGCTGTCTGACAAGATGGCTATACCCTTATCTTCAAAATTGTCAGGGCAGTAACACCCCAAAACCCGACAGCCTTCAGCGATAGCAAAAACTTCCGCCTAAAATACAAAAGCAAATTGAGGGAGGTGGTAAGATTTCCTGTCTCCCAAGAAGAGTCACAATACCCTGCCCAACACCTTGCTTCATCTTGGCATTGTCAATGTGTATGTGGTGATTCCCCTCTATCCCATTTAGATCTCGTAGGAACTAGAACCCCGAAGTGAATATGAAGGTCTATTTCTGGCTGCATATAATCAGTGTCTTGGCCGTGGCGGGGACGACAGAAAGAACTCTACTATGCCCTTTCATACATTTCTTCCAAGGGCGGCCTTGTTCCCGAAGCCTAAAGCGGAAGGTGTTACATGAAGATCTATAAATAGGAGATGCATCCGTTGGGCATGCTCTCAATATTTCCGTCGCATTAATGTACGCAAATCTCTGCACTTTACGTAGCTTGATTTTATATATAATCTACAATGGGGAAAAAGCCTCGCCTTTCTTATAATAACAAAACTTTTCGTTTCAGACAAAATGTGGTTATAAATTATATATTGATAAATTTATATAGGTATTCTTTTACAAATCTTTTACATTTGTTCAATATTTTTTTGAAAATATAGTATACGCCTGAGATATATTTCACAATAAAATTTTTACAAGCACACATGCAGCATACTTTTATAATACCGGATATTTTGAATAATAGAATTTACCGCACCGTAGCGGATCCATTTTTCGTAAAAGTATTTCGCGTCACACCCTCATTATTCGTTTCTTATTTTCTCAAAATCTAACAATGAATATAGATTTCCCGAATATTTCTTATCACTCCAGCAGCATAACTTTCGAATATCATCAAAATCAAACCATAAATACGGGTTTTATGAATAACTCGACTCTAGTTTCTAATATAAAAAAAAGCAAACTATAATTAGAACACAAAGTGTACTTATAGATTTGTTAACAACAACACCAACCATGTTGGTAAACACATAAGGCGGGTGATAATGAGGAGGCAGACAATTTTCACACGGTTAGCGTGGCACGATCACTGATCGTTGAGAAATCGCATGTGCCAGGGTTCGAGTACTGGCAAAAGTCTAGAAAGAAACAAGTCTGATGAGGAGAAGTGGTGATCTCCGGAATATCAGCTATAACTTCTACCACTTTGAAAAATTGTTGCTTTTTCATAATATTCTCTAAAAAAACTGATTTTATTATTTAGTTATTTTTAGCAATAACCAAAATCGATAAATATAATTCGGAGGTCATTGATGTAAATGGGGATAAAATGAAATATTGAGAGGAGAACTGTTTTAAGCATCTATATTTATATAGACTGGTACAAGTTTTTCATAACGTACCAGTAATTGAAGTCGGAAGCATAAATTACCTTTATTGCGCTAAAACTAATAATAATCGGCGACTTTATCTTCTTAATCTATATATATGTAGGATCCGAGACACATCACCCTGTAAAACACCTGCATACTCACCCTTTACACCAAACCACAATTCTAACGGGACCTATATACAAATAGACGAACAGCGACTGAAATAAAAAAGCATACTGACCGACGCAAGCAGAGAAAACAACGAGTTTCAGTTTGCATTAACGACTCACCCGCGACGGTCCTTGTTTGTCAAGTGAAATAAAGTGAACTGAGAAAGTTAAATCGTTTACGTTGAATGTATTAATTAATATTGAATATAACTTAGAACTACACTATACTACTCTACTTAAAGCTTGAATATAATCTAAAGCTACTGAACTATTATAAAATAAACCTAATGATAAGCTACTGTGTATATAATTAAAACTAAGACTAAATAAATAAAGTGAATTTGTTTATATATTATTTAACCAGAGTTTCAACAATAAACTCTACATATACATATATAGATTCGTATTTGGTAAATTCGATTTAAAAAAAATCTAACCAATAACTAGTAAAAAGTTGTATCATTCTATGAAAATGATGTTGTTGAAACCGAATTGAATTTCTGAATATTAAAATACTACTTCTTCGCAAATTTTGAAACTTATGTTTTTCATACTTCTATTTATTCCAGAATTATACAAAGACTAATCACATTTTTGTTAACGAACATCTGCTATCAAGATATTGTTCAGTGCTGCAGATCAGCTTTATACCATTATATGATTTAAAATTTTGTATTTTGTTATTGATGTATTAGTTTAAATAGATCTGAAAAGGCTCGGTGCGGTTGACCACATAAAAGACACATTTGGAAACTCAAAAGCCCATGAAAAGCTGAAGCAATTTGCGCTGGTATGCTTGAAAATAAAATTTTAGAATCTGTCGGAATATATGAAGGAATAAAAGAATTTGTTTTGCCAAAGAACCAAAAAAAAAAAATAAAGTACAATAGTTAAAAGAAGAAAAATAGATTCATTAGCCAGAGTTTCATTTTATCTAAACAAAAATATCATTTTTTTAATAGAGGACAGTTTCCTTAGAAACAAACACTCTAGAGCACCATAAACTTTTTGTTGTTAGTTTTTAAATTATTTTTTGATTTTTCAGATTATGTGGTTTGACGAAAGCTGATTTAATTTGCTGAGCTCACAAAATTTGCTTTACGTGCGCCGATCAGGTGGTGAGAGGTTCCAGGAAAATTGTGTAGTAAAGAAAGTTAAGTTTCCTCAAAGTCAAATGATTTGGGGCTGCTTTTCATTGGTTAACAATTTTTTAGTGCCCGCAATTGAGGAGCATTATTCTTATACGGATCGCCTAATCTTCCAGGATGACTCAGCGCCATGCCATCGTGCAAAATGGGTAAGTTTTGATTGGAAGCAAATATTGTATGAAACATCTATACAATATTGGTGTATATGATCCTATTGAGCTCGAATTTTTATTTTTAGTTGTGCAATACATTTAAAGATCTTGGGATTTAACGCTTGGATTGGCCTGGAAACTCGCCAGATTTAAACCCAATTAAGCGTGAGGGTGCTAAACAGAAGCCAACAAATAAAAGTCAATTGATAAAGATTTTAAAACTGGTTTGGTATAGTACTGTTATAAATAAATCCATTGAGGTCCTAGTGAATTTCGTGCCTTCAAGGATTAAGGCAGTTATTGGGGCTAAAGGAGGAATGACTCCTTATTAGGAAAGCCTATTGTGAAGTCTATATTTCTACCGTTAGTGGTGAAAAAGATTTAGTCGCTTGAAGTTAACTTCACATTATTTTCTTTTAATTAATCATGAATATCATCGAATGTACATTCTTGTTAATATTTTTTTATTAATTGGCTATGCCTTATAAAAACTCTTTTCGAGAAAAATGTTTGTGGATAACTAATTTACACAATGTTGCCAAACAAATAGAAATTACCCTAATATTCTAACTTTATAAACAAATTGACGATGTGATCTTATTTCAATTATATTTGTTGGTGCGTTTTTATTGACCGCAAGTGTAGTTACATAACATCAGGTGTTATCAAAAATAAATGCTATTATTAGAAATTAATTTGTTCATAGCATCAAGTAATTACGAGAAGTGTGTCTTACATTTCAAAGTTTTCTTCTGCAGATCCCTAACATAACAGGCACCAAATATCTCGAAAGACTAGACATCTTGAGCGAACTCTATCCATGGCATTTAAATGAAGTCAATTATTAGATATGTTTATTATTAAAGAAAGGTGTGCTTCTATCTCCACCATTAAACACAACCAATTCAATCTTGCCGAATAATTTCAAACCAGATATATAAAACCTCAAACGTCTATGTTCACTTTAAGTGGAGCAAATAGTGCCCCTACGAAATTGTATCCACATATCTGCGATAGCAAAGCAAAGTACGCCAAATCATTTTCAGTCAACCGCCGTTCAGTAAACTGTTTTCTACTAAGTCCATGACAAGGTGACCTAATTTTCTACCAAATTCAGCAGCATCAGCAAAAAGCTTTCTCCCAAAATCAGTCTGCAATTGTAAATGTGTAGTACATTTGCTAGGAATGAAGCGACTTCAGGCGGGTGATAAATGCGAGCAGCGAGCAAAATAGGCTGAGATGGATGATATGGATGATAATGATAATAATGAAGTCGATGGCACGGACAACGACAATGACGGTGCTTAGGCTAAGTTGACGTTGACGATAATGATGATGATGATGATGATGATGAAACTCGTATAGTGGTGATACTCTTGCGAATTGATGTTGATTTTCGCTTTGTCATGCTGATGAGCGGCTTGCGAGTTGAAAGGATTTCGGCAATATTTGCGCTTATTCGGCAATGCTGCAGTTTACTCAATTCATATGCAAACACAAACATAAGCGGAAACATTCGCATGACATACATTGACATAACGACTTGCAGTTAATGGGGTCAGTAGTGTGTAGGAGGTGGAGTTATGTGACAGAATTGAGCCAACACATATGTACATGCCTCATATAGGAATACATTTCTCCATGTATGTATGTATGTTTAGTTTACCTCATAGGCATCAGTATTTCAATCAGCCAGCAGGCAGGCAATGTCAACAAAGCAATATGCAACATGCAACAATGTAAACGTTTTTGCTTGCTGACCAAGTAAATGATGAAGAACTGATTGAATTAGCAATGCCCGGGGGGTAGGCGTGTAGAGGATCAATATTGGCCTAGCACACCCAATGACTTAAATTTTAATGAGGTCATATTGTCTGCAAATACACAATCTATCAATACGAATAATAGCTAACGTATTTCAATTTAGATAGAACGCTTGAGTTTGAGATTGATTCGAAGAAATTATATGAAATTTATATTAATTAACTTAAATTGTAGCAAATTTCCAAACATGAGAGGGAATATGATTCGATTAAGCATAGCTAAACAATGGCAGTATGCAGCAATGATTGAATTTGAAATCACTAAAACTGAGATTATTACTTAAGCAGTCCTGTCCTGATCGGAATTAAAATGCTTTAATCGGAATCGAAATGGATAAGTGTTCTTGATTCCGAATCCGACATTCGTCTCAGTTTGAAAAGAATTTCCTTTGAGTAGTCGGAACGAAAAGTAATTGGTAAATTAAACCTAAATATGGCAGTTGCTTGTCATCCAAATCTTTCCTGTTTCAATTTTTATAATATTGGTAAGTTTTATAATTAGTTATTGCTTGTATCTGCATTCAATTACTTTAATAAATATGTATTACTAAATTGCTATATTTAGATAAACACAAGGAAAACGATTAGGCTGGAACCCACCTGTTCTTGACTCCGCTTCACCGCGTACGTAAAATTCATCAAAAAGTTTTATATTGCCGTGCATCAAAAATAATATTCGAAAATAAATTGCTATGGTCGTGAGATTTATTTGAAGTTTTTTTATCCGTTCAAGCCTCCCTTCAAGAGTCCCGCCCAAAACTCAATGTTGTTATTAATGCTATTAATGTAATTATCTCACCAATCCACTTGATTTGGAAAAATTTCGCGACACGCAAATTTTAATTGAAAATCTCTGATAAGATCAGGTTTTCAGCCACGATTAATTACTCGGTGCAACTCTGATTTGCGCAATTTGTGTTTGAGAAAACTATCAAACTCAACTTGCATAAACTGAATGCTTGTTCTATCTTGATCTTGCACCTATCTTCATCTTTTACCTATCAAAACTCATCAACCTGACACTTGTCAGGATTGCAGCGCCTAAAACTAAACTGTTAGATTGATAAGTTTTCTCAGATCATCAGCATAGGACGGTGTAATTGAAATTTTTAAGACTCTCAAACCGTTCATTTATATTTGTCTTTATTAGCTGCTTTGTCATTAGCTCCACTGAAAACCAAAAAGATTATACCTTTCATTCTTACATTCGCTAAGACGATGGCACCTTATATGAATTGTAAATCTCAAACCGCGGGCATCAATATTTAGTGATGTAGATTAACTTCGATTAGAGATGATTAATTTATACTTTGGACATGAGGTTAGGAAATATTATAAAAAAAAATACTTAAGTTGTGCTAAATTAAAAAATTTGAATAAATATTTAATTTTGATCGGAACGACCAGTGGCAACCCCAAAGATAGGACCGCCGAGACCAAATGCTTCTACTTGTAAACAAGCTTCATTAATATTCGAAGCAAATCCTCGGAAACTTAGAATTAAGAATGTTTTATAATGTAAATTTCTTTATTGGGAAAACTTGTTTGGATACCAGCTTTCGTAGTATGCCCACGAGTAATCTCAGCTAATGTTTTTTGTTGTTTTGAACGCGCAGTAACATGCCTCCTTGTCTCAGCACACCCAAAACGCCTTTGTTAAATTTTTCATACATAAATAACTGACAACAGCTATTCAAACTGATATCGGCTCTGAATGAAAATGATTTGAAAACAATTCTAATTATATTCATTCGGAACTAAGAACATCAAAATTTAAACGTGTCGAAATCACATCGTTTTACTTTTCAAACCGAATCGAAATGGAGAACAGACATGAATGATTTTGGGACTTGAGACGATTTGGAACGAAAATCGCCAAAATTCATCAAAAATGTGTGGTGGAAAAACATAGAGACATCAACTGAAAGCATTTTTCAGTTGGACTTGACAAGAAATTCAACTAATATTTATTAATTGTTCTGTCTATAATTGACATTCTTCATGTTAAGGCCAAAAACGTTAAGGAGAATATGTATTTAAAATGAATATGCTCATTTCGAATGAAAAACTCATTTGGTGGTCAACTTTACAAATTGGAGCCTGATTAGAAATGACGTTTTTCGTTTGGCCGTTCACTGTGTATTTAAATAACGATGATGGTTTGCCAACGCGCGAGCAAGCGGCTTATGGTGGACCGTGTGAGAAACATAGATACTCTAGATTGATTGCGCCCAATAAAAAATTTAAGGAATTTAAAGCCAAAAGACGTTTCATTTGAGAAGCATTCTTCATTCGTTTCTTTACCGCTAGTTTGATGCCGTTGATTTATATTTTGTAATGGAAACAACGGGATATTGTTCTTACGGCTGGGTACATCGCGTTCCCAGGGTAACGTGAGAAACCTTCAGGGAGATGCGGTACCCAACCCGCACGGATGACCTTAAGCATGGCAAAGGAAGTAGGGAGTTGTGGTGGGACCACGCCGACAGATTTGGTTTAAGGGCCAACCAGAATTTTCTTGCAGCGTCTGTTTCACCAGGTAAAGTGCGGCTGCAAATGGCCGTCGCTCTTGCGGCAAACGCGCACCTATCCACTGAAACTTTGCTAGTCGGAAAGTGGCGGTATATCCCACTAGCTCCTGCTTTGATCTTATAGCGGTCGCAAGGAAATTACCAAACGAAAATACAATATACGAGTAGCAAACATGAACAAAAACGATACGGAAAATTTGTCTCCAAGGGGTACTCAGACTCTGAGGAATCCCTCTGCTGTGGCAGCACGCACAACGGATTTGGAGGTGCGAAATTCATGTATTCTCAATGTAAATTCAAATATAGCTGAAACCTCGAAAAACACTTTGAGGCCCTATGTTCCAACGGAAGAACGGAACTGTACCTATCGATTTGTAAGAAAAACCAATACATTGTGATTAGGATCCATTAAAATTAGCCATCATATACAGCGAGTAGCCGTTCAGTTCCAACAAAAATGTACAAGAACCAACATACATACTTGTTGGGTTGTAATTGAAAAATGGTCTGTTTCCAGCACGTCTGTGCAAAACGTTGACTAAAAACAATGCATTTTTACAACTGTGGCTCACAATTGATTCTTCTAATCAAGTCGCCATTTGCATAAGCCAAACAAATCTTCAAAATAGCTATGGTCTGAGAAAAAAAAAAGTTTAACCGTTTTGATCCTGATTATATTTTCAAAATAATTTGATTGCCAAACCTTGTTGCTTAGAATTTTATCAAAGGTTATCATATAACTGTCCTTCGCCAACTATTCAGAAATCAACGAGGACGAAGAGTCGAGAATGGCATTATCAGGTGTCGTATTCCTAAAAAATTCGATCAACACACGGAAACTGCAACTCAAATCAATTACACTGCGGAACAAAATTTTGCGGTCGCAGACTTTTAAGCCGATTTAGGGTAATTTGGGTGCGCTGATTACGAAAATAATATCAGTTTTGTCGAATTGGCCCTAGGTTTTCAGATAAAGACTTTTAAATATTTCACGAAAAAACGTAATTAAAAATACCAATATGGATTTAAATTATATTTTTATTGCGCGCCTGTATAAAAATAATACAAAAATTAAAAAAATATATTCTTTCCATTAATTAGTTTTAAAAAAATTACAAAAAACTTTTTCGGTAGGACCTCCAATGATGTCGTTGCTCGGGACAATCCCGTATTAAGTTCCAGCAGTAGTCTCTGCCTTCATGTGGTCGTCCCATCGACCTTGGTATCTTTCTTCCATTATTTTTATGTCCTGGTGGAACCGTTCACCTTGTTCCTCACTATAATCGCCTAGGTTGTCCGGGAATTTGTCCAAATGACTATGTAAATAATGTAATTTAAAGCTCATTTTAGCTCCTAGTTTGCGAAAATTGAGAAGCATATCAGCAACTAGTTTTGTATAGTCTGGTGATTTATGATTTCCCAAAAAATTTTTGACTACACTAACTTTAGCTTAGCCAGGCTTCAGATTCAATTTGTGACATATGGTTTAAGAATTCAGTGTCTTTTATAAGGGTACGAATTTGAGGACCATCGAAGACTCCTGCTTTTAATTTTTCCATACTAAGGACTGGAAATTTGTTGCACACATATTCGAAATAGTCACCTATCTTATCAAGGGCTTTGATGAACTGTTTCATTAGCCCAAGCTTGATGTAAAGTGGTGGAAGAATGATTTTTTCTCGGCTTATCAGTTGGTTATGAACCACATTTGCTGTTCCTACCTCCATATTTTCTCTCACCGGCCAGTCCTTTCTAATCCAATGTTAATTTCTTGCACGACTGTCCCATAAATATATAAAACAGGGGTATTTAGTATACCCACTTTGTTGGCCCATTTACAAGTTGCATTTACAAGTCACGCAGTCGATAACGTGCAGCGGATGGCAGGGACTGTTAGAGTTTTCAGGTATTTAGGCGAAGTCGTCGAATTAATGTTTAGTTGTATTATCTCACCCGACTTAACCGGCTGCCCTTGCTCTCTTGCAAAGGAAATAAAATATTTAAACCAACGAACTACTTGTTTTAATAATTTATGTAACAAAAATTATTGAGGAATAATTAAATTAATACAACTGGAACTAGGTCATATAATTTTTTTTTCATTAATTTCTTAAGCTTCGTTTATCTCAAGAACTAGAGCCAATCCAAAAAAATTAAAAACACAGTTCGTAAGCCTGCTACTAATGTTAATAAAAACTATTAACAAAATCATGACCGCTGGTTTTTTTTTAATTTTTGTTACGCAGTGTTATCCAAAATTTCATCGAAAATTATTAAGAACGACTTCAGTGTGCCACACTTGCCATCGTTTGGAGATATAGTGTATTGTTCTCTCTTGCAGGAATTCTTGTGCTGTGCATCATTTGATAACGGAATCCCCAAGAAAGAGAATAACAATTCCCATGTCACCTCGAAAATCCATACTCTTCATGCTACGTGTGTAGGATAAGCGTAGCGCTTCAAAGCAAGTCTCCTTTTCTGTGTAAATGACGCCAAGAGCGACCCTTGGGAAAATGTTGGAGTTTACCCAAAGTAATGCTGGGGCTAATTTGCTTAACTTTTGGGCCACCAAACCAGTCGCGCATAATTTAAAATCGGCTTTATCAGCACATTGAATGGTCAATATGTCAGTCTAGGTGGCATTCCCCGTCGTTTATCAAAAATCCTTTGCTAGGCATAAACCCCCCTGTAGCCTTATTGTTTATCAACGAAAGATGCGAGTTTCAGTTGCGTTTTTTATCCAGAGTTATCCCTATATATTTTACCACCCTGAGAACTGAATTCGGTTTCGTCAAGGCAACCTTCCTTCCTTTTGTTGAAGGGGACGATGGACCATATCATTTTACGTTTAGATTTAGCGTAGATGGTAATTTTGAAGAGACGAAATCCTCATGCCAACCTACAGAGCATATGGCCAAGTCATCTGTATAGCCTTAAGCGTTAAATCCTTGACAGCAAATAACGCCATATTTTTTCCTGCTCTTTTGACATTTATCTTCAGTAATTTTTTGCCATTTCATCATGGAAAGATATACGATCCAACAAGGAGTCGACATTACAAAAATTTACTACCGAAATTCGGAGTCAATGGCCTCAACTTTAAGAGCGCTACGTCCAATTTATGGTCGTCGTCATTTCTGGCCGAATGGCTTCGTCAATAAGCAAAATATGCGTTATTGGATAGGCAGCAATCTACACGTACTCCATGAGTCAACATTGAATCCCGAAAAAACTATGGTTTGGTGCGGTTTATGGGACGGCGGCGTCATTGGGCCGTACTTCTTCTGTGTTGATCAAGACCGACACGTTACTGTGAATGGGAATCGCTACCGCTCAAAGATAACCAAATATTTTTGGCCCGAATTGGATGATATGGACTTGGACAATATGTGGCTCCAACAGGACGACGCCACAAGCCACACAGCGAATGCCACAATCGATTTATTGAAAACCAAGTTTGGTGAACGTGTTATCTCACGAAATGGCCCAGTCAAAAAATGGCCGCCTCGGTCGTGCGATTTGACGCCGTTAGACTATTTCCTGTGGGGCTACGTCAAGTCAATGGTCTATGCCAACAAGCCAGCGACGACTGATGCACTTCGTACGAATATCGAATGTGAGCTTGCAGCAGTATCAGCCGATTTATGCTTGAAAACCGTCGCAAATTGAGTTCGGCGTCTGAACTTCTGCAAGCGTGCCCGTGGTGCGCATGCAAAAGAAATCGAGTTCCCAAACCGGTTTTGTTTTTTTTAAAAAAACTTTTGTGCGGTCCTATTCCAATACCCGATATTAATTTATAAAAATTTTAATTTTTTAAGCATTAATTTGTATGCAGCTTTTTTCCGCCTTAAAAAAAATGTTAGAGTATTTTCATTTATCAAGAACTCGGAATCCATTTGGCAAAGTTGAGTACCGGATGATGACTTTTTTTCAACAACGTTATCGTCTACTGATGGGTACTTGAAAATAATACACATACATGCCTACTTATAAAGATATTCGAATTCATGAAATTCCCAAATACATATCTACATAATTAAACACAATATAAGAAATGTGATGAATATTTTTTAAATACACATATCATTATTTCCAAGTACGATTCATCCCAACTCTATGTAGTAATTATACTCGGCGTTATGAACCGACAAGCATGATGATTATCTGGCATTATATTCGGCGTAACGAACCCATAAGGATCATTATCTAGCGCAATTTTCCTCATTATCCAATAAAAAAAAAGAAATCAATGCCGGCATTTAATTGGAAAAGTGACAACCATTAAAGTAATACTGTATCCCGCTGATGGCAGTGCCGATGGTGTAAATTGAATTTTTTAAATTAATTTGACAAAAAAAACAAAAAAAAAAGGTTGCACGTCATATTCCCATAACGGCATTTTAAGCAACAATAACAACAAAACAATTAATAAAATGTGCGCAAACATGTGGATGTTCATACATGTGTGAGTGTGTGCTGTGTATGTGTGAATGTGTGTAGGTTCATATTTTATGACCGCACGCGCTTTTGCTCATTTGGCAAATTGAAAAGAGAGAAGGCAGCACCGCGCAGCAATCAACTTTTACCAACTCCATTCCATTGCGACGACAACAACACTCCACTTTGTAATTGCATCATAAACACTTCATTAAAATATTAAAATTATTATCTAAATTGCCGACGAACGCCCAATGTGCATTAGCGGCTGCCATCTGCTACGACTTTGGTGGTGGTGGTGGTGATGAGGTTTGTCGCATCTGTTGTTGCTCACCAGTCGACCGCAGTTGCGGCAAAAAAAGAAATAAAAGAAAAACAAAAAAATGTGCACAAAGCCATATACTTAGAACGAATGTGAAATACAAATCGCAACTGCCGTAAAACACTTTTGTCATTAAACTTCAACCACCACAATGTGAGGCAAACCAAGCGACAAACAGGATGCCCAAGATGTTGTCCTCGTCCTCGTCGTCGTCCTTCACATCAGTAGCCCAGCGCATATAAATCTGTAGCAAGTACGACTATGTGTGTGTGTGTGTGCAGATTAATAAGAGTGCATATAAATTTGCAAATATTTCATATGAGTTTGAGGCACTCAGTCTTGCACAGCTGGGCGCACATACGTACAGTCGTACATATAAACAGTTGCCCATATGTGCATTAAATGCGGAGAAAGCCAACTTTGCATAATCGGAAACTGAGAAGCATCTAAAAAAAAAAAACACACAAATTGTATTCACATCCATTTGCACTAAGCAGAGGGCAGCGCGTGGCAATGGGCGTCAGTTGTAATTAACCCCAAAGTTATCAAATTTTTCTGCTACGACCCTTAGGTTCTGCTCTAAGGCAAAATATTTAGAACGCAACAAAAAAAATTATATTATATATTTAGTGACTTTAATTTTAAATTAACAATTAAGTATAACTTTTGTTCAAACATATTGCAAAAATTATAATTTTACTGAAAATACCTCGAGCGATAATAATGACGCCCTTGTGACATTTTGATTCAAGCGATACTTCCTATTCATAAAATTAAAACCATTTTTCTGTAACTTTATTGTTTTAAGCAAAAATCGTTCTACGTGAGCTCTACCAGAAAAACTGATATTTAGTCAGTATTTTACGATTTTATGATTTTAAAATTTCCAATCAATAATAACAGAGCAACACGATAGGGAACTTTTTAATTTTGAAGTACTTGGGTCGCTAAATAAGTGTGCTACCCACTTTTGCAATTTTTTTTATTTTACCTGATATTTACTATTGAAAACTCTAAAAATTAAAGAAATACGTTTTTTAAGGAATTTTCAGCTCGAAAACTATAAACCTTACAAGTGGAAGTCATTTACATAAAATTTAAAGAAAAATTCCAAATTTTTATATTACTAAAAAACAAACTAAACTATAAATCCTACAAGTGGAAGTCATTTACATAAAATTTAAGGAAAATTCCCAAATTTTTATATTATTAAAAAATAAATTTAAAAATATTTATTTTATTTTTTATTATTCAAAATTCATGTTTCTTCCCAAAAAAAAAAGTATTCATAAAAATTGAACTTTCCTTGAAATGTATTGAAATTTTGAAAGAAGAGTTTTTTCGAGTTTCTGGGGTAAAAAGTTTTAAAAATAAGCGATGTGAGTAAAAAAAAATCCATGTGTGTATAAATTTTTAAATTTTTTTAAAATTAAATTTGATTATTTAAGTTTGTGTTTTTTCACTGGCTTTGTGTTTTAAATATGCCAACTAATAGGATTTGCTGCATATCTTTAATCATTCCTTAGCTAAACTGGATTAGCAGAAACATATCGGGAATAACTGCATTATGTAAGTAAAGATTTCCGAATATTAGAAAATATATTATAATATATAAAATATATAATCTTTCAAATTATTAGTATAAAGAAAAATCGATTTTATAAGTAACGACGTCAATATTGATAATAATGATTTGTATTAATTTTGAAATTTCCCATTTCGCCAGCAAGTGAATTTGATCCAGAATATATGCAGAATGATGATGGGCGAGAAAAATTAAAACTTGTCAACTTCAAGCGAAATTCGTCAATTAACAGTTACTCACTTCCTTGGAATATCAAAAACAAAAAAAAACAAAAAAGGATAGTAGGACTCATAGTTTCCGTGGTACAAATTCTTCAAAAACGGCATTTCTTTATATTTTTTTTAAATTCTCAATCGCGAATATCTTGGAAAATTAAAAAAAAAAAATTGCAATACACATTAGCACAGTTATTTAGCACCCCAGGTACTATAAAACTACAAAGTTTGAGAAAAATCCTCAGCCACTGCTCAATAATGCATATTCGGAGTTTAAGTTTTTTGTTCAGAAATAAAAATTATGTGTCGAGTTATGCTTTTTTAAACAATGATACAACTTGTTGTTCGAGCGCATATCAAACAAAATTTAGCATTTAACAGTTATTAAAAAGCGGTGTAGCCTTTTTTATTTTTCGAACTGCCAAAAATAGTAAATTTCAAATTTTTTTCGTCAGCTATAAAATAAAAAATTAATATAAAATGTAAAATAAAACTAAAACAATTAAGATTATTTTTGATAAAAAAAAGAATTAAACCAATAAAATTATCATTTTTTTAAATTAAAAAATATACAACTTACATAAAAATCATTATTGTCAGAGCAAAAAAATAACTCATTCGATATGTGATTATTATATATAACTGTTTCTGAACGAATAATAAACATCTGAATGTAATTTTTTCGAGACATCA
The DNA here is from genome assembly GCA_951828415.1 of Anomoia purmunda. Classification (NCBI taxonomy): domain Eukaryota; kingdom Metazoa; phylum Arthropoda; class Insecta; order Diptera; family Tephritidae; genus Anomoia; species Anomoia purmunda. The sequence goes on along the minus strand of OX639993.1, from coordinate 129,868,621 downwards.
CCCAAAATTTTTTAAATCGTAATCAAAAGTGTTCTCCAGTTTTTGGAAGCTTTTAGTTGTTTCACTGAATATTTTAAATTAATCATTATTTTCGGCCACTAGTTTTAAGAGAAAGATTTGAATCTTCTCTTTTCGTCTTTCAAAACTAAAAAAAATGTCTTAAAAATATATTGTTGATTAAAAATATTATTCTACAATAACACATGTCGATCTGGCATCACAACACGAGCTGTCATTCCTGTATTTATTTTGACATTCCTTTTACTTTGTATTTTCTTCTTTTTGTAAACCGTTTCAATCATTCTATTAAAATCATTCTTCTTGCACAAAACGTGTTTGTTTAATTTACTGAAATATATCGGGTCGAGTTAGCGCAATCTTAATATATATTAATTGTAAAACATTTAACCCTCTCATGCCCGAATTAAAATGGGCGTGGCTAAAATTTTTTTGAGTATACATATAAGCTAGAGTTGACCTCAATATCAACTGACAAAAATTTCAATGTCCTAGGTGTCCTGGTTCAAGAGCTACAGGATGTTGCGTATATGCAACATTGGGCAATGGTGTTATATATTTAAAGTCAAGTTGACTTTTTTTCAAATACCGTTTATTTATATTTATGTATGATAGGACACTAAACAATCTTTTTGGGGATTGGAGCACAAGTGCACATTACATTTGCTGCATTTACAGCCTGGAACCCCAGTGCGCATACTCTACATCTTCCTTTTGTTCCCCATTCCGGCCAATGACTATAACCATCAAGTCGTAGTGATTTTGCTGGATCTGCAACATAAGCTCTTTTATAGGGGTTTGATTCAGAGCCCGTAGAAGGAGCTGCTGATGATGGAGCTGGTGGTGATGGAGCTGGTGATGATGGGGATGAGTTCATTGTCAAAGGGAGTGACGATGGACGACCTCTCTTTTTGGCGACAACTGTAGTTTGACTTGCGTTCAAAAGCTCGGAAGCAACATCCAATTGGAAATTTATGAGCGGCATATGCTACAATTCGCCGTCTGTATGCGTGATGTCTCTGCGGTACAACAACCTGGACGAGGTATAGTTATAAACTTCTTCTCCTGCATAATTTGAAACTAATTGTACGCTCTTATTATCATACCAACGACAAGCAATCAAGTTGTGCGTTGCTTCATATTTGAAATCGCTTGATCCTCGTCCTGGTTTTTGAAGTTCTTTCTCACTGATTATAGCACAATTTTTCAATCGGTTGCTTCTTATTGTACCAACGGCCAATATGCCTTTTTCTTTCAGAGTAATCATCAAGCTTATTGACGAAAACCAATTGGCAAGAAACAGTTGGAAACTTTGGTTTACTGGCAAATTGGATAATAAAAATAGCACGATATCCGATGAAATTCCCAAGCCATAAGTCTTGCACGTCCCTTCTCCAATGTACAGACTAAAATCATGTATAATCCCAGATACACCAGCTCTCGTAAACATTTTGAAACCCCACAAAGTTTCTTCAGCCGAATCATCCCAATCAAAGTTGGCAAATTTTTCAATCTCAGCTTGAGTCAGACCTTTTGGGCGCATCTTAGAATGTGCATACAAAAAAGTTTTATTTTTCGAAAATTACCACAATAGACCAATGTTGCATATACGCAACACGACATTTACAAAATTATTACAGGCAAACTAAATAATATTTTCATGCAGGGTTTTTTTTTAATACTCACTTACCTTTCTTTATTTAGTTGTTGAACTTGGTGTTAGGATGAAGTTATTATTTTATGGTTTTTTTAACACTTTTTTAAAACCACGTTTTTTTGCACAATGAATTTGTCAACTACGTTCTCGGGAGAATAGCTACTAACTGAACGCGTGTGCAGCTGACTATCGAACAATTAGATGTAAGCTCACTCAACACATGCAGCTATATTTCTGCGAAAGGTTCAAAACAAAAAATTTAAAATAACGGTAGTTAGAGGCTCATAAATACAATGTTGCGTATATGCAACATCGGGCATGAGAGGGTTAAATACATCATATATCTCGATAATTGCCCGAACTTCCCCTACAACTAATGGTGTTCGTCTTGCTGTCCAAACTTGATTTGCAGATGATTTTTGTGAGGTCTGCCATAGCCAGTATTCACTTGATGGCCTTTTACCCTGCATTTTTTGACAATTCTCCTTTAAAAACTCTTCTTAAATCTTTGCGCTTTTACACGACGGCTTTTTGTTTACCGAATTTCTCGGTGCTTTCCGACGTTTATGGGGCTAATACTTTCATCCAACCGTTTTAATATTTAAGTATGCTTTGGGAAAATTATTATTTCGAAATTCGTATGTATTTGTCCATCGAAAACTGCAACCGTTCGGTTTTGCCTGACGACTGTGCTGTAGTATTTATCGACGATGCTTGCCCTAATGCTCATCAAATTCTCCCTATAAAGGGTGATCTATTTACCAATAACGACATCGACGAGCGAACGATGTTTTTCAACACTGCGTCAACTGAAAAATTATTTGCGATCTACCATGACTGAAAATCAACCAGCCTGATATTCGTCGAGACGGAAAATTTGATGAAAACGCAGTGGTGGACGAGTTTTTTCTTTGTCACGATGGATCAATTTATTAAATGAATAATTCTTTTGAAGTTATAAGCCTATTTAGGAATCAAATCACTTGTATTCACATGATTTTCTTTAAGCACCTTCTTCCATATTACAAAACAAATTATGATAACCCCCGTCCCCCTCCCCCCCAAGTGCAAATCTGGCGCACTTTAATAAGTTAGGCTAACTTATTATATTTACTTTTGGCAAGTACCTATGTATCATGGCCCAGAAGCCTATGTGCAAATTCAAGGGTTAAAAATTACAGTTGTACATGACACTAATGGTGCTGCTACTTTGTGGTAAGCGCCGCATATTATCCTGCCAGTGGAAGTTTTCTGCGAAGTCGCAACAGCGCATGCAATGGAAGTGAACTGACAATGAAAATGCCTAGCGAAGTACTGTTGAAGTGCATTTTCGTAAACATCCAGTGTGTGTGTGTGTGTGTGTGTGTGTTTATATTACACATATGTACATATATTTACACACATATGTATGTTTGTTTTAAATATACGAATGTATATGTGAATGCATTAAATATGTACGCGCCCCCCCCCCAATAACCCACACTCTCATGAAACGAGTAAGTAAAGTTGTAGACTAGAAGTGCAATTCACTTGCGGCTCACTCAAATTAAGTGCTTTTGCATAGCTTAAGAATGGCGAAAAGGATACCGGATGTAGCAGGATGTGGATGTGGATGCGGGCGAGTAAGCGACAAAAGCATAGGAAGCGGCATATGCTGGCACAGTGAATAGACAATCATATTTATTGTTGTTATTGCGGCTGTTGCAATTCGCTTGAAATATGTGCGTATGTGTGGATGTGTTTACATTCACATTCGCATACATACTTACATGCATGTGGTGGTAAGCAGTACAAAATAATGTTTCTCATTAACACAATACCACTCTTCTTCTTCAACTTGCGGTTCACTTCTGAAATTGGTTCTTAATATATGTATGTATTATTTGAAATGAAGTTCCTGTAGAATTTTTGACAGAGAATGCATGTACATATGTAGATACTATGTAAGTGCATATGTGTCGCATATAGAAATTATTGTGAATATTTTTGGAGTACATAATTTAGGGCAAAACTTTAATAACAGCTTTAAATTTTCAAAGAGCATGCTAACTTCAAATCAATATGTAATTAATGTAAATAATCGGACTTGATCAAAATAATATGTGTAGCATTTTTCGAAACAAAAAATGCATTATATTAACCCTTTGTCTACCAGCCGGTTGTTATCTTTATCTTTGTTTATTTCCAAGTATTTTATTATTTTTTAACTTTATAAACTATTTTGAATAATATTTATTGCTACAGAAAGTTTGCTAGCGGGAACTAAATTCTGATTTCGTTGAACCCAAAGTGTTACGTAATAGAAAAATTGAATTTTCTCTTAAAACGAAAAACGTTCAAATATTAGGACCCGAACCAAATTTCAAATCATACTAAGAATTCTCGGATTCGATAATGCAATTTCAAGATGGGAAGTAAGATCGACTGGTGAACTGCAAACAAGTCGCCAGTATTTCGGAATTTGGAACGGATAATTGAAATAGCGATTCATACCAGGTTGAAGTATGGCAGTGGACCAATAATTGGTAGTTTTTAGAGGAAGGCGCCCATTCGGCAGTATGTCCCATCAAAACCAGAAAGATATGGCAACAAGTTTTGAGAAATGTGTATTAGCTACACATCATATGCTTGGAAGTTAGAAACTTACGCTGGAAAATTTGGAGAAGCCAAAGAAAAAAATTAAGGTAAAAATCAGGTGACAAGATTAGTAAATGAAATAGAAAACCCTGAACATGTGATAATTTATTTACTTCACGTTCACCTGCAACTCATATACATATAAAAATCAAAAAAAAAAAAACCCCCAACTTGCCGACTTACTTGAAAAATCTTAAGAACCGGAAAATATTATCTACGTTAATTGGAATTCGAAAATGATATTTCATGCCCTCCCAAAAATAAATAAAAAATAGTTCGCTATATAACGATAAGAATATCGTTAAAGGACTCAAAAAGATACCAGAAATGCTAGTTTTTTTTCGGTAAAAAAAAAGGCTTAAATATATTTTATTACTTTCACTTATATATTACGTCTACACTATGGATTGTGAGCAGCTGACTTGACTTGACTATGAGAATGATAAATGGAGCTGTGCCGAAACCGGGTTGTTTCTAAACCAAACTTGACAAGAGTGACGTGATATGATGCGTGAGTGCTCCATTCTTTTTTTTAAATTTAAATTGCATACCATCAACGTCTTTTGTATTGCAAATGCTAATGTTAAAATGCTATGTCCTTTTTAACTTTTAAAGATGATAGTTTACGTTGAGTTTCCAAATATATGGCATTTTCTAGCCATAAAGATGTTTCTAGATGCTTTCGCAATTAACAACATATAAGCAACGCATAAAATTTATTATTGTTAAACGAAATATAAGAACTATATCGCATATAATTTTGTTTAAAGTCGCTTATTTACAATCAGGATGGAAGTTTCTATGCTCTTGCACCCATTGTAACCGAAATTTTTTCTGTCCCACTTCAGAGGCGATCAATTCGTGACAGTTTTGCATTAGTTTAACTTTTCTGTTATCTTTTGCAGCTTTTAAGCATGTGGGCTTCTAAACATATATCACTTAAATATGTTTATATTGTTTTTCGAAACAAATTCTTCCAGAGATTTGGCTGAAAATAAAATTTAAAATTTAAACACCAAAATAATAGTTCTTCGTCAGATGAAATATATCAGTTTCCAATGTTGTATGACTTTTCTCATTTTAAATAGGAAACCATTATCATCTTCTGTTGATCATCATTTTCATGGGACAAATACCAGATAACAAATAAGGTATCCAAATTCATTTTAAAATGATTAAAGACATTTGCGTATTCTTGCACATTTTTTATTAATATTGCCAAACTTAATAAAAAGTCAAACTTTTCTTTACAGGATTTGGTACCGATCTTGTCGTTTTTTTTTTGCTTTGCTTTTCCCCAGAAGATGCGTTCACGAATCACAATATTAGTACTTTCATTTACATTTAATATGTACAAACCAGCATCATTGCTAAATAGAACTTGTCGATCGGACGACAATGTCGCCCTACTTAAGTGATGATATTTTATATTTGCCATTAAATAAATATCTTTTTTAGCACTTCGGAATTCAAATGCCGCTATTTTGAAAGCAACTTTATTTGCACCCGAATTGACACAACGAGGCATTGTTTAGATGTAAGTCGGCACTGGGTCTCATTTATGAATCGAGCTAAAATTTGGTTTGAGATCATAATATGACGTAATAAAAATAAATAGAGCGTACTCATGTATACCTTTCAAAAATAAGGGACACACTCGTGCATATACATACAATAATTATGAGTTTCTACCAGTAGGAAAACAATGCACGTATTTACAAAGGAGGTTTTTTCAGAATGTGGTTTTCAAAAAGAACTAAAACGCATACAATTTAATATTATGACCAAGAATTTGACTTTATTATAAAGATAAGGATTTGCCATTATGTTTTGAAAATGATTTTGGGCAAGTTACTGCCGCGGCTGGCGCGAAAGGCCCAACTTTCGACCACTTTTTGCAATAATTGGGGGTACGTCTGTAATAACGCACCGAATATTCTCTTCTAAAATGTCAATCGTCTCGGGCTTATCTGCGTAGAGAAGCGACTGTACATAACCCCACAAAAAATAGTCCAGCGGTGTTAAATCGCAAGATCTTGGAGGCAATGCCAAAGGCCCACGACGCGAGATAATGTGCTTACCAAAAGTTTCCTTCAATAAATTTATTGTTTCGTTGGTTTTGTTGGATCCAAAGGTCATCGACATCAACATCATCCAATTCAGGCACAAAAAAGGCATTATGGCTCTATAGCGATCCTGCATAACTGTAACCTTATGGCCGGCTTTATTTTTGAAGAAATATGGACCAATAGTTCGCTCTGTCCATAGAGCACACCAAACAGTGACTTTTTGAGGATGCAATGGCGTCCCAACAATGGCTTGTGAATTATCAACACTCCAAATGGGATAATTTGATTTATTAACGTACCCATTCAACCAAAAGTGAGCTGCATGCAATATTGGAAGAAGCGCACGATGCGTTGCGCTCCGGTTTAGCTTCGAATTAATGAATGAAATTTGTTTACAAATATACTAAGCTGGTCTCAATGGTACTATCGTAGGAGTTGCCTCAGTTTAAGATTCCGTATAAACACTATGATTTAAAAAAATATTGAGATTGCTTTGTAATTTTTTATTTCACCATTTTTTTATTGGCCAATAATATTCAAAAGATTCGTATGCGCCGAAGGCATCTGAAAAAGTCGATTGTCAGACTGATATCACATCACCGATCCTCTCGCAATTACGCGCGCTTGAAACTTCAAACGCGTTTTATTCAAAACCATGCTTTTCGAGTTGGTCGGAACACTTACACTTACA